>OX451736.1:401541985-402141985 GCA_948472305.1 Vicia faba | reverse complement strand
TCCAAATGGCATCTATAAGCCCATTCCCGACAAGGCTCTGTCACGTCTCCAGATGGCATCTATAAGCCCATCCCTCTATCCACCATCTTTCCAAATGGCATATGTAAGCCCATTCCCGCCACCGCACTGCTGATACTCTACTATGTGAGTGCAAATTTCTAGGCACTTTAGTGTTCAATCATCTTCCACCTTCGGATCACGAAAGGCACGCAAGCCAATCTACATCCTCAGGTCTAAGAAGATTGAACAGGGGCAACTGTTGTACCCCAAAATTTGCCCTCCCATATTCTTCAAAGTTTTGACAAGCATCATCTCAATTTGCTCAAGTCTACTCAAGGGTTGCACAGTTCAAACACCCTCATAAGCCAGTCAAATTAGGGTTTTGGTTCTTGCAAGGAAGTTGAGGTTTTCAAGGGCTCAATCAAGTCCCACATGCCTATAAACATTGTCAAGCATCTACATGCCAAGTTTCAAGGCTCACAAGGTCAAGTTGCACAGTCAAAAACTCTAATTGCTTCACAATCAACTGCAGGGGCAAAATGGTCATTTGGCAGTCAAAAGTCAAAAAATTTCGTCAACATCTTATTTTGAAGCCACAATCATCATTTGATCAAGTCTTGATCATGATTCCACAAGCATGGCTCAAAAATCATCAAGATGCCAAAAGTTTCTATTTTGGGACAGTTGAAAAGTCAACTGTAACTTGACCAAAGCATAACCTTTTCATGGTTCATCAGAAAAATCCCATCCAATGCTAATTTTGAAGGGGATGACATTTCCTACAACTCATCTTCACATTCCAAGACCAAGAAATGCTCTCACAAAAAGTTATCAATTTCAACATTATAGGTCATTTTCAAAAGTCAACAAAAAGGCATTTTAAGTCAAAGACCATAACATGAGATTGGTAAATCAAAATGACATGGGACCAAAGGCATTGGTTAGAGGACTTCAAGAACTTTCCAAAATGTCAAAGAGCATGTTCATATGATCAAAATTGAGCAAGATATGCATTGGAGAAGTTGGGAAATTTTTGTGAAATGGCAAAAGTCAACTATCCTTGAAACTTCAATTTTTGACAAAAGGGCCCACTTTCTTCCACTTGATTCAGCCTTGTCATGCCATACACGTGTCCCATGATTCATTTCAAGATTAAACATTAATTTTTATATTTTATTTAATTTTATTTGATTTAATTCATTTTAAATCCATAAAATTCAAATAAAATCTAAAAAAAATTAAATGGATATCATCTTTTGATTTGAATGGCTTTTATGTGTCATGAGCAACCTACCAAATTCGTGCCAAGCTCAATTATGCATAAAAATTCAAAATTTGAACAAACTTGGAAAGTCCTTTAATGGTGGTTATGAAGAATCTCAAAACATCATTGCAATGGATCATTGGCTCATAATGTGACCTATTCTCATTCATACCTACATATGCAAGTGTGACAAACCTAAGACACGACCTGAACATCTCTCAAACGGCCAAACCAATATCCAAAAAATCAAGAAAAAGTTGAAAACTGAAATCAACCTTCCAGCATAATTCAAAGCCTTAGAGTGATCCAAACACCTTGCTGGACCTTCCAGGAACATTTTGCAATCACAAACAAGCTCCAACACCCAAGGAAACGCCCAGCACAAGTCACACGGTTTGAATGTTTTTCCATAAACGCATCCTTTGATTCATGCATTGTTAACGTATTTTGTGGTTTGTTTTGTGTTCAGAGGGACCATACGAAGCTTTTGGTACAATTCAATTTGATTATGGTACCTTGGAACGAAAACCACCATGGATAAGATTTAGGGTTTTCAAGCTTTTGAATTAGGGGTTTCTTATATAGGAAAAATTAGGCTTGGAAAGACCCATGGTTTAACTCAGAAGGACAAGACGAACTCAAAACTACCCTCGCGCTCAATTTATCTTGCACCCATTTCTATTTGCTATTTTTGATAGTTGCAGTTTGTGGGGGTTTAAAACCCCCGCTATCTAACTCTTATTTTACAGGAAACGCGAAGAAGATGATGGCGTGTTGATACGTGATTGGCTATTTCAAAAATAAGCGCACTTTTATTCTTTTTTCAGGGCATCGTTTGATTTACTAATATAATATTTTGTTATTATTATTATTTCAACTAAGACAATTGGCTTAGTGGAAGGACGCGCTGGCAATGACCACTGGGACCTGGGTTCGATTCCCAGGTCCCCCAAATTCCTTGTTCATATTTTTCCCAATATAATCATATGCAGGCATTCTCAAGGTGTTCCATCATGCGCTCCAGGCATCAGCTTGCCAAGTGTCCACAACCCTCAATCCAATGGCCAAAGAGTGAAGACTATGGTGTTCAGGAGTCAATGCACATGCAGACAATTCCAAAGTCAACTTAGGCCTAAGCTTATTGGGCCAAAATTGCTTCACTAAACCTCCAATCTGGCCCAAACACCCCCCCGGGTTCTTATTTTCTTTTCCTTTTTCTCTTTTTATTTTATTTTTCTTTCATAATTTCCCTTTTTATTAATTATTAGTTTTATTAAGTATTTAATTAACCAATTAACATTTCTCACAATAAAACCAAAAAAAAAAACATTTTATTATTTATTAACTTATTTTGTAAATAAATTCTAATATTAATTAATTAGTTGTGTAATTAGAACAATTTTAACATTTTTTTTAATAAGTAAAATTAATTTAGAATTAGGTCTTTCACTTTCAACTTTTAATTTTTTTTTTTTAATTTTATTTCATTAAAAACATAAAAATATAAAAAACACAAAAACTTTCATTATTTTCTTTAATTAAATAATTAAATTAGTTAATTAGGTTTAATGTTTAATTTAATTCTAAAAAGGGTCAAAACCCTTAGGACATTCCCGATTAAATTTCTATTCGCGCGTATTTATTTATTTTGATTATATTTATGTATCTGCACAGAGTATGTAATAGTTAATTAGGATTTTATCGCCTTATTTAAATTCTCGCACTTTATTTTTCAAAACGGGTTTTTGTTTTTGGCGATGTATAGACCCGCGCCTTGTAATAGCTAGATTTATCTTCCCGCAATTTATTTTCCGCACTCGTAACTGTTAAAAAAATGCATGAAAGAATGTATGAAAAATAAAATCAATCCGTAGCTCACAAATAACATGTATAAGACAAACAATAAACTGAAAAACAACACACATGCACATGCCACCCCTAGGGTACGCCTCACTGGTTGCCTCGAACGTGGTCATCAAGTATAGGGTGTCTTAGAGGTCGCCCTTCTGTCTAAAGATCCCGTCGCCTCGAAACGGTTACCTCGGATAAAAAAGGATCTAGGACATTAGGGTTACTTCTAAGGTGTCCTACCAATGCTTCGGTGACCATATTGTCCCTAATAATCGAATTGACCTGAATACTTCCAACGACGGTGCTACCTACCTCTCAATGGTGGGATAGCACTATCTAAAGGACTCTTACACAGCTTAATTCCTTATAGTAGGTAGATTCTCCTGGGTACTTGCTCTTTTCAAAACAAACAAAAACATCTTTCCACACCTACACTTTCCAAAGTTTCCAAACAAATTTTCCATACACTCTTGAGGACAGATACAAAAGTCACTTAGAAATTTTTTCAAACGAAACTTTTTTAAAACCCACACACACTTGAAAAGCAAACAATTTTTGAAAACATAAGAGCAAGTACCTAAGAGCCCGTGGATAACCACGGATAGAAAGGGTGCTAACACCTTCCCTTTCTATAAATCTACCTCCTGAACCGAGAAACATTCTCAAAGAAGGAATTTTGCTGTGCTTTTGTCCTTTCCATGTTGGAGAACATAAAAGACGGTGGCGACTCTTGCTTACCGCGACATTTCACGAACCAACTAAAAAACAGTCAGTTCTATTTCCACCGATCACAGATACCTACTAAGCAAGAAGGACGCCAAACCGCGATTACTCAGATGGATCTTACTCCTACAAGAGTTTGACTTAGAAATAAAAGACAAAAGAGGAATTGAAAACGTGGTAGCTGACCATTTGTCGAGATTAGATGGAATCCAAACCGAGAGTGTTCCCATAAACGAAGATTTCCCTTATGAACGCCTCATTGCCAAGCTAGAGACAAACCCTACCGACTGTTTAGATCCACACAATGAAACTTTCACAACTACGGTAGTAAAATCCATTTGTACTAATACCGCATTACCATGGTACGCTGACTTCGTCAACTATTTAGCTGCCTTCGTTTTACCACCTGATTTGACGTACCAACAACGGAAGAAATTTTTCCATGACCTTAAACACTACTTTTGGGATGAACCATTACTCTTTAAAAGAGGCGCCGGTGGTATCTACCGTCGTTGCGTTCCCAATGATGAAATAAACGACGTCATTTCCCATTGCCATTCCGCCCCTTATGGTGGACACGCTAGTACATCGAAAACCTGTGCAAAAATACTTCAAGCTGGCTTCTTTTGGCCTACCTTATGGAAAGACGTCCACGTAGCAATTATGAACTGCGATAGATGTCAACGCACAGGAAATATATCTAGACGTGACGAAATGCCGCAAAAAGGAATCCTCGAAGTAGAAGTTTTCGATGTGTGGGGAATTGATTTCATGGGACCTTTTCCCGCATCCTTTGGAAATAAATATATTTTGGTAGTCGTCGACTATGTATCAAAATGGATTGAAGCCATCGCCGCACCCACAAACGACACACGTGTGGTACTAAAACTATTCAAGAATATTATCTTCCCACGATTCGGTGTACCAAGACTAGTGATTAGCGATGGTGGCTCACATTTTATCTCCAGAATTTTCGAAAGGTTACTTTCCAAATATGGCGTTAAACATCGCATAGCCACACCATACCATCCTCAAACAAGTGGACAAGTGGAAGTTTCGAATAGGGAGATCAAACAAATACTTGAGAAAACCGTAGCCACATCCAGAAAAGACTGGTCCTCCAAGCTAAACGATGCTCTTTGGGCATATCGGACAACTTTCAAAACTCCTATCGGAACAACGCCGTTCAAGTTAGTCTATGGAAAATCTTGTCATTTGCCAGCAGAATTAGAACATAAAGCTTATTGGGCAATAAAAACCCTTAACTTAAACTATAAGAGTGCTGGCGAGAAACGAGTGTTAGATATCCATGAACTGGAAGAATTGCGTTTAGACGCTTATGAAAATGCTAAAATCTATAAAGAACGAACAAAAAAATGGCACGATAAGCGTATCTCCCGGAAAGACTTTAAGGAAGGAGAAATCGTACTCCTATTCAACTCTAGACTAAAACTTTTCCTGGGAAAATTACGTTCCAGATGGTCCGGACCGTTCGAAATTAGCAAGGTTTTCCCAAGTGGTGCGATAGAAATTAAAGGTAGTTCTATCGAACCATTCATTGTTAATGGCCAGCGCTTAAAGCACTATTTCAACGTCGGAAATATCGACTTCTCGGCTTATCTTCAGTTAAGTGAGCCGCCTACCCCGCTACCTAACTGAATAGGTATTTACTGTCGAGCCGTCGACATAAAATAAATGCGCTTCGTGGGAGGCAACCCATGTTTTACTTTAATTATTTTTCTGCTTTAATATGTTTTTATTTTTCGTTTCTTTTTCTTAATCTTTAAAACATTTTCATGATTGCATTTCTTACTCCTTTCTATTTTTCTTCTGTTTTTATTTCTCCCTTTCATCTTTCTTTTTCTTTTTAACTTTGGCAATTTCCTAACCCGAAAATACTTACTTAATTTCCTTTTCTTTCAAACATTTATCAAATATTTTCAGGGGGGTATTTCTTTTTCTTTCACATCTCGCGCTATGGATTGTGCTAACTTCATGAATGTCAAATTGCGAAGCCGACACCAGAGAAGACGGTTTGCAGACCTGGGTGAACGGGAGATGTGTCCTACTATATACGCAGATGATCATGCTATGGCTGCCATTGGCATTCGTGAGAGTGTCATGTACTTACTGCATCAGATAGGTTGGGACACCGCTCCTATCCGTCGAAGGTTCTGTACCTACAAAAGGCTGACTCTTGAGTTTCTCAGCACCTTGAGTTTCATTCCAAATCATGGAATGGGATTCAACCGTGGGTTGATTACATTTAGAATGTTTAACATGGATTACACTTACAACCTGCGGGAGTTTAGCTAGCTGCTTGGGTTCCCTTTTGGACCCAATGTTATCAGTATGACACAGGAGAACCTTTTGCCTGTATCTGAGCTTGACTTTTTCTGGGGAAGCATAGATGATGTTAACCATCCTGAGCCGTCAGATCTGTACTCTGAATGCATTCATAACCCGGCTATCAAGAAGAGTTGGATAGTGCTCCGCCTGTCCATGACATCCCTGGATCCTCATCTTCACCTCCTCCTATCAATCTTGAAGACATCCTCCGCGCCCTCCACATGCAAAATCAAATGAATGCGGCGCTTGAAAGGAGGCAAGCTGAGCAATTTGAGTCTCGGTGCGCCCAAAACGCTCAGATCTTGACTGGGCAGCGCAACATGAATGAGAGGTTGGATGAGGCGCTGTCAGAGCTTAACACCTTGAGGATAGATATGAACACCTATGGCTTCCAAGACACTGACGCTGAAGCCACTCCTACCAGACGCTCTCGCACCAGGAGCAGAGGACGTGGTCACCAGTAGTTTCTCTTTCTTTAATTTCTATGTAATTTGTTATTTTTCTGTTTCATTTCTTTTCCTTTTGTTTTTGTAATTGTACTTCCCCGCATATATACCGCAACATTGAGAACAATGTCGGATTTTGTGTGGGAGAGGTACCTTTTAATCTTTAATAAAACTAGTAAATTCTTCCGATATGTCTCGATTCAAATCCTTCGCTTTACTTTGCCATACCAAAAAAATTTTATTTTCGCATTAGCCCGACATACCTATTTTAACGAAATCCCAGTTGAGGAAGCCGAAAACGACATAACAAGATCGATACGGTTTTGTCACCTTAGACTTCCTACTTACGCGATCCGTTTCAATAACCATTATACCGATATCTGGAGTTTCAAGTTCTAGAAGTAACCCCTAGTAGTTTATACTAGCAGTCAACACCGTCTTGACACAAACCACGTGGAGAATCGATGAATATAAGTGTTTGATGCCTGATTCTAAAAAATATCCTTTCTATCTCGCTGCTAAAAGAAAAGAAAAACTTGTGTACCAAAATATACGGGCACATATAAGAGCTGAGCAAATAATGAAGGAATCTAGTGTTGGTTGGTTCAGAGGTATCTGGTTCTGAACTCGGTAGGGCGTGCTACGGCCCGATCCCCCACAACCTCCAATTTGGATAACATATGTAGGGTTGCCACATTCATGTACCAGACCCCGTGCTAAAGGATCAAAGTCACTAACCGGTTACTCCACTACATGCGTGATAAGGCAAAGGGCTTAATGTGATTGCGCCAGAACGAAACCGGGTGAAATAGATACGAGGAACTCCGGGCAGAGTTATAGCGGAACTGTTGGATAGCTCGTTTAAAATGGAAGTCTACGAGTAAGCTTATTGCTTGCGTCATTAGCGTATCTTTAGTGTTTTACTCAAGTATTGGCCGAACCAACGAGGATTTCCCGAACCCACTTTAAAAATCCAAGGTATGTCATGCTTATGCGCTTGACGAAAACTTGTCTGACCTTTCGAATGACTATTTGCTTGAGGACAAGCAAATGTTTAAGTATGGGGGAATTTGATAACGAGAAAACATATCGTATAATTAACATACTTTTTACCGATTTTATATTTCACTAAGTCGTCTAACCTCCGATTATTCCAAGATTATTTGTCTTTGTGCAGGTATAACACTTGTCGACACAAACCAATGAAAAAGGACAAAATGAAGAAGGCTAGACGAAAAACAAAGAGAAAAAGAATAAAAAAATACAAAGTTGGGACTTCTGGATAGGTGACGGTCGTCACGTCCCTGTGACGGGCGTAACACCCCTCAACATAAGGAAACGCTCGTCACACACACCTGACGAGCGTAAGGCACCACTTCAGCGTGTGACGACCGTCACCCACTTGTGACGACCGTCACGCGCGTGAAGGAGGACGTTACGCATGGATTGGAGACGTGGGCGTGAAGGGCAGACTAGTTCTCACTCTTTCTACTGAGTCTTCTATTTTATTGCCACCACTATTACTGCTCCTATAATTTCTCCATGAAGACTTCATCAAGAATTCAAAATTAAACTGCTGATTTTTCCTGCTATATATATGAGTACCAAGGCACAGTCCAAGGGTCGAAGAATTTTACTCAGAGCAAATATTTATTTTATTTTACAGTTATTTCCAATTTTTTTGTTTTGGAATTCTGTTTTCATTTTCTTGTAATTTTCATTCAAAGCATTAGTTTCTATTTTTAAGTGTTAATTCTTCTTTCAAGAATTAGCACGAATTCCTACTGCAAGTCAAGCTCGAAGATTGGATTACTGTATTACCTCAAGATTACTATAGCATCATTAATTCCAGGTTATTTATATTGCAATTATTATTTATTCAGTTTTTATAATATGCCAATTATTGCCATGAATTATATTTTAAACCATATTGTTGTTAAGTTAATTATGTCTGGATAAATTATTAATACTGGTATGTGACCGTAAGAACTAAAAGAATTTAATGATACCTTGGCCAAAAATATTTACAAAACAATTTCTGGTTTCCAATTTCCAAGATTAATTTAACTATCCTTGTCACGAGAGTGAGAGGTTAATTAACACGATTTTGCCACGAGAGTGGGAAATTAATTAAGGCAAGAACCTGCATGCGAGAGCTGGGGTTCAACCCAGATAGTGGTAACGAAGCATTGATTTTTAAATACACGAGAGTGTTTTAATAAATTTATTAAATTCAAATTATTTTCAAAAAGTGTTATTAAATTTAAAGTGCATCCACTAGGTTTAGTAGCATGACTTATTTCATAAACACGAGAGTGTATGTCTCAGGTTTTTAAACAATTAGCTTTTACCGAAATACTTTATAGGCCAAGTGATTCATCGAATTCCCTAAGTCCGATTATCACATACCGGTATAATTAGTACTATTACTTTTAAATTAAACTGTCTCCCCCAAATATCGAATATTCATCGCTTAGTTAGACAAACTGTAGCATTAGATCATATGCGATTGATCCTCAGTCTCTGTGGGTTCGATAATCTTTTAAAGCTAGAACGACTGAACTGTATACTTACAGTTAGTATCTTGACAGACTTATAAAGTCCCGATCATATGGGTCAGCATATACTGTCTTAGTCGGCGAGCATCCCATGCCAGAGCGCAGCAAGTTTTATCAAGTAGTGAATATCTTGTTTCATAGGCGGTAAAATTTTTACTCAGGTAATAAATGGCATGCTCTTTTCGGCCAGACTCGTCATGCTGCCCCAGCACACACCCCATTGAATTTTCCAAAACAGTTAGATACATGATCAAAGGTCTTCCCTCGATTGGAGGCATCAAAACACGAGGCTCTTGTAGGTACTCTTGATCTTGTCGAAGGAAGCTTGGCATTCATCATTCCATTTGACAACTTGATCTTTCTTCATAAATTTGAAGATTGGTTAACAAGTAGCTGTTAAGTGAGAAATGAATCTGGCAATATAATTAAGTTGTCCTAAGAATCCTCTGACTTCCTTCTCGGTGCGAGGAGCATGCATTTGTTGTATTGCTTTCACCTTGGCAGGGTCCACTTTGATACCTTTACCGCTGACGACGAAGCCTAAGAGTTTACCGGATCTCACCCCAAATGTACATTTATCCGGGTTCAACCTCAGCTTGTATTTCTTTAGTCTCTCAAACAGTTTCTGCAAATGGTCAAGATGTTCCTCTTCAGTTTGAGATTTGGCTATCATGTCGTCCTTGTAGACTTCTATTTCGTGATGTATCATGTCGTGAAATAGAGCTATCATGGCACGCTGATAGGTTTCCCCAGTGTTCTTCAACCTGAATGGCATGACCTTGTAACAGAATGTGCCCCACTGTGTGACGAAGGTTGTTTTTTCCATGTCCTCAGGTGCCATTTTGATTTGATTGTAGCCTGAGAAACCATCCATAAATGAGAACACTTTATGCTGTGCGGTGTTTTCAACCAAAATATCGATATGGGGGAGTGGGAAATCATCCTTAGGGCTTGCCCTAATCAAATCTCAGTAATCCATACACATTCATACTTTACCCTCCTTTTTAGGCACTGGAACAACATTGGTGACCCATTGTGGGTATGAGGTAACAGCTAAGAATCCGGCGTTGAATTGTTTCATGACTTCGGCCTTGATCTTCTCTGACATTTATGGCCGCATGCAATGGAATTTCAGTTTTATCGAAGGGAAATCTTCTTTTGTCGGTAGACGATAGACTACAATATCAACATCAAGTCCTGGAATGTCTTCGTATGACCAGGCAAATACCTCAACATAATCATGTAGCAACTGAGCTAGATGCTTCTTAACACTGGGTTCCAGATTGGCACCCAATTTGAATTCGTTCTTGTCCTCTTCGGTACCTAGGTTAACTGTGTCCACTGGTTCTTCGTGGGGTTGTATGGTCATTTCTTCTTGCTGTAGTATCCTGGCTAGTTCCGCTGGCACTTCACAATCTTCCTCACCTTCGTCTTCGGCTTGGTAGATTATATTTTCATAGTCAAAAAAGGTCATAGCAAAATCGTTACCCATGGGATCCCGAATGGATGTAGATCTGCATTTTGAATGTGAGTGTGTGTAAGGGTATAACTATCTTTGAAAGAAATAAAAATGTAGAAAAATAAAGACAAAGAGCACAAAGTTTGTATGCAAAAACGTCCATGATTAATTGATGACATATGAAGATGAGGTAACAACCCTTACAAATAGACCATTATGCCTCGGGTAAGACACAAGGTTTTAAAAGTCTGAATTATTCAATTATTACAGGTCCGAAAAATATTTAAAGACAATTACTGTTGGATAAAATTAATTGGGATAAAATCTTTATCTTTCCAGTTGTTGAGTCCTCCATTGATGGTTGGGAAAATCCAATCTTCTATGTTACAACTGTCATCATCATCCTCCACTATGTTGACTCCGTAATTGCTGATCTTCAAAGGTGGTCCCCCGGCATAAGCATTACGTACAAGTTTCTGGTCTCCTAAAGTGAAACCCAAACCAAATTTGTCAGATTTGTAAGGGATATGCGGGAGTTGGCCCCAAATAGTACACCCACCTTCTTCGACCACTGCCCTGGCATCTTTCAGAGAAGACATCTTTAGTGGAGGTCTTGTAATCTTTGGGATTTGAGAAACAACCTTGGTTACTGCCACAGTTTGTGGGACTTCCTCGAAATGCTGAAATGGAGTTTCGATGAATTCACCATCTAATTCCACGTATATGAAGGAGTTCAAGTGACTGACCATATATTCCTCTTCTCCATGGAAAATGATGATTTTCCCTTTGGTTGGGTATTTCAGCATTTGATGTAATATAGAGGTGACGACACCAGCGTTGTTAATCCAAGGTCGGCCCAATAAACAGGAATAGGAAGGGCGAATGTCCAATAAGTAGAAAGTTGAATCAAAGGTTTGAGTTCCAACTTTTATGGGGATGTTCACCTCTCCATGCACCATCCTCTTTGAACCGTCGAAGGTCCTTACCACTATGTTGTTGGGTTTTGAGATCAAACCTTCACAGTTGAGTCTATCCAAAGCTTTCTTAGGCAGCACATTCAAAGACGAACCGGTATCAACCAAGACATGGACCAAAGTTGTTCCCCTGCATTCAACAGAGACATGCAATGCCTCGTTGTGTTTCCTCCCTCTAGGTGTCAAGTCAGCATCAAAAAAGCCTAAACCATTGTCAGATGTTAAACTGGCCACACAGTCTTGGAACTGAGCAGCAGAAGTTTCTTGTGGTACATGGGCAGTTTTAAGAATTTTACCAAGGCCTTTGCATGAGCCTCGGAGCATAATAATAAAGCCAGCATGGAAATCTTTGACTGAGTCTGCCCTAGCTGTTTGACTACGTTGTAGTCACTTCTCTTTATAATTTTCAGAATTTCGTCCATCTCCTTTTGGGAGGCCTCTGGGATAGATACTGATTGCGCCTTCATTTGGACAGGCTCAACCAGAATGCCTTTGCCCCGAGTCTCGGTCGACTTGGTGGTAGGGGTGTCAGTAGGGATAATCACGAGAATTGTAGTAGTAGTGTTAATAGGAACAAAAGCAAGGATGATCACAGGACCGGTAACAATTTTCGGAGGAGCAATCTCGGGAGAGCCTTCTCAAGAATTGACTCTTCATCAGCCAGCCAATCCTACTTGACGCTGTGATAGTAGACATTTCCCCCATAGTTCCATGGGACAGTTTTATCTGAGGAGTACGGGATTGGCCCTGGCATAGTAAATATCAGTGGAGCCACTTTAGGAATTGATGTAATCTTAACGGGTCTTTTGGTGGAGACCCTGGAAGGATTGGTGGAAATGGTTACTATTGAAACATCATTGTAAGAAATGGTTGGAACGGGAGTTTTTTCAAACAAAATCTCTTTGTCATCCATTAGGAGTTGGACACCTATTTTCCATAAATGACAACCAATTGGTAGGGATAAACAAAGGTGGAATCCTTCGTCACATCCCGGAAATAAACCGACTTTCAATAGGTTCTTCTTGATAGTCTGGAGAGGAGTAACAAGTTCATCAACAGCAGTAACAAACATATCATCTTCAACAGCGTTAACATCACGTCCATGCTTGGGCATGGGAGTGATGATAACATTTGGGATTTCAGGAGCATCAAATTCAATTTATTTTGCTTCGAGAAGGTCTTGCACCTTGTTTTTCAAAGCCCATCAGTTGTTGGTATCATGGCCTGGACTTTCTGAATGGTAAGCACAACGAGCATTAGGGTTGTAATGAGGAGATGCGATGTTGTGATTCTTCGGGGATTCCTTCAAAGTTACCAGATTAGATCTTAATAAATGTGGTAGGACTTGAGATAGTGTCATATTTATCCGGGTAAATTGTCTTACTGGTATTTGTGTTCTAGGATGATTGCTTCTTTGTTGAGTAGGTGCAGGCTTAGGGATCATGACAACCCCTACCATTGGACGACGTTCAGTTCTGGCCTGATTCCTTTGAGGATACATAGCACCAACTTCTTTCTTCCCAATAAATGGTTTTCTCATGGCACTGGAGGATGCGTCTTTTTGGATCTTTCCACTCTTAATCCCAGCTTCCACTCTTTCCCGGGTAAAAATTAATTCAGTGAAACCTGCTTAGGAGCTTCTAATTAGATGATTAAAGAAAGGACCAGACAGGGTACCAAGAAACATGTTTACTAGTTCTCTTTCAGATAGGGGAGGCTGGACTCTTCCTGCTAAGTCCCTCCATTTCTGAGTGTAGTCTTTGAAACCTCCACTTGAGACCATAGTCATATTCTGGAGTTGAGTACGGGTGGGAGCAAGGACTTCATTGTACTGATACTGTTTATAAAAATCAGCGGCAAGGTCTTCCCAATTATGGATATTGGCCCTCTCGAGTTGATAGAACCAATCAAGCTAAGTCCCTAATAGACTATCCTGAAAGAAGTGGATCCACAAATCTCTATCAGAAGTGTGAGGCTGTATCTTCCTCACATAAGATCTGAGGTGCATCTTGGGACATGAAACCTCGTTGTACTTAGAAAATAATGGTGCCTTGAATTTTGGTGGAATAACAATCCCAGACACCAAACCCAACTCCTAAAAGTCCAGCCCAGGCACTTTCTGAATCTCCATTGCACTTAGACTCTCTTCCAGATGTTTGTACTTGTCATCAAGCGGGGGATACTGCTCTTCAGAGTAGTCTTCTTCTTCTTCCTCTTCAGATTCTGGTTGGGCAGTTACTTCCTTGCCTTTCCCTTCTTGAATATCCTTTTCACCAGATGACGTTGTGAAGTCTAGGGTCCATCTGGCTTATCCTTGGAACCTTCTTCCTAGATTCAGAACTCCAGTTATTTTCTTTGCTTTCTTTTTCTTTTCTTCAATCAGCAAAGTTTTCAAATCCTATTGTCCTTTAGCTAGAGTCAAGAACATTTGTTGAAACTGAGCATTCTGTGTCTGGAGGTCTTTCACTCTCTGCTCGAGATCCATCTTACTGAAATAAACAGTAGAAAGATGAGGAGACTTGTTGTAAGAAACCTGCTTATGTTATGATGAATGGAGATGCATATGAAATTATT
This sequence comes from Vicia faba, assembly GCA_948472305.1. Lineage (NCBI taxonomy): Eukaryota > Viridiplantae > Streptophyta > Magnoliopsida > Fabales > Fabaceae > Vicia > Vicia faba. The sequence continues at coordinate 402,127,787 of OX451736.1, read as the reverse complement.
TCAAGGAAATTAGAGATTTAAATTTTCTTTAGACCAAAAAGGAACGCACGTTATATTAAATAATCAAAGTTTGAGTACATTATGCCTCTTATGGGCTTACAAAGAAATACAAAAACTCTAAGATAAAAAAGTCGTACGCATCCTCTTTGGTGCGACGTAGGCGTTCAGGCTCCTCTCCTCATGAAGTTGCTGGGTGAGTTCCGGAACATTCTTCTCGTTGGCGTAGAATTGGTACTCGAAGGTGTCTCGCTCCCCTTTAAGCTGTATCCAACTCTTTTGCAAGTCTTCGAGAGAGGTGGGCATGTCAGGATGCCGGATAGTGTATGGAACATCTCCTTCCACAACAGGATCTTTGATGACTGGGAGAATGGAGTGGTAAGGCATCATAAGACTTTGAGCACGTGCTCGTAGCCATTTATGGTAAGGATCAAGAGGTATGGAATTCTTGTGCCTCTGTGTCTCGTTGTCCACCTTCTTTACCATCTTTCAAGCTTGCATGAATCTCTAACGGTAGCCTTGATCGTCACTTTCATAGTCGAATACCAGACCTTGGATGAGCATCTCATGAGGAACATCTCTTCGGGCATAACCAAACTGTCGTAAAGCTAAGAAAGGGTTGTAAGTGATACCTCCCCTAATACCAAGTATAGGGACATTAGGAAATTCCCCACAACGGTCAATGATAGAAGTATCCTCCGAGGATCTTGAACACTAATGAAAATCAGAGTGGGTGACAGACATCATCCTTTGAGAACATTTCAATATTTTCTCATTCTTCAATGTTGATCGAGGTAGGTGTGAAATGAACCACTTGGAGAGTAGGTCAATACAACACAGAAGGGTACCTCTTTTCTTCATGGTGCGAGTATGGATGCAATGTAATATGTCTCCTAACAAGGTAGGTATAGGATTATAGGAGAGAAATACTTTGATGGAATTTACATCTATGAATTAGTTCGAGTTGGGGAAAAGAACCAAACCATAGATGAGAAGGGCCAGGACGTCTTCAAAGGCTTGAAAATCCATATCTTCCCAAAACGAATGAGCTTTCTCTAATATAAATTTAGCTAGGAACCCTTTAACTCCACTTCTAGTCTCCCAATTTGCTGCGATGTCAGATCTCTTCAGATGTAGAACTTCGGCCATGACCTCAGGTTTTGGGACCACTTCTAGACCGGTGAATGGTATCTGATCAAGCACGGGCACTCCTAATAGTAGAGAGAACTCTTCTAGTGTAGGTACCAACTGATAGTCAGGAAAGGTGAAGCAATGATGTATGGGATCAAAGAATTGGAAGAGCACACACATAATTTCTTATTGGAATTTGAAGGTATCCAAATTGAGGAGTCGTCCATATTTCTTGGTAAAAGGAGAATCTCCGGGCACCCTTGATGCTAACTCTTGGAGTTGAGGGTGTGCTTTCACAAAGCTGATTCAGATGGTTTTTCTTTGGACGGAGTTCATGGCCTACTAAAAAAAACAAAGATAAATTCCTAAATCCTTGAAATGGTTAGTGAGATTGTATATGATGTTATGATGTTCATGATGTTATGTACAAGTATATATATATACAAACAAAACAAACAAGTCCTTAGGCTTAGCTCGCATGGAGTCTCATAGGTAAGTACCCTCTTGAAGTTTAGTTGGCTCAAACATGTCCTAGTTAATAGTAACCGGGTTCTAAGGGATCTCAATAACACTGACCTTTCTTTTAGGCATTGTCTCAGCATAATCAATCTTTTCTTGCAGCCGAGATATCCCAAAAGTCTAGTCTCAATGAGTGTAGTATTAAGTATCAACCAATTTTCAGCTTTCCACCGAAACCGGTTATCTCACTACGTCCTAAATGGCCAAGTTTGGTCAATTAAGGTTCTAAAGTCAGTTAGGGCTTCATGACGCCACTCAGTGGCCACGTATTCTCCTCAATTCAAAACAAGGGATACAGGTACCCACAAATGCGTCACACTAACGTAGCCATTGTTTCAACCATATTGGTCTATGTCGTACAGTTTCCACAATCTATTACTACTTACCTAACAAGGTGTCCCATATCCGGGTGGAGTATCAAAGCAAGCACAAACAAGGAACCATAATGTAAAGCAAACAAAACAAGCAATGAAATCAAGTAAATGTGATCTAGCCCTAAGGTAACCCCACTTTAAGAGGATATTATCCCCAGCAGAATCGCCATTTCTGTAATGCGGTGGGAGAATTGACTTGGTTATTTTGCGTTTGATCGAAAATGTTGCGGTTAGCAAGAGTCTCCACCAACTTTTCTTTTACCCAAAAGGAAAGGCTGAAAAGAAAAGGAAAGACCTTTGAGATGTTTTCTTGAGTTCGGGGGGTAGATTATAAAAAGGGAAGGTATTAGCACCCTTTTTATCCATGGTTTTCCATGGGCTCTTATTTACTTGCTAGATCACTTTCTTTTGTTTGAAAATGTGCTTTGTGTGGTTTTTGAAAGTATTTTGAAAAGGTGCCATCGTTTAGGCAAACTTTGTAATGATTCTCGTTCGTTAAAATGTATACAAAGTGTTGATCTTTTGAAAATGTTTTCAAGTTTGAAAGGTGTTTTTTGAAATTGTTGGTGTTTGTTTTTGAAAATAGAAAGGATGTTTTGGTTTGAAAATAAGAAAGCAACTAGGAACATTCTAGCTACTCAAAAGTATTTTATTGTTTATTTCCTCTTTCCTTTGACATTGTTATCTTACCGTTGATTTGGTAAGTAACCCTATATTTGGATGTAAAAGGAACGGGAAAGGGTCATTGTATAGCCATAGAAGGCAACCTATGGGATGTTTTAGCAATTTCGTTTAGGGACTAGATCGTTTACCGAAGGCAACATCGAGGGTCATCGAGGGACTACAATCTTTTATCGAGGGTCATTGCCAAAACGCCCATGTTCGAGTGACATGAGTATTTTTTCCGAAAGGCAACAAAATGGGATTACCCTAAGGGTTCTAGTGTGCAAGTGTGTTTTATTTTCATGCATTTAGTCTTGATTAGGGTTATCTATTTGTCAATTGCATGTTTTGTCATACACACCCTAATTACTAACAATATATGAAAGCAATAAATTGCGGAAAGTAAATATTCTACGCTATTACAATCATTAGAGGGATGGGGTGTACAAATTTACAAATGGGGATTGCAAGAAATTAAATTCCTAATTACTATTACAACCATATTGAAATAATGTACAAGACTTGAATTGGACTTGTTTTGTTTTTGTTAAGAAATAAGTTTACTTAAGAAAATATTTTTATCTTTTTGTTCTCAAAGAAATAAAATAAAACATGCGAGTATGAAATATTTTTGTTGGTTTTTTTGGTTATTTAAAAGATAAAATAAAATAAATGAGGGAAAAGGGAGTCATAATCAGCACGTTGCTGAAACGAGAAGGAACAGAAGTTCTGACTCTGATATGATGCAAAAGAGAAAGTGTTAGTGAGAAAGTGGAGGGTCAGAAGTTTAGGGCCTGAGTACACCAAATTATGAGATTGAGGGGGTTAAAAAGCTATAGCATAGCTGGGTACCTAGAAGTTCATGTATCTATGACAAGTCAGAGGTTCGGACTATTTGAGAGAGTGAGGTGATAATGTTGCTGGGTAAGGTTGTCTAGAAGTTCTGATTTAGGCATATTGTTTGGCAGATAAATGGGTAAAAAATGCCAATAAATAAACCTAAAAAAAGATGCTTTTGGGGTTAGAACCCAGGACCCTTAGTACTAATGTCTTATACGCACGCTATCTACCATTGGGGTGGTTGTACATCTGGTATCAAAAGCAAAAGCATAAATATGTATTACAAGGTAAACTCTGATGATGAACTCCATTTCTTTCTCCATGCTAATCAGAATATCTGCATCTTAGTCAACTCCCAATGGAACATAAAACACAAACATAGAAAATTATGGCAAGTTTCCATCATGGCTCCAGAAACATAAAAAATGTCAAGACTGTAAATCAGAAACAAGCATGTATCTACTGAACCTAGTTTCCTTAAGAAGTTCTGGCCTGATGTTCTCTCTACTTAGGCAGAAAATACATGGAACTCCAGAATATGTACAACATCAGAATCAATATGTCTATATTATATTTTTAACATGTAAATCTAACAATGCCTAAGTAATATGATGAGGGTCAGTAGAAACTTACCTTACACCTGGAAAATATTCTGTGAGCTGGAGCCTGGTTCTGACTGCTTGTAATATTCTGACCAGCTGCCTCACGTGCTCAGCAAGCTGGAACAACCTTTAACTTGGGTTACGAATGGTGAATGTAAGATTCATAAGTTGTATGAATGATTTGGTCAAGAAACACTTGAGGGAAGTTGGGGTTTGAATGCAAGAATCAAAAACTAGCCGGTTTTGTATTGCAGTTTTGGATTTCTGGAATTTTTAGCAAGGTTTCAAGGCTTTTTCTTTCAATTTTTCTCAACAACCCCTTCATAGTTTCAAATGAAGTTCAATTTATAGGAAAGAACTTTGCAGCTTGGCGAAGTCAAAAGTACCTACATCATGCTAGCGTGTTGGCTTTTTCTTGAAGCGAGATAAATAAGTATGGTGGTAAGCAGCTTTTAGTCGTGCCTAAGCTGGATTTGTAAGCATGAATTAAGGAAAATTACCCTCAGAGGCAAAAGCAAAGCATGGGCCTAGCATAAACTTGTACAAAAGTTTGCTTTTTCAAGGACAGTAATGGTACTTCTATCTCATACGTGGGGAAATCCTTTGGATAAAAACTCAAAAGTGGTTGTGAGCATTAAATGATGATGAGATTTATCAAACCAGAAATCCTGCGCTATGAGATTGTGCATCATATCCTAAGTCTAGGTCAGAAGCTCAACATCAGCATAACTTAGAATAAATATCCAACTTCTGATCTTGGAATCTCTCTGCTCCAGCATGTTCTGAAGGAGTTCTCAGACTTTTCTAAAAGCTTGTAACACGCTTTGTAGACTTTCTTTGAGTTAATTTTGCAAACTCTGGCTGAACCTTCGTGAAAACTGGCCCAAAAGTTCTAACCAAACTCTTTCTTGAAAATGTCAAGAATTTGCTAAGTGCTTTAGTTTCATGGACGTGTCTTTGAACATTTATAACTTGAAATTCCAACATTTCCAGGAGAAGTTTTGTTCTTCAATATTTTAGGTCTTATTGATATCTAAAACTCTTGTGTTATAAGTTCTTCCAGAATCAGCTTGCATCATGGTGAAAATCCGGCCAGAAGTTCTGAGCTTGTCATACTTCTCAAACACTTAGAAAGATTCTAAGTATTTAGAATTTTGGCTTTTTCAACATGAATCTTGACTTATGATTTCCCTGGTGAGACAAATTTCATGCCTTGATGAAATATGATTCTTTAAACTTGATTTTGATTTAAAAATCAAAGTTTGACTTTTCAGTGTGCGAATGACCATTTTGCCCTTTAATGACTTTCTTGGAAAATTTGTAATTCAAGGCTTGAAATTGAATGGAAGCAAACCTGAGGGTCCAGGATGATCCTTTGAGAAATGAGAGGGAAAATTTTGGGGTACAATAGTAGGAACTGGGTTTCCAATCATAAAGATCCTGATGGCATTGATATCAATAAATCTGTCTACATTGGGAAATAAGAACAGACCATAAGCAAGTAGAGTAAAGATGGCTTCGAAAGCAACCATACTCTTCATCCTAGCAAAGTAGAGAGATTTATCGAACAAGAACTGAGCTGGTAATTCTCTAATCCCTCCTTTGGTGGTCATGTAGGCTTCAACCTTGGACTTCCCCGGATGGATCAAAGCAACAATCTCATGTGGTTTTGTCTCCACCTTCAAACCAGTAAAAGGAACACGATCGATAATAGGTAAATCAAGCAGATAAAAATACTCGTCTAGTGTAGGCATCAACTAATAGTCAGGGAAAGTAAAGCATAGATACATCGGATCATAGAATTGAACTAAGGTCGAGAGAATACCCTCCTCCATCCTGAGCTTCATGAGAGAAATGATGGACCCGTACTTCCTCCAAAAATCTGCAGAATACAAGATCTCTGGAATCAGACTCATCAACTTATCTATCTTGGTATCTTTGAAACTCTACTTCCCGGTATTTCTTTTTCCAGAATCCATAGTCAAGAAGTACCTTAGATATTCACAAATAGTCAACTTTTAAGTCCCTTGAAACAAAATGTCCTTAAGATATGCTCATGAGTACATGAATGCATGATGCAGCAACCACACACAAAATCACAAACATAGGGTTTATAGGTTCAACGTGACGAGCATGAGGTTAAAGGTACTACCCATAAGGTATGGTCTAAAAGTTATCACCTGCCAAACAAGGTTCTAGAGTTTCCCAGAGTCTACATCCTTCCTTCAGATATTACCAACTTCCCAATTAACTCGGTAATTAGTAATATTCTCAAGAAAAACTCATCCGAGCATAGTATCGCGTGACAACTATTTCTGGATTACTCCGTCATAGCTTCCGCGCTACACCTAAAAGGTCCAAATCGGTTAGGTATTCTACGATCCTCAGTTTTAGCAGGCTCCCAAGTCAAAAGCAGTATGTCTTCCCAATTACTCGATAAACGACACTACAATCAAAGAGGCCTCCACTAAGTGGGGGATCACATGTCTCCTTTTTTGGGATTACTCCCTCAAAGTTAACATGACTATACCACCCGTCCTATCTTAAGTTTGCCTAATTCCGGGTAGAGGACTTATGAGAAATCACCAAGCACCCTGAAAACCAGGAAAATCAAGACAAACATATTTACAACATATAATATATAATAGATAATAGCGCATATACAAATATAAACAAAGATAGGCTCAACCCACTTAGGGATGGACCAGCAAGAGGTCAATCTTTCCCCAGTGAATTCACCATTTTTCTGTAGCGGTAGAAATTTTAAGACAAAGCCATTGGATTGACTTGACTTGTACATATCAAAATATAAAAATCGCCACCGCGCTTTATTGTTTCCAAAGGAATGGGAAAAGAGTGAATAACCCAAAAGAGGGGGGGGGGGGAGATTCTAGGTAAGGAGGTTGGTTATGAAAAGGGAAGGTATTAGAACCCTAAACATCTACGGTACTCCACAGGAACCTCTTTGTAAATCTGTATATTTTGGCTATAAGATGTTGTATGTATAATAGATTGTAGGGATGAGAAAAAGAAGTATATTTTTTATGATTCTTGCACCCGTCGTGGTTGTGAACCTTTAGTGTCTACGTACCACCTTCCGTGTAATAGGGGATCAGGGTACACATAGTTTCTCTTTTAAAAATTTAAAACACCAGTGTGTTGGTTAATTTTAAGAGATAAGACATCATCATCATTGTCCGTGTGGTAAACATACTTACTACCCACAATCATGAGAAAGGAGAATTTGCATCATCTTAAAGAGGAGGATATGGCTTAGATTTTAAAATCAACAAAACCTGACTCAACACCCAAGTGGAAAATATCTCTCTTTACTACATATTGTAGAAGTATAGTTGTTTGCTTCACTACAAGGATTGACAAAAATCCAATCTTTTTGAGAAATTTTTTAAAGAAAAAGCCAAAGTGGAAAAAATGGTTTAAATGAGATTGATTGACTTTTAGTCTTCTCACAAAAATGTCCAAGTATTGTTAAACTTGTTAATGTTTGATTAAGAAAAGATTTTCTTTAAATGCATGGAACTAAGTCCAAGTTTATTATGAAAGTGGTTCAAATTTTAAAACAAATAGTATTCTCAAAAGGAGGGAGAAGATTTTTGAAATTAAAGAAGATGGGAGGAGATGAAGAGACTATCCTAAAGCATAAGGTAAAAGCTAGGGAAAAGAACCGTCTAACCAACAAGAAACCAACATTTTACATTTTGAGTCAATGTAGAATTCCATCCTTTGGATTTGAAACCAAGAAAATAGTCAATAAACTTTTGAAGAATACCAAGCTTCAATTCCATTTAGTCCTCACAAAAATTGGGCAGAGTAACAAATATATACAGATGAATTCCAGATTACAGACAAAGTATATAATCACAATAACCTGCACACAAAACAAACAAACAACCCAATGTCTTGAGGTAAACCCTAAGAACTCCAGACAAAATATCAATTAAGGTCACAAGGTCTCCTACATAGGTCAAGGTTTCTATTCCTAAGTCCAAGAAGTACATCATTCTATAATGCCAAGGATAGTAACCAAGTAGTCCAAGTAACATTAAAGTTTTTTAAGATTTAAGTTGATTATTAGGTATCCTAAAAAATAAATGAAAAACTCAAGTGAGAAAAATAAAATTACATGAATATAAAGGCTCAAGTGAGCAAAGATGAAAAAGAGAATGAAATGTAAATGCTGAAGTAAATGGTGCATAAAATAAAAGCATAAAAATAGAAGCACAAAATAAAGTCAATTGTTAAGAACTAGTGATTAGTTGGAAGTCCATCTTGAAACTTGCATTTGGAACTCATTATAGCATTAGTAGAACCAAAGCCTCTCAACAATAAGTTGCATTTGCTTTTTGTCAAGTATATCATCCATTTTAAGAATCTCAAAGTAACTTAATGTTCAATGATGTTTAAGTGATTCAATTTTACCAAAATTGATGGAGTTCCATTAGAGGATTGATAGAACCAAACCCTCCTAACAATGGATCTCGAGGTTATTGAATCATATGGATCAAATTAACATACTTGTGCTTGCAAACATAAGTTTGGGCCACGAAGGATCATTTTCTCAAATCGGGACAAAATTAGCGCTATGTTAAGCAATCGTAAGTGGACTAATATAGAAGTCACACCTATTTTGAGGTCGGTCAATAGCAATCTATGCACCATTTGTTTTGAGACATGATATAGAAATCATGCTCCAATAACACTTAGTGCAATAAGAAGGGGATGAGATGAAGAGGGAGGGGAAAAATGAATAAACCACATTTGAATCAAAATTTTAATGAAACTATTATTAAAATCATTCATCCATTTTTATGGAGTTAGACTCAACACCATAGATCCAATGATGTTAACAAAGCTCATGATCAAAAATTCAATCCAAGATCAGCCAGAAAATATACAAAAAATAAAATTGTATTTAACATATAAAAATAAAGGTTTTAAAAATGATTAAAAATGAAAATAAGAGAGAAAAATGTTAACCATGTTCAAATTAATTAAGAAAAAATAAGTAGGACCATAGAAAAATAAGAAATGAGCTCAAACATTTTTATAAATTTTTTTGTAATTTTTAAAGTCAGAAACAATTTTTAAAATCAAAATAAATATGTAAAATAAACAAAAATGGTGAAAAATTATAAAGTCAAAAATAAAAAACAAATGAGGTCACCAATATTTGTCACAATTTCATTGGATCCTTCCCTATTTTTTTTAGAATTTAAAAATGCATTAAAGTATTTTAAATATTTAAAAAAATTCAAATAAAGTAAAAAATTATTAAAAAAATAGTAAAACACAAAATAAAAATCAGAAGGAGAAAAATAAAAAGTATTTTCCATAATTTCTTCATATTTTTTGGAGTTAAAATGAATTTCCTATGAATTTTTGAAGTTTAAAATAATTTAAATATAAAAATCAGAAATAAAAATAAAGTCAAAAAAATGTGGACCAATGGATGAGAGTCAAAACGTGTTAGTAAGCTAATCCAATGGATCAGACGTGCTGCGTATATCATGGTTTTTAATAAATATCACACCGAGTCAAATATTTTTAAAATAAAACAACTTAATATGTAGCGCGTTGGATGGAGTCTGACTCACAAGTAATCAGATCCAAGGGCTCATGAGGCATACGCATGGTAAGGCAAGCATATTATATTTGTTTCAAAAAAATAATGTGGCTTCGTGTCATTGGTTGAAGACGGACATGTGATCGTCTTCAACCTCCAGCCATCCCCAAATCAAATACTTCCAACTGTAAAATTAGCAAACCAGACCAGTATCATTAGATTCATCTCTTCAAGATGATTCTAATAGTACCATCGCTCCAAATTTATAAAAATTATGCAAGACTGTGTTTGAAGAAAAACTGAAAAAATAGCAAGCACGGAAATCTGGGATATCTCACTCAATTCTCAATGAAATTTCAAATTATAAAGAGCACGAGGACCAGAAGGACACAAGGAGTTGATTAGTCTTTTTTTGAATCAATTTGGCCAAGAAATCTACCTGAACAAAGTAGTGAGAAGTTGCTCTGAAACTGGACTTCTATAGATCAATATAGGTCACGATTCTTGAAAGTAACTGTATGGTTAACTTCAGAGAAGTTCAATGCAGCTAACTGAATGGGGATTTTGGTGTTTGAAGGTGAGAATGTAAGAAATCAAAAATTCAAATTCATAGTTCGTGTGGGATCTGAGCATGGGTTAATTGGCTATTCAAAGCTTGAGAAAATGAGTGAGGGGTGATCCTTATTTATAGTTGATCATGATGCAAGGCTCAAGCGTGTGAATTGGAGGCAAAATCAGTGAAATCGTGTGGACCTGCTAAGTGTGAAAAGTATGACTTCACATGGCTCAAAACACAATAAATGGATGGTTTAAGGGTCGTTTCTTGTTATGGCAAGTTCCTAAACATGACTAGATGCAAAATTGATCCTTAAACAGGCTTGTAATTGGATTTAAACTAATTTTCAAATCTGACTAAACTTGAAATTTCCATTTCATCATGCTACCTTCATAACCATGGTGCCAACAATGTAGGGCACCATATGATGTGATTTTTGAAGCACTTGAAAGATAAAGTCACAAGCTTTACAGTGTGCAAGGAGTGAGATCAATTGGATGCTTGAGAAAGAAGTTGTGTTGAGTCAAAGTTGGAAGAAAAGGGCTGACTTTTCATACTTAGAAAATTTCCACGTTTTTCTTCAAAAATTACTTATAATGTCTTATATCCAAACATGGTCTTACACTTGGAATTAGTTCTTGACCAAAAAATATGATATAAATTAGGTCTCTTGTATGTCATTTTGATGCTTGAAGCATTCAAAATCTCAAAAAATTGAGAGAGTTATGACTTGTTGAAGTTAGCAAAAATTCATGAAATGACCTATAATCTTTTGCATCCTTAGGGCGTCTCCTTTCCATTTTCACACTTTTCACATAAAATAAATGTTTAAGTTTACATCTTCAAGATCATTTTGGAAAAAGAATAGGCTCAAGGTGATAAAAATTGATCAAGTTATGATTATTTGAAGTCACATAAAGGAATTTGAGGGTTCATCTAGAGGACTTATCATCTTTCTTCATCATCAAGTTTCTTACACACAAAATTTCCTTGATGCTTTTGAAGTGAGTTGTTAATAATCCTTTAAAGGGAAGGAGGTTTTTGGAATCACTCAAAAATACAAAAAGATGAGCATGATATACCCCCTTTAAAGTTCAAAACTCTAACTCCTAGAGGAAGAAAAATTCTTTGGGAAATCTTCGCAATTTTAATCAACCTTATTGTACCAACACATTTGTCATACAAATAGAAGTTATTCAGGATGATAATGAAAAGTCAAAGCAACCAACACCACTTCCATATCTTGAGAATTAATGGATATATGCACTTGTGATCATTGGAAACAAAGACTTGTCTATTTGAGTCAAATTTCTTCAATCAACCCTTGTACTTTTGAGCTAACTTTGACAAATTAAAGCATAATGGATCATAATAGACTCTGTCATGATGTTACTTCAAAATATCTTCCATAGGGGCTTGAATGTCAATAAAGATTTGTTAAGGAAGTCAAAAAGAATTTATGAATCCAAAGGCTAACTTTGATGGAATGCATTGCGCTTTCACCTACATCATCAACAATTAGGATACACATACATTGTATTTGTTAGTTAAAGAGTAATCAAACAAAGATGATCACAAAATACAATTCAAGGTGCTTTGTGATTTCCCATAGAGCAGGACTAATGATAGGAAGAAGAAACAAACCATAGTGTGTGATCTTGTTGTGATTGAATTAATATGATATGATGAAGGGGGTCTTAGGGGGAAAATTTGGGTATAACATCAGCCAATGCGCTGATGGATCAATTTTCACTAAAAAATTCATAACTTGAGCTACGAGCATCAGATTAATACATTCTAAGATTCGTTGGAAAGCTGAGAGAAAGAGCTACAACTTTTATTTTGAAATCAGAAGTTGATTCAGAGTGTAGAAGTCTCGAAAAATTCATTAAAGTTGAAGACTTTAGAAATTAGTTGTTTCGAGTCATTTTCGGGTCTGGTTTATGTTTTTGACCCAATTTGAGTTAGTAGTGAAAACCCTTATTTGGTTTATTAGACTTTTTGGTAGCGAAGAATTTTTATAAGACTGAAGATTGGAGGAGTCAAGGTTTTCGGAGAGCAGGATATTTTCATGCGCAGAAGAAATTGAAGATCAAAGTTTATCCCAATCCTTGTAATATCTATATTTTGTCTTTTGATTATTTTGACCAATATGAGTAGTTAAACCCCCCAATACTAGGGGGTGTCCCTGATTTGACTCTATAAAGATTATTAATTCTTGAGTTCTATAATAAAGTCTTCTCTATTTGATTTAGTTGTACAATGTTTTTATGCTTTCCTGATCGGACAAATTAGGATTGATTTAAAATTAACAGTCAGCTGGACCGTGATTGTTAAGGTTTTGTATAATTAGGCTATAGTAGATATCACATAGGACTAGGGATACCCTATAGTTACCCAATTTAACTCTTGATAAAATAAAGTCTTGACTCCATTAGATATCTCTAAGGACTTAGGATGTAGGATGGTTTGTTAAAGGTTTTCTCACTAAGGACTTAGGGGAATATAATCTAAAGGGATGCTAGTCGAATGTTATGAAATTGTTGAAGAAATTAGGATTCAAGATAGTTACAGGACAAATCATACATTTTCCCTAGCATGTTACTCATATATGTCAAAACAGTCCTTCGTATATATGTTTTTATTCGCAATTATTTTATTTTAGAAAATCAAATCCAAACTCTAGTTTTTGTTTAATCGAACAACAATTCGAACTCCATATTTATACGCAGTCATTGAGATCGACATTTGGGGAGTTTTCCCTTTTATTACAACAGGCAAAAATAGTACACTTGCTATTTTTCCCGTCAGTACGTATTATGACCATGTCAAAAATATTCTTTACTTTGTTAATTGAACTATGAATAAGAGTTTTAAATGACAACTCTCATTCTAAGATTTGAATTTGTTCAAGACGTACTTGTGTTTACTGTGGATAAAGGTAAATAATCGCTAGTCTTCCTAAAACCTAAAAACTAAGGGTTACTTGCAGGATCGACTAGTTGATCCTAAGACATGTGCTAATGTATCTAAGTATGACTTGTTCGACTGACGTAAGACTTTTATTTTTGAGAAACAGTTTTCTCTGAAGGATGGAACAAGCATGAGTTTCCACAATGTAATGTTTTGACCTACTAAAGTGACTCGTGACCGATGATCGATTACGACTTGTTTAAATGAAATAAATGTTGAGTGACTCTTTACTAAATTATAGTATAGAGATAGAACAAGTTTCAAAAGCATAGATGATAATATAAAAGGATTGTTCGAAAGTAAATAAAATTAAAGAAAAATATTCAAAAGGAATAACTTTGAAAATTTGAAAGGAATTTGCATTGACATAAAGATGGTGATTCACGTACATTAACACCTTTGAAACCCTCTACTTCCTTACGCTTGGAATGTTGTGTTTGTTAAGTGATTCTAGTACAAAGTGAACACCCTGAATCCTATACTGGATCCTTTTATTTATAGTAGTTACAAATCTAATTGTCTACGTACTAGAACACACTATATACATGACACGTATTTGGCCTTAACATAACTGCTTATCTATATTTTCACCTTGTACTTTGCCATCCTTTAGTGTAGATAGACGATCTAAACTTCTCTAAGTCTTAGATTTCAATTTGGTCGACAAGACCAAACTTCGACTAGCTTGTTTGTCAATTGTGTCGACTTTCCACTGCTGACTAATAATTTTCCCAACTATTTTTCATTCTCGAGCTTAATTTCCTTACAACCTCTATTTATAGGATATCTTCTTCTTAACTCGTGGGACTACCCTCATTAATTATACAATATTTACCTTAAAATATTTTTAAGGTAACAAAATGCCCCCCAGAGATGCCATTTTCAAATTTCATCCTACATGAGACAATGGCATCTTTGAAACGTCGACCATTTTTCAAACAACTCATTCGCTTCAACTTCTCCCTTAGTTGGCATAATTGTTCCCCCCTTACTCATGACGTCACGCCATCATGATAGCGTATCACATCTTCTCCTCGAGATGTGAAACAATTAGTTCTCCATCATTTCTTTTTCTTAGTGGGAGACGTGGCCCACCATCTCGATACTCCCTCTCACCACGTGTCCATAAATTAAGTGACACGAATTTGAGGAGTTTAGAAAGAAAATTTTAATCGTTTTCTTGATTATTTACATTTACTTTTTACTTAGGGTTTTCCTTCTATAAAACTCATGTCTTCTCTCTTTTGAATCTTCTCTTCAACCTGACTCAACACATTATGTCTTCAGAGAACGCAAATCCTTTTTTCTTCCAATATTCTTCTTCTTCAAACTTCTCTGTCTTTTCCAATGGTAAGCTCCAGTAGAAAGGTGCCTTCTTCTGCAACACTTCCACATCCACTCCTTATAGATGGGAAGGAGTGCATTCTCGGGCCACCTTATTCAGAAGAAAAGCAAAGATATGGCAATCGCAAGTGTTAATCCCTTTCTCTCTAGATGATAAACCCCTGGAATTTCTAGGTCCTCTCCCTAAAGAACATAGACCAAATATTACTATGGACGAACATGCATTTTTCCCAACCAGTTTCCTTACAAAACCACTGGTATCTCTTGAAAAGCCTTTGTCACTACACTTTGTAGATAGAAACTTCATGACTGCTCCTCCCAGAAATTACCCTAAGTTTCATGCTTGGATGACACGTTTAAAAGCAGAAAAACTCTATCAATGGAAAAATTTAGGTATCCACACCCTTTTACAAATCTCTTGTTGTGGTCCTCCTTATTCCTGCAGTATGCTGCTGGCCGAAATCCAATTTTGGGAGGGTACGACCAATACATTTAATAAGAAGTGTGGCATGATTACTCCCACACTTTTAGACATTACTGCTATTATTGGATTAAAACCTATTGGTCGCGTATTCAATCACGGGGATGCAGAACCCATATCTTTGAAGTTTGATGTAGGTGATTCTGGTAAACCGACGTATAATAACTTCATAGACTATCATGCCAAAACCTTAGGCCATGTGACTCCTGAAGAGCATGTAGTGTTTCTGACCTTATGGTTGTCTTGCTTTGTTTTTTGTTCAAGCTCTATGCAGATAGCCAAACAATTTTTATATTTGGCCACTCAGTTACATCAAGGTCGTGATATTGCTTTGGGCCAGCTGATATTGGCTTCTCTTCTCGAGTCATTATTTGATGTCGTTTCTCAAATAAAATTTTTTGACCCTACCAACTTCAAGAAGAAGAATGTTTTGGCCCATGGCCCCTTTTGGTTCTTATAATTGTGGCTCAACACCTCTTTTTCTAAAGATATTAGGCCGTATGAGATAAGAAGAGTGGTGTGTCCTCTAGCGGAATGTCACGTTGTTTGGAAACGCCAAATTCCTATGACCCCCTGGTGATAAAACTTCACCCAGTGCCCAAGTATTTCTACTCTTGTTCAGCATTATGTTGACTCATGTCGATTTTGAACCTTCAATGGCTTCTTTTTGTAATAGACTGATGGCCCTGAGTGGTTTACTAGAGCTTTTCCTCCTCCAAGAAATGAAGACAAGAGAAATTCTTTAGCTATCTAGAGGCGCTTTTTGGTCCCTCAATTTCTGTCAGCTGTAATTGTTGGAACCACTTCAGGCTTGGTTTCTTATCAACCTAATTTAGTGGCTCGACAATTTGGGTTCTGTTAGTTTATCCCCAAATCTCTATTTCCCTCCTTTGAGTTTCTTTTTAATATCACCAGCAATCAACCATATGATGTCTTCATAGCAGACGTCGAGAATTTTTGGGAAAAGAGGAATAAGCTTGGTTTTATCACTTTTCAACCTGCATTTTACTGTACCAAGGAATTTGAAACTTGGTGGCAGTCGTATATTACTTCATATGTTGGTTCCCCTGAGACAAAGCTAGCTGAACTAACCGAAGCATTTACCAATTTACAGGCGAAGGCAACCAAATTTAAGATTACTTAAGCCAAACAAATTCCAGATTTCCAGTAGTATTTTCGAGTTGTGTACTGACCTAATGATCTTCGTTGGACTATTTTTGAGGCAGCCAAAGAATTAAAGAAGAAGGTAACCAATAGGATCCCAAAACTTAAAATTCCTGGTTACGCGAAAGATAAATATCTTTACACCCTTCACTTTGGAAAAATTAAATTTCCTCCTTTTCCATCTAGCCCTTTGGATTTGGCCTTTCGCCCACCTATTCCCGACTGGTGGTATAGCCCTTGGTCAGATATTGAAAGCGCTTATAAGAAAAAGGTCGAGAGAGTGGTACCTACGAAGCATTAACTACCTAACTACTCAGGGCCTTTTCATATTGATCCTCAATATGTTAGAGTACACTCTACCATGCAAGCTGGTAACAGTTTTTTTGGAAAGCTTGCCCCTTTACTCTTTTGGCTCTTGTTACTTATTTGATTTTTCTTTCCTTACAGCCATCCAAATAGACCAAGGGGATGTTCCGTCGACCAGACTGGTCCTTTGACAGAAAAGTTTCATGTTTGAACTTTACTGATTTCTTGTTCTTTATATAGCACCATACACTTAGCCGATTCTCAAACCTTGTAGGTTACTCCTGATAAATCTACCTCGGATGATGACACCATTTCGACTACTCTTAAGAAACTGTGATACAGTGGGAGAACTGACTTGGGATGTTTTTGCATTTTATCGTAAATGTTGCAGTTAGCAAGAGTCGCTGCCGACTTTTATTTTATCCAAAAGGAAATGTGAAAAAGCACAGGAGAGACCTTTGAGATTGTTTCTTGAGTTCGGGGGGTAGATTATGAAAAGGGAAGGTATTAGCACCCTTTTCATCCATGGTTTTCCATGGGCTCTTAGTTACTTGCTAGATCACTTGCTTTTGTTTTAAAATCTGCTTTGTGTGGTTTTTTGAAAGTATTTTGAAAAGGCGTCATCGTTTAGGTAAACTTTGTAATGATTCTCGTTCGTAAGAATGTATACAAAGTGTTTCTCTTTTGAAAAATGTTTTCAAGTTTGAAAGATGTTTTTGTAAGTGTTGGTGTTTGTTTTGAAGATAACAAGGATGTTTTGATTTTGAAATTGAGCAAGCAACTAGGAACATTCTACCTATTCAAAAGTCTTTCATGTTTATTTCCTCTTTCCTTTGACATTGTCATCTTACCATTGATTTGTAAGTAACCCTATCTTTGGATGTAAACGGGACGGGCGTGGGTCATCGTATAACCATGATTAGCAATGTTGCAAGGTATCTTAGCATTTTTCTCTAGGGACTAAGATCATTTTAAAAGGCAACTTTTGATAGCGTCATCAAGGGACTATGATCTTGTATTTTTGCTTGTTTTTGCTAAGATATATCACATGCATAATATGGCCATTTTCATAAGGCAACCAAGTGGATTTACCCTAGGGGTGCTTCTGTGCAAGTGTATTGATTTTCATGCTTTGTTTAGTCTTTGATTAGGGTTTGCTACTTGTTGATTTTATCTTCTCATACAAACCCTAATTACTAGCATTTATATAAAGCGATAAATTGCGAAAAGTAAAATTACTACACTATTACATCATTAGGGGATGGGGGTGTACAAATTTATAAATTGGGATTGCAAGAAAATTAAACCTAATTATCTATTACGTCCATATTGAATATTGTACAAAATTGAAAATAAAATGCAAGAATATAAATGGAAAAAGAAATGATTTTTGTTGCTTTTTATGAAAGGGGTTTTGTCTTGACCTAACTAAAGAAAATGATTAATTAAAAATTGAATAAAATTAGCTTAAACTAATTAAGAAAAGAAATTAATTTGAAAAGTATTTTTAGGGTTTTTTATGAAAAAGGTTTTAAATTAAGGAAAATAATATGAATATTAATTAATTAAAATCAACCTAAGTTCTAAATTAATTTTAACTAAGAAAATAAAATAATATGCTAATTTATCCTAAGTCTAAAAATAAATTATTTAAGAAAAAAATAAATTAATTCTTTTTAAGAAAATATTTTTTAGTCTTTTTGTTTTATGGAAAAAATAAAATATATAAGTATAAATAATAAATAAAAATAAATTTGGATTTTTTTTATGATTTATGAAAATAATAGTAGTAATAATAATAATAATAATAATAATAATAATAATATTAATAATAATAATAATAATAATAATAATAATAATATTGATAATAATAATAATGAAGAAAAATTAAAAAAAAATATATATATATATATATATAAAGAAAAATCAGGGGGTTAGAAAATGAAATACGGAGTAAAATAAGAAAAAAAGGTCAGGCCCAACAAAGGGGAGCCCAACGCTGCAAACAAATAAAAAAAGGTGAAAATGTGAAAAGAAAAAAAAAGCAAAAGGGAGTGCTGGGTCTTGAACCCGTGACCTTGAGGTTACCAGCGCGCTGCCTTACCACTGGGGTGGTTGTACATCCGTTAATATAATTGAAACAATAAATATATAATACAAAATGCACCCTGATTACACTTCATCTTCAACCTTCAGCCAAAGGACATGTATCTTCTTCATCTCTCAACAAAAATGAAAAGTTCAAACATGAAAGTTGTGGCATTTCTTCCCATGAATCCAACCATGTAAATAACTTAAGATAACAGTCAAAGATGAATGAGAATTTTTCTGGCCCTAATTTAAAACCTAAAAATTTTAGAAAACTTCAACTCTAAAATTCTCTAAGCTCAGGCCATATAAATGCAAACTATGGATATGTATAGCTTTGTGGCAATGGTATCTATATTTTATCTTCACAAATACAAACCTAACAATGCCTAAATATGAAGATAGAAGTTCAATAAAAATACCTCAAAACTGAAAATCGTGAAATGGATTTGAGCTTGTTTCAGGAAGTGGTGATGATCAGGTTAGCTTCCTTAGACCTCTAGGAAGCTAATGCAATGGCTGGCTTGAGCTGAGGGTGGCTGGAATGGTCTGGAGAAGTCAATATGCAGACCTCTGTTTTTGGTTATGGAGGATGGTATAAATGGTGTTACAGTTTGCAAACAGGTATTGGAATGGTTTGTGTATGAAGCTAAGATGCTTTTTAAAGTGTTAGGCCAAGAAACGCACAAGTGGTTTTGAAGATTGAAGTTCAAAGTCAGAAATGACACAAAAATGGAGGTTTTGTGCAATCTGAGTTTTTAGGGAGTTTGGGAGCTTGTATATTCATGTCTTATGTTGCAATATACTTGTATAGTTATATGAAAAAGGTTGGAGGGTTTGAAGTTGACAGAACTGTGAGATATAGAGTTTTGGCTATGTTACTTGATTTTGAAGAAAAGTGGGAAAACAAGTTTCAATGTGTAGTACAAGCATGACCTGAGTTTATGGGAGGCTCTAGACATGTTGCTTTTGCCTTTGACATTGCTTGTGTTCAGATGAAACAAGTTATAAGCTCTATGCATTGACTTTGTGGTTAAAGTCACTTTTCTAAAATAGAAGTGTGAACTTTGTTCCATTAATGGAATAATCACTTGGACAAAGACTCAAACACTTGGATCATAGCTCAAATAGTTGTGTAATCTTCTGATTATGGATAGATTTAGAGGTTAGAAGCCTGCAAAGTAAGATTCATGCAGCATAGGCTTGGATTTAAATTCTTGTTCGTCGTGAAATGGCTTGTAATTCAAGTTTGAAAACCCTAACTTCATCTCTTCGATTCTCCTTTCTCACAAATGATCTCAAGGAGTTCTTGGACATTTTGGAAATCTTGAAATGTGCTATACAAACCCTATTTAATTCACTTTTAAAAATTCCCCTTGGAACTATATGAAAAACTTCCATGAAGTTAGGTCAAAATCCTAACCAAAACTAGGGCAAAATTTCACTAAGTGTTCAATTTCAAGACCATGACTTTATGAATTAATAACTTGAGATCCAAGAATTTTTAGAAGAAGTTGTGTAAATAAATGTTGTAGATATCATGGAGATATACAACTTTCATGTTGAAAGTTTCTTCTAAATCCTCTTGCATCATGGTGAAAAATTGACTCAAAGTTATGAAAAAACATGAAGTTTTAAACACTTAGAAAAATTTTTGTTAGAAAATTTTGACTTTACAAAATGAAATCTTGACTTTTTGATTTCTTAATGAATAATTTTCAAATTTTGACATCTTTTGATGAATTGTGATCTTTGACATTGGATTTTGACCAAAAAGTCAAAGTTTGACTTTTCAGTGTACAGTTGACTTTTGATCAGTTGACTGAAAATTCACTATCAATCCAATTGAGCTTGAGTAATGTTTTGGGTCATGCCATTAGGTTAAAATGATGCAATTGAACTCTTGAGATCATGCTTCAATCCAATTGATCATTTGCTAGGTCAAAAAATCAAAAATTGCCCCTTCTCAGTCAAAACCCTAATTTTGACCATTTTGCCCTTTTGATGATTTGATCAAATTTCTTGAGGAATTATGGTCCAAACAATACATATGAGTTTATAATGTTTGTGGATCAAAAATTATGATGTTTGACTATAAATTTGCCATAGTTGAGTTTTCCCCCAATACAGTTGATTTTTAGGTCAACTGCTCAATTGACTGAGCAAAAGTGTGATCCAAGGCTTGAAACTTGACATGAGTAATCTTGGGGGTCCATAATGATCCATGAAAGTCATATGAGGCATTGAAAGTTCAATTATCCTTGTGCAATCTCAAACCCTAATTTTTGGTCATTAGTGCTTAAGGAGGTGTCTTGAGCTGATCAACCCTAGTGCAGTCTTGAACCAAGAGAGATCTTTGTGAGAAAATATTTGATAAATGAGAGGGAAAATTTTGGGGTACAACAGGTGCCCCGGTTCAATCTTCTTAAACCTGAAGAGTTAGATTGACGGATCTGTCATTCGTGACTTGAAGGTGAAAGATGATTGAACACTAGAGTACCCAAAAATTTGCACTCGAAGATGGACGGTGAATGGGATTATAGATGCCATTTGGAGGAATGTTAGTAAACACTGGAAGAAGTATCAGCATAAATCTCTTGTTGATTTATACTAAAACTTGATTTTTACCTGTGAGAAAAAGAGTTAGTAAAAATGCAGATGCCTACATGATGTTCACCAGATGTGGTATTATGTTAAATGCATATGGATGTACATGATATGATGTATGAATGTGAGATGTATATTTTTGTCCGGGAAAATAAATCTCTGACTGCTGCTGAGGAAATTCTGGGGGGTTGAATCCCTGATTGCCATTGGAGATGAAGAATATGCATATCTTCAAACTTTGTTGAAAGGATGCTTTCATTAGAGAAATATATCTTGAATATCAGTTGTTATTTGGTAGGATTCAGGCTTCACGACTTGCTGAGGATAAAGTAGTCAACTGCTATCTGGTCGGATCCAGGCTTCACGACAACTTACTAGGGGAAGAGACGACTTAACTGTTATCTGGGCGGATTCCAGGCTTTGAGGAAAATTTTCTTGAAATTGAATAGTTATCTGGTCAGATCAATGCTTCACAACAACTTGTTGGGGATACGAAAGTTTAACTAATCTGGTCAGGTCCAGTCTCTGCAGTAACTTGAAGTGGTAACTACTATCTGGTCGAGTCCATGTTTCATGGTTTTTTAGAAAGTTGTACTATTATTTGGTCGAGTCCAGGCTTCAAAGTGTCTCTCTGGGGATTATATTTAATTGTTATCTGGTCGGGCTCTAGGTTTCCCAATAAACTGTTTGAAAATTTGTTATCTGGTCGGGTCCAGGCTTTGTAGATTTCTGAGGTTGATGAGGTCAACTACTATCTGGTCGGGTCCAGGCTTCACCATAAACTGTTTGGGGATTTAGTTGTTATCTGGTCAGTTTCCAGGTTTCATAATGAATATCTGAGGGTAATTGCTATCTGGTCGGATCCAGGCTTCACAATAACTTGCTTGAAAAGATGAGATTGAAAACTGATATCTGGTCGGATCCAAGTTTCATAGTAATTTGTTGGGGTAAAGGCAAACTCGACTGGGGAAAGAAGTAAAACCTTGGTCGGGTTAAGTCTAGGTTCTTCTATATCTTTGAAGAGTTAGACTATTATCTGGTCGGGTCCAAGTTTCATAGTATCTTGAAATTGAGATCGACTGTTATTTGGTCGGGTCCAGGTTTCAGATACTGAAGCTGTTATCTGGTCGGGTCCAGGTTTCAGTAATTAACTAAGGATAATGGCAAATTCTACTGGAGAAGATGACTTTTGCTAATGATTTTGTAGGAATTAAACTGCTATCTGGTCGGGCTCCAGGATTTGGATATTGAAGAAGTCAAACTATTATTTGGTCGGGTCCAGGCTTCAATAATAACTTGAAAATCGTGCTAATATCTGGTCGGGTCCAGGCTTCATAGTATCTTTTTGGAAATAGTAAAGGCTTTGTTGACGGATTCACTGGGGATCAGGGGTTGTGGCCCAATGATTTGTAACAATCTGAAAGGAAATTTCAAACTGGAGAATATAGACTCAATCGGGTAGGACAGACTCAGCTTGGGGAGGATACACTCAACTGGGGAGGGTATACACAGCTGGGGAATAACGGGCTCCGTTGGGGACGATGGACTATGTCAGGGGAATACAGACTCGGTTGGGGAGGATGTACTCAGCTGGGTAATTTTGTGGTTCCTCGATTGTTATTGGGGAAATAAAACATGTTGGGGAAATAAAACTTGTTGGGGAAATAAACCCTATTGGGGAAAGGTTTATTGTAGCCGTCCTTGTGGGGATAATGATAATGAGATAACTCTGTGGGGATATTTCATATACATTAAAGAGATGCTTGATGCTGCTTAGCAGGACACATGTGCCAAATAGTTTTAATTATGTTCATATGCATATTTTATTCAATTTTAGTCATTGGACAAATTTGCATTCAAAACAAAGACAAAAACTTTGCACTTCAAAGTATATTTGTATTGATATTTTTCCCATGAATAGGCGTTTTTGTACAGAGAGACGGAGATCCTAGTAAGAGGAAATCGTCGAAAGGAAAACAAAATTAAGAATAAAAACCAATAGTCATGTGAAATGATCTCACTTCCTTACAACTCTACTATTGCCCCCAATGTCTTCAAATGTCCCTTGTTGTTGATAGAAGTTGATTGGATTTATCTTGGACCGTTTGAACTTGGACCTTGGTGATAAAATTGACTTATGTTGATTCCACGGTACATAGTCATACGCTTTTAATCCTTAACTTTTGCCTGGACCGTCCTTTCGGGTTTTCAGCCCACCAGGATACCCTTTTTTGCCCAAGTCTCCCTTTCGGGTATTCAACTTGCCGGGATTACAATCTTTTGCATATATCCCTAATTTTTTCCCAAACCTTTTGGTTTGCCGGGATGCCCTTATTTTGCCAAGGTGTGTCAACCTAGCGGGTCTCTTATGCGTATTATTTTTTAACTATGTCCGCGTTTATAGGATGTGGGAAATCTTCACCATCCATGGTAGTCAGCATCATGGCACCGCTAGAGAAAACTCTCTTGAAAACAAACGGCCCTTCATAGGTAGGAGTACATTTGCCTCTGGGGTCGCCTTGTGGTAGAATGATGCGTTTTATTACCAAGTCACCAACTTGATATACTCGAGGCTTGATCTTCTTGTTGAAAGCCTTAATCATCCGTTTTTGGTACATTTGACCATGGCAAACATCAGCTAACCATTTTTTGTCAATCAAGTTCAGTTGATCCAATCTCGTTTAAATCCACTCGTCTTCGCCTAGGCCTGCCTCCTTCATAATTCTCAGCGAGGGAATCTGAACTTCCACTGGCAAATCAGCTTCCATGACATAGACTAGAGAAAAGGGAGTTGCCCCAGTTGATGTTCTAGATGAAGTATGGTAGCCATGTAGAGCACACGACAACATCTCGTGCCAATCCTTATAGGTTACTACCATTTTCTTCATAATCTTATTGATATTTTTGTTGGCCGCTTCGACCGCGCCATTCATTTTCGGTCTATACGGAGAAGAATTGTGATGCTTGATCTTAAATTGAGTGCAGAGCTCAGTGATCATAGCATTGCTGAGGTTAGTCCCATTGTCGGTGATGATCCTTTCGGGGATACCATAACGGAAGATGAGGTTGTGTCTGATGAATCTGGCTACCACATTCTTGGTGACTGAGGAAAATGAGGCGGCTTCGACCCATTTGGTAAAATAGTCGATAACAACAAAAATGAAGTGATGTCCGTTGGAAGCGGTGGACTTGATCTCTCCAATCATGTCAATGCCCCACATTGCAAATGGCCATGGAGCGGTCATGACATTCAGAGGGATATGAGGCACATGGACCTTGTCAGCATAAATTTGGCATTTGTGACAAGTTCTTGAATGTTGATGGCAATCAATCTCCATCGTTGACCAATAGTAACCGACTCTTAAGATTTTCTTAGACATCGTATGTCCACTTGAGTAAGTACCAAAGACACCATCGTGCATGTCTTCCATGATCTCCTCCGCCTCCTTCTTGTCCACACATCAGAGTAGAGTTCAATCATGATTGTGCTTGTACAATATCCCGTTACTTAAGAAGAATTTGGCTGTAAATCTTTGCAAGAACTTTCAATCATTGATAGATGCCCCCTCTGGATACTCTTGTGCTTCAAGGTATCTCATCACCTCATGGTACCATGGCTTTTCCGTATCGGTGTCAAGTTCATAGCAATGTGCAGGTTCATCGAATCTTTCAATTACTATCATAGGGGCTTCGTTGTCCCATCTGACCTTGAACATTGAAGACATGGTTGCCAAAGCATCAGCCAACTTGTTTTCTTCCCTAGGGAAGTGCTCAAAAGTGATCTCTTCGAAGTAAGGGATTAGGGATAACACAATTTCCTTGTAAGGGATAAGATTAGGGTGTTTAGTGTCCCAGTCTCTTTTTACTTGGCTGATCACTAGGGCAGAATCCCCAAATACTTCCAAATGCTTGATCCTTAAGTCAATAGCAGCTTTCAGACCTAAGATGCATGCTTCATACTCGGCCATATTGTTTGTGCAATCGAAGCGTAGTCTGGCAGTGAAAGGAGTGTGGTAACCTTCAGGAGAAATGATCACAGCACAAATTCCGTTTCCTAAGGCGTTGGAAGCCCCATCGAATACCATAGTCCATTGGGATCCTTGTTCAGGTCCGTCATACGGTACAAGTTTCGCACAGTCGGTTATCAGCATGATGTTCTCATCAGAGAAGTCGAAGTTCATTGAATGATAATCATCCACAGCTTAATGGGCCAAATGATCTGCTAGTACACTTCCTTTGATGGCCTTTGGAGTCGTGTATTGAATGTCGTACTCAATCAAGATCATCTATCATCTGGCTATCCGTTCGGAAAGGGCAGGTTTCTCGAAGATGTACTTGATTAGGTCCATCTTAGAAATTAACAGAGTCGTATGAGTCAACATATATTGTCTTAGCCGGAGAGCAGCCCATGCCAAAGCCCAGCAAGTTTTCTCGAGCAGTGAATATCTGGTTCCACAATTGGTAAAATTTTTGCTCAGGTAATAAATAACATGCTCTTTTCGGCAAGACTCGTCATGTTGGCCTAAAACACACCCCATAGAGTTCTTAGTACTGTCAAGTACATGATCAAGGGTCTTCCTTCAACTGGAGGCATGAGAATAGGAGGTTCTTATAGATATTCCCTAATTTTTTCGAAGGCAGCTTGGCATTCATTGTTCCATCTGACTACCTGGTCTTTCTTCAAGAGTTTGAAGATTGGCTCACAAGTAGCAGTCAAGTGAGATATGAAACGGGCAACGTAATTGAGATGACCCAAGAATCCTCTAACTTCTTTTTTCAGAATATGGGACTGGCATTTCTTTGATGGCCTTTACCTTGGCAAGATCAACTTCAATGCCTTTATTGCTGACAACAAAACCTAGAAGCTTTCCAGATCGTACTCCAAACGTGCACTTGTTAGGGTTTAACCTCAGCTTGTACTTCTTTATCCTCTAGAATAATTTTTACAGGTGATCGAGATGTTCTTCTTCGGTTTGTGATATGGAAAACATATCATCCACATATACCTCTATCTCGTGATGAATCATGTCATGAAATAAAGCTACCATATCCCTTTGATATGTTGCCCCTCCATTCTTTAATCCGAATGGCATGACCTTGTAGCAGAAGGTGCCCCATTGCGTAACGAAAGTAGTCTCCTCCATGTCTTTGGGAGCCATCCTTATTTGATTATATCCTAAGAAGCCATCCATGAAAGAGAAGACTTTATGCTGAGCAGTATTATCAACTAAGACGTCAATATGTGGTAGAGGGAAGTCATCCTTGGGGCTTGCCCTATTCAGATCCCTATAGTCTACGCACATGCGAACTTTTCCGTCCTTTTTCGCCACTGGCACCACATTAGAAACCCATTGAAGATATGATGTCACAGCTAGGAACCCTGCATCAAACTGTTTCATCACTTCAGCTTTGATTTTCTCAGATATATCAGGCCTCATGCGAAGAACCTTTTGTTTAAAAGGCGGACAATCTTCTTTTGACGACAGACGATGAACTACGATGTCGGCATCCAACCCAGGCATATCTTCATAAGACCAAGAAAATACTTCCACATAATAATGCAACATCTGAACCAACCTGCTCTTGACATTGTTTTCCAAGTTAACGTCGATCTTGATTTCCTTCTCATCTGACTCAGTACCCAAGTTAATAACTTCAACTGACTCCTCGTGCGGTGGAATTGCTTTTTCCTCTTGTAACAGAAGTCTGGATAGTTCTCCTGGTATGTCACAATCTTCCTCGCCTTCG
The DNA here is from genome assembly GCA_948472305.1 of Vicia faba. Lineage (NCBI taxonomy): Eukaryota > Viridiplantae > Streptophyta > Magnoliopsida > Fabales > Fabaceae > Vicia > Vicia faba. Next base: position 402,100,810 of record OX451736.1, on the reverse strand, counting down.
TCTTCGGCTTGGTTGATAGGGAATTCAAAGTCATAGTCGATAATAGTAGAGTGAAATACAGAGTGGATGTGGACCTGTAAGAGTGTGTGTATGTGTGCATGTAAGATACATGGCTATTTTTTTCAAAAATGTATTTGCAAGCAATGAAAGACAATGAACACAAATATTTGAATGCAAAAGAGTCCAATGTACTGAATGATCATATGATTAGATGAACATAAATAAAACCCTTGACAAATGGACCAAAGTTCCCCGGGCCAGGAAAATGGCTGAAAAGTTATTGTTAAATTATTACAGACAACATGTTCTTGAATTGAAAGAAAAGCAATAACAAGTAGATTACTCCTCAATGTAGGAGATGGGCACAAAGTCCTTTGTATGCCAATTCTTCAGCTCCGTTGTAGTTGGATACACCCACTCTTCAAATGCAGCTTCTTCATCAGAATCACCCACGACGTTGACTTCATGGCTTCCAATGCAGAGAGGTGGCTTTCCAGCACGAGCACGCCTCACTTCCTTTTGAGCTTTAACGGTGAAGCCCAAACCAAACTTGTCTGCTTTAAATGGGATATCGAGGAGTTTCCCCAAGTATCACAGTTTCCTTCTTCAATTGCCGCGCGAGCATCCTTGACTGAAACCATCATTGGTGTGACCTTAACAACTTTAGACTCATCAGAAGAACATTTAGTAGCAGCAATTATCGGTGGTACAAACTCAAAGGTTTGACACGGGGTTTCAATGAATTCTCCATCTATCTCTACGTACTTGAAAGTGTTAAGGTGGCTCACCATAAACTCTTCTTCTCCACAGGCGGTGACTATTCTGTCCTTGACTGGATATTTGAGTTTCTGATGGAGAGTTGAGGTTAGTGCCCCAGCTTTATGGATACACGGGCGACCTAACAGACAAGAATAGGCAGGTCGAATATCCATGATATAGAAGGTGGAGTTTAATATTTGGGAGCCCACTTTGATTGGAAGATCTACCTCCCCATGGACAATCCTCTTTGAACCGTCGAATTCCCTTACAATGATATCGCTTGGCTTCAAGACGATCTAACGCCCCCTTGGGTAATACATTCAGAGAAGAACCAGTGTCGACTAGCACATGTGCTAAGGTAGTCCCTTTGCACTCGACAGAAACATGTAAAGCTTTATTGTGATTCTTCCCGAGAGGTGTTAAGTCAGCATCTGAAAATCCCAAGCCATTATCAGCTGTCAGGCTAGCCATGCAATTCTCAAATTGGTCTGTTGTTTTCTCATGGGGGACATGAGCCTTTTTCAGGAACTTGATTAATGTTCAAGCATGGGCATCAGAGCAAAGCAACAATGAAAACATTGAAATCTTAGAAGGGGTTTTCCCCAACTATCCTACAATCTTGAAGTCGCTTCTTTTTATGATCTTCAAAATCTCGTCCATATCGCGAGCGGAGGGTTCTTCATCACCTACATCCTTGGAGGGTACTGTAGCCGTAGAAATGTTCAAGACTAATCCATTGGATGAATAGAATTTATACAAATCAAAATAAAAATCACCACCGCGCTTTATTGTTTCCAAAGGAATGGGAAAAGAATGAATAACCCAAAAAAAGGGGGGAAAGATTCAAGGTAAGGAGGTTGGTTATGCAAAGGGAAGGTATTAGCACCCTAAACATCTACGGTACTCCGCAGGAACCTCTTTGAAAAAAATATGTATATTTTGGTTATGAAAATGTGTTGTATATAAAATGGATGGTGGAGGTGATGAAAGAAATATTTTTGTGATTTTTGCACCCGTCGAGGTTGCGAACCTTTAGTGCCTACGTATCACCTTTCGTGCAATAGGGGATCAGGGTACACGTAGTTCCTCTAGAAAAGACTTGTCTGTTGGTTGATTTTAAACAAGGAGACAAGTCGTCATTGTTAGGAGAGAAATCTCGACTAACGCCCACAAAGTGTAAGAAAGATGGACCCTGTGTCAACAAGAGTGAGGGTTTGAGAACGCCTCTAGTACTCAAGTGGAAAAGTAGACACTTTTATAACCATGTCGATAGGAGAATGTTGCTCGACTATCAATGAATCATGTCTCACATTGAAAAAAAGTTTTGAAGGGTAAAGGAGCTCGAGCGCACAAAAAAGTTTGAATGAGTTGAAGTGTTTTTGTTAATTTTGAAAGAAATGTCAAAGTATGATTAAATGTATTGAAGTTTGTTTAAAGAAAATAAGTTTTGAAAGAAAAGGCACTCGACAATGTCGAGGTTTATTATGAAAGCGGTTCGAATTTATAAACAACGAAGGTTTTGAAGGAAATGTATAATTCCCATTCTTTGGAGTGAAACCAAGCAAGAAAAGATACTAGACCTCTTGAGAGAACCAAGCTTCAAGTGTACTAAGTCTTCGAAAAATTGGGCAGAGTAACAGCTGCATACGGGTAAATTCCAGATTACAAACAAAGTATGTAATCGCAATAACCTGCATACAAAACAAACAAACAACCCAATGTCTTGAGGTAAATCCCAAGAGCTCCAAACAAAATTTCGAATAAAGTCACAAGGTCTCCAAGATAGGCCAAGGTCTCTAATCCTAAGTCCAAGAAGTCTATCACTCCAAAATGCAAAGGATAGTAACCATGTAGTCCAAGTATTATTAATGTCTTTTATGGTTCATGTTGATTATTAAGTGTCTTTAAAAGGAAAAGAAAAGCTCAAGTGAGCAAAATGAAAATGACATAAAAGTAAATGCTCAAGTGAGCAAAATAAAAGAAGGCATGAAATGTAAAATTCAAAAAATAAATGGTACATAAAGCATAAAAAAATATAAGCACAAAGTAAAGTCAATTGTTAGTAATTAGTGGTTAGTTGGATGACCATCTTGAAACTTGCATTTGGAACTCATTAGAGGATTGGTAGGACCAAAGCCTCCACACAATGAATTGCATTTTCTTTTTGTCAAGTATATCATCCATTTTGGAATCCTCAAAAGTAACGTGTAATGATCAACGATGTTTAAGTGATCCGCGTTGACCAAAGATTTTGTAGATCCATTAGAGGATTGGTAGAACCAAAGCCTCCACAAAATGAATCTCAAGGTTATTGGATCAAAGAGATCAAATTAACATACTTGGGCTTGCAATCATAAGTTTGGGCCACGAATGATCATTTATTCGAATCGGGACAAAATTTAGCGCTATGTTAAGCAATCGTAAGTGGACTTATGTAGAAGTCGCACCTATTTTGAGGCCGGTCAATAGCAATTTATGTACTTCATGTTTGGATAAATGATATAGAGATCACCATCCTTTAACATGTAGCACAATAAAAAAGAAAGGGATAAGATGAAGAGGGAGGGGAATGATAAGTTAATTTGAATTACCATTTCAAAATTCTTTCATATTTAAAATCAACCACTCCTCTAGATGGATTAAAGTACTAAATATATCATTAATCCAAAGCACCAAGAATGAATTAAATAATTCACTCTTTGATAGATTTGAATTGATGAACATTTATCCAACTTTATCTACATCACAAAGTTCATTGAGTTTAAAGGCAAATTGGACATTTAAAATTGCAATCCAAATTTTCCATCAAAGAGAGTGTGCAGAAACAATTTGAGTCAAAACAGCCCCAAAAATAAGGCAGCAAAAAGTATTTTTGGCAAATTCTTGTTCCAACTTTTCATCAAACACCTTATGATCATGGATCCAATTGAGCATGAAAATTACAGCAAATTTGATAAAATAACACCAATGGAGTTATAAAAACAGTGCTCAATGAATCAAAACCAGAAATCCACAAGAGATCACATTGTAAAAGATGATGATCCAACTTACCACAAGTAGAATTTGAGAATTATCAAACAACTTCAAAATTTTCTACAATTTGATCACAAGAATCAACTACCAAAGCTTAGATGTAAAGAATTAATGGAGAAAAAGTGTTTGGATGGAGGTTTAGCTCAAAGATTAGCAAGCTTCAATGCAAAGCTTACTATTCTTTTTGGAAATGGAGCTTTGAGTGAATTTGGTAAAATGGAGAGAATTGAGAGATTTTTTAGCAAGATGATTTTGGCAATCCAAAGCATTTTATTTGAATGAAATGAGGTCTCTATTATAGAGTTTAGAATTGGGATTAGTGGTAATTTGGTAATTGATTCATGGAGCTAAATTTTAATTAATGATGTAATTTCAAATTATGCAGAAAAAAATTGGAGCCAAAATGATGACAATTTGAATTTGCTGGCTTTTTTTCAAAAAACACGTGCATTTTGCCATTATGTGTCAATACATAGGTGGTATGCATCGATACATCCTAGAAATATAAAACAGCATGTGTCAATACATGCCTTTATGTGTCAATGCGTACTGTTTTTTCAGCTCATTACAGAATGCAACAAAATGCATGTGTCGATGCATAACACGTATGTGTCGACACATGCAAGTTTTTTCAAACAAGATGAGTCGATACATACATGCATGTGTCGACACATGCATGTTTTTTAAAACAGGATGAGTCGACACATACATGCATGCGTCGACACATGCTGGTTATGCACAACAAAATGAGTCGATACATACCTTTATGGGTCGATGCATGCTGAATTTTTTTGATTTTTGAAGGCAGAAATCCTTATTTGGCAGATGCTTCGACTCGGTACCTGCAAAACACAATTTTCAAAGACAAAGGCAAATATTTTTGTATTTTGAATAGAAATTAATCAATAACACAAGAGCAAACTTTAAAGATAGGATGCAAATGTGATGAATGATGCTATTGATTAATGATTGTGACTGAATCACAAAATATGGTATGAAAGTGCGACTGAAAAAGTTAGGGGGAAAATTTAGGGTACAACAGCTGCCCCTATTTAATTATCTTTTAGCCAGATAGGCGGAAAGTAATTAAATACAAACAGACTTGAATTTTGTCCCTGATGCGATGATATGATAACATATGTTATGAATGAATGCATGGATTCTTTTTTGACATGTATTTTTTGAATGATGTATGAGATGAGACAGTCTCAGTGGGAATATGGAAAGACTTGAAACTAGAAACTTGTGGTAGTTCAAATGAAATGACATGGAAAGACCCACCGGGGAACAACAAGATACTTCTGGATATCTGTCAGGGAGACAATGAGTAACCATCAATACTTGGAAAAAAGAGATAAAAACATGAGAAGGTAAGCAGCGACATCCAAGAATGGAATTGAATGAGGCGAACGAATCTCTAGAAAAAGAAATCAGAAGCATCTAGAAGAACATTAGATGTGGGATGAGACCAAATTTGAAGCTACATCAGAGTCGTCTAGGGAATACGCTAGAAGGAAGAGAAACACGACATCCAATACTGGCTTTGAATAAAGGGAAAACTCAACGTCTAATACTGGCTTTAGACGAGAGAAGAGATCACAACATCCAATACTGACATTTCTCAATACATGTCACGAAGAATCTCTAAATGGCTCAAGGTTGCTCAAGAGTTGGACAGTCAAATCATCTCCTAAGGCAGTCAACCTCAAATTAGGGTTTTGTGTTGCATCAAGGTCTTTACATCCAAATGAACCCAATTGCTCCCCGATGTCCTAATATGTTCTCAAGTTCATCCATATCAAATTTCAAGCCTTACAGAGGAAGTTTGGTCAGCCAATTGCTCAAGAGGTCCAAAAATCGATTGTGCTAGGGCAAAAGTCAACTATGACCTACAAATAGTCAAACTTCAAGATTTTTTGTCAACATTCTCATTTTGAAGGATAATTCATCATTTGATCAAGGTTTTATCATGATTCATCAAGGATTTCTCAAAATTCATCAAGATTTAAAAGTTGCTAAATTAGGGTTTTGTAGGAAAAGTTAACTCAACTTTGACCAAGCATAACTTTCTCATACTTTATGAGAAATGACCCATCCAAAGCTAATTTTGAAGAGGATTAAATTTACTACAATCCATATTCACACCACAAGATCAAGAAATGCACTCACTAAAAGTTACAAATTTAGACATTATAGGTCATTTTTGAAAGTCAACAAAAACACCTTTTTTTTCCAAAGCTTATAACTTGAGCATGGAATATCAAATTGATATGAAACCAGAAATGGGTTGGTTAGAGAACATCTCAAGGTTTCTAAAAAGTCTAAGAACACCTCCAAAAGTTCAAAATTGAAGAAGTTATGCATTGTTGAAGTTGGGCATTTTTCCAAAATTGCCAAAAGTCAACTATCCCCAAAACTTCAAATTTTATCAAATGAGCCCACTTTTTTCCACTTGATTTGATCTTGTCACACTACACACGTGTCCTATCTTCAGTTTTGTGTCCAATTATTAATTTTTCCATTTTATTTGATTTTTATGGAATTAATTCATTTTTAATCAATTTAAATCCAAATAAAATCCAAATCTTAATCAATTGGAATCTTTTTTATTGATACAGGTCTTTAATATCATTATGGACATGATCAAATTCGAATCAAGGCATATCATGCACAAAATATTGGATTTGGAACATTTTTCGAAGCTTTGTAATGGAGGATCATATCATATATTCAATCATCAATTCACAAAGATTCAAAGCCCAAACTTTGACCTAATGCATTGCTGGATACATATACAAACCAAGGGCATACGAAATTAGAACCTAGAGGCTGCACAATCTGGAAAACCAAAACTTGAAAATGCTTGAAAAAGTTGGAAACTGAAATCTTGGTTAGAGGCCAATTCAAGACAAAAACTCAACGTAGACTTCTTGCTTGACATCCACTGAAGCAATAGCAATCAAAAGCAAAGCCACTCGCCTCCTAAAACGCGTTGTAAGTCTCCTTGAACACCGCCCTGTACATGAAAATGCAATCTCTTATTCTTGCATCTTTTTGACAAACCATGGACATATTCTTGATCCTTGCATGATTTCTAAACTTTTTGCAATATTCAATTGTATTGTTATAGCCTGTAATGCCATACCCGAACCTAGGGTTTTGGAAAATCGTTTTTGGGCATTTTGATTGCAGGCACAATTGATGAGAATAAAGGACATGGACATGATCAGTGGAAGGAGACGAGCAAGACTATGGTCTTAGAATTAATTTCCATGGCTTGAAATTGATTTTAGGAACAAGCTTTGGATTTTGCTGTGGATAATAATCCGCAGGTAAGAAAACCAGGTTTCGTTTAAGAAGACGACTGCGTGCCTTCCCTTGATTGGCTGATTTTAAATCTCGCGCGTTTAATTTTTTATTTACAGCATATTGTTTGTTTTTAGCATATAATATTCTCCATTTATCCCATTAACAAGTAAACACCTTGGCTCAGCTGGCAGAGGCGCTAGTGGAAAATCCAATGGGACCTGGGTTCGAATCCCAGGTCCACCAATTTGCTTTGTATTATTTTTCCATAGACGTTCCAGTACAAACCCAAGCATGGGGACTACCATGGACCTCAAACCTCCAGGCGCCAGATGGCCTTCAGGTCAAATCTGATGGTCTAGATGAGAGGCTCACCATACTACCAAGACAAGGGCGCACACTGGATCAGAGGGTCAACCAGGCTTGCAGCATGTTTGGGCCAAAGAATTGCAAATTCCACCTCCAGATTTGGGCCCATACCCCCTGAGTTCTATTTCTCTCTTTTGTCTTTTAATTATTTATTTATTTATATTGTTTATTTATTTTTTTATCATTTCACTAACCAATTCAATTATTTTTCTCATAAAATCAAAAACACAAAAATATGTTTTTTTTAAAATTAAATTCATGACTTTATTTTTGTAAATAAATAAATTAATTAATTTAGTTTAATTAGGTATAATTTTAATATCTTTCGTAAATAATTAAAATTAACATAGAATATTAGGTTTTTACTAACTTTTAATCAATTTTATCTTATTTCCTTAAATATCCAAAAAATCCAAAAAAATATTATTTTCATTAATAATTAATTAATTTATTTAATTAACTTAGTTTATTCCATTTAATTCAAAAATAACAAAAAAATCACTTCTTTCAAAAAAGGGTCAAAACCCTAAAAAATGCGCCCGATTTAATTTTCCGTACGCGATCTATTTTGCCATATTAATGTAATTGTTTCCCGAAATGTAATAGTTAAATTAGGACTTTATTTTTTTATCGCTTTATTTTACTTTCCGCATTTTAATTTCAAGGGTTGTTTTTGGCGATGTAAATACCCGACGCCTTGTAATAGTTTAGATTTAATTTCCGCAATTTAATTTCCGCAAATTATTAACTGTTAGATGTTTGATTATAGGGAATGCATGACAAGATCAAATTTATGAACTTAAAATCAACATAGCTCACCCATGACATGTACAAAAGATAAAATTAACCGAAATAACACACTCGCACATGCGCACTCTTAGGGTACACCTCACTTGGTTGCCTTCGAACATGGTCATTGAGTATAGGAAGTTTTAGAGGTCGTCCTCTTGTCCAAAGATCATAGTTGCCTCGAAACGGTTGCCTCGGAAAAATGATCTAAGACATTAGGGTTACCGCTAAGGAGTCCTAACATTGCTTTAGTGACCACACGTCCCTTAATCGAATTGACCCTTAAAACTCCAACGATGATGCTACCTACTCCTCAATAGTGGGATAGCGTTGTCTAAAGGATATTTGTATAGATTAATTACTTTTTCGAGTAGGTAGATGGTTCTTAAGTACTTGCTCCTTTTAAAACAAAACAAAACTTTTCGCACTTACACCTTTCAAACAAAAACTTCTTTCAAACCCGCAAACATAAAGAAAAGAAAATTTTGAAAACACTTTGAGAAAGTACCTAAGAGCCCGTGGATAACCACAGATAGAAAGGGTGCTAACACCTTCCCTTTCTATAATCTACCCCCCGGACCCGAGAAACATCTCGAAAAAGGAATTTTTCTGTGCTTTTTTCCTTTCCTTGTTGGATAAAATAAAAGACGGTGGCGACTCTTGCTTACCGCGACATTTTGCAAAAACAAACACAAAACGCAAACCAGCATTCCAAAAACAGTCAGTTCTTTCCCACTGTATCACAGAACTGGCGACTCTGCTGGGGATATTTTATAAGTAAGGTGTACCTTAGGATTAGATCATTGTGTTTTCAATTGTATGCTTTGTATACTTTATATTTGTGGGCTTGTATCGGAGTTCTATAGATCCTAACCCAGATCTGGGGATACCCTTTAGGTAAGTAGCAATAAACTATGAGGGAACTGTACGGCGTAGACCGATACGGTTGAAGCAGTAACTACGTTGGTGTGGCACTTTAGATTGTACTGATATCTCTTGTGTTGGAACGAGGAGAATATGGGTCATCTAAGGGGTCATTAAGCACCAACTGACCTTAGAACCTTTAAATTGACCAACTTGGCCATAGAATAGTAGCAGTATGCTACACTCATTGAGACTAAACTCTCGCGATGATTCTGGCCGCAAGAAAAGGTTGCTAAACTGGAATTATGACCGATTGAGGGTAGTCAGTGATATTGAGATCCTCTAGAACCCGGTTACTATTTTTTAGGACAGGTTTAAACCAACTGAACTGAAAGAGGGTAGTACCTAAGCTCCTTTCCATCCTGAAATCTAAGGGCTCTCTGTGTGACTTGTGTGCCTTTACCATGTTTGCTTTTTGTGGATACTTGTGGTGTGCTTACTATCATGACATCATGACATCATAACATTGCATACATCTTGCATAAGACTAACCTATTTCAAAGACAGGAGGGATTCATCTTTGCTCTGTCTTTTAGGTCATCATGATGCCCATGCGTAGGAATACCATCCGGATCAACTTTGTCCAGGTTCCCACCTTGCTTAAAGATCTGATTGCAAAGATGCCTGATACTACTTCCTTCCTCAGAAGACATGGTTATCTTCTCAGTTTGGTCACCTCAAAATTGGACGAACAGATGATGAGTGTCCTAGTCCAATTCTATGATCCATTGTACCATTGTTTTACTTTCCAGGACTACCAGCTGGTTCCCACCTTAGAAGAGTTTTCTGATCTGCTCGGTATCTCCATTCTAGAGCAGACCCCGTTTACTGGTTGGGAGAAGGTTCTTAGGCCCGAAGAGATTGCTGAAGCCCTTCATTTGACCAAGGAAGAGGTAATGACTAATTTGGAGACTAGAAGTGGAGCAAAGGGCTTTCTGACTAAGTTTTTGGTTGGTAAGACTAACTATTTCTGGGATATTCTAGACTTCAAGGCGTTCGAGGATATTCTGGCTCTTCTGATATATGGCTTGGTATTGTTTCCGAACTCTGACTCCTTTGTTGATGTTAATGCGGTAAAAATCTTCATCTCTCGCAATCCTGTGCCCACTCTCTTGGGTGACATCCTTCATCAGCTTTATGCTCGTACTGCCGGAAAGCGGGGAACCTTGATGTGCTGTGCTCTTTTATTGGCGAGGTGGTTTATTTCGCACCTCCCCAAGTCAGTGCTGAAGAATAAAGAAGGCATGGGGTAGGCTTATAGTGTTATGTCTCTTTCTCATAATGACATTATTTGGACTCTCAAGGGTATGGACGAGGTGACTGTTATTCATCGATGTGGGGAGTACCCCAATGTTCCACTGTTAGGAACCCATGGAGGAATTTCTTACAACCCATGCTTAGCTCTACGTCAGTTCGGACGTGCCAGAAGAGAAGGACCTCATGAGATGCTAATGCCTAGTATTATCTTTGATTTTCAAGGGGATAGCGACGAGCAACATCGCAGATTCATAAAGGCTTGGGATAGAGTTCACCAATCTGATCCACATGAGCTAGGTCCAAAGAATTCACTTCTGATGGAGCCATATCTCAGATGGGTCCGCATCCGTGCCCAGAAGCTGGGTATGCCATATGAAGTCGTCCATCCTGTCGTTGTTGAAGTTGCTAATGAAGAAGGGGTTCTTCCAACCATCATCCATCCTCATATGCCCACTGACATTGGGGCACTGAAAAGGTCTTGGATGCAGCTGAGGGAAGAACGGGATTCTTACCGAGAGAAGTTCAACGAGCAAGAGCAGAAGATCCAGAGGTTGAATAGGCAGTTGGAGAACGAGCGGATTCTTAATGATTATGTCCGCACTGATAAGAAGAGACCATGGGAGCATTGATTGACCTTTGATGATTTCCTTTCCAGTTTTTATTTACTTTTCAGTATTTCCATTCTTGTAACGCCCTGAGGGCATCAGTTGAACAATTTGAATTACAAAGTTTATCTAATAAAGTGTGTTTCCTTTCTGGTTTACAAATTTGAATGTCCCGATTATCTTTGAAATCATAAATCATACGCATTTCATCTCATGCACTTCATAAACAGGTACCCATTACAGGTCTCTTATCTTCTTCGCTGTTTATTTCAGCACTCATCATGTCTGTTGAACCTTCAACTGCGCAAGCTATCAAGGCCCTCCAGGCCCAGAATGCCCAATTCCAAGAGCTGTTCATGAATCTAGCTAAGTGTCAGCAAGATCTGAAGACCCTGATTCTGAAAGAGAAGAAGAAGAAGAAGAAGACAATCCTGTTTAACACAGGGCACAGGTTTGGAAACAGGCTACAGAATGAAGTTAATTTGACCACCTCATCTGGAGGGAAAGGTAGTCAAGAGGAAAGGAGGGCTCCTAGCCCTGTGGTCTCCGACAACGAGACGGACTACAATGAAGAATAGTATCCTCCCGCCGAGGATAGATACAAACAACTGGAAGACCAGTTGAATGCTATGGAAGTTCAGAAAGTGCCTGGTCTGGACTTTGGTGATCTAGGTTTATCATCTGGGGTGGTGATTCCCCACAAATTCAAGGCACCAGCCTTTGCTAAGTATGACAGAGTCTCTTGTCCGAAGCTGCACCTCCGATCATATGTGAGGAAGATTCAACCATACATCGCTGATAAAAACTTATGGATCCATTTCTTTCAAGACAGTCTCTCAGGGACTCAACTCGACTGGTTCTATCAGTTGGACAGAGCCAGTATTCGTAGTTGGGAAGATTTGGCTACTGCATTCTACAGGAAGTATCAGTACAACTCCGACCTCGCTCCCATGCGTACCCAACTCCAGGGTATGTCAATGGGAACGGGTGAAGGATTCAAAGATTATGCTCATAAGTGGAGGGACCTCGTCGGAAGAGTACAACTACCCTTAGCTGATCGAGAGTTAGTTGATATGTTTCTGGGGACCTTGTCCGATCCATTCTTCAACCATCTGATTGGAAGCTCTTCGTATGGGTTTATGGAGCTTATTTTGACCGGTGAGAGGATTGAGGCTGGTATTAAGGCTGGTAAGATACAGAAGGGTGCCTCATCGAGCACCGAGAAGAAGCCCTTTAAGAAAGAGTCAAGTGCTGTCTACAGTGCGAGAAGACAGAATAGACCTGAACACCATCAAGCTGTTAATGCGGTTGTTATTTCAAAACCTGCTGGTGCTCCTCAGCACAACAATCAACAAAAGGATGAGAGACCTCGAAGGAAATTCACCCATCTCAACATGACCTTATCTCAGATTCTACCACAGTTACTGAAGACCAATCTGTTGATTCCAAAGGAAGCCCCAAAGAATCCAAATACAACATCACCAAAATACAACCCTAAAGCCCGCTGTGCTTTTCACTCCGATAGCCCGGGGCATGATACGAATGATTGTTGGGTTTTGAGGAATAAGGTACAAGACTTGATTGATGCAAAAGAGATCGAGTTCGGAGCACCAGAGAAGCCTAAACAAGATGCAGGGGTGAATGCTATCAGGGATGACGATGATGAAGAGTTTGATATCGACAGTTGGATCCACCCGACTGCCAATGGTGGGTTAAGCAACTGGACAACGAAGGATTCTATGCCCGTCTCCGTTATTATCCAGTAATGAAACTTTTTGTTTTGAATTTGTAATAGACAATGTTTTAAACTTTATGGCCCGGTGTCTTACCCGGGGCACCGTGGCTTCATTTGTGAGGGCTTTATGTGTGTCATTTTCATATATCATTAATAAAAGCATTTGACGTTCTTGCATTTCAAATTTTGCGCTCCTTGTTTTTCTTTATTATATATTGCAAAACAGCTATTTTACACACACTCGCGTATACAGGACCACATCCACTCTGGATCTCACTTGTAACGACTCTGCTACTGCTAGTTATGACTTCGAAAATCTGATCAACTTAGCCGAAGACGAAGGTGAAGATGATTGCGAAGTGCCTGGTGAACTTGCAAGACTGTTACTTCAGGAAGAGAGGGCTATTCAGCCGCACGAAGAGCCAGTGGAAACAGTGAATCTGGGTACTGAGACAGACAAGAAGGAAGTTAAGATCGGTGCAAATCTGGAGCCTAGTGTGAAACAACGGTTGATTCAGATACTGCACGACTACGTTGAGACCTTTGCCTAGTCTTACGAAGATATTCTTGGGTTGGATACTGATATTGTGGTTCATCGCCTACCTACCAAGGAAGACTTCCCTCCAGTAAAACAGAAGGTTCGCCGAATGCGCCCAGAGATGTTTGAGAAAATCAAGGCTGAGGTTATGAAACAGTTTGACGCCGGTTTTCTAGCAGTTACTTATTACCCTCGGTGGGTTGCCAATGTGGTTCCGGTACCGAAGAAGGATGGTAAGGTCTGAATGTGTGTTGATTACAGGGATTTGAACAGGGCGAGCCCCAAGGATGACTTCCCTCTACCTCATATCGATGTTCTGGTTGACAACACCGCTTAGCACAAGGTATTCTCCTTCATGGACGGTTTCTCCGGTTATAATCAGATTAAAATGGCTCCCAAAGACATGGAGAAGACAACTTTTGTTACTCAGTGGGGTACCTTTTGCTACAAGGTCATGCCTTTTGGGTTGAAGAATGCCGGAGCAACATATCAGCGTGCCATGGTTACTTTGTTTCATGACATGATCCATCATGAGATTGAAGTATACGTCGATGATATGATTGCAAGATCCTAGACTGAGGAGGAACACCTTAACCATCTGCAAAAGCTGTTTGACAGGCTGACGTTGTACAAGCTGAGGTTGAACCCGAACAAGTGCACCTTCAAGGTGAGATCTGGTAAGCTACTGGGGTTTGTCGTAAGCGAGAAAGTTATTCAAGTGGATCCAGAAAAAGTGAAAGCTATATAGGAAATGCCAGTTCCCAGAACAGAGATAGAGGTCAGAGGCTTCCTGGGACGACTGAACTACATTGCCCGGTTCATCTCGCACCTGACTACTACTTGTGAGCCAATCTTCAAGCTACTGAAGAAAGATCAAGTAGTACGTTGGAATGATGAATGTCAGGCCGCTTTCGAAAGGATCAAAGAGTATCTCCAAGAACCACCTATTTTGTTGCCACCAGTTGAAGGAAGACCTTTGATCTTATACTTGATAGTACCCGATAACTCAATGGGGTGTGTGATCGGTCAGCATCACTAGTCTGGCCGAAAAGAGCATGCAATTTACTACCTTAGCAAAACATTTCCCGACTGTGAGACCCGATACTCACTGCTCGAGAAAACTTGTTGTGCTTTGGCATGGGCTGCTCGCCGGCTGAGACAATATATGTTGACTCACCCTACTCTGTTGATATCAAAGATGGATCCAATCAAGTATATCTTCGAGAAGCCTGCCTTTTCCGGAAGAATAGCAAGATGGCATATGATCTTGACTGAGTATGACATCCAATATACGACCCAAAAGGAAATTAAGGGAAGTGTGTTGGTAGACCATTTAGCACATCAGGCAGTGGATGATTACCAGTCTATGAACTTTGAATTTCCGGACGAGAATATCATGTTGGTAACTGATTGCGAGACACCTGGACCGGATGAAGGACCCGAGGAAGGATCCCGATGGTCTATGTACTTTGATGGAGCTTGGAACGCTTTGGGTAACGGAATTGGTGCTATGATCATATCTCCTAAAGGCTCTCATACTCCGTTCACCGCCCGACTATGTTTCAACTACACCAACAATATGGCGGAGTATGAAGTGTGCATCATGGGTCTTCGAGCAGCAATTGACCTAAGGATTACGTTTCTAAGTGTCTTCGGAGATTCCGCTCTCGTGATCAGTCAGATCAAAGGCGAGTGGGATATGAAACACCCAAATCTTATTCCTTACAAAGAGTATGTATTGACATTGCTTCCCTATTTCCAGGAGATAACCTTTGAACACTTCCCTAGAGAGGAGAATCAGTTGGCGGACGCGCTGGCTACGATGTCTTCTATGTTCAAAGTCAATTGGGATAACGAAGCTCCCCGGATCATCATTGAAAGATTATATGAACCTGCATATTGCTGTGATCTTGAGACTGAAGAGGTAACAGAAAAGCCCTGGTTTCATGAAGTGAAGAGGTATCTTAAGACTCAGGAATACCCCGAGGGTGCATCTGTTAATGACAAGAAGTTTCTGAGAAGGTTCGCGGCGAAGTTCTTCATCAATAATGAAATTCTTTACAAGCGTAACCATGATTCGAACTTACTGTGTTGTGTGGATAAGAAAGAAGCAGAAAGGATCATGGCAAATTTGCATGATGGTACTTTCGAAACTCATTCCAGTGGACATACCATGGCAAAGAAAATCCTTCGGGCAGGATATTATTGGTCCACCATGGAAGCTGACTGTTATCAGCATTCTCGAACATGTCACAAGTGTCAAGTTTATGCTGATAAGGTGCACATACCTTCAGTACCTCTGAAAATCTTGACTGCACCTTGGCCTTTTGCAATGTGGGGCATTGATATGATCGGCGAGAACAGACCTACGACATCCAACGGGCATCATTTCATCCTGGTAGCTATTGATTATTTTACGAAGTGGGTTTAAGCAGCTTCCTTTGCTACTGTAACCAAGAACGTCGTGGCACGGTTCATTCGGCACTATCTGATCTGTCGATACAGTGTACCACAGAGGATCATTACAGACAATGGTACCAATCTCAATAACAAGATGATCACTGAGCTCTACGAACAATTCAAGATACAGCATCATAACTCTTCTCCCTACCGGCCGAAGATGAATGGGGCTATAAAAGCGGCTAATAAGAACATTAAGAAGATCGTGAAGAAGATGACAGTGACATACAAAGACTGGCATGAGATGTTACCATTTGCTCTTCATGGGTACCGTACCTCAGCACGGACGTCAACAGGGGCAACACCCTACTCCTTGGTATATGGTATGGAGGCAGTCTTACTCATTAAAGTTCAGATACCCTCTCTTCGGATCATGAAGGATGCAGGTTTGAGCGAAGATGACTGGATTCAGACTCGACTTGAACAACTGAACCTAATCGACGAAAAGAGACTTACTGCTATTTGTCATGGTCAGACGTACCAAAAACGGATGATCAAGGCATTTAACAAGAAAGTTAGACGACAAGAGTATCAAGTTGGGGATCTGGTAATCAAGCGCATTATCCTACCTCAAGGTGATCCCAGGGGCAAATGGACCCCTACTTACGAAGGGCCATTTGTGGTTAAGAACATCTTCTCAGGAGAAGCTATGATTCTAACCACCATGGATGGTGACGACCTTCCTCACCCCATCAATGCAGACATAGTAAAAAGATACTACGCGTAAACAAAGACCCGCTAGGCTGACTAGCCTAGGCAAAAATAAGGGCTTCCCGGCGAAACAAAAGGGTTCGGGCAAAAATAAGGGATGAAAATAAAAAAATCTGTACAACCGGCAAGTCGAAAACCTGAAAAGGCGGCTTGGGAAAAAAAGGGTATCCCGGTGGACTGAAAACCCGAAAGGTCGGTCCAGGCAAAAATTAGGGATCAGCGTAACACTATATCTCGTTGGATCACCTTGCATCCAGACTTCAGTATTAACATCGAGCTCGGACGACACTAATCAATCTGACTCATTTTCAACCAATAGCAAAGTGATGAGATGCTCGAGGATATAAAGGCAATAGCAGAGTTGGAACCCAGTGGGATCATTCACATAGTTGTTTTGTTTTCTTTTCACAAATTGTGTAAATTTTGTTCAGCGGCGTTCTCTTACTAGGACGTCAGCCTCTTGTACAAAAAAAGCCTATTTTACAGGCCAAACTTCAAAATCAATACAATTCATTTCCAGACAAATTTCAAACTGTTTTTCCTTTATCTATTTTGTTTTGCAAAGGACGTCCAATGTTTGTTTTTGATATATGCATTTGACATTAATTACTGATCATAAATACTTACATGCGAAACGAAAGATGAATTACTGGTAATATCAGAAACAGGGGCAAATAAGAATTGCCCGAACTGTACAATTTCTCTGTCCACCAGGTATAAAGGTAGATTCAACTGAAGAATACGGCTAAGATACCTTCACTCCCCGCAGAGTAAGACATTAATGGTAACTTCCCCAGCTGAGACTTGCAACTGCAAACGAATCAGCAATTCTCTCCCCAAGCAGAGTTAGTCTACCATCAGCACTAAAAGGGTCTTAATGTTCCCCAGCAGAGTGTAAGAATATTCCCCAACAAGTATAAGAGTATCCCCGACAGTCTTAATATTCCTCAACGGAGTATAAGAATGTTCCCCGGCAGAATACAAGATACCTCTAGTGGAGTCAATTTTCCCAGCACGGTCTAAAAAGCTTCCCCAACCGAGTTGAATCATCATCCCCAATAGACTCTGGAAGTTTATCCCCAGCAGAGTACAAACAATAGATCTCCCCAGCCAAGTTCAAAAAATCATTCTCGGCATAATTCAGAAGGATTATCCCCACAAGAGTCTAACAGGGTTATCCCCAGCAAGTTGCAACTGAAAGATCGTCCCTAGCGAAGTTCTTTCCTTTCACAAGCAATAATTCAATCCTTAACAGATTTAATATCACCAACAACGGTAATCCATCCCCAGCGGAGTTTATCATTGAAATCCCCAGCGGAGCTTATCAGCGGAATCCCCAGTAGAGTTTATCAGTGACATTCTCAGCAGAACATCTCATCCCCACAGAGTAATTCCCCTAGGAGTATTATCCTCATCAGTTTATTCCCCAACGGAGTCATCCTCTCCCGCAGGTTTATTCTTGCAATCATCTTCGTTCATCATCCCCAGTGGAAACGAAGAATCCAACTCTATTCTCCAGTAGCTCCGGGATTTATTTTCCCCAGCTAAAACATCACATTTCCATACATCATGATACATACATAAACGCATCATATAAAACAATCTCATTTATGTTGAGAACATCATTGCTTGATCCATATCATGCATTGCATATGACTGACCTTTACCTTTCAGGAAAGATGTAGTTAAATTCTCAACTATGTCAAAGGAGACAAAACCAGTTAAATCGATTCCTAAAGATTTTTCTGAGGCCAATTCAGTCAAAGGAGACAAAACCAGTTAAATCGATTCCTAAAGATTTTTCTGAGGCCAATTCAGTCAATGGAGACAAAACCAGTTAAATCGATTCCTAAGGATTTTTCTGAGGCCAATTCAGTCAATGGAGACAAAACCAGTTAAATCGATTCCTTAAGATTTTTCTGAGGCCAATTCAGTCAATGGAGACAAAACCAGTTAAATCGATTCCTTAAGATTTTTCTGAGGCCAATTTAGTCAATGGAGACAAAACCAGTTAAATCGATTCCTAAAGATTTTTCTGAGGCCAATTCAGTCAAAGGAGACAAAACCAGTTAAATCGATTCCTAAAGATTTTTCTGAGGCCATCTAGTCAAAGGAGACAAAACCAGTTAAATTGATTCCTAAAGATTTTTCTGAGGCCAATTCAGTCAATGGAGACAAAACCATTTAAATCGATTCCTAAAGATTTTTCTGGTGCGAACGCAGTCAAAGGAGACAAAACCAGTTAAATTGATTCCTAAAGATTTTTCAGATGCGAACACAGTCAAAGGAGACAAAACCAGTTAAATCGATTCCTAAAGATTTTTCTGATGCGAACGCAGTCAAAAGAGTCAAAAACCCCTCTGGTCCAGTTAAATTGATTCCTAAAGATTTTTCTGATACCAATCCAGTCAAAAGAGACAAAACCTCCTCTGGTTCAGTCAGATCACCGATAAGATCTCCCTGATTCATATTCCAGTTGAAGTTCAGACCACCTACCAATGGTAGCCAAATGGAATTTATAAGCCCATTCCCGACATCACAATATTGATACCACTTCATGCGAGTGCAAATTTCTGGGCACTCTAGTGTTCAATCATCTTCCACCTTCGGATCACGAAAGGCCCGAAAGCCAATCTATATCCTCGGGTTTAAGAAAATTGAACAGGGGCAACTGTTGTACCCTAAAATTTTCCCTCCCATATTTCTCAAGACATGTCAAGAAGAATCTCCAAATGGCTTAAGGTTGCTCAAGAGTTGGACAGTCAAATCATCTCCTAAGGCAGTCAACCTCAAATTAGGGTTTTGTGTTGCATCAAGGTCTTTACATCCAAATGACCCCAAGTTATCCCCAATGTCCTAATATGTTCTCAAGTTCATCTATGTCAAATTTCAAGCCTTGCAGAGGAAGTTTGGTCAGCCAATTACTGAAGAGGTCCAAAAATCGACTCTGCTAGGGCAAAAGTCAACTGTGACCTACAAATAGTCAAACTTCTAGATTTTTTGTCAACATTCTCATTTTGAAGGATAATTCATCATTTTATCAATGGTTGATCATGATTCATCAAGGATTGCTCAAAATTCATCAAGATTCAAAAGTTGCTAAATTAGGATTTTACAGGAAAAGTCAACTCAACTTTGACCAAGCATAACTTTCTCATACTTTATGATAAATGACCCATACAAATATCATTTTAAGAGGATTCAATTTCCTATAATCCATCTTTACACCCCAAGATCAAGAAATGCACTCACAAAAAGTTCCAAATTTGAACATTATAGGTCATTTTTGAAAGTCAACAAAAACACCTTTTTTGCCAAAGCTTATAACTTGAGCATGGAATATCAAATTGAGACGAGACCAAAAGGGTTGGTTATACGACATCTCAAGGTTTCTAAAAAGTCGAAGCACACCTCCAAAAGTTCAAATTTGAAGAAGTTATGCATTGTTAAAGTTGGGCATTTTTCCAAAAATGCCAAAAGTCAACTATCCCCAAAACTTCAAATTTTGTCAAATAGGCCCACTTTTTTCCACTTGACTTGATCGTGTCACACTACACACGTGTCCTGTCTTCAGTTTTGTGTCCAATTATTAATTTTTCCATTTTATTTGATTTTTATTGAATTAATTCATTTTTAATCAATTTAAATCCAAATAAAATCCAAATCTTAATCAATTGGAATCTTTTTGATTGATACAGGTCTTTAATATCATTATGGACATGATCAAATTCGAATCAAGGCATATCATGCACAAAATATTGGATTTGGGACATTTTTGGAAGCTTTGTAATGGAGGATCATATCATATCTTCAATCATCAATTCACAAAGATTCAAAGCCCAAACTTTGACCTAATGCATTGCTGGATACATATACAAACCAAGGGCATACGAAATTAGAACCTAGAGGCTGCACAATCTGGAAAACCAAAACTTGAAAAAGCTTGAAAAAGTTGGAAACAGAAATCTTGGTTAGAGGACAATTCAAGACAAAAACTCAACGTAGACTTCTTGCTTGACATCCACTGAAGCAGTAGCAATCAAAAGCAAAGCCAATCGCCTCTTAAAACGCGTTGTAAGTCTCCTTGAACACCGCCCTGTACATGAAAATGCAATCTCTTATTCTTGCATCTTTTTGTCAAACCATGGACATATTCTTGATCCTTGCATGATTTCTAAACTTTCTGCAATATTCAATTGTATTGTTATAGCCTGTAATGCCATACCCGAACCTAGGGTTTTGGAAAATCGTTTTTTGGGAATTTTGATTGCAGGCACAATTGATGAGAATAAAGGACATGGACATGATCAGTGGAAGGAGACGAGCAAGACTATGGTCTTAGAATTAATTTCCATGGCTTGAAATTGATTTTAGGAACAAGCTTTGGATTTTGCTGCGGATAAAAATCCGCAGGTAAGAAAACCAGGTTTCGTTGAAGAAGACGACTACGTGCCTTCCCTTGATTGGATGATTTTGAATATCGCGCATTTTATTTTTTATTTACAGCATATTGTTTGTTTTTAGCATATAATATTCTCCACTTATCCCATTAACAAGTAAACACCTTGGCTCAGCTGGCAGAGGCGCTAGTGGAAAATCCAATGGGACCTGGGTTCGAATCCTAGGTCCACCAATTCGCTTTGTATTATTTTTCCATAGACGTTCCAGTACAAACCCAAGCATGGGGACTACCATGGACCTCAAACCTCCAGGCGCCAGATGGCCTTCAGGTCAAATCTGATGGTCTAGATGGGAGGCTCACCATACTACCAAGTCAAGGGCGCACACTGGATCAGAGGGTCAACCAGGCTTGCAGCACGTTTGGGCCAAAGAATTGCAAATTCCACCTCCAGATTTGGGCCCATACCCCCTGAGTTCTATTTCTCTCTTTTGTCTTTTATTTATTTATTTATATTGTTTATTTATTTTTTATAATTTCACTAACCAATTAAATTATTTTTCTCATAAAATCAAAAACACAAAAATATGTTTTATTTATTAAAATTAAATTCATGACTTTATTTTTGTAAATAAATAAATAAATTTATTTATTTTAATTAGGTATAATTTTAATATCTTTCCCAAATAATTAAAATTAAAATAGAATATTAGGTTTTTACTAACTTTTAATCAATTTTATCTTATTTCCTTAAATATCCAAAAAAATCCAAAAAAATATTATTTTCATTAATAATTATTTTATTTATTTAATTAACTTAGTTTATTCCATTTAATTCAATAAATAACAAAAAAACCACTTCTTTCAAAAAAGGGTCAAACCCCTAAAAAATGCGCCCGATTTAATTTTTCGCACGCGATCTATTTTGCCATATTGATGTAATTGTTTCCCGGAATGTAATAGTTAAATTAGGACTTTATTTTTTTTATCGCTTTATTTTACTTTCCGCATTTTAATTTCAAGGGTTGTTTTTGCCGATGTAAATACCCGACGCCTTGTAATAGTTTAGATTTAATTTCCGCAATTTAATTTCCGCAAACTATTAACTGTTAGATGTTTGATAATAGGGAATGCATGACAAGATCGAATGTATGAACTTAAAATCAACATAGCTCACCCATGACATGTACAAAAGATAAAATTAACCTAAATAACACACTCACACATGCACACTCTTAGGGTACACCTCACTTGGTTGCCTTCGAACATGGTCATTGAGTATAGGAAGTTTTAGAGGTTGTCCTCTTGTCCAAAGATCATAGTTGCCTCGAAACAGTTGCCTCGGAAAAATGATCTAAGACATTAGGGTTACCGCTAAGGCGTTCTAACATTGCTTTAGTGACCACACGTCCCTTAATCGAATTGACCCTTAAAACTCCAACGACGATGCTACCTACTCCTCAATAGTGGGATAGCTTTGTCTAAAGGACATTTGTACAGATTAATTCCTTTTTCGAGTAGGTAGATGTTTCTTAATTACTTGCTCCTTTTAAAACAAAACAAAACTTTTCGCACTTACACCTTTCAAACAAAAACTTATTTCAAACCCGCAAACACAAAGAAAAGCAAATTTTGAAAACACTTTGAGCAAGTACCTAAGAGCCCGTGGATAACCACGGATAGAAAGGGTGCTAACACCTTCCCTTTCTATAATCTACCCCTCGGACCCGAGAAACATCTCGAAAAAGGAATATTTCTGTGCTTTTTTCCTTTCCTTGTTGGATAAAATAAAAGACGGTGGCGACTCTTGCTTACCGCGACATTTTGCTAAAACAAACGCAAAACACAAACCAGCATTTCAAAAACAGTCAGTTCTTTCCCATCGTATCACAAAAGGAATCTTGACATTCAATACTGGCTTTGAATGAAAGAAAAGCTCAACGTCTAATACTAGCTTTAGGCGAGAGAAAAGATCACAACATCCAATACTGGCTTTGAATGAGTGAAAGAGATCTTGACATTCAATACTGGCTTTGAATGAAGAAAAAGGTAACAACATCCAATACTGGCTTTGGATGAAAGCAGAGATCTTGACATTCAACACTGGCTTTGAATGAAGAAAAAGGTAACAACATCCAATACTGGCTTTGGACGAAAGTAAAGGGAACAACATCCAATATTGGCTTTGGATGGAAACAAAAGATAGCAACATCCAATATTGGCTTTGGACAGCAGAGAGAAACAGTTCATCCCAGATTAGTATTGGACAAAAGAGAGACAGCTGAACTGACGTTTGCATTGGTAGGTGCCAAGTAAGTTGGACTTTGATCTCAAGGTGACATTTCAACTGCAACAAGACCTCGGAAAATGCAAATAAGGATGAAACACTCTCGTTATGCATTATGTATGAATTTTGTTATGCATGATATATGAATGATCTATGCATGTAATGCCGATGTTTACGAGAATGGAGTTTTACTCTTTTTATGGATGTAAGATTGGAAGCTTGATTCCTCAACACAGAGAACTCTACCAAATTTGATTGGAAAGAAAATGTCTTGAACCCAAATTTGTCACACTTGTAAACTGTATTGAACTGATGATTCTCTAAAGAAGGATATGGAGAGCTGCTTGGGGATTTGTCACAAATTAGCTGACTGTTGAAGATAAAATGATCATGGCTTCAGTCAAAAGTTGCTGGAAATAAGTTGATCACGACTTCAGCTCTGAAATGACTATTGGAGATAAACTGATCACGACTTCAGTTCTTAAAATGTTTGTTGGGAATAAACTGATCATGACTTCAGTTCTGAAATGTCTGTTGGTGATGAATGCCCCTGTATGAGTCTTGAAAATGATTTTCTGGCTAACCAATTATGAGAGAACTCGCACTGAGCAGCAAATCTTGAACTGATTCGCAAATGGACCTGGAAGATACTTGCCCCTGATAGGGTCACTGACCAAGTTTCTCAGTTGTTTGAAATTCCTTAACAAGGAAAACTTGTTTGCAAGCAAAATTGTTTATTCAAACATGGTAATTTTAATGCAAAGTTCATGCAAAAGTTTTGAATCCAAAATCATTTTTGAAATGATGTTATTGGTGTATAGAAAATGCACCATTGGTTAAAACACAGTGGTTTATAATTTTAAAGTGAAAACAAAGGTATGAAACCAAAACAAATGATTTGCAAAG
This sequence comes from Vicia faba, assembly GCA_948472305.1. Lineage (NCBI taxonomy): Eukaryota > Viridiplantae > Streptophyta > Magnoliopsida > Fabales > Fabaceae > Vicia > Vicia faba. Next base: position 402,076,732 of record OX451736.1, on the reverse strand, counting down.
GATCTTAGGAGTCAGGTTACGCAACCTTGTTGTAGTATGCTTTCAAAAGAAACCTAGCTTCAATTAGGTCTTTTGAGGGTTGTAACGTGGTCTGGTTCACGGTTTAAGAAATAAAGGATAAAGGCTCAAAGTTATTTGTACCCAACCCAATATTCGTGATGTTCTTCAGCCCTACGTTATCCTCAGAAAAGTTTTATTCGAAAGCATACTAGCAACAATTATGGGTATTTCGTTTTCATAATCCTCCCTCAGATCTTTGCATAAACAATAGCTTGATAAAGGGAGTAAACAAGAGAAATATATTTGAAAGCTGTTGCACCCCAAAATTTTCCCTCTCATGTTTTCTAAAGTCTTCCCCCTGCACGGTTGATCACAAACCCTTGCCTAGAGAAAAAAGAAATTTTTGAGTGCTGCTTTAAGTACCTTTCGATTGGCATTCTGAAAGACCCTTCGATTGGCATTCTGAATGACCTTTCGATTGGCATTCTGAACGACCCTTCGATTGGAATTCTGAAAGGCCCTTTGATTGGTATTCTGAAGGAGCCTTTCGATTGGCATTATGGACAAGCACTTCGATTGACATTATGTCAAGGCCTTCGATTGGCATTCTGAAAGACCCTTCAATTGGTATTCTGAAGGAGCCTTTCGATTGGCATTAGGGACGAGTACTTCGATTGGCATTATGTCAAGGCCTTCGATTGGCATTTTGAAAGGCCCTTCGATTGGTATTCTGAAGGAGCACTTCGATTAGCATGAAACATCACCTTTCGATTGGCCTGTTAACAAAGCCTTTCGATTGGAATTTTAATTAGTACCCTTCGATTGATCTTTGGGAAAGGGCCATTCGAAGGAGGTCATCAAGAGGGCACTCAAATGAAAAGTGTCCAGGTTCATTCAAGAGACATGAATACTTCAAAAAAGGAAAACTTTTAATGTATCAGTTTCTTGTCTCATGGCATTTAATGGCCTGTTTAATGGCTGTCTCTTTCCATTACTGCACCCTCACACCCCTATAAATACAGAGGCCAGCATACATATCCAACACACAAAAAACTCTGCAGGAAAACAGAACACACGAAAAAATACACAACAGGAGAACAAAAAACATTGGAGAAGCGTTGCCCATGCAATCCTTCAAAGGTTGTTAGAATTTTCCAAGCCAAAGCAGTCCTTCAGATCAAAGGTGCCCACGCCCAGAAGCCCTCAGATCAAAAGTGCCTATATCCAGGAAGTGCCCAGATCGAAGGTGCCTACATCCAGGAAACGCCCAAATTAAAAGACCAATCTGCTGGTAAGAAAGGGTAAACTATACAACCTCATATTTGCATAATACATCCATACTGGTTGTTACCTTCGATTTTCTATCCTAGACAGGATCAAGAGGCCTGGGTTTGGCACCCATGCCATGTCCATCATTTGCTAATATTTGCTGCAGACATAGCCTGAAGAGACCCAGCAAGCGCAGGATCAAAGGGCCTGGGGTTCAATACCCAGGCCCTGCATTTTATTACGCTAACATACTTTTGCAGGTATAACATCCCAGATCGAAGGAGACACCTTCTCTGGATCGAACCCATTAGCATGCTGGATCGAAGGAGGCATCTCATTCCTAGATCGAAAGCCATGACCTCCATGATCAAAAGACAATCCTCTTCCCTGGATCGAAGGCTACTCACGCCTTACTGTCTGGCCCAATCGAAAGGACCATGACCCTCTCTGGATCGAAGCTTCCATTCCCTCCCTGGGTCAAAACTCCTTTTTTTCCCTGGATCGAAGGATCCTCCCCTTGTATTTTAATTTTGTTTCATTGACATCTTTTTATCTTTTTTAATTAACATTAAAATCAAAAAAACCACAAAAAACATTAGGCTAGTTTTTTCTATTAAATTAACTTTGTTAATTAATCTCTTAATTATCTTAACATTTTCTCAAAACTAAAATTAAATAGATTTAGATCATTTTCCCAAAATAAAATAAAACAACAAAAAGATTTTATTCTTAGAATTTTTAGAGTTTATTTTCAGATTCGCGCGCATTTATTTTATTATAACTGCCTACTGGTTTGTAATAACTTAGCTAAGACTTTTATACTTTACTGTTTTCTTATTCCCCCAATTTTTGGACATGTAAATAATCCCCATCCCCGAAGCCTTGTAATAGCGTAAGATTTACAATTCCCGCACTTTAAATTCCTGTACATATATTAACTGTTTAGATATATGCTAACTAGGATTACATGACAAAATTAACCTTTAATTTTAAATCAATCGTAGCTCACCATAACATGTACAAAGATAATATAAATGAAAAATAATACACTTGCACATGCCACTCCTAGGGTACACCTCACTTGATTGCCTCGAGCGTGGTAATTAAGTATAGGATGTTTTAGAGGTTGTCCTTTTGTCCCAAGATCATAAGTTGCCTCGAAATGGTTGCCTCGATAAAAATGATCTAAGACATTAGGATTACCACTAAAGCGTCCTAACGTTGCTTTAGTGACCACACGTCCCTTAAACCGAATTGACCCGAAAACTCCAACGACGGTGCTACCTACTTCTCAATAGTGGGATAGCACTGTCTAAAGGATATTTGCACAGTTTAATTCCTTTTGAGTAGGTAGATGTTCTTAAATACTTGCTCCTTTTAAAACAAAAACAAACTTTTCACACTTACACTTTTCGAACAAAGTTTTCAAAAAAACACTTCATTACACTCTTGAGGATAGAAGCAAGAGTCAAATCGAAGTTTAAAACAAAAACTCTTTTCAAAACCCACAAACACAAAGAAAAGCAAACTTTTGAAAACATAGTGAGCAAGTACCTAAGAGCCCGTGGATAACCACTGATAGAAAGGGTGCTAACACCTTCCCTTTCTATAATCTACCTCCCGAACCCGAGAAACAATCTCTAAAAGGAATTTTCCTGTGTTTTTGTCCTTTCCTTGTTGGATAAAATAAAAGATGGTGGCGACTCTTGCTTACCGCGACGTTTGGCGAAAACAAACGCAAACGTGAACCAGCATTCCAAAACAGTCAGTTCTCGTTCCCACCGATCACAAAACTGGCGACTCTGCTGGGGAATCTTATAAGTGAGGTGTACCTTAGGATTAGATCACTTGTGTTTTCAATTGTATGCTTTGTATGCTTTAAATCTTGTGGGCTTGTATCGGAGTTCTATAGATCCTAACCCGGATCTGGGGATACCCTTTAGGTAAGTAGCAATAAACTGTGAGGGATCTGTCCGGCGTAGACCGACACGGATGAAGCAGTAGCTACATTGGTGTGGCACCTTAGTCTGTACCGATATTTGTTGTGTTGGAACGAGGAGAATATGGGTCTTCTAAGGAGTCATTAAGCACCAACTGACCTTAGAATCTTAAATTGACCAACTTGGCCATAGAACAGTAGCAGTATGCTACACTCATTGAGACTAAACTCTCGCGATGATTCCGGCTGCAAGAAAAGGTTGCTAAACTGGAATTATGACCGATTGAGGGTAGTCAGTGATATTGAGATCCTCTAGAACCCGGTTACTATTTTTTAGGACAGGTCTAAACCAACTAAACTGAAAGAGGGTAATGCCTAAACTCCATGTCAGCCTGAAATCTAAGGGCTCTTTTTGTGTGACTTGTGTGCCTTCAAACTTGAACTACTTGCACACCCTTGTTATCTGACAACATGAGTTCCTTGCAGGTTTTGTTTACAGTCCTTATCCAATAATTTGGACTTATCGCAGGGCTTACTTACATCACCTCACACTTTTGCATATCTGTACATAATATCATAACATCATACCATGGCATTTTCCTTAACCATTTCAAGGATCTCAAGGGTCTGTGATGCAGGTTATGGTAAATCAGATGTCCAGCAAGGGGAAAAGGGGATTTATTTTCCTCTAGCCAAGGTTGTCTAGAAATCCAAGCATGATAACTTGAGTCAGGGGCTATGACCCACTCGATATGGTGAGCTTGACTCTTGAAGAAGGACTCACAGCAACATGAAGTTCCTTCAATCAAGCTACCAGATTCAAATTCTAACAGTTTCTTGTTTACCCCGCAAGATCCTTGAAAATATTGCATACATATATCATACATATCATTGCATAACAGGTCTTCCAGTACAGGTCTCTCATGTTCTCGCTGTTTATTTCAGCAATGGCTTTCCAACAAGACAACCAGGATCTTCATACTCAAGAGACTCAGTTCAGGGAAATCTTCCTAAACCTATCCAAGGGGCAGGAAGAGTTGAGAACACTCCTCATGGGGAACTTGGTCAAGAAAAGTCCTGAAGACAATAAGGACGAAAGGCTGAAACATCTGCAAGCTGAGGTAGATACAATGAGAACCCAGATGCTGGGGCAGATGGCTCTTATCCAAGGCTTAGCTCGGGAACAAGAAGAGTTGAGAACCATGATCAACCAGCTTCATCAAGACAGATACAACAGTATGAAGCAAACAGTCAAAGTCGGGGACCAAGTCATTGATCAGCCTCCAAGAAGCCAAGGGTTTGGTTTGGTAAATAATGGACCTCTCCAAGTTGCTACTACCTCATGGGTCCAACAACAACCTCACCAAAAATAACAGGTTGATCAGAGTAAGCCAAACACACCCAGGAGGCAATTTACCAAGCTCAACATATCGCTGTCTCAAGCTTTACAACACCTGTTAAGATTGAATCTGGTGACGTTAAGGGACCCTCCTAAGAATCCCAGCACAGCCTCCCCAAAGTACAATCCTGATGCAAGGTGTGCATATCACTCCAACAGCCCGGGGCATGATACTAACATCTGTTGGGCGTTAAGAAACAAAATTCAAGACCTGATTGATGAAGGAGCATTGGAATTCACACAAGATGGTAAGGCTGAGTTCTTCTACCATCCCTCCAAATTTCACCATTTGAAGTGACAAGTACTGAGACGAGAAGACTTTTGTTCATTTAAATTTTTAAGTTGTAATCTCTTTGTTATTTAAACAATTATCTATTAATGGAAAACTTTGTTTCATTAATGCATTTCATATGTTTGTCTTGATTTGATCCAATCATTTTAATTACATTTTAACTATGCTTTTTTATGACACTCAACTCTTGCTAAAAGTTACAAGCCTTTAGAGGGAGGATGACGAAACAATGCCATAATCTCATACAGTATGCTTTTGGACAGACCTTGCTGACGATGTACAGGCATTTCTTTCAAATCCTAAACACTGGAGTTATAAGGAAGATAATCCCTAGTCAACCCCTTCGAGCCAAAGAAGTAGGAATTTTCTGTTTTAACTACAAATTGAAACCTTTAATTTAAACCTGGGGCAGGGTAGTCTCTCAGTTAATTCAAGAAGATGCGCATTGAAGTCGCAAAACTCTCAGTTCGTAATACAACGAACGCCATCCAAAGCATTCCTTCGGAATCAAAAGACAGTGGTGGTTCCTTATCTCATAGACAGTCAATCTCTCAAAAAAAATAAAATCCCACTGAGCCAAAACCTATAAAGGAGGCTTAAGAAAGCTGGGGCATCCCGCTGACTGTAATCTCGAAAACAGGAACAGTCAGGCAAAAGTTAGGGATAACAAATCAAAAGAACGAGGTCGCTAAAAATCCTCAACAACGTGAAAAGTGTTGCAAAAATGACTGCCTTCCAACAAATTCAACTTGTGTGAACCATCACCAAAAACGTCGTTCCAGACTCATTTGGAGTACAAATGCACAATTAACTGAGTTTAGGATTGAAGAACATCACGAAGAGCGGGTGGGTACAAATATACTTTGAGCCTTTATCCTTTGTTTCTTAAACCGTGAACCAAGCCACATTACAACCCCTCAAAAGTCCTAACTGAAGCATGGGTTAGTTCGAAAGCATACTGTTACAAAAGGTATCCCGACTCCTGTAAGGCTTTGCCCTAAATCTTGTGTTGAATTTGTCTTAAAAAAAGTTTTCTGCTAAAAAAACGCATTTTTCAAAAAAAAATAAAAAAAAATATTCGAGACAAGCATAAACTTTGCATTATTTGAATATCATTGTTTGCATTTGGCTATTTGTTTGACAGCGGGGAAATTCAGACAACGAATATCCGACGAACTAAAGCCCTCTCAGTGAACAAAATCACTTCAAAAAGGATGACACTTCCATTGACAAATCTCCTATCAACAAGGGGGCATGACATGTCACTATCCAGCACACCTGGGGCAGTCCAGTCAAGATTCCAGAAAGTCTCTGAAGAAGTATAGAGTAACCAGGGGCAAGTCTCCATCTCCATCAACTTGGGGCATTGAACATCAATCTCAGTGAAGGGTTACGTACGATTAAACATTTTCTAGCAGTGCCACAAACACTTGCTACTAGGGGCAATGACAAATCTCCCCAAAATCCTTCTCATAGGATAACTCCCAGCAAAGGTTTAATCTCTGAAAACCTTTCCCCAGCTGAATCAACTTCAAGAATCCTCGAGGACTTCAACGAAGATATCCCCTCTCTAGCGGACTGACGACAGGGTTTATTTCCCCAACAACACCAGGATTCCCCAGCTTGAGTTTTCCTCTCCGACTACTACAAATCAAAGGACCACAACTCCTCTTCCCCAGTAGACTCTGGAAGCTTGTCCCCTGCGAAGCACAAATAAGTCTCCTCAGCCAAATTCAGAGGTTACCCTCACAAGAGTCTAACAGGGTTATCCTCAGCAAGTGGCAACTGAAAGATCATCCCCAACGAAGTTCTTTCTATCCCCAACGGAGTTCATTCCTTTCATAGACAGAAATTCAATCCCCAGCAGGTTTCACTGTCACCAGCAACAGTAATTCATCCCCAGCTGAGTTTTATTACTCCAAATCAGCATATCTTCTAGCAGAGTATATACTCCCCACAGAGTCATTTCCTCGTCAATCCATTCCCCAGCGGAGTTATTCTCTCCTGCAGGATTATTCTCCCAATTATCTTCGGTCGTTATCTCCAGCGAGTGAAACTCTTTATTCTCCAACAACAGTCAGGGATTTATTTTCCCAATCTCGGACGTACCACAATAGCATTTCATGTTCATACATCATGATGTGCGCATACATATTGCATACAACATAATCTCATTTATTTTGAGAACATCATCATACAATGCATGTCATGCATCATATACGATTAATCATGTACCTTTTCAGGAAAGATGGTTACCATCAACAACTTCCAGCAAGTTCAAGATTAACTCCGGAAACTAAATAGACTTCACACGGGTATATCCTAAAAAATCCTACACGGGTCCTTTATCATATATTTCTGAATGAAGTTTTACACGAACTCATCCCAAAGTAACCTTACCCAGGTTCCTCCAGAAGTTTCACACGAACTTATCCCAAAGTAACCTTACCCAGGTTCCTCCAGAAGTTTCACACAAACTTATCCCACAGTAACCTTACCCCGGTACATTCTGAAGTTTTACACGAACTTATCACAAAGTAACCTTACCCAGGTTCCTCCAGAAGTTTTATACGAACTTATCACAAGGCAACCCTACACCGGTTCCTTCTCAATTCCAGATGCAGTTTTACACGGACTCATCATCAGGCAACCCCACACCGGTTCCTTCTTTCCAAGATGCAGTTTTACACTGACTCATCATCAGGCAACCCTACACAGGTTCCTCCTTTACAAATGAAGTTTTACACGGACTTATCATCAGGAAACCCTACACCGGTTCCCTCTTCTTTCCAAGATGCAGTTTTACACGGACTCATCATCAAGCAACCCTACACAGGTTCCTCCTTTCCAGATGAAGTTTTACACGGACTTATCATTAGGCAACCCTACACCGGTTCCCTCTTCTTTCCAAGATGAAGTTTTACACGGACTCCTCATCAGGCAACCCTACACCAGTTCCCTCTCTTCAAGATGCAGTTTTACACGGACTCGTTATCAAGAAACCCTACACAGGTTCTCTCTTTCCAAAGATGAAGTTTTACACGGACTCCTCATCAGGCAACCCTACACCGGTTCCCTCTCTTCAAGATGCAGTTTTACACGGACTCGTCATCAAGAAACCCTACACAGGTTCCTTCTCAGGAAATTTTAGATGCAGTTTTACACGGAATCGTCATCAGGAAACCCTACACTGGTTCCCTCTTCCCAAGATAAAGTTTTACACGGACTCATCCTCAGGCAACCCTACACCGGTTCCCTCTCTTTCCAAGATGCAGTTTTACATGGACTCATCGTCAGGCAACCCTACACAGGTTCCTCCATTTCAAGATGAAGTTTTACACAGACTCGTCATCAGGAAACCCTACACAGGTTCCCTCTTCCAAAGATGAAGTTTTACACGGACTCCTTATCAGGCAACCCTACACCGGTTCCCTCTCTTTCCAAGATGCAGTTTTACCCGGACTCATCATCAAGAAACCATACACATGTTCCCTCTTCCAAAGATGAAGTTTTACACGGACTCCTCATCAGGCAACCCTACACCGGTTCCCTCTCTTTCCAAGATGCAGTTTTACCCGGACTCGTCATCAAGAAACCCTACACATGTTCCCTCTTCCCAAGATGCAGTTTTACACGAACTCATCGTCAGGAAACCCTACACATGTTCCTCCTTTCCAGATGAAGTTTTACATGGACTCATCATGAAGTAACCCTACCCAGGTTCCTTCTCAGTCCAGATATGCAGTTCACCTCCAGAGTTAATTCCCCAGTAGAGTAACGGACAACTGAAGCTCCTAAAATTCTATTTCTCTCATGACAGCTACCAACAATCTCCAAATGGCATCTATAAGCCCATCCTCCTACCAACAATCTCCAAATGGCATCTGTAATCCCATTCCCGACATCACAATGCTGATACTACACCATGCGAGTGTAAATTTCTGGGCACTCTAGTGTTCAATTATCTTCCACCTTCGGATCACGAAAGGCTCGAAAGCCAATCTATATCCTCAAGTTTAAGAAAATTGAACAGGGGCAACTGTTGCACCCCAAAATTTGCCCTCTCATGTTTTCCAAAGTCTTCCCCCTGCACGGTTGATCACAAACCCTTTCCTAGGGAAAAAGGAAATTTTTGAGTGGTGCTTTAAGTACCTTTCGATTGGCATTCTGAAAGACCCTTCAATTGGCATTCTGAATGACCTTTCGATTGGCATTCTGAAAGACCCTTCGATTGGTGTGATCGGTGGATCTGGAACTGACTGTTTAACGCTGGTTCGCGAAATGTCGCGGAAGCAAGAGTCGCCACCGTCTTTTATTTTCTCCAAATGGAAAGGACAAAAGCACAGAAAAATTCCTTAAAGAAATTGCTCTCGGTTCGGGAGGTAGGTTATAGAAAGGGAAGGTATTAGCACCCTTTCTATCCATGGTTATCCATGGGCTCTTAGATACTTGCTCACTTGTGTTTTCAAAAATGGTTTGTTTGCTTTTCAACTGTGGGTTTTAAAAAGTTTCTTTGAAAATTCCAGTTCGACTCTTGTATCGGTCCTCAAGAGTGTTTGAAAAGTTACTTTCGAAAGCTTTTTGAAAATGTGTTGGTGTGAAAAGTATTTTTGAATTTTTGTTTGAAATTTGGAGCAAGTATCTATAAGAACCTACCTACCCTAAGGAATTCGTCTGTGTAGATGTCCTTTAAAGTAGTGCCATCCCACCATTGAGAGGTAGGTAGCACCACCGTTGGAGGTGTTCGGGTCAATTCGAGGTTCGGGACATGGTGATCACCAGAGCAATGGGAAGACACCTTAGAAGCTACCCTCATGCCAGGTTCCCGGATCATGAGGACTTACTAAGACATCCTCTACTCGACGATCACCTTTCGAGGCAAGGCAACAGTGAGGCGTACCCTAGGGGTGGTGTGTGATTTGTGTGTCAGATTCAGATATTTTATCTTGTCATGTTATGAGTGTTCTACGCTTGTTTTTATTTTTTCATACATTCTTTCATGCCTCGATTTAACAGTTAAAAAGTGCGAGAAAAGTAAAGATTCTAAGCTATTACAAAAGGCGCGGGTCCACATCGCCAAAATTTCTTGAACCCGATTTGACAGGAAAATAAAGAAAGATAAGTAAAGAATTAAAAGTACGAGAAATTAATTACAAGGCCTTGGGAGAGATACATAAATATTAAAAGAAGAAGAAATAAGTATGCGCGAATTAAGTCGAAACGAGGGCGTTGGACCCTTTTTAACTAAATTAAATTAAACGATTGAATTAATTAGTTAAAAAAAAGAAAGGAAATTGTTTTTTTTGGTATTTTGTGATTTTAATGAAAAAAGAATTAAATGCAATTAAACCTAATTCTACAATTTTTATTTATTTATGAAAACATATTAAAGTTTAAACCTAATATTAACCCTAATTAATTTACATGCAATTTAATTACAAAAATAAATATTTAATATTTTAATTATTATGAAATAAAAATAAAAAGGAATAAAAATTATCATAAACCCTAATTCTACATTTTTTAGATTTTTATTAAAAGAGTTAAAATTAAAACCTAATTTAAAACTAATTAATTAATACAATTTATTTATGAAAATACTAAAAATAAAAATATTTATTATATTTTTTCTCTTTTCTGATTTTTTTAATTGTTTTTTATGTTATAAAAATATGAAATTAATTAATAACAATAATTAAAAAGAAAATAGAAAATATGCAAAAAAGAAAAGAAAATAAAATGTCAAACCTAGGGGGGTTGCTGTCCCGAAAGTGGAGGTGAAACTTAGTATTTTAGGCCCATCAAGACCTTGGTCCGTTTGACTTCCATGCCAGCATGCATACGCGTTGACCAGGGCTTACCATAGTCTCCAAATCTGTGCCTTTGAATTGATGACGTTGGACGCGTGGATGGTTGGATTGCGTGGGCGTACGATGTGCTTTTACATTGAACCTGCATGGAATCATTAAATGCAAAATAATATGAAGGGGGGTGGGGACCTGGGGCTCGAACCCAGGTCCTAGGTGTTACCAGCCAAACGCTTCGCCACTGCCCCACTTTGTCCATCTGTAAATTAATATAACAAACAAATATAATAAAGCAAAATGCGTTGATGCTTGGTTTTCCGCGCGAAAATTTAAACAGGCCAATCATTGATAGCCACCTAGTCTTCTTCTTCTTCGTTCCTGAAACACAAAAACATAGGCCATGGTTTTCATGGTGTTCCCTTAGGCATGCTATTGGAAAATAGCGAATAGCCCAGAGATCATCATAAATTAGGCGCGAGGGTGGGTTTATGATCGTCTGAGTATGCTGAAGTGAATGGTCTAAGTCTTATGCTCCAATTTTTCCTTAAACGAAAACCCCTAATTCTAAGCTTCACAAACCCTAAATATCATCAATGGCAAATCTTCATATAGGGCACGAAAACAAAATTAAATCATTGGGTTAGCATCATAATCAAACGATAAACATGAATCAAGCGTTAAAATTCACAAAAAATGCATGAATTGAGATGCACGACTATGGAATTTTTTCGGTACATATGAGATGGTTCTCACGTTTCTGGGCACGAAAGCTTGTGGTTTTTGATGCAACTCCCTTCTATGAAGCCTTAGCAAGTTAATGAAATCAAAATCGTGCCTTGAATCGCCCTAGAACTAGGTTTTCAGAATTGAGTTTTTGGCAAAAATTTTCAAGTTTAGGAATGGAGTTTCTGCGCAGCTTTTTGGTCCAATGCATTAGGTCTTGCTTGCTTGTATATGTAGGAATGATTAGGGTTAGAAAACTTGATCACAATCCTTGAATTAATGAATGCAATATTTGATTTTTCACCATGATTTTCAAATCTTTTTTCACATGCTTTTTGATACAAATCACATCCAATTGCATTGGTTCTTTCCATATTTAGCTAGGCACGAAATCTTGAGGATATAATGTGCACAAAAAGATTGAAAAACTAGGTTTAGCATTTTTCATGTATTTATTTTAATTTAAATGAATTATTATTAATAAAAATTCAAATAAATAAATAAAAAATGAAGAAAAACTTCCCTTTGGGCCAAGTGGTCGTGCACATGCCTTGGATGATGGATTGTGGAAGAAAAATAGGCCCATTAGCAATTTTAGGTCATTTGAATCAATGTTGACTTTTCAAAATATCAAAACATTTCCCAACTTCCACAAGGCATAACTTGCTCAATTTTTAAGCTTTGCTCATGTTCTTGGACATTTTAGAAAGGTCTTTGAGTCCTCTAACCAATGTCTTTGGTCCCATGTCATTTTGATTTACCAATCTCAAGTTATGGCCTTTGACTTAAAGTCCCTTTTTGTTGACTTTTGAAAATGACCTATAATGTTGAAATTGATAACTTTTTGTGAGAGCATTTCTTGGACTTGAAGTATGAAGATGAGTTGTAGGAAATGTCTTTATATTCAAAATGAGCTTTGGATGGAATTTTTCTGATAATCCATGTGAAAGTTATGCCCTGGTCAATTTACAGTTGACTTTTTCAGCTGTCCAAATAAGGAAACTTTTGCATCTTGATGATTTTTGAGCCAGGCTTTGAGAATAATGATCAAGCATTGATCAAATGATGTTTGTGGCTTCAAAATGAGATGTTGACCAAAAATTTGAACTTTTGACTGTCAAATGACCATTTTGCCCCTGCAGTTGACTGTAGTGCAATTAGGGTTTTGACTGTGCAATTTTGTGCTGAAAGTCTTGAAACTTGATATGAGGATGCTTGACCATATTTATAGGCATGTGGAACTTGATTGGACCTTTGGAAACTTCATTTTCTTGATCATAATCAAAACCCTAATTTTGACTGTTTAGGAGACCCTTGCACTGTGCAACCCTTGGGGAATTTTGAAGCATGACTTGGCAATTTCTTGAAGAATATGGGAGGGCAAATTTTGGGGTACAACAATTGGCATTCTGAAAGGCCCTTCGATTGGTATTTTGAAGGAGCCTTTAGATTGGCATTATGGACAAGCACTTCGATTGGCATTATGTCAAGGCCTTCGATTGGCATTCTGAAAGACCCTTTGATTGGTATTCTGAAGGAGCCTTTCGATTGACATTATGGACGAGTACTTCGATTGGAATTATGTCAAGGCCTTCGATTGGCATTTTGAAAGGCCCTTCGATTGGTATTCTGAAGGAGCACTTCGATTAGCATGAAACAACACCTTTCGATTGGCCTGTTAACAAAGCCTTTCGATTGGAATTTTAATTAGTACCCTTTGATTAATCTTTGGTCAAGGGCCATTCGAAGGAGGTCATCAAGAGGGAACTCAAATCAAAAGTGTCCAGGTTCAATCAAGAGACACAAATACTTCAAAAAAGGAAAACTTTTAATGTGTCTGTTTCTTGTCCCATGGCATTTAATGGCCTGTTTAATGGTTGTCTCTTGCCATTACTGCACCCTCACACCCCTATAAATATAGAGGCCAACATACATATCCAGCACACAAAAAACTCTGCAGGAAAACAGAACACGCGATAAAATACACAACAGGAGAACAAAAAACATTGGAGAAGCGCTACCCATACAATCCTTCAAAGGTTGTCAGAATTTTCCAAGCCAAAGCAGTCCTTCAGATCAAAGGTGCCCACGCCCAGAAGCCCTCAGATCAAAAGTGCCTATATCCAAGAAGTGCCAAGATCAAAGGTGCCTACATCCAGGAAACGCCCAAATTCAAAGTCCAATCTGCTGGTAAGAAAGGGTAAACTATCCAACCTCATATTTGCATAATATATCCATACTGGTTGGTACCTTCGATTTTCTATCCTAGACAGGATCAAGAGGCCTGGGTTTGGCACCCAGGCCATGTCTATCATTTGCTAATATTTGTTGCAGACATAGCCTGAAGAGACCCAGCAAGCCCAGGATCGAAAGGCTTGGGGTTCAATACCCAGGCCCTGTATTTTATTATGCTAACATACTTTTGCAGGTATAACATCCCAGATCGAAGGAGACACCTTCTCTGGATCGAACCCATTAGCATGCTGGATCGAAGGAGGCATCCCATTCCTGGATCGAAATCCATGACCTCCATGATCAAAAGACAATCCTCTTCCCTGGATCGAAGGCTACTCACGCCTTACTGTCTGGCCCAATCGAAAGGACCATGACCCTCTCTGAATCGAAGCTTCCATTCCCTCCCTGGGTTGAAACTCCTTTTTTTTACCTGGATCGAAGGATCCTCCCCTTGTATTTTATTTTTGTTTTCATTGACATCTTTTTATCTTTTTTAATTAACATTAAAATCAAAAAAACCACAAAAAACATCAGGCTAGTTTTTTCTATTAAATTAACTTTGTTAATTAATCTCTTAATTATCTTAACATTTTCTCAAAACTAAAATTAAATAGATTTAGATCAGTTTCCCAAAATAAAATAAAACAACAAAAAGATTTTATTCTTAGAATTTTTAGAGTTTATTTTCAGATTCGCGCGCATTTATTTTATTATAACTGCCTACTGGTTTGTAATAACTTTGCTAAGACTTTTACACTTTATTGTTTTTTTATTCCCCCAATTTTTGGACATGTAAATAATCCCCCTCCCCGAAGCCTTGTAATAGCGTAGGATTTACAATTCCCGCACTTTAAATTCCTGTGCATATATTAACTGTTTAGATGTATGCTAACTAGGATTGCATGACAAGATTAACCTTTAATTTTAAATCAATCGTAGCTCACCATAACATGTACAAAGATAATATAACTGAAAAATAATACACTTGCACATGCCACTCCTAGGGTACACATCACTTGGTTGCCTCGAGCATGGTCATTAAGTATAGGATGTTTTAGAGGTCGTCCTTTTGTCCCAAGATCATAAGTTTCCTCGAACTGGTTGCCTCGATAAAAATGATCTAAGACATTAGGATTACCACTAAAGCGTCCTAACGTTGCTTTAGTGACCACACGTCCCTTAAACCGAATTGACCTGAAAACTCCAACGACGGTGCTACCTACTTCTCAATAGTGAGATAGCACTGTCAAAAGGATATTTGCACAGTTTAATTCCTTTTGAGTAGGTAGATGTTCTTAAATACTTGCTCCTTTTAAAACAAAAACAAACTTTTCACACTTACACTTTTCGAACAAAGTTTTCAAAAAAACACTTCATTACACTCTTGAGGACAGAAGCAAGAGTCAAATCGAACTTTCAAACAAAAACTCTTTTCAAAATCCGCAAACACAAAGAAAAGCAAACTTTTGAAAACATAGTGATCAAGTACCTAAGAGCCCGTGGATAACCACGGATAGAAAGGGTGCTAACACCTTCCCTTTCTATAATCTACCTCCCGAACCCGAGAAACAATCTCGAAAAGGAATTTTCCTGTGCTTTTGTCCTTTCCTTGTTCGATAAAATAAAAGATGGTGGCGACTCTTGCTTACCGCAAAATTTGGCGAAAACAAACGCAAACGCGAACCAGCATTCCAAAACAGTCAGTTCTCGTGCCCGTCGATCACAAAAGCAGTAAATGAAAATGATTTGAATCAAAACATTGCAATTCTCATTTCATTAAACTTAACATGAAAGTACAAACAGAATTTGAAAGCAACAATTTTAACATAAACAAGGGAAAAATGCAAACAGAAAGAAAGATGGCCTAGTGACTAATCAATAACAAGGATGAGTTGTCCTGTCTGAAACACTGGCTTCAGGAAGTGACTTGAGGGTACCCCAACTCATTCTTCAGCCACTTAGTTCTAGCAAAGGATTGTTGATAACATTAGGACTTGCCTCTTTGAATGTAAGAAAATTGGTTTTTACCAATTCTTGCACTATGTTTTTCAATGCATAACAGCTTTCTAAATCATGACCGACAGCTCCCTTATGAAATTCATAGTGAAGGTCAGATCTGAACCCGGCTGGAGGAGAATTTCGAGGAATCATAGACCTAGTTGTAATCAAGCCCTTATGCACCAATTCAAGATACAATTCAGTGTATGTCATAGGGATGGGATCAAATTAAGCTCTATTCCAATTCTGATTCTGTGTAATATTCTGTTGTTGAGGGACCTGAACTGGTCGAGCATTAACTACAGGAGTAACAGCCGCTACTTGTGGTTGATCAGTGTATTAAGGCCTACGGCGAGGTCCTCTTCTCTCAGTCGAGACAACATTGGCTTCTACTTCTTTCTTCTTTTGAAAGTTCCCAAGGTATTTCTTTGCACCATTAGAAGATTCAGCAGCTTTAGACACTTTACCATTCTTGATTCCTTCTTCTAATCTCTGGCCAATATCACCAGGTCTGTGAAGCTGGAAGACACACTACTAATCATCTTCTCCTAAAATAAAGGGGATAAAGTATCAATGAACAAACCAGTTAACTCTTTCTCTGCCAGAGGTGGTTCAACTTGAGATGCCAATTCTCTCCATCGTTGAGCATGTTCCTTGAAAGATTCTTTCTCAATCTGAGACATATTTTGTAGTTGGCGTAGATCATGTGCCATGTCGAGGTTATATTTGTATTGCTTTATGAAAGCATCAACAAGATCTTGGAAGCATTGGATACGACCTTTCTCAAGCCCCATATACCATTTCAATGAAGCTCCACTCAGACTATCTTAGAAACAATGGATAAGAAGCTTGTCATTTTTGGTGTAAGCAGACATCTTTCGAAAGTACATCACCAAATGACTTCTCGGACAGTGTGCCCCCGGTATTTCTCAAAATCAGGATTCTTGAACTTTGTAGGCATAACCAGATCAGAAACTAGGCACATGTTGTTAGCATCAACACTGAAGAACTCATTTCCTTCCGTAGCTCTGAGTCTCTTCTCCAAAGTCTGATACTGTTCTTTGAAGTCTTCAAACTCACCAAAGTCTCCTTGACTCACACTTCGAGGACTGGAAACATGGTACTCAAAGAGAGGGTTCCCAAAAGCAGCTTGTGCAGCAGGTTGACGAGAAGCCGTATGAACGATTGGCCGAGGTTCTGTGATAATTGGAGCCTGAAAGACTGGTCGGGAAGACTGGCCAACCATTGAAGTAATTGCAATAGGCGGAGAGTAATTCTGAGGTAACCCAAACTCTGGCCATGCAGTAGATGTATGCTGGATAGGTTGAGTGTTAACAGCAGCAATTTGGATTTCAGATATCACAGTCCTTTAAGGTGGCTCTCCTCTGGAAATCAGGATTTGCATCATCTCAGTAAGTTTGGCCATTCCTGATTTTAACTCATCGATTTCCATTCTGACTTTCATGTTGTGTTGTTCTTGGTTTTCCATTCTCAATGTGACAGCAACTCTAGTCCCGTAGTTGTGTTGAGGAATCAGCTTGACAGTAGACGACTAACTGGAAGAAAGAAGCAACTGGGAATAAGATCCTAAATAACCTGGATGTATGTAGAATGATGTAGAGGATGAAAATGATATGCAATGTTATGCAATGCACTGCACAGTAACAGGATCACATGGTTCAGAGTCACGAGCATGGAGTCAAAGGTACAACCCATAAGGTATGGACTAACGGTTATCACCTGCCGAACAAGCTTCTAAGAGGTTCCCAGAGTCTACATCCTTCCTTTGGATATTACCAACATCCCGATTAACTCGGTAATTAGTAATATTATTAGGAAAAAACTCGTCCGAGCGTAGTATCGCGTGACAACTATTTCCGGATTACTCCATCATAGCTTCCGCACTACACCTAAAAGGCCAAGATGGGTTAGGTAATCTATGGTCCTCAACTTCAGCAGGCTCCCAGGTCAAAAGCAGTACGTCTTCCCGATTACTCGGTAAACAACACTACAATCAAAGGGGCCTCCACTGAGTGGGGGATATCATGCCTCATTTTTTGGGATTACTCCCTCAATGTTAACATGACTATACCGCCCGTCCTATCTTAAAGTTTTCCCAAGTCCGAGTATAGGACTTATGAGTAACCATCAAGCACCCTGTAAACCAGGAAAATCCATACAAACATATATACAAAATATAACACATAAACAACAATAGCACATATATAGATATAAACAAAGATAGGCTCAACCCACTTAGGGATGGACTAGCAAAAGTTCAATTTGTCCCCAATGAAGTCGCCATTTTTCTGTAGCGGTAGAAATGTTCAAGACTAAGCCATTGGATTGACTAGACTTTATACAAATCAAAATAAAAATTGCCACTGCGCTTTATTGTTTCCAAAGGAATGGGAAAAGAGCGAATAACCAAAAAAAAGGGAAAGATTCAAGGTAAGGAGGTTGGTTATGCAAAGGGAAGGTATTAGCACCCTAAACATCTACGGTACTCCGCAGGAACCTCTTTGAAAAAAATCTGTATATTTTGGTTATGAAAATGTGTTGTATATAAAATTGATGGTGGAGGTGAGGAAAGAAATATTTTTGTGATTTTTGCACCTGCCGCGGTTGCGAACCATTAGTGCCTACGTACCACCTTTCGTGCAATAGGGGATCAGGGTACACGTAGTTCCTCTAGAAAAGACTTGTCTGTTGGTTGATTTTAAACAAGGAGACAAGTCGTCATTGTTAGGAGAGAAATATCGACTAACGCCCACAAGGTGTAAGAAAGATAGACCCTGCGTCAACAAGAGTGGGGGTTTGAGAATGCCTCTAGTACTCAAGTGGAAAAGTCGACACTTTTATAACCATATGGATAGGAGAATGTTGCTCGACTATCAATGAATCATGTCTCACATTGAAAAAAAAGTTTTGAAGGGTAAAGGTGCTCGAGCGCACAAAAAAGTTTGAATGAGTTGAAGTGTTTTTGTTAAGTTTGAAAGAAATGTCAAAGTATGATTAAATATATTGAAGTTTGTTTAAAGAAAAGAAGTTTTGAAAGAAAAGGCACTCGACAAGGTCGAGGTTTATTATGAAAGCGGTTCGAATTTATAAACAAAGAAGGTTTTGAAAGAAAGATGAGAAGATTTTGAAAATTAAAGAAGATGGGAGGGGATGAAGGGACTATCCTAAAGCATAAAGGTAAAAGCTAAGGAAGAGAACCGTCTAACCAACATGAAGCCGATAATTTACATTATGAGCCAATGTAGAATTCCCATTCTTTGGAGTGAAACCAAGCAAGAAAAGATACTAGACCTCTTGAGAGAACCAAGCTTCAAGTGTACTAAGTCTTCGAAAAATTGGGCACAGTAACAGCTGCATACGGGTGAATTCCAGATTACAAACAAAGTGTGTAATCACAATAACCTGCACACAAAACAAACAAACAACCCAATGTCTTGAGGTAAATCCTAAGAGCTCCATACAAAATTTTGAATAAAGTCACAAGGTCTCCAAGATAGGCCAAGGTCTCTAATCCTAAGTCAAAGAAGTCTATCACTCAAAAATGCAAAGGATAGTAACCATGTAGTCCAAGTATCATTAATGTCTTTTATGGTTCATGTTGATTATTAAGTGTCTTTAAAAGGAAAAGAAAAGCTCAAGTGAGCAAAATGAAAATGACATAAAAGTAAATGCTCAAGTGAGCAAAATAAAAGAAGGCATGAAATGTAAAATGCAAAAAGTAAATGGTACATAAAGAAAATACAAGCATAAAGTAAAGTCAATTGTTAGTAATTAGTGGTTAGTTGGATGACCATCTTGAAACTTGCATTTGAAACTCATTAGAGGATTGATAGGACCAAAGCCTCCACACAATGAAATTCATTTACTTTTTGTCAATTATATCATCCATTTTGGAATCCTCAAAAGTAACGTGTAATGATCAGCGATGTTTAAGTGATCCACGTTGACCAAAGGTTTTGTAGATCCATTAGAGGATTGGTAAAACCAAAGCCTCCACACAATGAATCTCAAGGTTATTGGATCAAAGAGATCAAATTAACCTACTTGGGCTTGCAATCATAAGTTTGGGCCACGAATGATCATTTATTCGAATCGGGACAAAATTTAGCGCTATGTTAAGCAATCGTAAGTGGACTTATGTAGAAGTCGCACCTATTTTGAAGCCGGTCAATAGCAATTTATGTACTTCATGTTTGGATAAATGATATAGAGATCACCATCCTTTAAGATGTAGCACAATAAAAAAGAAAGGGATAAGATGAAGAGGGAGGGGAATGATAAGTTAATTTGGATTACCATTTCAAAATTATTTTATCTTTAAAATCAACCACTCCTCTAGATGGATTAAAGTACTAAATATATCATTAATCCAAAGCACCATGAATGAATCAAATAATTCACTCTTTGATAGATTTGAATTGATGAACATTTATCCAACTTCATCTACATCACAAAGTTCATTGAGTTTAAAGGCAAATTGGACATTTAAAATTGCAATCCAAATTATCCATCAAAGAGAGTGTGCAGAAAAAAATTGAGTCAAAACAACCCCAAAAATAAGGCAGCAAAAAGTATTTTTGGCAAATTCTTGTTCCAACTTTTCATCAAACACCTTATGATCATGGATCCAATTGAGCATGAAAATTCCATCAAATTTGAGAAAATAACACCAATGGAGTTATAAAACCAGTGCTCAATGAATCAAAACCAGAAATACACAAGAGATCACATTGTAAAAGATGATGATCCAACTTACCACAAGTATAATTTGAGAATTATCAAACAACTTCAAAATTTTCTGCAATTTGATCACAAGAATCAACTACCAAAGCTTATATGTAGAGAATTAATGGAGAAAAAGTGTTTGGATGGAGTTTTAGCTCAAAGATTAGCAAGCTTCAATGCAAAGCTTACTATTCTTTTAGAAAATGGAGCTTTGAGTGAATTTGGTAAAATGGAGAGAATTGAGAGATTTTTTAGCAAGATGATTTTGGCTATCCAAAGCTTGTTATTTGAATGAAATGAGGTCTCAATTTATAGAGTTTAGAATTGGGAATAGTGGTAATTTGGTAATTGATTCTTGGAGCCAAATTTTAATTAATAATGTAATTTCAAATTATGCAGGAAAAAATTGAAGCCAAAATGATGAAAATTTGAATTTGCTGGCTTTTTTTCAAAAAACACGTGCATTTTGCCATTATGTGTCGATACATAGGTGGTATGCGTCAATACTTCCTAGCAATATAACACAGCATGTGTCGATACATGCCTCTATGTATCGATGCATACTGTTTTTTCAGCTCATTACAGAATGCAACAAACTGCATGTGTCGATGCATAACACGTATGTGTCGACACATGCAAGTTTTTTCAAACAAGATGAGTCGATACATACATGCATGTGTCGACACATGCATATTTTTTCAAACAGGATGAGTCGATACATACATGCATGCGTCGACACATGCTGGTTATGCATAACAAAAGGAGTCGATACATACCTTTATGGGTCGATGCATGCTGAATTTTTTTGATTTTTGAAGGCAGAAATCCTTATTTGTCAGATGCTTTGACTCGGTACCTGCAAAACACAATTTTGCAAAGACAAAGGCAAATATTTTTGTATTTTGAATAAAAATTAATCAAAAACACAAGAGCAAACTTTAAAGATAGGATGAAAATGTGATGAATGATGCTATTGATTAATGATTGTGACTGAATGACAAAATATGGTATGAAAGTGCGACTGAAAAAGTTAGGGGCAAAATTTAGGGTACAACAGGTACTTCATTCACATCAGGCTCAACAACCTTCTCCTTCCCTCTTGCATCGGTACTTGGCTTGGAAGTAGTAATGCGGATGGGCGTCCTTGTAACAACTAGTGGTGAGATATTGGGTGAAAATATTCTACTAGTTCTACTTACTTTGCTTGAGCCACCTATATTGCCAACATTGTCATCTTTTTCTTCTTCGATTCAGGCATCTTCTTTAATCCCATGATAGAAAACCTCAGCAGCGTAATTCCATGGCACCGCTTTGTTTGAAGAGTAGGGAATTGGTCTGGGATTGGTAATTATTAAGCGAGAAATAGTGGGTTCATTTGAAATCCTAATAGGACCGTTGGAGGTGATCCTAAGAGGTTTGTTTGAGATGGTACTAATGGATAGGTCTTCACATTTGTTAGTTAAACTTTTGGCAAGTGGGGTCTTATCGAATAGAATTTCATGGCTATCCATCATGCTTTGTATGCCTTTCTTCAGCCCTTCACAACCATTGAGTTGTCTTGTACAACACACACAGTCTTTTACACAGCCAGGGAAGATCCCATCTTTCAACAGATTGTTCTTGATTATATTTAGCGGAGTAGTCAATTTTTCAACAGAGGTGACAAAAATTGTATCTTCAACAGCATTAACACTCTTGTCATGCTTTGGCATCGGAGCGGTAATTAAATTCGGTGTTGGTGGAGGATCAAATTCAATAGTGTTGTTATCAATCAAATCCTGGATTTTGTTCTTCAAAGCCTAGCACTGGTCAGTCTCGTGCCCGAGGCTGCTTGAATGGTAAGCACACTTAGCGTTCGGATTATACTTTGGTGACGAGGTGTCAGGGTTGGCGGGAGGATCACGTAATGTCACTAAATTAGCCTTGAACAAATGTTGAAGAGCTTAAGGCAGTGGCATGCATAACCTCGTAAATTGTCTTCTTGTTGTTTTAAAATGTTGATGATTGGCAGATGGTCTTGGAGTAGGAGTTGGATTGGAGATTCGAACAACATTGACAGACGGGTGATCATTCTTCTTGGTATGGGTCATTTCCCCATACACAGCGTTGACTTCCTTCTTTGCAGCAAAAGGTTTCTTGATAGGATTTGGAGTGGAGGTAGATTCCATAGAGACCTTCCCACTTTTGATGCCACTTTCAACTCTTTCACCGGTTAAGATCAATTCGGTGAAACCAGAAGAAGAGCAGCTAACCAACAGATTAAAGAAAGGGCCAGATAAAGTGTCCATGAACATGTCGATGTGCTCCCTATCAATCAAGGGAGGTTGTAACCTACTAGGAAGGTCTCTCCACTTTTGCGCATATTCCTTAAATGCTTCATTCTTCCCCATGGTCATATCGTGTAACTAAACCCTTGTTGGGGCCAAGTCGGCATTATACTGATACTGATGATAGAAGGCGGTAGCTAAATCCTCCCAAGTATTGACACGAGAAGCATCTAACTGATAAAACCATTCAAGTTGTGTTCCAGCCAAACTCTCTTGGAAAAAGTGAACCCATAGCTTCTTATCAGCAGTGTGCGGCTGTATCTTGCGCACATAAGATTTCAAATGGAGTTTTGGACAAGAAACCCCATCGTACTTTGCAAAGATTGGTATTTTGAATTTGTGGGGAATGACTACCCCAGAGATCAAACCCAAATCATCAAAATCTAAATCGGGGACGGCTTGGATTTCAACAGCTTTCAATATGTCTTCTAACTGCTTGTATTTGATATCAGCAGGTGGATACTGCTCGTTGAAATAATCATCATTGAATACTTGATCATTTATACAGTCAGCCTGAGTACTCTTGACCTCACCAATCTGGTTCTCGTCCTCTTCAGATGAATCTTCTCCTACTGGGATTTGACGGATTGTCTCTTTGAACCTTTTACCCATGTTGAGTAGAGCTTTCTTCTTTGGCTTCTTCTTAATGGCCAACAAAGCCATCATATCTTGATTCCCCTTGGCTAGGGCTAGTAAAGCTTCCTAAAGCTTAGAAATCTGGGCTTGGAGATCCGTCACAGTTTTCT
This sequence comes from Vicia faba, assembly GCA_948472305.1. Classification (NCBI taxonomy): domain Eukaryota; kingdom Viridiplantae; phylum Streptophyta; class Magnoliopsida; order Fabales; family Fabaceae; genus Vicia; species Vicia faba. The sequence continues at coordinate 402,053,251 of OX451736.1, read as the reverse complement.
CTAGATCCATCTTGCTGAAATAAACAGCAGAAAGATAAGGAAACCTGTTATGCGAAAACTTGTCATGTTATGATGCATGGAATATGTACATGCAAATGATTTCAAGGACTAATTAAATTTAAGTTTGTATAGACAAAAGAATGAACAAACGTTAATTTTAATTAGATAAAACAAGAAAGATTACATCATGCCTATTGGGCTTACAAAATAACTTTCTAAGATAAAAAGACCGAATGCATTCTCTTCGGTGCGAGATAGACGTTCACACATTTCTCTTCTTGTAGCTTCTTCGTAAGCTCCAAGACCCTCTTTTCACTAGCATAAAATTGAGCCTCGAAAGCATCTCGTTCTTCCTTCAGCTGGATCCAACCCTTTTGTAAGTCTTCGGCATGTTGGGATGGAAGATAGTTTAGGGAACATCTCCTTCGACCGCAGGCTCCACGATGACTGGTAATATGGAGGGATAAGGCATCAAAAGTTTCTGAGCACGAGCTCGTACCCATTTAAGGTAAGGCTCGAGGGGAATGGAATTATTGTATCCCAACGTCTTGCTATCCACCTTGTTAAACATCCTCTGGGCTTGGATAAACCTTTGACGGTAACCTAAATCGTCGTTCTCGTAGTCAAATATCACTCCTTGGATAAGCATCTCATGGGGACCCTCCCTTCGGGCGTAACCATACTGTCTTAAGGCTAAACAAGGGTTGTAGGTGATACCTCCTCTAATGCCAAGCAAAGGGACATTAGGGAATTCTCCATAATGATCGACGATAGTAACATTCTCCAAAGAGCGGGAGTACCAATGAATATCTGAATGTCTGAGCGTCATCAACCTATAGGACCACCTTGAACCTTGCTCATTTTTCAATACAGATTGGGGAATATGCGAAATAAAGCATCTTTCCAAAAGAGGAGTACAACACATAAGAATACCTCTTTTCCTCATAGTACGAGTGTGAAAGGAATGTAGGATGTCCCCTAGCAAGGTAGGCACTAGGTTATAAGACATGAAGATTTTGACGGTGTTCACATTTATGAGTTGGTCAAGATTTGGAAACAAGACCATCCCATAGATGAGGAGAGCCACAATTTCCTCAAAGGCTTGCAAATCCAAAGAGTTCCAACAGTTTTGGGCTTTCTCAAACAAGAACTTTGCTAGGAAACCTTTGACACCACTCCTTGCTTCCCAATTAGTTGTGATATCAGATGGTTGCAAGTGTAGAGCTTGAGCAATCTCTTATGGCTTTGGATCTCTTTTTGTACCGTTGAAAGGTAGTTGATTGATAATGGGAATCCTCGAGAGTTGGGAGAATTCTTCCAAAGTTGGCACAAGTTGATAATCAGGAAATGTGAAGCAATGGTGTAAGGGATCAAAGAACTGAAAGGGCACCTTCATCATGTCTTCATCAGTGTTGGAGGTGACCAAGTTTAGTAGGCGACCATGTCTTTCGATAAATGGAGAATTTTCAAGAATCCTTGATGCTAGCTCTTTAAGTTGAGGAGGGATCCTTAACAAATTGACTTGAATGGTTTTCCTGCGAATATAATCCATGTCCTACAAAACAGAACAAAGATAAATCCCAAAAATCCTTGAAATGGTTATTTAGTATGATTATGATGTTATGATGTTTATGATGTTATGTACAAGTAAATATATACAAACAAAGCAAACAACTCTTAGGTTTAGGCTTGCATGGAGTCTCATAGGTAAGTACCCTCTTGAAGTTTAGTTGGCTCAAACCTGTCCTAGAAATAGTAACCAGGTTCTAAGGAGCTCAGTATCACTGGTTTGTTTTCTCAGGCATTATTTCAGCGCAAGCCTCTTTGATGGCGACCGAAATATCCCAAAAAACCAAAACTTAATGAGTGTAGTATCGAGTATCTACCAACTTCAGACTGCACCAAATCCGATCATCTTGGACTACTACCTCAGCAGAATGATGAAGGAATCTTGGACGATTACTACCTCGGTAGAATAATGAAGGAATCTTGGACGATTACTACCTCAGTAATGTGATGAAGGAATCTTGGACGATTACTACCTCAGTTGGATGATGAAGTAATCTTGGACGATTACTGCCTCAGCAGGATGATGAAGGAATCTTGGACGATTACTACCTCAGAAGGACAATGAAGGAATCTTGGATGATTACTACCTCAACAAGGATGATGAAGGAATCTTGAACTATTACTACCTCAGCAGGATGATGAAGGAATCTTGGACGATTACTACCTCAGCAATGTGATGAAGGAATCTTGGACGATTACTACCTCAGCTGGATGATGAAGGAATCTTGGATGATTACTATCTCAGCAATGTGATGAAGGAATCTTGGACGATTACTACCTCAGCAGGATGACGAAGGAATCTTGGACGATTACTACCTCAGCAGAATGATGAAGGAATCTTGGACGATTACTACCTCAGCAGAATGATGAAGGAATGTTGGATGATTACTACCTCAGCAGAATGATGAAGGAATCTTGGATGATTACTACCTCAACGGATAATGAATGAATCTTAGACGACTTCTACTCTAAAAGATGATGAAATTTGTCTGTTGATTGATCTTTCCTGAAAAGGTAAAGAGTTAGTTGTATGCAATGTCATGATGTATGCATTGCGTAATGATGTTCTCAAAATAAATGAGATTTATGTTATATGTATTTTGTATTCGTGTTCTATGAATGTTGTTGAAATGTAATTTTGTCTTGGAGAATAAATCCTTGACAAGTGTTGGGGAGTTATTAAATCTTGGATTGTTGTTGAAGAGTATGTATGTCTTCAAACTTTGCTTAGAATGTTTCCACTGAGGATCCCTGTTTTGTTGAGGAGAACTCCGCTGGGGAAATTTGAAAACTCTGGGGAGAGTGTTGATTCCTGCTTGGGGAGAAGAGTTCTAGAGTCTCGATTGTCCGTTGCTCTTATTGGTGGTCAAAGTTGAAATGATATCTGGTCGGGTCCAGGTTTCACAGTAACTTGCTAGGGATTATAGAGTAGTCTACTGGGGAAGAGGAGTTGTGATCCTTTGATTTGTAGTAGTCGGAGAGGCAAACTCAAGCCGGGGAATTCTTTCGTTTGTTAGGGAAATAAACCCTATTGCTTACTCTGTTGGAGAGGCGGCGACTTCACTGGCAGAAATCCTCGAGGATTCTTGAAGTCGACTTAGCTGGGAAGAGGTTATCAGAGATTGAAACTCTGGATGGGAGTCATCCTATGAGAAAGATTTTGGGGAGATTTTTCACTGCCCCTAGTAGCGAGTGTTTGTGGCTTTTCCAGGAAATGTTTGACTAGACGTAACACTTTATCGAGATTGGCGTTCAATGCCCCAAGTAATGGAGATGGAGACCTGCCCCTGGTTATTCTGTACTTCTTGAGAGATTTCTTGGAATCTTAACTGGACTGCCCTAGGTGTGCTAGATAGTGACATGTCATGCCCCTTGTTTATAGGAGATTTTTCGTTGGAAGTGTCATCCCACTTGAAGTGATTTTGTTCACTGGGAGAGCTTTCGTTCATCAGATATTCGTTGTGTGAATCTCTCCGCTGTCAAACAAATAGCCATATGCAAACAACGATATTCAAATAATGCAAAGTTTATGCTTGTCTTGAAATTTTGAAAATTCGTTTTTTAGCAAGAAATTTTTGTAAGAAAAATTCAACTCAGGATTTTGAGTAAAGCCTTACCGGAGTCAGGATGCCTTTTGTAACAGTATGCTTTCGAACTAACCCATGCTTCAATTAGGAATTTTGAAAGGTTGTAACGTGGCTTGGTTCACGGTTTAAGAAACAAAGGATAAAGGCTCAAAGTGTATTTGTACCCACCCGTTCTTCGTGATGTTCTTCGGTCTTAAACTCAGCTAATTGTGCGTTTTGAACTCCAATTGAGTCTGGAATGAAATTTTAGTGATGGTTCAAACAAGTTAAGTTTGTTGGAAGGCAGTCATTTTTGCAACATTTTTTTCATGTTGTTGAGGATTTGTAATAACCTCTTTCTTTTGATTTGTTATCCCTAATTTTTTCCTGACTGTTCTTGTTTTGAGATTACAGTCAGCGGGATGCCCCATTTTTCTTTAAGTCTCCTTCTTAGGTCTTAACTTAGAGGGCTTTTCTTTTTGAGAGATAATGACTGCATATGTGATAGGGAACCATCACTGTCTTTTGATCCTAGAGGAATGTTTCTTGACGTCATTCGTTGTATTACGAGATGAGAGTTTGCGGCTTAATCGGCGTTTGAATTAACTGAGAGACTACCCTGCCCCAGGTTTTGATTAAAGGTTTCAATTTGTGTTAAAACAGAAAACTTCTACTTCTTTGGCTCGAAGTGGTTGACTAGGTATTATATTCTTTATAATTCCAGTGTTTAGGATTTGAAAAAAACGCTTGTACATCATCATCAAGGTCTGTTCAAAAGCATACTGTATGAGATTACGACATTGTTTTCGTCATCCTCCCTCTAAAGGCTTGTAACTTTTAGCAAGAGTTAAATGTCATAAAGAGAGTAAAAAGCACATTTTATATGTAATGAAAATGAGTGGATCAAATCAAGACAAACATATGCAATGCATTAATGAAATAAAGTTTGACATTAATAGATAATTGTTTGAATAACAAATGGAATTACAACTTGAAAATTCAAAGGAAACAAAGACGCTCTCAATGATTTGGCATAGGAGCAGTGATCACGTTTGGAGTCTCCGGAGGGTCAAACTCGATCTCCTTGGCATCAATCAAGTCTTGAATCTTGTTCTTCAAAGTCCAACAGTCGTCGGTGTCATGTCCAGGACTGTCAGAATGATAGGCACATCTTACGCTCGGATTATACTTAGAAGAGGAGGTGTCGGGATTTTGAGGAGGATCCTTTAGCGTGATCAGCTTCAACTTCAGCAAATGTTGTAACGCTTGAGATAAAGGCATGTTGATGTTAGTGTACTGCCTTTCTTGATATCTTACCCTACGCCTATTGCTCTGTCTTTTGTTGAACAGACATGGGATTAGAGATCAGGATTGCCCCTACATGTTGATCATGACGACTCTTTTGACCATACACAGCATTGGACTCTTTCTTCCCACTGTATGGCTTTTTCTGAGCATCAGAGGGTGTAGCTCCTTGGATCTTTCCACTTTTGATGCCATCTTCGACCCTTTCGCCGGTCAGTATTAGCTCGGTGAACCCGGCTGAGGAGCTTCCGATCAAGTGATTGAAGAAAGGTCCTGTCAGAGTTCCCATGAAGATGTCAATCAGCTCCCTGTCAGTTAAAGGGGGTTGCACCCTACCAGCTAGATCTCTCCATTTTTGGGCGTACCCTTTGAAGCTTTCATTGGAATCCATGGTCATGTTCTGCAATTGCACACGAGTTGGTGCAAGATCATCATTGTACTGATACTACTTGTAGAAAGCAGCAGCTAAATCCTCCCAGGTGTGGATGCGAGAACTCTCCAATTGATAGAACCATTCGAGTTGAGTCCCTACTAGGCTCTCTTGGAAGAAATGGATCCAAAGTTTCGGATCAGTTGTGTATGGTTGAATTTTGCAGACATAAGACTTTAAGTGCATCTTAGGGCAAAAGACTCCATCGTACAGGGCAAAGGTAGGGACTTTGAACTTTGGTGGGATAACGAATCTAGAAACCAAACCCATGCTCCTATATCCAAACCGGGTATCTGTTGAATCTCCATTGCATTGAGGCGATCCTCCAGTTGTTTGTACTTGTCATCAGTGGGAGTATATTGTTCCTCGGAGTAGTCAGCTTCAGCTTCATCAATCTCCAGACTGTTGTCTTATTCATGACTATCCCCTATGTTGGATGGAGTTGAAAGATCTAGAGCTCTCTTGACTGGTCCTCTAGGTCTTCTTCTCAAGTTCAGGACACCTATTGACTTCTTGGACTTTTTCTTCTTGTCTTTGAGAAGGAGAGCTTTCAGGTCCTCTTGCCCCTTAGCAATAGCCAAAAACATTTGTTGGAATGGAGCGTTTTGAGCTTGGAGATCTTTCGCCGTTTGTTCCATATCCATCTTACTGAAATAAACACTAGGAAGATAAGGAGACTTGTATGGGAGAAACCTGTCATGATATGATGCATGATATGTGGATGCATGTTTTCAAGGATCTCGCGGGGTAAACACAAGAAAAAGTTTAGAGATTGAATTTTGATCAACATCTTTGATTCGAGAACTTTGTATCAGTGGATGTCCTTCCACAAGAATTAAACTCACCATGTCAAGTGGGTCATAGCCCTTGACTCAAGTTTGTTGTACTTGATCTTTGACGGTGTTTGGTCAGAGGAAAATAAATCCTCCTGCCCCTTAATAGACGTCTGGTTCATTGTGAACCTGCATCAAAGACCCTTGAGATCCTTGAAATGGTTATTGAAAATTCTATGGTATGATGTTATGATGTTATGCACAAGTATGCGAAGTAAACAAGCTTATACAAATAATCATGTACACGAAAAGCAGACAAGTCCTTAGGTTTAGGCTTGCATGGGGTTTTATAGGTAAATACCCTCTTGAAGTTAAGTTGGCTTAAACCTGTCCTAGCAATAGTAACCGGGTTCTAAGGAGCTCAATATCACTGAATTGTTTCCTTGGTCATTGTTTCAGCTCAAGCCTCTTTAATGGCGACCGAAATATCCCAAGAAATCAAACCTCAATGAGTGTAGTATCGAGTATCTACCAACTTCGGATTGCACCAAAGTTGATCATCTCACTACATCCTAAAGGCCAAGTTGGTCAAGTAAAGGGTTCTAGAAGTTCGTTAGTGCTTCATGACATCACTCAGCGGCCCCATATTCTATTTGATTAACTCAAAAGCTACCAGTACCCACAAATATGTCACAATAACGTAGCTATTGCTTAGACCATGTCGGTCTACCCGACACAGTTTCCACAACGTATTGCTACTTACCTATAATGTATCCCAAATCCGGGTAGAGGATTCAAACCCAAATAAAGAACCATAATGTAAAGCATACAAGTCAAACAATGTAAGCAAGTAAATGTGATCTAAACCCTAAGGTAACCCCACTTTTAGAAAAGTCCCCAGCAGAGTCGCCAGTTCTGTGATACGGTGGGAGAACTGACTTGAGGTTTTTGCGTTTTATCGTAAATGTTGCGGTTAGCAAGAGTCGCCACCGACTTTTCTTTTATCCAAAAGGAAAGTATAAAAAGCACAGGAAAGACCTTTGAGATTGTTTCTTGAGTTTGGGGGGTAGATTATGAAAAGGGAAAGTATTAGCACCCTTTTCATCCATGGTTTTCCATGGGCTCTTAGTTACTTACTAGATCACTTGCTTTTGTTTGAAATTGTGCTTTGTGTGTGTGTGGTTTTTGAAACTATTTTTGAAAATGGAACTTCTTAATGGTTCTCGTTTCTATAAGAACGCCTACAAAGTGTTTGTTTCGAAAATAGTTTAAAGGTGTGTTTGTGAGATATGTTTTTGAAAGTATTTTAAAAATGTAACTTTGTAACGATTCTCATTTCTATAAGAACGCATACAAAGTGTTTGTTTCGAAAAATAGTTCAAAGATGAGAGTGTGGGTGTATAAAAATGTTTTTGTTGTGAGCAAGCGAGTAACTAGGAGCGAATCTACCTACTCAAAAGGTCTTAAATGTGCTTTTCCTCCTCCTTTAGATGTGGATATCTTACCATTGATTTGGTAAGAAGCCCCATCGTTGGATGTGAAGGGACGGGCGTTGGGACGTTTGTATAGTCATAGAAGGCAACATATGGGACGTTTTAGCAATGTCGTTTTAGGGACTAGATCGTTTACCGAAGGCAACATCAAGGGTCATCGAGGGACTACGATCTTTTATCGAGGGTCTTTGTAAAACTCCCATGCTCGAGGGACGTGACTATTTTCCGAAAGGGGCAACGATATGGGATTACCCTAAGGGTGCATGTGTGAATAGTGTGTTAGTTTGCATGCATTTTTGCCTTGTTTTTGAAAGTCATCTATTTGTTGATTTCATCTTGCCATACATCTTATTTACTAGCAATATATGAAAAGCAAGTAAAAAATGGAAAGTAAAATCTAAGCTACTACATCACTTTAGGGGGATAGGGGTACAATTTAACAATGGGGGTGAAGTAGGGTCTAAAATATTACAACCACGTCGAATGATAATGAAAAGAATGTGAAAACAATGTAGAATAAAGGAAAAATGCACGTTTGAACTGCTATGTGTCGACCCATGATGCTATGCATCGACACATAGCTTCTCCTTGCCCCTGTAAAGTGAAATTTGTTCAGTATGAGTCGACACATAATGGGATTTATCGACTCATACACCTTTTTGCATCGATGCGATATGTGTATCTGTCGACTCATAGTCCTTTCCAGTTTTTGTTTTGTGACCTGAACTCAGTATGGGTCGATGCATGAGGGTCATGTGTCGACTCATACCCTGTATTTTCACTAAGATGGGTCGACACATGTGGATATGTGTCGATACATACTGCATTTTTCTGCCTTAAACACCATTCTTTGCATACATCAGTTAGTTTTTAACATATGAATGAATAACAGGAACAACAAATAAACGATTAACTTCAAAAATAGTGATTGCTACATCCTATAAATAGAAAAATTGATGTATGGAAAAGGCAAGGTAAAGATGACTTACCTTAAAACTGCACTTTAGGTTTTGAATCCAAATACCCTTCAAGATGTTGTATGAACCTTAAGGAAGCTCCAACAGGCTGCTAGACTTTCCGTTTTGTTGAAGGCTACTAAACAACCTCTGTGTGGTATGAAATGTTTGGATGATTTTTAGATGGAATATGCAAAGTGTGAGAGGTTTAAAGGTTTAGACTTCAAAACTCAAGAGTGGAGGTTTTATGGACTGTTATGGCTTTTTGTGAATATGAGTTTTTAAGGGTTTATCAATAAAACTTCTGGTTGTTCTATCTATTTTTTCTAACCTCTTTGTATTGCAAATGCTTCTTCTATTTATAGGCAAAGGACTTGTGAACAAAGGCTAAATAGGTTTACAAAATAACATGTTATGGTTTGGTTCGGATGTAAGTATCAAACTATGTCAAGTACTCAATGGTTCCAAGATCAAGTACCAAAGTTTCTGGTTTATAGGGGTTGGTTTCCATGTTTTATGGTGGAGTGAAATAAGAAACAAGCAAGGTATGGGCTCAAGGTAAACTTTGTACCAAAAGGCTTGCTTTTTAAGAGTAGCAATGGTGCCTTTATGCCATGAATGGAAAGATCTTTTGGACAATGGCTCAAACACTTGGGTAATAGCTCAAGCTCTTGTGTAAACATTAAATTATGTTGAGATTTGCAAGTCACAAGACCTGTAAAGTGAGATTATGCAGCACATCATGCCAATTGGATTATGTGTTCTTCAATAAAAATGTCTTGTAATTCAAGAATGGATGCTCAACTTCAGATCCTTGTATCTTCTAGCTCAAATATGATAAATTCATGCTCTTGGATGTTTTGGAAAGCTTGAAAAACCCTCTATAACTTTCATGTTAGCCATTTTGACAAAATCATCTTAGAACTATGTGAAAAACCGCCAAGAAGTTGGGATAAAATCCTGCACAAAATCTGTTGAAAATTTCTCCAAGTGTTAAATGAAAATGTCATGACTTCATGAATTTATAACTTGAGATCCAAGCATATTTAGGAGAAGTTATGTAAAGAAATGTTGTAGATATCATGGAGATATACAAATTTCATGTTGGAAGCTTCTCTTGAATCATCTTGAATCAAGGTGAAAAGTTAGCATGCAGAAATGAGATTATCATGTATAAAAAACACTTAGAAAAATTTCTAAGTCTTGAAGGGTTTGAACTTTCACATTGACTTTTGACTTTCTTGATTCCTTGATGATCAAGTTTCCTATTTTTGAATGTCTTGATGAAATTTGATCCTTGGAATGTAATGTTGACCAAAAAAGTCAAAGTTTGACTTTCTAGTATGCAATTGACCATTTTGCCCTTTTGCCAATTCCAAGCCTAAATTGATGTATCGGTGCTGAAAACTTGATGTCATAGAAGATCTTGTGAGAAAATCCTTAAGAAAAGAGAGTGTAAATTTTGGGGTACAACAGTGTGGTTTTTTTAAAGTATTTTGAAAAGGCGCCATCGTTTTGGCAAACTTTGTAATGATTCTCGTTCATAAGAATGTATACAAAGTGTTGATCTTTTGAAAAATGTTTTCAAGTTTGAAAGATGTTTTTGAAAGTGTTAGTGTTTGTTTTGAAGATAGTAAGGATGTTTTGGTTTTGAAATTGAGCAAGCAACTAGGAACATTCTACCTACTCAAAAGTCTTTCATGTTTATTTCCTCTTTCCTTTGACATTGTCATCTTACCATTGATTTGTAAGTAACCCTATCTTTGGATATAAACGGGACGGGCGTGGGTCATCGTATAACCATGATTAGCAATGTTGCAAGGTATATTAGCATTTTTATTTAGGGACTAGATCATTTTGAAAGGCAATTTTTGATAGCGTCATCGAGGGACTATGATCTTGTATTTTTGCTTGTTTTTGCTAAGATACCTCACATGCATAATATGGCCATTTTCATAAGGCAACCAAGTGGATTTACCCTAGGGGTGCTTATGTGCAAGTGTATTAATTTTCATGCTTTGTTTAGTCTTTGATTAGGGTTTGCTACTTGTTGATTTTATCTTCTCATACAAACCCTAATTACTAGCATTTATATAAAGCGATAAATTGTGAAAAGTAAAATTACTACGCTATTACATCATTAGGGGAGGGGGTGTACAAATTTACAAATGGAGATTGCAAGAAAATTAAACCTAATTATCTATTACAACCATATTGAATATTATACAAAATTGAAAATAAAATGCAAGAATATAAATGGAAAAAGAAATTATTTTTGTTGCTTTTTATGAAAGGGGTTTTAAATTAAGGAAATTAATTTGAAAAGGATTTTTAGGGTTTTTTATGAAAAAGGTTTTAAATTAAGGAAAATAATATGAATATTAATTAATTAAAATCAACCTAAGTTCTAAATTAATTTTAACTAAGAAAATAAAATAATATTCTAATTTATCCTAAGTCTAAAAATTAATCATTTAAGAAAAATAAGAAATTAATTTGTTTTTAGAAAATATTTTTTAGTCTTTTTGTTTTATGGGAAAAATAAAATATATAAGTATAAATAATAAATATAAATAAATTTGGATATTTTTTTTATGATTTATGAAAATAATAGTAGTAATAATACTAATAATATTAATAATAATAATAATAATAATGAAGAAAAATAAAATAAAAAATAAGAATATAAAGAAAAGTCAGGGGGTTTGAAAATGAAACAGGGAGTAAAATAAGCAAAATATGTCAGGCCTAACAAAGGGGAGCCTAATGCTACAAACAAACAAAAAAAAGGTGAAAATGTGAAAAGAAAAAAAAGCAAAAGGCAGTGCTGGGTCTTGAACCCGTGACCTTGAGGTTACCAGCGTGCTGCCTTACCACTGGGGTGGCTGTACATCCGTTAATATAACTGAAACAATAAATATATAATACAAAATGCACCCTGATTACACTTCATCTTCAACCTTCAGCCAAAGGACATGTATCTTCTTCATCTCTCAACAAAAATGAAAAGTTCAAACATGAAAGTTGTGGCATTTCTTCCCACGAATCCAACCGTGTAAATAACTTAAGCTAACAATCAAAGATGAATGAGAATTTTTCTGGCCCTAATTTAAAACTTAAAAATTTCAGAAAACTTTAACTCTAAAATTCTCTAAGCTCAGGCCATATAAATGCAAACTATGGATATGTATAGCTTCGTGGCAATGGTATCTATATTTTATCTTCACAAATGCAAGTCTAACCATACCTAAATATGAAGATAGAAGTTCAAGAAAAATACCTCAAAATTGAAAATCGTGAAATGGATTTGAACTTGTTTCAGGCAGTGGTGATGATCAGGTTAGCTTCCTTAGACCTCTAGGAAGCTAATGTAATGGCTGGCTTGAGCTGAGGGTGGCTGGAATGGTCTGGAGAAGTCAAGATGCAGACCTCTGTGTTTGGTTATGAAGGATGGTATAAATGGTGTTACAGTTTACAAACAGGTATTGGAATGGTTTTTGTATGATGCTAAGATGCTTTTGAAAGTGTTAAGCCAAGAAACGCAAGAGTGGTTTTGAAGATTGAAGTTCAAAGTCAGAAATAACACAAAAATGGAGGTTTTGTGCAATCTGAGTTTTCAGGGAGTTTTGGAGCTTGTATATTCGTGTCTTATGTTGCAATATACTTGTATATTTATATGAAAAAGATTGGAGGGTTTGAAGTTGACAGAATTGTGAGATATAGAGTTATGGCTATGTTACTTGATTTTGAAGAAAAGTGGGAAAACAAGTTTCAATGTGTAGTACAAGCATGGCCTGAGTTTATGGGAGGCTCTAGACATGTTGCTTTTGCCTTTGACATTGCTTTCGTTCAGATGAAACAAGTTAGGATCTCTATGCATTGACTTTGTGATTAAAGTCACTTTTCCAAAATGGAAGTGTGAACTTTGATCCATTAATGGAATAATCACTTGGACAAAGACTCAAACACTTGGATCATAGCTCAAATAGTTGTGTAATCTTCTGATTATTGATATATTTAGAGGTTATAAGCCTGCAAAGAAAGATTCATGCAGCATAGGCTTGGATTTGATTTCTTGTTCATCATGAAATGGCTTGTAATTCAAGTTTGAAAACCCTAACTTCATCTCTTTGATTCTCCTTGCTCACAAAAGATCTCAAGGAGTTCTTGGACATTTTGGAAAGCTTAAAATTTTCTCTACAACCCCTCTTTGAATCACTTTTTAAAGTTCACCTTGGAACTATATTAAAAAGTGTCATGAAGTTAGGTCAAAATCCTGACCAAAACTAGAGCAAAATTTCACTAAGTGTTCAATTTCAAGACCATGACTTTATGAATTAATACCTTGAGATACAAGCATTTTTAGAAGAAGTTTTGTAAATAAACATTGTAGATATCATGGAGATATACAACTTTTATGTTGAAAGTTTCTTCTGAATCCTCTTGCATCATGGTGAAAAATTCACTCAAAGTTATGAAAAAACATGAAGTTTTAAACACTTAGAAAATTTTCTAAGTTAGAAAACTTTGACTTTTCAAAATGAAATCTTAACTTTTTGATTTATTAATGAATAAGTTTTATATTTTGACATGTTTTGATGAATTTTGATCTTTGACATTGGATTTTGACCAAAATGTCAAAGTTTGACTTTTCAATATACAGTTGAATTTTGATCAATTGACTGAAAATTCACTATCAATCCAATTGATCTTGAGTAATGTTTTGGGCTATGCAATTAGGTAAAAATGATTCAATTGAACTCTTAAGATCATGCTTCAAGCCAATTGATCATTTTCTAGGTCAAAAATCAGAAATTGCCCCTTCTTAGTAAAAACCCTAATTTTGACCATTTTGCCCTTTTGATGATTTGATCAAATTTCTTGAGGAATTGTGGTCCAAACTTGATAAAATGATACATATGAGTTTATAATGTTGATGTGGATCAAAAATTATGAAGTTTGACTGTAATTTGGCCATAGTTGACTTTTTCCCCAATACAACTGATTTTTAGGTCAACTGTTCAATTGACTGAGCAAAAGTGTGATCCAAGGCTTGAAACTTGACATGAGTCCATAATGATCCATGAAAGTAATATGAGGAATTGAAAGTTCAATTATCCTTGTGAAATCTCAAACACTAATTTTTGGTCATCAGTGCTTAAGGAGGTGTCTTAAGTTGATCAACCCTAGTGCAGTCTTGAACCAAGAGAGATCTTTGTGAGAAAATATTTGATAAATGAAAGGGAAAATTTTGGGGTACAACAGAAACCCAGTTCTTCAGTACGTATGTTTTTACGCTATTCCTTCACCTTTCCTTATGATTTTAATGGTTACTAACACTTCATCTATCTGCATAGTCAAAATCGTTCGACGGATTTGACTGCTCCTTCCAAAAAATACAAAAGGTATAAGAAGGACAAACATCATTCTAATATAGGGACAGAGGTATTTCTTGTCGTCTTAGCCACCCTTTTTTTTACTAATATCTTATATTTCCTTTTATTGTCTTCAGCCATCTCCTGATACTCAGTCCCCTCAACATTCCCAAAAATCCAAAGGCCACAAAAGGAAGAAAGATTCTCCTGCCAAGAATGGAGTAGCAAAGAGGAAAAGGAAAACCAAGGTGCCTTTGGCCAAAGACTTTGAGGCTAGCCCGAATTCATCTACTGATGCCATAGTGGTGGACACAACAGTTGTCGACCCACTTCCTCCCCCCAAAATTGTTCGAGCTTCAGGGCCAACTGGGACCATTTTTGCTATCCTTGTTGAAGATAATCTAGATGCGAATCTTGACTTGTTCGCACAAGTAGTCAACTATTCAACTCTCATTCAACTTGTTGGATTCATATCATTAATATATTTTCTCTTTTTAGGCTGATACTTCTGATTGACAGCCCTAAAGTATGGATGAATACAACCTATTGTCAATGGATTCTTCTCCTTATAATCAAGGAACTCTTGTCTTCGACGCTGGTAAGTTCGTTGATCTGACTATTCAATCTACTCATAGTGATTCTAACTCAATCACTAGTCCTTCCATGCTTAAGGATTCTAGCTCGACTAGTTCTGAATCTAGTCTTTCAAATTCCATGCAGGGTTCAGGGGAGAAAAAAGATGCCACCACCTCTGAAACTACGCCCCCAAAATCTAGCGAGCGAGGAAATGATGATTCGCCTGCATCATCTAAGAGAGTTGGGATAAAACCTTATGCTACTCTGGAGGCAATGGCCAGACTATGTAGCTTGATAAGCTCTCGTGAGCTCTCTTCTGGCTCCGACCAGTCTCAACTTTACAGTGGAAAACTAGGACCTAAGGCAACAAAAGCCAAGATTTTGACGGATAAGATTCGTACTTATGCGTTGAATCCAGATTTTCCTTATTTGCTTCTTACTGAGCCAATTATTGGTCCAGAGATTTTGGACGCGCTTGCTCAGCTGAAAGAGCTCAATATTTTGGAAGTTCCTGAACCATGATGACTACGTTTGAGAAATATTTTGCCCATATGCTCCATAATATTGAGAATATCAGAAAAAATGAGCAATTGGTCGAGTCGAAAGAGACTTTTGTAAAGGAGAGTTAGGAGGTGGTGGTAAAAGCCAACGAAGAGGTCACTAAGATGTTAGCAATGATTGAGGAGAAAAAAGCAGAGTTTATTCCCAAACAGCAAAGGGCTGCTGAAATACGCCTTCAGATTGCTGCTTTACATAAAGAATTAGAATCTATTGCTGAGAAGTAGGGAGAAATCATTGACAAGATTATCAACCCGACTCAAGGGCAAGTCAACCAGACTGCACTAGATATTGTGGCCATAGGTGAAGAAATATCTTCTGTCAAAACAGAGATACAGATATTTAAAGCTGAAGAAGAAGAGTTTGAATCCCGGGCCGTATACTTCAATGTCGAACTGCAAGCATTCCAGACCAAATTTCAGCACTTTTAATCATTGTATCAGTTTTGGGATTTTTACGTAATATTTAAACAATGGCCTTGAGCCACCTTTTACTATAACACTCTATTTATTTATTTATTTATTGCACGCACTATACATGCCTTTTAGTTGGTTTCAAACACAATTTTCTCCAACTTATTTACTTGACATATGTTTATTCTGTCAAAATTTTGACCTCTTGAAGAATAGGCATATACTTCTTCAAGTAATTCCCATTCACCCTTAAGATTCGTCGATATAAGGACAACTCTTCAATTTCATAAGCATTGTTGGAAAAACGTGCACTACCTTAAAAGGTCCTTCCCAATTTGGGGACCATTATCCCAAAACCCTATCATTTCTATCAATAGGCAATATGACTTTCCAAACTAAATCATCGACAAAAAATACCTTCTCCTTAACCTTTTTATTGTAAACTTTGGCAACTCTTTCCTTCTGTCTTCTTAATGAGTCTAGGGCCAACAATCTTTCTTCGTCTAAGTCAACAAGTTCATCTGCCATCATACTCCAATAGTCTTCAGATGGTATTTTGTGTTGTCTTTGAATCCTCACTGACTGGACATGAATCTCTATTGGTAGCACTGCATCATGTCCATAAGTTAGTCGAAGCGGCATAGTCTCTATTGCCTCCTTTAGCGACGTCCTACATGCCCATAAAGCTTAATCTAGCGTTTTGTACCAATTTTTTGGTTTCTTTCCCGCATGCTTCTTGATCAGGCTAATTATGACTTTATTGGCTGCTTCGACCTGACCATTTGCCTAGGCATAGTAAGGAGTAGATGTTAGCAGTTTAATCCCAACTTCTTTTGTGAAATCTTGCATTTTTATCCAGTAAAGACTAGCCCCTGGTCGGTTGTAATTGTCTCTGGAATCCCAAACCGACACATGATGTAATTTTGGATGAAGTCTATAACAGCTTCTTGGTCGATAATCACCAAAGCTATGGCTTTGACCCATTTTTTAAAATAACCAATGCCTACTAAAATGTACTTTTGTTGTTTTGATGAAGCTGGTCTTATCTCTCCAATCACATCCAATGCCCATCCTCTAAAAGGCCAGGGTTTTAGCACTGCATGCAGTTCACTTGCAGTAACATGTTGTATGCCCCCATTCAATTGGCATTCTTGGAAACCTTTAGCAAAATAAATGCAATCTTTCAACATTGATGAAGCCAGGACCTTCTTATGAATGTAAATTATTATTCCTCTCTAAAGGAAAACATCCTGATGAGAATAATCCAAAATTTCCAGCGAAAACCGATACTTTTGATGTCACTAAATGTGAAGAAATTTTTAATGAAGTTGGTCTTATCTCTCCAATCACATCCAATGCCCATCCTCTAAAAGGCCAAGGTTTTATCACTGCATGCAATTCACTTGCAGGAACACGTTCTATGCCCCCATGCAATTGGCATTCTTGGCAACCTTTAGCAAACTCAATGCAATCTTTCAACAATTATGGCCAATAGACACCCATACGCACCAAGAGCCACTTTATTTTTTGTCCATCCTAATGCGCACCATAAGCTTCACTATGCACATTCGACACAAGTACATATGCCTGACTTTCTCCAAGGCATTTAAGCAACACTCCTTCAACTGTCTTTTTGAATAACTCATTCACTATCAAGACGTAACTGAGAGCATGATATTTGATTTTATGATCTGTCGAACCTGTAGGGGATCATAGATAGTCGACCAGTGGCTTTCGCCAATCATTTCCTGACAAATTATCAATGGTCAGGACCTCAAAATATTCGGCATCCACGACCCCTAATTTTATAATCGACAAGTCTGAAGGCGACAACAAAGTTGCTCGCACCTTCTCCCTTACTTGAATTGGTTCTTCATTATAGTATTTAAAAACCTTATATCCTAAAGCTTCTTGCACTAGATCATTAGATTCTTGATTCTCCCATCGAGGTATATCTTGAATACTCACTTGTTCAAACTGTTTAAGCAATCTGATGGTGATCATGAAATACATGATTAAGTTTTCCTTAACACATTTAAATTCTTTCGATACTTGTTTAATTACCAGTTCAGAATCTCCCATAATTTGGAAATTCCTTGCCCTCAATTCTAGCAGAGGTTCTAGTCCTGTTATCAAAGACTCATATTCTGCTTCATCATTTGTACACACACTGTCAATTCTGTACTTGGATTCTACTGGAATTCCATTTGGAGAAATTATAATTCCTCATATACCAACTCCATTTTTATGGCTAGAACCATCGAAATATAACTTCCATGGCCTTATTTCCAAATAATTCTAAGGAATTCCGACCATTGAATGGTCGACAAGGAAATCAACCACTATTTTCCCTTTCATTTCTTTCAAAGGCATATATGTCAGAGAATACTCAGTCAATGCTAGAGCCCATTTGCCAATTCGACTATGCAAAATTGGTTTGGATAACATATGTTTAATAATATCAAAATGAGAAGACACATACACATCTACTGGTTTGATATATTATTTTAATTTGAGACAACAGAATTACAAGCATATGCGTAGTTTTTCTATATCACTATACCTAGTTTCAGGGTCATGAAGCATTCGATTAAGATAATATATAGGTCTTTCGACACTTTTTTCGTCCTCTTGGACTAACATGCTTCCTATAGAAGATCCTGACACTGAGATATATAACCTCATTGGCCTATCTCTAGCAGGAGGTGCTAATATCGTAGGCTTCATCAAGTACTCTTTGATTTTGTCGAAAGCATCTTGGTGTTTTTCCTTCCAGATAAAATACTCATTCTTCAGTCAAAGTAATTGTGAAAATTCTTTAATTTTAACACTTAAGTTGGATATAAATCTTCTAAGGAAATTTATTTTGCCCACAATGACTGAAGCCCTTTTTTGGTCGATGGAGGATTTACCTCTGTGATCAGTGGAAATAGAACTGACTGTTTTGGAATGCTGGTTCGCATTTGCGTTTAGCAAAATGTCGCGGTAAGCAAGAGTCGCCACCGTCTTTTATGTTCTCCAACAAGGAAAGGACAAAAGCACAGCAAAAGTCCTTTTTTGAGAATGTTTCTCGGTTCGGGAGGTAGATTTATAGAAAGGGAAGGTGTTAGCACCCTTTCTATCTGTGGTTATCCACAGGCTCTTAGGTACTTGCTCACTCTATGTTTTCAAAAATTTGTTTGCTTTTCAAGTGTTTGTGGGTTTTGAAAAAGTTTCGTTTGAAAAATTTCTAGGTAACTCTTGTATCAGTCCTCAAGAGTGTATGAAATATTTGTTTGAAAACCTTTTGAAAGTGTAGGTGCGAAAAGTACTTTGTTTGTTTTTTGAAAGAGCAAGTATCCAGGAGAAATCTACCTACTCTAAGGAATTAAGCTGTGTAAGAGTCCTTTAGACAGTACTATCCCACTATTGAGAAGTAGGTAGCACCGTCGTTGGAGGTATTCCGGTCAATTCGATTATTAGGGACATGTGTGATCACCAAAGAAATAGTAGGACGCCTTAGCGGTAACCCTAATGTCCTAGATCCTTTTTATCAGAGGCAACCATTTCAAGGTGACTGGATCTTTAGACAGGAGGGAGACCTCTAAAGCATCCTATACTTGATGACCACGTCGAGGCAACCGGTGAGGCGTACCCTAGGAGTTGCATGTGCATGTGTGTTGTTTTTCATGTTAAATTGTCTTGTACATATTATTTGTGAGCTACTGATTGATTTTATTTTTCATACAAGTCTTTCATGCATTTTTTAACAGTTAAGAGTGCGGAAAATAAAGTGCGGAAAAGGTAAATCTAGCTATTACAAGGCGCGGGTCTATACATCGCCAAAAACAAAAACCCGTTTTGGAAAAATAAGTGCGAGAAATTAAAAGGAAGCGATAAAAGCCTAATTAACTATTACATTTCTGAGCAGATACATAAATATAATGAATTAAAATAAACATGCGCGCGAAAGATTGAATCGGGACGTCCTGAGGGTTTTGACCCTTTTTTGAGAAAAGAATTGAATTTTGTCCCTTTTTTGCAATTAATGAAATATAGCCTAATTACTAATTAATTAATTTATTAAAAGAAAAAATGTTTTTGTGTTTTTTAATGAAATAAAATAAAAAAAGAGAAATTAAAAGTGTCAGAAAACCCTAAGTCTAATTCATTTTTATTTATTGTAAAAGAAAATTAAAATTAAACCTAATTAAACTAGATTAATTTAAATTAGTGTTTATTTACAAAATAATTAAACTAAAGTGAAATTAATAAAATATAAAATATTTACATTTTTAGTTTTTCTGAATTTTTATGGAAAATGTTAATTATCTAGTTAATAATAATAATAATAATAATTAAAGAAAATAAAAGGAAAAAGAAAAATGAAAAAAAAGGAATAGTGAACAATGGGTGCTGGGCCAGCAAGGGGGTGAGTTTAGAAATTCTGAAGCCCTAGAAGAATCAAGCCCTGTTGACTTTATTGAATTGTCCACGTGCATGTTGACTGAGGAGCACCATGATCCTCCATCTCTGGCCTTTGGATCTGGGTTTGAGGCCACTTGGCACCCATTTGGATGAGGCGCATGGTGAGATGCTTTGTATAGCCTGCATAGGATCATATGAAATAATTATTTGGGGGACCTGGGATTCGAAACCAGGTCCCAGCGCTCCATGCATGTTCGCCCTGCCACTACGCCAACGTGTTTCAATTGAAATAATAATAAGCAATTAATATTATATGTAATAAAAGCAATATCCTGGAAATAGAACAAAAATGCGCGCGTTTAGTTTGAATGGGCCAGTGGGAAGACGACGCGTGGTCGTCTTCTTCCTTGAACCAGCTGCATATTTCCTGCGGATTCTAGTCCGTAACAAAATCCGCGTCCTCGTCCTAAAATGGTTTCTAGGTCACGAAAACACAAACCAAAACCCTCGTCTTGCTCGCCTTGTTCTCCTAAGTCCATCCATAGCCATAGCTTGTCGTGATTTTGCCTATAATAAAAACACCTAAAAACAAAGAGCCAAAACCCTAGCTTCGGGCATGGCTATGCAGGCTACAAGAATGAAATTAAATATTGGAGAAAGGTTGGAAATCATGCCATGATCAAGAATATATCAATATTTTTGCCAAAAGACGCAAGAAAATGGATTTATGATCTCATGTTCAGAGCTAAGTTCAAGACAACTTACAGAGCGTTTCAGGCGATGAGAGGACTTGGTTCTTATGCCAATCGCTTCAGGGGATGGTAGGCTAGCACTATATGTTGAGCTTTTTGATTGAAACAAGCTTTTACTAAGAATTCAAATTCTCTTTTTTTCAAGCTTTTTTCGTTTATGGTTTGGCCGTTTGTGCAATGCTTAGGTCGTGAATTAGGTCTGGCCTCCTTGCATATGTATATGGCAATCAGTTTTGGTTCAAATATGGGCTTGCATCCTTATGTAATTAAGTTTTGAGATTTTGTTGTCCACCATTAAAGACCTTTCCATCTTTGAAGCAAAACCAAGATTTCATGCACAAAATATCCCTAGCACAAATTTGGTAGCTGGCATGTGGTATATGAAAGTTATTCAAATCCAAAAGATGCCATTCCATTAATTTTTAGATTTTATTTGAATTAGTATTGATTTAAAATGAATTAAATCAATAAAAATTAAATAAAATGGAAAAATAAATGTTTGATCTTGAAATTAATCATGGGACACGTGGGTGGCATGACAAGGCTGAATCAAGTGGAAGAAAGTGGGCCCTTTTGTCAAAAATTGAAGTTTTAAGGATAGTTGACTTTTGCCATTTCACAAAAATTTCCCAACTTCTCCAATGCATATCTTGCTCAATTTTGATCATATGAACATGTTCTTTGACATTTTGGAAAGGTCTTGAAGTCCTATAACCAATGCCTTTAGTCCCATGTCATTTGGATTTACCAATATCAAGTTATGGTCTTTGACTTAAAATGCCTTTTTGTTGACTTTTGAAAATGACCTATATTGTAGAAATTGATAACTTTTTGTGAGAGCATTTCTTGGACTTCGAATGTGAAGATGAGTTGTAGAAAATGTCCTCCCCTTCAAAATCAGCATTGGATGGGATTTTTCTGATGAACCATGAAAAAGTTATGCCCTGGTCAAGTTACAGTTGACTTTTCTATTGTCCAAAAATAGCAACTTTTGCATCTTTGATGATTTTTGAGCCATGCTTGTGGAATCATGATCAAGACTTGATCAAATGATGATTGTGGCATCAAAATAAGATGTTGACCAAAAATTTTGACTTTTGACTGTAAAATGACCATTTTACCCCTATAGTTGACTGTGAAGCAAATAGGACTTTTGACTGTGCAATTTGATGTTGTGAGTCTTGCAACTTTGCATGTAGATGATTGACAATGTATATAGGCATATGGGACTTGATTGGACCACTGAAAACCTCAACTTCCTTGCAAGAACCAAAACCCTAATTTTGACTGCCTTAGAAGGCAATTGGACTGTGCAATCCTTGAGGAATCTTGAAGCATTTGAAGTTTGATCTTGACAAATCTTGAAGAATATGGGAGGGAAATTTTTGGGGTACAACAGTTGCCCCTGTTCAATCTTCTTAGACCTGAGGATGTAGATTGGCTTGCGTGCCTTTCGTGATCCGAAGGTGGAAGATGATTGAACACTAGAGTGCTCAGATATTTGCACTCACATAGTAGAGTATCAGCAGTGTGATGTCGGGAATAGGCTTACAGATGCCATTTGGAGAGATGGTGGATAGGAGGATGGGCTTATAGATGCCATCTGGAGACGTGAGAGAACCTTGTCGGGAATGGGCTTATAGATGCCATTTGGAAATGTAATGGATAGTCGTGGAGATGGGCTTAAAGATGCCATCTGAAGGTGTCGATCGCGTAAGAGATTCCTTAGCGAGAACTTGCATACTTTGAGAAAGAAAGATAATTTCCTGGCCTATTTCAGGTGTTGATCTTCAAACTCCTCATGCAGATATGCCCTGGCTAGATACAGGTGTCGAATATACAATCAATCGCTCACATATATGCCCTGGCTGGATACAGGTATCAAATCCGGAACTAGTCGTCTACAGATATGCCCTGGCTGGATACAGGTATCGAATCTCTAAACTTTTCATGCAGACATGCCCTGGCTGGATACAGGTATCGAATCTACAATCAATCACTCACAGATATGCCCTGGCTGGATACAGGTATCGAATCTGGAACTAGTCGTCTACAGATATGCCCTGGCTGGATACAGGTATCGAATCTCTAAACTCTTCATGCAGATATGCCCTGGCTGGGTACAGGTATCGAATCCACAATCAATCACTCACAGATATGCCCTGGCTAGATACAGGTATCGAATATGGAATTAGTCGTCTACAGATATGCCCTGGCTGGATACAGGTATCGAATCTCTAAACTTTTCATGCAGACATGCCCTGGCTGGATATAGGTATCAAATCTACAATCAATCACTCACAGATATGCCCTGGCTAGATACAGGTGTCGAATCTGGAATTAGTCATCTACAGATATGCCCTGGCTGGATACAGGTATTGAATCTCTAAACTCTTCATGCAGATATGCCCTAGCTGGGTACAGGTATCGAATCCACAATCAATCACTCACAGATATGCCCTGGCTAGATACAGGTATCGAATCTGGAATTAGTCGTCTACAGATATGCCCTGGCTAGATACAGGTATCGAATCTATAAACTTTTCATGCAGACATGCCCTGGCTGGATACAGGTATCGAATCTACAATCAATCACTCACAGATATGCCCTGGCTAGATACAGGTGTCGAATCTGGAATTAGTCGTCTACAGATATGCCTTGGCTGGATACAGGTATCGAATCTCTAAACTCTTCATGCAGATATGCCCTAGCCGGATACAGGTGTCGAATCCACAATCAAATACTCACAGATATGCCCTGGCTGGATACAGGTGTCAAATCTAGAATTAGTCGTCTATAGATATGCCCTGGCTGGATACAAGTATCGAATCTCTAAACTCTTCATGCAAACATGCCCTGGCTGGATACAGGTATCGAATCTACAATCAATCACTCACAGATATGCCATGGCTGGATACAGGTGTTGAATCTGGAATTAGTCGTCTACAGATATGCCCTGGCTGGATACAGGTATCGAATCTCTAAACTCTTCATGCAGATATGCCCTGGCCGGATACAGGTGTCGAATCCACAATCAAATACTCACAGATATGCCCTGGCTGGATACAGGTGTCGAATCTGGAATTAGTCGTCTACAGTTATGCCCTGGCTGGATACAGGTATCGAATCTCTAAACTCTTCATGCAGACATGCCCTGGCTGGATACAGGTATCGAATCTACAATCAATCACTCACAGATATGCCCTGGCTAGATACAGGTGTCGAATCTGGAATTAGTCGTCTACAGATATGCCCTGGCTGGATGCAGGAATTGAATCTCTAAACTCTTCATGCAGATATGTCCTGGCTGGATACAGGTATCGAATCTACAATCAGTCACTCACAGATATGCCCTGGCTAGATACAGGAATCGAATCTGGAATTGCGACAGTTGATGGTAATCATCTTCGGATTGACCTTTTCTTGAAAAGGCAAAACATCAGTTGTATGCAATGTCATGATGTATGAAATGCATGATGTCATGATGTTCAAAATGAGATAGTGTTGTATGCACTTTGTTATGTATGTAAGCAAGATGTGTTAAATGTCTATGAATGTGTTTTCGTCTGCGAAAATAAATCCTTGACGAATGCCAGGAAATTGTTGAATCCTGGGCTGATGTTTGAAGAGTAGAGTTCTTCGTTTCTGCTGGGGATGATGATTGCACGAATAAACCGGTAGGAGAAGATGACTCCGTTGGGGAATAAACTTGCTGGAGAGATTACTCTGCGGGGAATACTCTGTGGGGAAGAGATACTTCGCTGATATTTTGATGATAACTCCGCTGGGGATACCGTTGATATGTTTTGTTGAGGAATTTTGATGAACTCCGCTGGGGGATTGGAAGAACTTCGCCGAGGACTATCTTTCCGTGGAAATTAGCTGAGGATAACCCAGTTATAAGCTCTGGTGGGGAATAACCTCTGAATAAAGCCGGGGAGATGTGTATGTACTCTGCAGGTGATAAGCCTCCAGAATCTACTAGGGATAAGCTTCCAGAATCTACCGGGGAGATTAATTCAACTCTCCTAGGGAAACTTTGGACTGTACTGGGGAATAGCTCCACTGGGGTGTCTAGATTCCGTCGGGGAACAATCTTATATTAAGACTGCCTGGGATGCTTGCTTAGGAACATTTGTATACTCGCTGGGAAATGTTGAGATCTTCTGGGGATACCCAACTTCTTTAAGGTTGACCGTAGACTAACTCTGCTTGGGGAGAGTATCGCTGACTTGCTGGAGATACTGCGCCCTTTCGGGGCTGATGGGAGCCCAACTCTGCTTAGGGGAGAGTATTGTTGAGTCTTGTCTTACTCTGCGGGGAGTAAAGGTATCTTGGTTACATTCTTCAGCCGAACATACCTTGGTACCTGGAGGACAGAGCAGCTTGTACAATTCGGACGATTCCTATTGCCCCAGTTTCTGTGGGAGAAAGTACCTGTGGAGGTCTTGATAACTGCCGATTTGACAAATCTTCTTCTAGTAGGCAAGTGACGAGATGACGGGACATAGTCGTACGCTTAGATTCCTAATTTTTTCCTGGACCGCTCTTTTGGGTTTTCAGTCCACCGGGATACCCTTTTTTGCCCAAGCTGCCTTTTCAGGTTTTCGACTTGCCGGGTGTACATATTTTTTCATTTTCATCCCTTATTTTTGCCCGAACCCTTTTGGTTCGCCGGGAAGACCTTATTTTTGCCTAGGTGTGTCAACCTAGCGGGTCTTTGATTATGCGTAGTATTTGTTTCGACTATGTCCGTGCTCTTATGATACAGGAAGTTGTCACTGTCAGTAGTGCAGTGTTACCATACCACCAGAAGATCTTCGTTTGATCGTCCAATGCCCCAAGTGACTCAGGCGGAGATTTTCCCCTTGGCTGTTTGGCATCTTGGAGAGATTCTCTGAATCTTGACTTAACTGCCCCAGATGTTGGACAATGATCATGCCATGCCCCTTGATTGGAAGTGCTTTTGTTCATTAGACATTCGTCGTGCGAACTTCTATGTTGTTCAAACAAATAGTCATATGCAAGCAATGTTATATTAAAAATGCACAGCTTATGTCTGTCTTGAAGTTTTGGAAAATGCATTTTTCATAAAAACAAGTGAATTTTGTAAACTGTGATGTCAACTCGTTATTTTACCGCAAGCCTTAAGGAGTCAGGATACCTTTCGTAACAGTATGCTTTCGAACTAACCCATGCTTCAGCTAGGACTTTTAAGGGTTGTAGCGTGGCCTGGTTCACGGTTTAAGAAACAAAGGATAAAGGCTCAAATTATATTTGTACCCACCCGCTCTTCGTGATGTTCTTCAAACTTAAACTCAGCTGATCGTGCGTTAGACCTCGTTTGAGTCTTTGCTCTGATATTCCAGTGATGGTTCGGATATTGACAGTTTATTTTGAATAGGCAGTCATTTCTTTTTGTTGAGGGTTTGTTGGACCTCTTTCTTTTTTGATTTTGTTATCCCTGTTTTTTGCCTGAACTGTTTCTTTTGTGATTACAGTCAGTGGGATGCCCCAGTTTTATAAGTCTCCTTCATAGGTTTTGACTTTATTGGGCTTTTATTTCTGAGAGATAATAACTGCCTGTCTTTATGATTATTCGGAACCATCATTGTCTTTTGTTTTGTAAGGACTTCTTTGGCGCCATTCGTTGTGCACCTGGATTAACTGAGAGAACTACCATGCCCCGGGTTATGATTAAGGGTTTTAATTTTCGAAAAGAAAAAACTCCAACTTCTTTGGCTCAAATGGGTTGACGAGGGATTATCTTCCTTATAACTCCAGTGTTTAGGAATTGAAACAATGCTTGTACCTCATCAGCGGGGTCTGTTCAAAAGCATACTGTAAATTGTGGTATCGTTTTCGCCATCCTCCCTCAAGAGGCTTAGAATTATTAACCGAGAGTTGAACATCAAAAAATGAAAGCAATTTTAAGCACAGTAAACACAATTACTTCAAAACAGACACGTGTAATGCATTAATGAAATAAGATAGTTTGACATGAATAAAATGTTTGAACAATCAAAGAAAAATACAACTTTAACATTCGAATGAACAAAAGTTTTTCAACCCTAGCCATGTTTTGGAAAGGGAGCAGTGATCACATTGGGAGCCTCGGGTGCTTCGAACTGGACCTCCTTTGCATCGATTAGATCCTGAACCTTATTCCTCAGAGTCCAACAATCATCTGTAGCATGCCCCGGGCTGTCAGAATGATAAGCGCAGCGGGCGTTGGGGTTATACCTTGAAGGTGTCTTGCTGGGATTCGTAGGAGGGTCCCTCAGAGTTACCGAATTGGTCTCCAGCAACTGTGGCAATATCTGGGACAAGGTCATACTGAGCCGGGTGAACTGCCTTTTAGGTCTCTCTTCCCTTTGCTGATTGCGGTGTTGAGGATCACTGGCCGGTTTTGAAATAACTACCGCGTTGACAGCTTGGCGGTGTTCGGACCTATTCTTCCCTCTTGAACCATAGACAGCACTAGATTCTTTCTTGGATGGTTTCTTCTCAGTATTCGAGGAGTCACCCTTTTGTATCTTCCCAGACTTGATACTGGCTTCTATCCTTTCACCAGTCAGAATGAGGTCTGTAAACCCAGCAGAAGAATTCCCAATCAGATGGTTGAAGAACGGACCAAACAGGGTCCCCAAGAACATGTCAACAAGCTCCCGGTCAGTCAAAGGTGGCTGCACCCTTCCAGCCAAGTCTCTCCACTTTTGCGCGTACTCCTTAAAACCTTCACTCGTCCCAAGTGACATACCCTGGAGTTGGGTATGCGTGGGAGCGAGGTCGGAATTGTACTGATACTGCTTATAAAATGCAGTAGCCAAGTCCTCCCAGTTTCGAATACTGGCTCCATCCAGCTGATAGAACCACTCGAGTTGAGCCCCTGAAAGGCTATCCTGGAAGAAATGGATCCATAGATTCTTGTCTGCAGTATACGGTTGGATCTTCCTTACGTATGATCTGAGATGCAGCTTAGGGCAGGATGCCCCGTCGTACTTCGTAAAAGAAGGTGCCTTGAACTTGTGTGGGATCACCACCCCAGAAGATAAACCTAGATCTCCAAAATCCAACTCGGGCACATGTTGAATCTCCATAGAACTCAGACGGTCCTCTAGTTGCTTGTACCTATCCTCAGCAGGAGGGTACTATTCGTCATTGAAATCTGTCTCGTTGTCGGAGACCACAGGACTAGGAACCCTTCCCCCTTGGGGACTGTCTTTCCCTACAGAGGAAGTAGCCTGATTAGCCTCATTCTGCAGTGTATTTCCAAACCTCCGTCCAGTGTTAAACAGCACAGTCATCTTCTTCTTTTTCTTCAAAAGTAGAGTCTTCAACTCCTGTTGACCCTGGGCTAAGCTCATGACCAGCTCTTGAAACTGGGCGTTCTGGGCCTGGAGGGCCTTGATAGTTTGTTCATTGGATGATTCATGATTCATGATGATTTCTGAAATAAACAGCGAAGAAGATTAAGCAACCTGTAGAAAAGAGTACATGTTATGCACATGATGCATGATATGCTATTTATGCAATGCATTCAAGGGTTCGAAAGTTCAAATTTGTTGTAGACAAAAAGATAACACACGTTATATTAAGAAATAATATGTTCAGTACATCAGGGCCTCATGGGCAAAACATTACAAAATAATTAATCCTAAAAGACATTGCGCATCCTCTTTGGAGTAATGTAAGTGTTGAGGGTCTTTTCCTCGTGAAGTAGACGGGTGAGCTCCAAGACCTTCTTCTCACTGGCATGTAGACTGGTTTCAAGAGAATTCCGTTCTTCCTTGAGTTGGATCCAACTTTTTTGCATTTCTTCCCAAGACGTTGGCATGTCAGGATGTTGAATGGTGTAGGGCACCTCTCCTTCCAAAACTGGCTCTTTGATCACGGGGAGAACATGAGGATATGGCATCACAAGCTTCTGGGAGCGGGCTCGTACCCACTTGAGATAAGGCTCAAGGGGGATGGAGTTCTTGTGCCCCCGTGTCTTGCTATCCACCTTGTTGGGCATCCTCCAAGCTCTGATAAATCTCTGGCGAAGTCCTTGTGCATCATTGTCGAAGTCAAAAACTATGTCAGGAATCAACATGTCATGAGGGCCATCCCTCCGAGCATATCCAAATTGCCTCAAAGCCAGACATGGGTTGTAAGTAATGCCCCCTCTAATTCCAAGTAAAGGGACATTAGGAAACTCTCCGCAACGATCAATGATAGTGACATTTTCTCTGGACCGAGAACACCAATGTATATCAGCATGTGTAAGAGTCATTAATCGTTGTGACCATCTCAAACCCCGCTCGTTCTTCAAAACTGATTGCGGAAGGTGCGAAATAAACCACCTTGCCAGGAGAGGAGTGCAGAACATGAGAACACCTCTTTTTTTCATGGTTTGAGTGTAACGTGAATGGAGGATGTCCCCAAGCAACGTAAGTATAGGATTCCTGGATATGAAGATCTTGACAGCATTGATATCTATAAGCTGATCTGGATTCGGGAACAACACCAACCCATATACAAGGAGTGCCACCACTTCTTCAAAGGCTTGTAGGTCAAGGGAATTCCAACATTCTTGTGCTTTCTCAAATAGGAACTTGGCCAAGAATCCTTTGATACCACTTCTAACTTCCCAATGCCCCTTGATGTTAGATGGTTGTAGGCGTAATGCTTTAGTAACCTCTTCAAGTTTTGGTTCCCTTTCCGTACCGTTGTAGGGTAGTTGACTGAGAATGGGAACCTTCAGAAGCTGAGAAAACTCTTCCAAAGTAGACACCAATTGATAATCCGGGAAAGTAAAACAATGGTACACAGGGTCAAAGAAATGGAACAACACTTTCACCATATCCTCTTCAATGTTGGTATTGACCAAGCTGAGTAGTCTACCATGCCTTTCACTGAAGGAAGAGTTCTCGGGAATCCTGGATGTGAGCTCCTTAAGCTGAGGAGGGATCCTTACAAGGTTGATCTGAATTGTCTTTCTACGGATAGTTTCCATGTCCTACAAAACAAGAACAAAGATGAAGGTTCAAACCCTTGAAGTGGTTAGTAAATGCATATGATGTTGTATGATGCTATGATGTTATGATAAGGACACACCACAAGTATTCACAAAAAGCAAACATGATAAGGCACACAAGTCACACCAGACAGCCCTTAGAGTTTAGGCCAGCATGAGGTTTAGGGTACTACCCTCTTGAAGTTGGTGGGCTCAAAACCTGTTCTATCAAAAGTAACCGGGTTCTAAGGAGCTCAATATCATTGGGTTGTTTTCTATGTTCATTGTTTTGATTTAGCCATTAAACTGGCGATCAAAATATTCCAAGAAAACAACCCTCAATGAGTGTAGTATCGAGTATCTACCAACTTCGGACTGCACCAAAGTCGGTCATCTCACTACCCCTAAAGAGGCCAGGATGGTCAGGTAAGGTTCCTAAGGTCAGTTGATGCTTCACGACACCACGCAGCGGCCCCGTACTCTCCTTGACTTGACTCAAGGGTTACCGGTACTCACCAAAGTGCCACATCAACGTAGCAACTGCTTCAACCGTGTCGGTATACCCCGCACAGTTCCCTCACAGTTTGTTGCTACCTAAAAGGTATCCTCCAGATCCGGGTTAGGATCTATGAAACTCCAAAATAGGCCCACAATTTTAAAGCAAACAAAACAAGCAATTGAAAACATAAGAGTGGTCTAATCCTAAGGTACACCTCACTTAAAAGCTTCCCCAGCAGAGTCGCCAGTTCTGTGATCGGTGGAAATAGAACTGACTGTTTTGGAATGCTGGTTCGCGTTTGTGTTTAGCAAAATGTCGCGGTAAGCAAGAGTCGCCACCGTCTTTTATGTTCTCCAACAAGGAAAGGACAAAAGCACAGCAAAATTCCTTTTTCGAGAATGTTTCTCGGTTCGGGAGGTAGATTTATAGAAAGGGAAGGTGTTAGAACCCTTTCTATCCGTGGTTATCCACGGGCTCTTAGGTACTTGCACACTCTATGTTTTCAAAAAATTGTTTGCTTTTCAAGTGTTTGTGGGTTTTGAAAAAGTTTCGTTTGAAAAATTTCTAGGTAACTCTTGTATCAGTCCTCAAGAGTGTATGAAATATTTGTTTGAAAACCTTTTGAAAGTGTAGGTGCGAAAAGTATTTTGTTTGTTTTTTGAAAGAGCAAGTACCCAGGAGAAATCTATCTACTCTAAGGAATTAAGCTGTGTAAGAGTCCTTTAGACAGTACTATCCCACTATTGAGAAGTAGGTAGCACCGTCGTTGGAGGTATTCAGGTCAATTCGATTATTAGGGACATGTGTGGTCACCAAAGCAATAGTAGGACGCCTTAGCGGTAACCCTAATGTCCTAGATCCTTTTTATCCGAGGCAACCGTTTCAAGGCGACTGTATCTTTAGACAGGAGGGAGACCTCTAAAGCACCGTATACTTGATGACCACGTCGAGGCAACCAGTGAGGCGTACCCTAGGAGTTGCATGTGCATGTGTGTTGTTTTTCATGTTAAATTGTCTTGTGCATATTATTTGTGAGCTACTGATTGATTTTATTTTTCATACAAGTCTTTCATGCATTTTTTAACAGTTAAGAGTGCGGAAAATAAAGTGCGGAAAAGGTAAATCTAGCTATTACAAGGCGCGGGTCTATACATCGCCAAAAACAAAAACCCGTTTTGGAAAAATAAGTGCGAGAAATTAAAAGGAAGCTATAAAAGCCTAATTAACTATTACATTTCTGAGCAGATACATAAATATAATGAATTAAAATAAACATGCGCGCGAAAGATTGAATCGGGACGTCCTGAGGGTTTTGACCCTTTTTTGAGAAAAGAATTGAATTTTGTCCCTTTTTTGCAATTAATGAAATATAGCCTAATTACTAATTAATTAATTTATTAAAAGAAAAAATGTTTTTGTGTTTTTTAATGAAATAAAATAAAAAAAGAGAAATTAAAAGTGTCAGAAAACCCTAAGTCTAATTCATTTTTATTTATTGTAAAAGAAAATTAAAATTAAACCTAATTAAACTAGATTAATTTAAATTAGTGTTTATTTACAAAATAATTAAACTAAAGTGAAATTAATAAAATATAAAATATTTACATTTTTAGTTTTTCTGAATTTTTATGGAAAATGTTAATTATCTAGTTAATAATAATAATAATAATTAAAGAAAATAAAAGGAAAAAGAAAAATGAAAAAAAAAAAGGAATAGTGAACAATGGGTGCTGGGCCAACAAGGGGGTGAGTTTAGAAATTCTGAAGCCCAAGAAGAATCAAGCCCTGTTGACTTTATTGAATTGTCCACGTGCATGTTGACTGAGGAGCACCATGATCCTCCATCTCTGGCCTTTGGATCTGGGTTTGAGGCCACCTGGCACCCATTTGGATGAGGCGCATGGTGAGATGCTTTGTATAGCCTGCATAGGATCATATGAAGCAAAATATGAAATAATTATTTGGGGGACCTGGGATTCGAACCCAGGTCCCAGCGCTCCATGCATGTTCGCCCTGCCACTACGCCAACGTGTTTCAATTGAAATAATAATAAGCAGTTAATATTATTTGTAATAAAAGCAATATCCTGGAAATAGAACAAAAATGCGCGCGTTTAGTTTGAATGGGCCAGTGGGAAGAGGACGCGTGGTCGTCTTCTTCCTTGAACCACCTGCATATTTCCTGCGGATTCTAGTCCGTAACAAAATTCGCGTCCTCGTCCTAAAATGGTTTCTAGGTCACGAAAACACAAACCAAAACCCTCGTCTTGCTCGCCTTGTTCTCCTAAGTCCATCCATAGCCATAGCTTGTCCTGATTTTGCCTATAATAAAAACACCTAAAAACAAAGAGCCAAAACCCTAGCTTCGGGCATGGCTATGCAGGCTACAAGAATGAAATTAAATATTGGAGAAAGGTTGGAAATCATGCCATGATCAAGAATATATCAATATTTTTGCCAAAAGACGCAAGAAAATGGATTTATGATCTCATGTTCAGAGCTAAGTTCAGGACAACTTACAGAGCGTTTCAGGCGATGAGAGGACTTGGTTCTTATGCCAATCGCTTTAGGGGATGGTAGGCTAGCACTCTATATTGAGCTTTTTGATTGAAACAAGCTTTTACTAAGAATTCGAATTCTCTTTTTTTCAAGCTTTTTTCATTTATGGTTTGGCCGTTTGTGCAGTGCTTAGGTCGTGAAATAGGTATAGCCTCCTTGCATATGTATATGGCAATCAGTTTTGGTTCAAATATGGGCTTGCATCCTTGTGTAATTAAGTTTTGAGATTTTGTTGTCCACCATTAAAGACCTTTCCATCTCTGAAGCAAAACCAAGATTTCATGCACAAAATAGCCCTAACACGAATTTGGTAGCTGGCATGTGGTGTATGAAAGTTGTTCAAATCCAAAAGATGCCATTCCATTAATTTTTAGATTTTATTTGAATTATTATGGATTTAAAATGAATTAAATCATTAAAAATTAAATAAAATGGAAAAACAAATGTTTGATCTTGAAATTAATCATGGGACACGTGGGTGGCATGACAAGGATGAATCAAGTGGAAGAAAGTGGGCCCTTTTGTCAAAAATTGAAGTTTTAAGGATAGTTGATTTTTGCCATTTCACAAAAATTTCCCAACTTCTCCAATGCATATCTTGCTCAATTTGGATCATATGAACATGTTCTATGACATTTTGGAAAGGTCTTGAAGTCCTCTAACCAATGCCTTTGGTCCCATGTCATATGGATTTACCAATCTCAAGTTATGGTCTTTGACTTAAAATGCCTTTTTGTTGACTTTTGAAAATGACCTATAATGTAGAAATTGATAACTTTTTGTGAGAGCATTTCTTGGACTTGGAATGTGAAGATGAGTTGTAGAAAATGTCATCCCCTTCAAAATAAGCATTGGATGGGATTTTTCTGATGAACCATGAAAAAGTTATGCCCTGGTCAAGTTACAGTTGACTTTTCTGTTGTCCAAAAATAGCAACTTTTGCATCTTTGATGATTTTTGAGCCATGCTTGTGGAATCATGATCAAGACTTGATCAAATGATGATTGTGGCTTCAAAATAAGATGTTGACCAAAAATTTTGACTTTTGACTGTAAAATGACCATTTTACCCCTACAGTTGACTGTGAAGCAAACAGGACTTTTGACTGTGCAATTTGATGCTATGAGTCTTGCAACTTGGCATGTAGATGCTTGACAATGTATATAGGCATATGGGACTTGATTGGACCACTAAAAACCTCAACTTCCTTGCAAGAACCAAAACCCTAATTTTGACTGCATTAGGAGGCAATTGGATTGTGCAACCCTTGAGGAATCTTGAAGCATTTGAAGATTGATCTTGACAAATCTTGAAGAATATGGGAGGGCAAATTTTGGGGTACAACAACCTCCATAATGGATTTTGTTTTACTTTGATTTACTTCAATTCCTTTTTTATCCACCACAAAGCCAAGGAAGTCACCTGCTTGCATATAAAAAGCACATTTTAATGGATTCATATTTAACCCATATTTTCTCATTATCTCAAAGGCCTTTTGAAGATGTCTTACATGAGTTGGCCTACTATTCAATTTTATCACAATGTCATCAATGTTTACTTGCATAAAATCTTCAATAAAATCATGAAACATTGAATTCATTGCCCTTTGGTACGTCACTCCAGCATTCTTCAGGTCGAATGGCATGACAACCCATTCATAAGTACCCAAGGCTCCTGGACAGCGAAACTTCATTTTCGGCACATCTTCCTCTATAATAAAAATTTGGTTATACCAAGAAAAACCATCAAGCATACTTAAATATTCAAAACCAGCAGCAGAGTCGACAATCATTTCTACTACAGGCATGACATATTCATCTTTAGGAGTAGCAACATTTAAATCTCTAAAATCAATGCATACTCTTAAAGTTCCATTTTTTTAATTACAGGTACTATATTTTCTAACCAAGCGACATACCTTGCAGTTCTTATGAATATGCTTTTGAGGAGTCTTTCTAACTCCTCTTTGATTTTTGACATTATGGCTAGGGTGAAACGCCTAGGAGTTTTCTTTACTGGATTTTTTCTAGTTTTTATTGGCATTCTTAACTCTTCCAAGTCCCTTCTTAAACCGGGAATTTCATTATAGTCCCAAACAAAACAATCTTTAAATTCTTTAAGTAAAGATATTACCTCATATTTCATCTCTTTGTCAATATTGGCTCTGATATATGTTTGTCTTTTATCCCCATCTTCGCCAAGACTCACTTCTTCTAAAAGGTCATGTGGCTGCATCTCTTCTTGCACCATTGTATCCTTCTCGAAACCGAGAGGTTCGTCGTCATAAATGCAGTACAGACGCTGCTTGTCGATGCTTTCCTCAACTATTTTTTATGTGTCTTGTGGTTTTGACTCAATATCCAAAATGATTCCCTCTCTTGGTATCTGAGATTTATTGGCTTTGATAGCTATATCTTCTTCAGCTTCTAAAGGTGAATTCAACTTGTTTTCGGCAGTATATGCTGGAATCTTATTTAGAGCTTCTAGCTCAGACATCATCATCTGTGATGTCTCCCCATCCTGTCAGCCGAATTCCTCCATAGTATGTTTCTTCTAAGGGCTCTACATCCCAAATGAAACCATGAATCTCATGTAACTTCAAAGAAACAAATGCCTCATCCAAATTAGGATAGACATCTTCAGTTGGGTTGCAAGGAGAGATGTTAGCTAACTTTCTCTCAAACTGCCTTTTGCCAA
Organism: Vicia faba; assembly: GCA_948472305.1. Taxonomy (NCBI): domain Eukaryota; kingdom Viridiplantae; phylum Streptophyta; class Magnoliopsida; order Fabales; family Fabaceae; genus Vicia; species Vicia faba. The sequence goes on along the minus strand of OX451736.1, from coordinate 402,017,825 downwards.
CATTATTTACATCAGCCATGAAATACCCTTGATCCGCTTCAAAATTTTCTACTATTCCATCTTCCCTCCAGATCACCAGACACTGGTGCATAGAAGATGGCACAGCCCCTAGGCCATGTAGCCATTCTCTTCACACTAGAAGGTTGTAGCTTGGTTTGGCGTTGATTACCATAAATATAGTCGGCTTGGTAATGGTTCCGACAGTTATGTCTTCTTGGATCACACCCATGGTGCCTCCAGTTTTACCCCTGTAGTCTGATAAGACCATGTTGTGATATCTTATATCGGTTTCATACTTTCCTATTTTCTTCAGCAGGTGATGTGGCATAATATTTACTGTAGCACCACAATCTATCAACACTTTGTTGATAGTTATCCCTTCAACTTTAGCTCAGATTAAAAGGGGTTTTAGATGGACTTTCATAGCCATACTTGGTTTTTTTAAATGCATCTTGGTTCTTTATAGAACCATTATTCATCACAAAGTAACATGTAGGCTTATGTAAAGCCATTTCCTCAACGTCAGCATCTACCGAATCTTCTACTTCAGTGAGACAATCATATTCAACCGGCAAGATTGACACCATATTAACCAAGATGTTCAGGCTCTCCTCAGAATCTTACTTGAAGTCATTGGTGACTTCCTTAGAGAATTTGAAATTTGGTCGACTGATGAACTCTCTTACTTGTTCCTTTACAGCGGTATCAACTTTCACTGCATATTTCTTTCCAACACCTTCATTGTTTGCAGCATTCTGCTCAGCAGCTTCCTCAATAGCTTGCCTTTTAGCCTGCCTTCGATGCTGGAAACGCCTCCATTGAGTCCTAGTCATGGGATTCTTACCCATGTAGTTTTCAGAGACATGACTCTTTTTCTCGGACTTGAACTCGCACCTATAACAGACAACCAACTTTCCTTTATCTCTAGTAGTGGCAACACTTTTTTGTGTCTCCATTTTTCCTTGAGGCTTAATCCATGTGTCTCTAGGGGCACTGACATATGGAATGAAACTCTTTCATTTGGATTGGAAGTTTCTCACAATATTTCTTGAAGTCCTCTCTTTCTTCTGATGGAACCTTTCGTTAGAGAATTTGCCTTAGGTTTTCTCTAGTTGCAGCCTCTGAAAGTTTTCAGCTGCAATTTTGTTAGTAAGAGCACCACATCTAGGGCATAAATAAGCTTGTGAGACCTTGTTCTTGCATCGATATAAAAAATCTAGCAGATCTTCTTAAGGATTTTTTCCTTTAGAGGGGAATAATAATTTACATTCATAAGAAGGTCCTGGCAATGAGATAATCTTGTCGAGAATAATCCAAACTTTCTGAATGGGAAGCCATATCGACCTCTACCTCAGTCGGTGAGATATAATCATCTTCGGAAATAGGATATGTATCACCAAAGTTTACAAAGGACACTTTTTCTTTTTTAGCCTTGGTATGTATGACTTTTTCTAATCTCAGACGTTCAAGATGTCGAACTCTATCAGCTAACTGCGCCATACCTTTCACAAAGGTTGGGTCTATTTTCCTCCTAATGGAATAGTCCAAACCCTCAGCTGCCATTTGGACAAGTTCATGTTCAAGCACCTACGTAAAGTACCTTGCCTTCAATGAGTGAAACCTATTTAAATAATCATCAATACTTTCATCAAAACTTCTTTTAATGTTTGATAATTCTACCAAAATAATTTATGAATGTCCATCATAAAATTGTTCATGAAAAAGTTTTTCCAATTTAGTTCATGACTCAATCGAATTTAGGGGTAAGGTAGTAAACCATGTGAATGCTGCCTTCGTAAGGGATGAAGGAAAATTCTTTACCCTTAAGTTTTCATTATTTGCCATATCCCATGACTCAGTTAGATATCTAGAAATGTGTTCCACTGTCGACTCACCTGATTCATCCCCAAACTTTATGTATTTAAGGATTTTCCATCCTCTAGGTAATTCAGTCTGCAAAATGTATTCAGACAAAGGGGAAGAATATGTTGGCCTCTACAGTGTGGTATTCATACCATTCCTAGCCATAATTCTTTAAAAAATAGTTGTTAGGTTAGTTTCTACTTCTAAATACTCTTGTCGATATTGATAAACAATTTGATCAACATCTTGTTGTCGATTAACCAATATCATCGGATGGCGTTTTACCACTCTTGGTTCGACAACTTGATTTTGTTGTACTTGTGGTCTAGGAACTTGCCTTTGGTAGACTGTTTCGTCTTCAACTTCCCCCATTTCCACTTGGGCAGGGACAACTGGTCTAACAACAGGTGGTACCTGTCAAACAAGCACTTGGGATGCCCCCAAAAAATTACACAAGCGTGTCAATTGAGTGACTACCTGCCTATTTGTTTCAGCAGACAGTCTGTTAGTTTCAACCGACTCCTGCATTATAGGATTAATCACAAAAATCATTTGATTGGTTAATAAATTTACCAACTCATGGTTACTATCATCCATTTTCTTCCTCAAAACCGCCACCAATGTATTAGTTAAAGGCAGCACTAGTGGAGGAGGCCCTACTCTATTTTTGTTATTCCAATTTAAAGAATTTCTTCCTGGTGCAGACCCTTGTAACGGGGAATTTATATTTTGAGCGTTATCAGCCAAAAGAGATGAATTTGATGTCGATTGATATCCTGGCACTAAGGAATACAACATTCCATAAAGAGGATCTGCAGTTCCAAAACGAGGTACATTAGGCACAATTGTGGCCATCACAGGTCCTGGATTCACTGGCGGAGCCTGAGGAATTGACACTGGAACTGCGCCTACACTCGACATTATTACAGTTGTGTTTCCTAATAGGGGCAAAGACATAACTTGAGACATTACTGTGTCTGTGGTAGTTATTGTTCTTGGTGGCACTACATCTACATTAGGGTTGGTAGGATTAGTCATCCTTTGTGTACGTTGCTTAACTTGTGGTTTATCGTACTTTTTGGTTAGATTCCTACTTCTAAGTTTCATACATTTACTAATACCCAAAAATAAAACCTAAAGACCACTACACTAGCACTGGTTTCACCAAGTGTTCCAATTTGTTTACTGTGAAAAAAGGTAAACAACCGCTAGTCTTCCCAAAGCCTAAAAACTAAGGGTTACTTGCAAGATCGACTAGTTGATCCTAAGATATGTGCTAATGTATCTAAGTATGACTTGTTCGACCAACGTAAGAATTTGCTTTTTGAGAAATGGTTTTCTCTAAAGGATAGAACAAGCATGAGTTTCCACAATGTAATGTTTTGACCGACTAAAGGTGCCTCGTGACTGACGGTCGGTTACGACTTGTTTAAATGAAATAAATGTTGAGTGACTCTTTAGTAAATTCTAGTATAGAGATAGAACGAGTTTCAAAAGCGTATATGGTAATATAAAAGGATCGTTCGAAAGTAAATAAAATTAAATCAAAATATTTAAAAGGAACAACTGAAAAGAAAGGAATTTGCATTGACATAAAGATGGTGATTCACGTACATTAACACCTTTGAAACCCTATGCTTCCTTACGCTTGGAATGTTGTGTTGGTTAAGTGATTCTAGTACAAAGTGAACACCCTGAATCCTACACTGGACCCTTTTATTTATAGTAGTTACAAATCTAACTGCCTATGTACTAGAACACATTATATACTTGACAAGTATTTGTTCTTAAGATAACAACTTATATATATTTTCACCATGTACTTAGCGCTTAATTTGGAAAACTATCTTGCAACTGCTGGTATTTTCAAATTTCAAAGTTATCCCGCTTCAGAGCTCACTCCGACGCCATCCTTTAGTGTAGATAGACGATCCAAACTTCTCTAAGTATTAGATTTCAATTTGGTCAACAAGACCAAACTTCGAATAGCTTGTTTGTCAATTGTGTCGACTTTCCACTTCCGACTAATAATTTTCCCAACTATTTCTCATTCTGGAGCTTAATTTCCTTACAACCTTTATTTGTAGGATGTATTCTTCTTAAATCGTAGGACTACCCTCAGTAATTACGTAATATATACCTTCAAATAATTTTAAGGTAACAACTTGCCTCTTCCGATTTATAAACACAACTTTAATTCTTATTATATTTATGGCCCAATGTATGTAAAGGGATTTATGTCATTAAAATTTTCGGTTGTTGGATAAAGCCTTTTTTGGTTGATCACTGATTAGTCTGTTATCATGATAAGTATCCCCAAGTAATTTGATGTTCATTTATCCGAATTTTGTACATGCAGTAGACTTTTGGATCCCCTTGGGTTTTAACCGAGTTCACATATCGGCTCATATGATATATCCCATGGATCTATTTGAAGTATAATATTAATTGATGTTTAGATAGAGCTTAAAGTTACTTCGGGTACTCGAGTTACTTGAGGTCTACCCTTTTTGTTAATTTCGATCGTGACAATTTCCTTTATAAACCCCAAGCCTTTTGAGTTCGGGTTAATATACCCTGGCGACCAAAATGATTATATCCCAGATGTTGAGTCTATCTGTGTATGCTTGCCTTTTGAGAAATGATCTAATCGACTTTCCTCCATCCCAATTTGCATAAAATATTTCGGGGTATATACTAATCCCCATGGGCACAAAGTTCCTAGGAGTGAAGTGTTCGAATACGACTAGGCCGATAATGTTTTTGGCTGTTCAGATAGAAGCCCTAGTGAGTTCAATCGTTGGCATAGAACTCAGTTGGTTCTTAGATGTTCATCTGAGATTTTTTTTAACACGTTTGTTTTTTCTTAGTTAACCAAGTAAAACTTCATGTGGTTTATAAATTCGGTTCATTGTTATTTTTATCCTCAAATGCTTATGTCGGGATATATGAAAAGTCCCGGGTACAAAGTCCACTGAAGTGAAGTGTTTGTCCGGCTTGTGATATAATCGAGAAATTTGGTCCGATTTGAGCCCCATGCGAGTTTACTATGAATTTTATTATGTTTGGGAATTACCCCAATGGGGTTGCCCATTTGGTTCAGATCCCCTTTGCCAAGAAGGCGGGGTTGACAAAATAATGATTCCAGAGGCTTCAAGTGTGCTTGGACTTCAATTTGGAAAAACGATTTTTGATAGAGGAATAACTTGACTTAGAAGTGAAGTTTACTTCGTCATGGGACAAAGGAGTATGTACTTGGATCTGATAAAGTACTTTGCTCGTATATGAGGAGTGTCAATTTCAAGGTATTCGACTATTTTATGAGGAGTATTAGACTACGACCCTTTATGAATGCGAGTGTTAAATAAAATACTCGACTCTTTTATGAGGAGTGTTAAACTACGACCCTTTAGGAAGGGGAGTTTTAAATAAAGTACTTGACTATTTACGACGAGTGTCAGACTACGACCCTTTAAGAAGGGGAGTGTTAAAGAAAGCACTCGACTCTTTACAAGGAGTGTTAGACTACGACCCTTTAAGAAGGGAAGTGTTAAATAAAGTACTCGACTATTTACGAGGAGTGTCAGACTACGATCCTTTAAGAAGGGGAGCGTTAAATAAAGTAATCTATTATTTACGAGGAGTGTCAGACTATAACCTTTAAGAAGGGGATTGTTAAATAAAGTTCACGGCCGAAGTCGGTTGTGCCAGAGGCTTTAAGTGCGCTTGGGTTCACTTTTGTTGGAGAACAAGTTTTTTTTCCAGACTTTGAACCTGAAATATAGATTAAGAGATTTCATTCAGTTAGTAATAATTTTAAGATATTGTCTAGCTATGTGTCATATTCTTTCTCAAATGAGATAAGGATTTTGTATTATATGATTTCCGATTTGTGGCATCTTGGTTTTTTCTTAGCATAGTGTGTGTCAGCTCCTTTTTTAGAGTTTAATTTCTTCAACATAAGATCATCTGATGTTCCACGCTCATCATTCCCTATTTAAAAGCTAAAAAAGGTAGGATGACTCCTGTAGCGGTAGAAATGTTCAAGACTAAGCCATTGGGTTGACTAGACTTTATAAAAATCAAAAATAAAATCGCCATCGCGCTTTATTGTTTCCAAAGGAATGGGAAAAGAGCGAATAACCCAAAAAGAGGGGGAAAGATTCAAGGTAAGGGGGTTGGTTATGCAAAGGGAAGGTATTAGCACCCTAAACATCTACGGTACCCTGCAGGATCCTCTTTGTAAAATCTGTATGTTTTGGCTATAAAAAATGTTGTATATAAAATGGATGGTGGAGGTGAGAAAAGAAATATATATTTTTTTATGATTTTTGAACCCGCCGCAGTTGCGAACCTTTAGTGCCTACGTACCACCTTTCGTGCAATAAGGGATCAGGGTACACGTAGTTCACCTTTAAAAATTTTAAAACACAAATGCGTTGGTTAGTTTTATGAGATAAAACATCATCGTCATTGTCCGTGTAGAAAACATACTTACTACCCACAATCATGAGAAAGGAGAATTTGTATCATCTCAAAGTGGAGGATATGGCTTGGATTTTAAAATCAACAATTCCTCACTCAACACCCAAGTGGAAAATATCTCACTTCACTACACATTGTAGAAGTATAGTTGTTTGCATCACTACAAGGATTGACAAGAGTTTAATCTTTTGAGAAAAGTTTAAAGATAAAAAAGCCAAAGTGGAAAAAATGGTTTAAATGAGATTGATTGACTTTTAGTCTTCTCACAAAAAAATGTCAAGGTATTATTAAATTGATTGGAGTTTATTTATGAAAATGTTTTGAAAATGCATGGACATAAGTCCAAGTTTATTATGAAAGTAGTTTAAGTTTCAAAACAAGAAGAGTTTTCAAAAGGAGGAAGGAGATTTTGAAATTAAAGAAGATGGGAGGAGAAGAAGAGGCTATCCTAAAGCATAAGGTAAAAGTTAGGGATAAGAACTATCTAACCAACAAGAAGCCAAAATTTAACATTATGAGCCAAGATAGAATTCTCATTCCTTGGATTGAAACCAATCAAGCAAACAAATACATGACCTCTTGAGAGAAACAAACTTCAAGTGTATTAAGTCTTCAAAAATTGGGCAGAGTAACGGCTGTATATAGGTGAATTCCAGATTACAAATAAAGGATGTGATCACAAAAACCTGCACATCAAGACAAACAAGCAACCCAATGTCTTGAGGTAAACCTCGAGAACTCCAGACAAAATAATCAAATAAGATCTCCAAGATAGGTCAAGGTTTCTAATCCTAAGTCCAAGAAAAGTCCCATGCTCCATAATGCCAAGGATAGTAACCAAGTAGTCCAAGTACCATTAAATATTGTTTAGGGTTTATGTTGATTATTAAGTATCTTAAGAAAAGAAAAGCTCAAGTGAGCAAAGTAAAAATGGCAAGAAAAATAAATGCTCAAATTAGCAAAGATGAAAATGGCATGAAATATAAATGCTAAAAAATAAATAGTACGTAAAGCATAAAAAAGAATAAAAGCACAAGATAAAACAAGTCAATAATTAGTGGTTAGTGGAATGACCATCTTGAAACTTGCATTTGGAACTCATTATAGGATTGGTAGAACCAAAGCCTCCACACAACAAGTTGCATTTTCTTTTTGTCAAGTATATCATCCATTTGGAATTCTCATAAGTACAATTTATTGATCAACGATGTTTAAGTAATCCGCGTTGACTAAAGGTGTTGTAGATCCATTGGAGGATTGGTAGAACCAAAGCCTCCACACAATGAATCTCAAGGTTATTGGATCAAAGAGATCAAATTAACATACTTGGGCTTGCAATCATAAGTTTGGGCCACGAATGATCATTTATTCGAATCGGGACAAAATTTAGCGCTGTGTTAAGCAATCGTAAGTGGACTTATGTAGAAGTTGCACCTATTTTAAGGCCGGTCAATAGCAATATATGCACTATTTGTTTTGATACATGATATAGAGATCATGCTCCAACAACATTTAGTGCAATAAGAAAGAGATGAGATGAAGAGGGATGGAAAAAAATATAAAAACCACATTTGAATTAAATTTTAATCAAACTATTATTAAAATCATTCATCCATTTTTGTGGAGTTAGACTCAACACCATGGATCCAATTATGTTAATAAAGTTCATAATCCAAAATCTAACTCAAGATCAGCTAGAAAATAAACGCAAAATAATATCACATTTAATATACACATAAAGGGTTTTTAAAAATGTTTTAAAAAATGGAAAATAATGAGAAAAATATCAACTATGTTCAAATTAAACAAGAAATGAAAAGTAAGACCATAGAAAAATCAGAAAAAAGGCCAAGTAATTTTACAAATTTTTTAAAGTCAGAGACTATTTTTAAAATTAAAATAAATGGGTAAAATTAAAAAAAAAATAGTAAAAAATAGTAAAGTCAGAAACAAAAATAAAATATAGTCACCAATATTTGTCACAATATCATTGGATCATTCCATAATTTTTCCAGAATTTAAAAATGTATAAAAGTATTTTTAAACATTTTAAATAAATCAAATAAGTGGAAAATTTATAAAAAATGCCAAAACACAAAATTAAATTGTGAAAAAAAAAAATCAGAAAGAGAATAATCAAAAATATTTTTCATAATTTTTTCAGATTTTTTGGACAAAAATGAATTTTCTATGATTTTTTTATATTTAAAACAATTAAAATATAAAAGTCAGAAAAAGTAAATAAAAGTAAAATATGTGGACCATTGGATGAGAGTCAAAACGCGTTAGTAATCAAATCCAAGGGATCTGGCGCACTGTGCATATCATTGTCATTAGTGAATAATGTACATAATCAAATATAAATCAGATTTTCAAAAATAACAAGTGGCGTGCCATCATTGGTTCGAAGATGACACGTAGGTCATCTTCAACCTCCAGCCAACGTGATTTACAGGTCTCTCAAACTGTAAAATTAGAAGCTCAGACCTATGCCAATCACTTCGTCTCTTCAAGACTAAAACAACCACACCCTCGCGCCAAATTAATATAAATTGTAGCTCAAGCAATTTGGAAGGAATATTTTGAAAAGGGATTTGAAATTTCATGGTCAAAACGTGTTTCCAGTGAAATGTAAGTGTTGCCACTAGAACCAGGGCAATGAGGGCAACACAATGATACCAGAGTTTTGAAGAATTGATGAAGGAATCTACCTATTGAAGTTGAGTTGCAGAGCTCTGAAACTCGACTTCTATGGAAGTATAGGGCACGATTCTTGAATGTAATTATATGGTTAGCTTCAGGGAAGATCAAAGAAGGTCAATTGATGGAAAAATTGGATTGAAAATGGGTCGAGAATGGATTTTGAAGTTGCTGAATTCTGAGTTGTGAAACAAGTTTGGCAGGGTGATTCTGGCTATTCAAGCTTGGGAAATTGAATGGGATAGTTCATGTATTTATAGGAGAAGCGAATGGGATCAAAAGGAAGGGTGAATGATGCATTTTGGAGGGAAATCGTGCACACCTGATGCACAAGTGAAGTGTGATACAAAGTCCATCAAAACTCATCCAATCCTTGCGTTTTGATGTGCTAAACAAATCTGGAACTTCACTAAATATGTTTAGAGGCAAAAACGCGTGGAAAACTTGTGATTAGAGGCCACATTATGGATTTAAAAATTCTGACTTGGTGAAAATTTCAATTTCAAAGTGTCAACTTCTGACCAATGGCATTTTCAACTCAAGGGGTCTTAGCGCCTGATTCTTGATGCTTTAGAAAGATGAGGTTACAAGCTTTGTAATGGAAAAAGAATGGAATCAAATGGATGTTTGAGCTGAAAGTTGCATTGGGTCAAAGTTGAAGAAAAAGGGTTGACTTTCCATAATTAGAAATATTTCAAATTCTTCTTCAAAAATTACCTATAATGTCTTGCATCCAAACATGGCTTTCAACTTGGAATTTGATCTTGACCAAGAAAGATGGAATGAAGTAGATCTCCTGAATGAAATTTTGAAACTTGAAACACTCAAAATCTCCAAAAATTGAGCAAGTTATGACTTGTTGAAGTTGGCCAAAAATCATAAAATGACCTATAATCTTTTGCATATTAAAGGCAACTTCTATCCATTTTCTCACTTTGCACATGAAAGAAGGCATAAAGTACACATCTTCAAGATCATTATGGAAAAAGAATGGACTCAAGGTGATAAAAATTGACCAAGTTATGACTATTTGAAGTCACATATGGAAAATTGTGGATTCATCTGGATGACTTGTAATCTTTCTCCTTCACCAAGTTCCTTCCACATGAAAACTCCTTAGAACTTTTGAAGTGATTTGTTGATAACCATTTGAAGAGAATGATGTCTATGGAATCACTCAAAAATACCAAAAGGTGAGCAAGATATGCTCCTTTGAAGTTTAAAACCCTAGCTTTTAGATCAAGAGAATGCTTTGAGGAACTTTGACAAGTTTGAACAAACTTCTTGTGCCAATATTCTTGCTTTGTGAATAGAAGTTGTTGAGGATGATGATGAGGACTCATAGCCACCAAAACCAATTCCATATCTTGAATTTTAGAGAAATATGCTCCTGTGACCAATAGGAACAAGGCCTTGTCCAAACATGACAACTTCTCCAATCAACCCCTTGTACTTTTGAGTCAAATCTAATAACCTTGAAATGTGATGAACCAAAGCAACCTTGCCATGCCAATTCTTCCAAAACCAATCCAATGGTGAGGTTTGAACTTCTCAAGCTATATTGACTAGGGCATGGAAATAAACTCATGAATCTATGGAGCAACTTGATATATCTCATTGCCCTTACCTACATGGATAACAAGCAAGACAAGCCAACATTGTAACTCATTAGTTAAGTGAAGAAATCAAAACAATATTCATGATCACAAAAGGAACATAATGTTGGAAATCCACCAATACTCTACGATGAATTTCGACCACCACTGATGATTAGTTATGAAACAAACTAAGAAAAGACAATAGAATTATTTCTGCAGAGTTTCTCTCTGCCCACAAACTGTGGAAACTTTTATTAATTCACTTTGCAACTGCAAAATACTGTGAATGACTTTTTTACAAAAATAGGGGTTACTCCCTCTATTTATAGATTTAGGTTAGCTTGCTCCCTAAGCTAAAACCCAAGCCCAAAATATCTTTTTACTAAATCAAATCTAATCAAATCTATTCTAGATTTAAATTCAAATCTATTTAAATCTAAACAAATCAAATCTTCTTTTGACACATATGAATTACAATTTAACACACCACCTAATTCATTGTGTCTAAACTGTCTATGTTCATCATGGCCCTTAGCTTTCTGAATACTTCGACCTGCACTCCCTTCGTCATGATGTCTACAATCTGAATCTCAATTCTGCAGTGTTCCAAATTCATCTTCCCATCTGCTACCTGCTCTCGAAGATAATGGAACCTCATTTCGATGTGCTTACTTCGACCATGTGCCATTGGGTTCTTCGCCAGATTGATAGCTGACATGTTGTCTATCTTCATGGTAATTGCTCCATGATTTTTCCCTGTTATCTCTTCGACCAAGTTCACCATCCAGGTTGCTTGACATGCACAAAGAGAAGCAGATATGTATTCTGCTTCACATGATGATAATGCCACTACTGGTTCTTTTCTCGAACTCCAAGCAATTGTTGCACCACCTAGCATAAACACATATCCTGCTGTTGACTTTCGATCTTCAGCATCACTACACCAACTCGAATCAGTGTATCCTACTAACTTGCATTCTTTTCCTTTATCAACTGCAGGAAACAGAATGCCATAATCGAAAGTTCCTTTAAGATACCTTAGTATCCTCTTCACAGTTGCTAGATGTGATACCTTTGGCTTCTACATGAATCTACTTACCATACCTACACTGTATGCTAAGTCAGGCCTTGTATGACAAAGGTATCTCAATGATCCAATAAGTCTTCTGTATTGGGTTGGATCAACATCATCTTCATCAGCATCTTTCGACAGTTGCAGTCTTGGTTCTGCAGGTGTCGAAGTTGCGTTGCATTCTTCCATCTCAAACCTTTTGAGAATTTCTCCTGCATATCTTCTTTGATGCATCATCAAACCTCTACTGCTCTTTTAGAATTCGATACCAAGGAAATATGAAATCTCACCCAAATCAGACATTTCGAATTCCTTGCTAAGGTCAACTTTGAAGTCTTCGATCTCACTCTTGCAGCTACCTGTTATCAACAAATCATCTACATAGAGACATAGTATAAGAAATTTACTCTTTCTTCTTCTTACATATACTCCATGTTCAGTTATGCACTTCTCAAATTCTTTCTCCCTTAGAAAACTGACAACTTTCTTATTCCAAGCCCTTTGAGCTTGTTTCAAACCATACAGGGCTTTATGTAGCCTGTACACCTTTCTTTCTTCGTCATGTTTCACAAACCCAACTGGTTGTTTAACATAGTTCTTCATCTAAGGGTCCATTTAGGAATGCACACTTCACGTCCATCTGACATATGTGCCAACTGTTGATTTCTGCTAGACCAACAACTAGCCTGATTGTTTCGATCCTAGCAACAGGTGCAAAAACTTTGTCGAAATGTATTCCTTCTTTCTGTAGAAATCCTTTCGCCACAAGTCTTGCTTTGTGTCGAGTTACTTCACCTTTCGAATTCGTCTTCACTTTGTATACCCACTTGACATCAATTGCCTTCTTGCCTTGAGGCAATTCGACAAGTGACCAAGTGTTGTTGTCTTCGATAGACTTTACTTCTTAGTTCATTGCTTTCACCCACTTCAAATCCTTTAATGCTTCAGCTGCATTAACAGGTTCGACATCAGCATAGAAATCATAATGTACCAGCTCCCCTTCATCATTTATCACATCATCTGATGTAATCACACAATCTTGCAATCTTGCAGGCATGCGTCTTGTTCTTTGAGGTCTGCTTGTACTGGGTATATCTGCTGGCTCCTCTTGTCGAACTTCTCTTTCGACTTGAGTTTCTGGCTCTTTGAATAAGGTTCCCACTGAATCTTTCTTGACATTTGCAGTCTAATCCCATTCTTTGAACTCATCTATGATCATGTCCCTGTTGATCACAATCTTCTTGATTTCTGGATCGAACAATTTGTAGCCTCCTGTCAAATGATATCCAACTAGAATCATTTGACTTGACTTGTCATCAAGCTTTCTCCTTAGCTGTTCTGGCACATGTCTATGTGCAATAGATCCAAATACTTTCAGATGACTTAATCTAGGCTTCACACCAGACCAACATTCTTCTGGAGTAATTTCTTCTAGCTTCTTTGTAGGACATCTGTTCAAAATATATGTTGCAGTCGAAACAGCTTCACCCCAGAACTCTTTGGGTAAATTCTTGCCTTTCAACATACTTCTCACCATGTTCATGATGGTTCTATTTTTCCTTTCTGCAATTCCATTTTGCTGTGGAGTATAGGGTGCCACCACCTCATGCACAATCCCTTCCTTTTCACATAATCTGTCGAAGTCTTTCGACACATATTATCCACCATCATCAGTTCTCAAAACTTTGAGTTTTCGTCCACTTTGTCTTTCGACCATAGACTTAAACCTGGTGAATACTTCGAACACTTCACTTTTCTTCTTGATCAGGTAAGTCCATAACTTTCGACTGAAATCATCTATGAATGTAACAAAGTATTTGTTACCTCCCATTGAATCCACCTGGATTGGTCCACATACATCAGAGTATATGACTTCGAGACTAGCCTTCGATCTGCTTCCTGCATCCTTGCTGAAGCTATTCTTGTGTTGCTTCGCCTGCACACATTCTTCACATACTTCTTTTGGAATGTCAATTTCAGGCAATCCTGAAACCATATTTCTTCTCTTCAAATCTATGATGTCTCTGAAGTTGAGATGACCAAGTCTATAATGCCATATCCATTCATCTCTGCTAGTTGCAGTCGAAAGACACTTGTGCTCCATCACATTTAGTTCAATCTTGAAGGTTCGATTCTGAGACATAGGAGCCTTCAAGATTACTTTCCCATTTGCATCAACGACTCTCATCAACTTATCTTCGATTGATACTTTATAATTCTTTTCGACTAACTGCCCTATACTGAGCAAATTGCTCTTCATGCCTGGTATGTACAATACATTCGAAATTACTGACTTCTTGCTATCTTTCCTCATGATCATAACATCACCAATACCTTCTGCTGCTAAGGTGTTGTCATTTGCAAATTTTACCATATTCTTCGTTGAGGGTTTTATATTGACGAACCAGTCTTTCCTTCCAGACATATGTGATGAACATCCTGAATCCAAGTACCATTGGTCCTTGAATCTATCTTCATTTTTCGTTGTGACCATCAGCATCATCTCTTCTTCTTCCTCATGTTTTGCCAACTTTGCATCACTTTCTTGATTTTTTCGTTTTTCTGGACAATCACTTGAATAGTGACCATACTTCTGACAATTGTAACATTGAATGTGACTCTTATCAGGTTTTCGACCACCACCTCTTCCTCTGTTTGCAGCACCCCCTCTTTGGTTGTCGTGGTGTGGTCTTCTTTGATTCGACACGTCTCCTTCGATTTGGTTTCCTCTACCATTCGATTTGTTGTAGCCACCTCTACTTCTGTCGAAATACTTTCCTTTGCCTTTGGTTTCTTTTGCTGAATGTGCCTGCAAGGCTACATCACTCTTTGATTTTTCTGCAGCTCTTTCGTTCATTCTTTGTTCACGAGATTCGAGCGTCCCTTGAAGCTCTTCCTTTGTCAATTTTGATAAGTCTTTCGCTTCTTCGATCGCCACCACTATATGGTCGAACTTAGGAGCTAAGGATCTCAGGATCTTCGAAACAACAACTCTTGTTGTTAATGTTTCTCCACATGTCTTGATTTGATTCACTAGTTTTGTAACTCTAGTGAAGAAATCAGATATGTTTTCACTGTCTTCCATCTGAAGCAGTTCATAGGTCCTTTTGTGAGTTTGTAACCTCACTTCTTTCACCTTCTCAGCGCCTCTAAAAGATTTCTCCAGGATCTCCCAAGCTTCTTTTGCAGATTCTGAATCACTAATCTTTTCGAAGTTGTCTGGGCTGACACATTGATGAATTATAAACAATGCTTTATAACTCTGTTTCTCAGATTCTGTGTATTTCTTCTTTTCTTCTTCTGAAGCGTTTTCGCCAAGCGCTTCGACTCCATCTTTTACAAGGTCCCAAAGGCCTTGACACCTTAATAGGACTTTCATCTGTTTGCACCAATTCTCATAGTTGTCAACTTTCAGAATTGGCAGCATTGCTGGATAGTTTGCATTCCCATAACTTGTCATCGTGAATTCTTCAATCGTTCTTGATTGATACTTCCCTTGAATCGTAACACAAGCTCTTGATACCAGATGTTGGAAATCCACCAATACTCTATGATGAATTTCGACCACCACTGATGATTAGTTATGAAACAAACTAAGAAAAGACAATAGAATTATTTCTGCAGAGTTTCTCTCTGCCCACAAACTGTGGAAACTTTTATTAATTCACTTTGCAACTGCAAAATACTGTGAATGACTTTTTTACAAAAATAGGGGTTACTCCCTCTATTTATAGATTTAGGTTAGCTTGCTCCCTAAGCTAAAACTCAAGCCCAAAATATCTTTTTACTAAATCAAATCTAATCAAATCTATTCTAGATTTAAATTCAAATCTATTTAAATCTAAACAAATCAAATCTTCTTTTGACACATATGAATTACAATTTAACACATAAGTCAGGGTGCTTGGTAACCCCTCAAAAGGAGCAAAGCTAAATGTAGGGAGGGGAACCAAGAATCCTAGTGTGATCTTGTTCTGAGTGAAATAAAATGATATGATGAAAGAATTTTAGGGGTAAAAATTGGGGTACAACAACTCCCATCACACAGAGGATAAGAATGACAACTTTTACTTCCTAAAAAATTTAAAAGAGTTTATTTACAAATGACATAAATCATTACTCGTCTTGTCCAACAATTTCAATATGAGTTCTGGTATATCCGTAGTCTCCTGGCTCTGTTGACGATCTTGTTAGATTCATACTTTCAATATTGGTTTCTTCTAGTCTCTATATTGATACTCACGTTGTGGCATGACACATCTCACTTTTCGCATCCTCTTATGCTTTGCTAATACAGTTTATAACCCTGCTCTAAAATAACTTCATGGTCATATTATTTGTGAAGAATCATATATATTTAGACTATTTTCAAATAAACTACTTAGGTATTTTGATGATAATGGTGATATGTTTTGATTCTCAAAACCTTCAACATATATACCAAAGATATCCGCATAAGCAAGCATGTTTCTTTGTGTTGTATTGGATAGTCAATTTGCCATATATTTTAATTCTTCACTTAGATGGCTATAACCAACGAGTCATGATACAAAAAATGCAATTCAACAAAAGCTCTGACATCTAGATTTTTATTATATTTTTTATTTAATTTTTAAAATATTTGAGCTTTAGCACATGTACTCTTAGGATGATTTGAACACGAAAGCCCATTTATGTATTTTCTTTATAAACACTTATGTGTATAGTGTAACAACCCATGTGGGACATAGTGTATAGTGTATAGTATTTCCAGTATATTGAACATAGTGGTTTATTCACTATTGAATTCAAAAAAGTCCCTTTTACATAAACCAAATTAAACTATATCAAAAATGCTGGAAAACTCCATTGGAGCAAAACAGAAGAAATAGAATTCCAACAGAATTCTAACTGTATGCAAACAGAAAAGAATAAGGCAAGCAAAGAGTAAAGAGATTACTGTTGTATTGAATTTATCAATTAAAACTGTACAAGAGGTCATTATATAATGTATGCATAAGCCTAGATTAAATAATACCCATTGGATTAAGATAATAAAATAGAAAACTAATCTATTATCTAAGCTAAGAGGCCCCCTCAAGTTGGACTATGGATACTGCATAGACCCAACTTGGACAAAATAGAGGACAGAGCTGGAGAATGTAATGGCTTAGTAAACATGTCCGCGAGCTGATCCACTGTAGAAATAGGAAAAAGGTGCAGGAGCTTGGACTGAATCTTCTCACGTATAACATGGCAATCAATTTCTATGTGTTTACTACGCTCATGAAATGCTGGATTGTGAGCTAAGTAGATAGCTGACTTGCTGTCACAATAGACTGAGGCAGGTTGAGGCAAGGTGATGGTGAGATCTTTGAACAAATACTGAAGCCACTGAAGCTCACAAGTCAAGGATGCTAGGGCACGGTACTCTGCTTCAGTTGAAGAACGTGACACTGTGTTCTATTTCTTGGACTTCCAGCAAATGAGAGACGTGCCTAGAAGAACACAAAAACCAGTTGTTGACCTGCGCGTATCTGGACATCGTGCCCAGTCAGAATCAGCAAAACCATACATTTTAAGAGCACTATTAGAAGAGAACAAAATGCCTTTGGTAGGAGAACTCTTCAAATATCTTAGAACCTTAATGGCAGCCTGATGATGTGGAAGTAAGGGATGAGACACAAACTGACTTAACTGTTGAACAGCATAAGAAATGCCTGGCCTAGTATTAGTAAGGTAAATCAATTTACCAATCAACTGTCTATAGGAAGAAGGATCCTGCAGAGGCTCACCAGTAGAAACAGAAAGTTTCAAGTTAGGATCATAAGGTACAGAAGATGGTTTGCAAGCAAGTAAACCTGTCTCCTCTAAAAGCTCAAGAGCATACTTCCTTTGATTCAAAAAAATACCCTTAGAGGACCTTGCAATTTCGAAGCCTAAAAAGAACCTCAATTGACCAAGATCCTTGATCTTGAATTCTTTGTCAAGAACATTTTTAACAAACTGAATTTCCTGCAGAGAATTCCCAGCTAGGACTATGTCATCAACATAGACAAGTAAAGCAGTGAAACTGTGCTCAGTAGATTTGGTATACAAAGAGTGATCTGCTTGTGATTGAGAGTACCCCAATGAAAGAAGAAACACAGAAAGTCTAGAGTACCATTGTCTACTAGCTTGCTTTAAACCATACAGAGACTTTTGTAGCTTGCAAACCTGAGTAGAATTGGAAACAGGGAGACCAGGGGGAACTGACATATATACCTCCTCATTCAAGTCACCATGCAAGAATGCATTGTTTACATCCAATTGTTCCAAGTGCCATCCCTTAATGGCAGCAATGGATAATAATACTCTGACAGTGGTGATCTTAGAAACTGGAGAAAATGTGTCAAAATAGTCAACTCCTTCAAGTTGAGTATATCCCTTGGCAACAAGCCTAGCCTTATATCTCTCTATAGACCCATCAGCTTTGTATTTTATTCTGTAAACCCATCTACAACCAATGGGAACCTTTCCATGAGGCAAATCCATTACAGTCCAAGTGTGATTCTTAGCAAGAGCCTTTAACTCATCATCCATGGAATTTTTCCAACAGTCCTGCTTAATTGCTTGAGCATATGTTTTGGGTTCAATATTGGTAGAAATAGAAAAACAGTAGTTTTTGTAAGCAGGAGAACAAAGTTTATAAGAGAGAATAGAAGAAAGAGGATATTTAATTTTAGAGGAAGAAGGTTTAGAGTGAGATGTAAGAGTGGAATAACAGTGATAATCAGATAAGTAGCTAGGAGGACTGGAAGTTCTGCTGGACTGCCTTATAGGAGGAATAGGAGTAGGGAAGGCTATGGACTGATTAGACAACTCAGGAGAAGAGACAGGAGGATTCTGATTTTGGTCAGAAGGCACAGGAAAAGATGTGGCAGTAGAAGGACTAGATGTACTAGAAGAATTGTGAGGGGATGTAACAGCAGAGGGGCTAAAGGGTAAAGGGGATATAGGATTATAGGGAGATTGAGGAGTACCACTGCTGTCAGGAGAAGTACTAGGAACAGAAGGGGAAGTCAAATCAGTGTTGCTATGGTCAATAGCATTGTTAAATGATGATGGCATGTCAAAAAAGTCATTTAGGACAGAGGCAGGAATAGAGGAAGGAGAGGATGATACAGAAGAAGGTTTGAATGGAAAGACATTTTCATAAAAGATGACATTTCTAGACACAGAAATAGCATGAGTGTGCAGATTGTAAACTATGTACCCCTTTGTACCATCCTTAAAGCCAAGAAAGATAGCTTTGTGAGCCCTAGGATCAAATTTGGTCCTATGTGCTTGCAAAGTAGAAACAAAACATAGACAGCCAAATACCTTTAAGTGTATGATGGAAGGTGGTTGTTTAAACAAAATTTCATACGGAGACTTTGATTTTAAAAGGGGTGTGGGTAGTCTATTTATAAGGTGAACAACATGTTGTACACAGAAGTTCCAAAGAGATAAGGGGACATTGGAATGAAAATGTAAGGCTCTAGGAATGTTTAGAATATGTTGGTGTTTTCGTTCAACTACACCATTCTGTTGAGGGGTCTCAACACAAGATTTTTGATGCACAATTCCTTTGGATGAAAGGAAATCAGCAATGGTAAGGAATTCTGTACCATTGTCAGACCTAAGGCACTTAAGAGATGTTTTAAACTGATTTTCAATGAGAGCTACAAACTGAATGAGGCTAGCTCTAGTTTGATCTTTGGTGCTGAGGAAAATGACCCATGTAAACCTTGTGTAATCATCTACTAATGTTAAAAAGTATTTGTGACCAAGAGTAGACACAGTGGAGAATGGTCCCCATAAATCAACATGCAAAATATCAAATGGAGCATATGAAACAGAAGTACTAATGGGAAAAGAAAGCTTCTTTTGCTTTGCAAAGTGACATGAGTCACAAGGATCCAATTTTGAATTACAATTAATGAAAGGAAAAGCTTTATAGATTTCCTGTAATCCTAAGTAAGGCACATGACCTAATCTTAAGTGCCATGTATTACAAGATGTATTATTGACAAAAGAAAAAACAGAATTAGGTCTTGCAAGCTCAAGAGTATAGAGTCCCCTTTGCACATTAGCTATACCAATCATTGCCTTGGAATGATTCTGCATAATGTGACAAGAATTAGCATGGAACTGAACAAAACAATCATTGCTATCAACAAGCTTAGCAATAGAGACAAGATTAACATGGAAACTGGGGATAAACAGGACATGATGCAGAGTTAGGGAGGGAGAAAGAACAACAATACCAGTTATGGAAGCAATTATTTGAGAGACATTAGGTAAATTTACAGGAATAGGAACAATATTTTTATGATCAAGAAACAGGCTAATGTCAAAGCAAATATGGTCAGTAGCACCAGTATCAAGGATCCAAATGTTAGAATTCTTACCATTAGAGCCTGACTGAAAATTCAAGGCAAGAGGAGAAGTTGAGATGGAATTAGCATGGGAATTAAGCTGTGACTGTTGTAATAAGGCCATGATGTGAGTGTATTGCTCTTGAGTAAGGGCACAAGAGGATGCAGGGGAAGAGCCTGTAGATTGGTTCTCAGAAGCAGTATTGGCCATGACAATTGGCTGAGAAGTATTAGAAGAACCTGGAGCCTTGTTTTTGCCTCTATATCCAGGGGGAAATCCATGCTTCAGAAAACAAGTTTCTATGGTATGGTTGGTCCTATTACAGTGAGTACAAATCCTAGCATGACCTTTAGGACCAGTTCCTTGAGATTTCCATTTAAAGTTGCCATAGCCAGGTCTACTATTGTGATTACTCTGAGCTTGAACATTCAAAGCTGTGGCCTCATCAGTGTTATCAGTAGGGGACAGACTATTAGAGACAGAGCTATTCATCTCTCTTTCTTGTTGAATGACAAGAGAAAATGCCTTATCAATGTTTGGCAATGGGTTTAGCATCATAATCTGAGATTTTGAATGCGTGAATTTGTCATTCAAACCTTTCAAAAATCGAAGCACATAGTCTTGTTCCCTATAACGCTGAACAGAAGCAATAGCATCGCAAGAACATGGAATAGCACAAGTACAAACAGGTATGGGGCGATAATTTTCAAGTTCATCCCATAAAACCTTCATTTGAGTAAAGTAATTAGAAACGTCGAGCGTACCTTGACGAAATTTGTACAATTCCTCCTGGATGTCTGAAATGCGAAAGATATCACCATGAGAAAACCTAACTTGCAAGTTCTTCCAAACACCAGCAGCATTGTCGATCCATAACACTGACTTCGCAATTGACTCGGAGATAGAGCGTTGGATCCAAGCATGAACCATAGTGTTACACCGAATCCAAGAAGCATAGAGTGGATCAGATAGCGGTGGTTTGGGGAGGGATCCATCAATGAATCGGTCTTTGTTCTTGGATATCAGCGCTATCTGCATCGATCGAGCCCAAACGTGATAGTTCTTGACGTCAAGTGGAGGCGAAACAAGCACCAGTGCTGGGTTTTCATTCGGATGTAAATAGAAAGGATTTGCGGAATTTGTAGAAAAATCTACATAGCTCTGATAAGCCATTGAAATAGAAGAGGAAGCTCAAGAGAATGCGCGAGCAGAAGAGAAAGAAAGCAAGCTTCGCTTAGAAAAGAATGGCTACCAGAGCTTGATAAGCTCTGATACCATATCAAGAATGCTGGAAAACTCCATTGGAGCAAAACAGAAGAAACAGAATTCCAACAGAATTCTAACTGTATGCAAACAGAAAAGAATAAGGCAAGCAAAGAGTAAAGAGATTACTGTTGTATTGAATTTATCAATTAAAACTGTACAAGAGGTCATTATATAATGTATGCATAAGCCTAGATTAAATAATAGCCATTGGATTAAGATAATAAAATAGAAAACTAATCTATTATCTAAGCTAAGAAACTAGTTAGGTGTCTAACTATATTTAGTATATTCTAAGATAATTTATCCTTAAACTTAATGCAGCATGCTTGAGTAATGCAGCATGCTTGAGTTGTTGTGCTTGTACATTTATCCTCAATATATCATATCCTCAATATACCAGGTAATGCAAAAAAAATGAGTTGGTTATTAGTTCTTTATTAATTAATTATTTCATGAATGTTTGTTGAGTTTTAACCACGCTATTAAAACCAATGAGTCAAACAGTAAGTACAACTATAATGTCTCTATCAAATGGTTATTTAAACTTTTCAATTCAACTGCTTGTAAAGAAATCATAGCAATGAGACTTCACAAACAATGTAGGAGAATCACTTGCAAGAATGTATTTCTCACTCGTAAACCATGCATACCCTTCAATATAGAATTGTTCACTCAGATGATCTGAAAGTGAATTTCAATGCTTTTAACTAAAATTTAAGTGCTTTTTACATAGTAACTTTGACTATATTTTTCCTTTCCTTTATAGTATTAATTGCTTAATTTATCTTCTAAATATTGTTTAACCAAATGGTTGGAAGCATACATTTAAATGGCTAGAACCATGCAACTGAATACTGAAGCATGCAACTAAATTCTGAAGCATAGTTTATGCAGCAACAATGATTTCTACGTAGTTATGCATGCCGCAACAATGATATTTAACCCCCTCCATAAAGTCATGCATTTTTATCTTTCATTTATCTCACATTTTAGATATTTAACCTAAACCATAAAACCATAAGTTTAAGCATGATATTGATTATTGCAAATCAACAAGAGGACGATTATTGCAAATCAACGAGAAGAAGATTATTGCAGCCCTAAACAAGGAATTATTCACGCAGGAAAAAATGACATTTGTTCATTTGGTTAATCCAAAAATGAGTGACTTAGGAAGATGAATAAGCATCCAAAAATGAGTGATATTGCTTTTTCATTGCATCCAAAATTGAATAAGCATGTAGGAACCGAAAATATATGAAAAATAGTTGCCATGGATCATGAATGAAGTCATTATTGTTTTGTGCATGCTATTTACTATAAATTGTTTACATTACAAATTGTTTGATCATGAATTATTAGATTGATCTATTAAAGTCTTGGATATTTATAATGCAATTAAGATTGTAAGGTGCAGTCAAAGGATATCATGCATGAAGTTCCAAGATATTCAATATACCTGAGAAATGTTTAGAAACAAAGAAATGTTTAGAAACATTGTATGCAATTGGAGGAATGTTTACTGCAAACCTATTTTAGCTTGTCCCACATCAAAATTGTTTCACCAACTAAAACTGTTTATAAAATATTCATTTTAAATTTGATTTCTTACTTTAATGTTAGCATTACTGTTTGAGTAGTCATAGTTATAAATAAGATCATCTTCATCAATAAGAATCTATACATATAAATGTTCTAACTTATAATCACATAATTTATATTTATAAATAAGAACTTAAAATATTATTATTATTATTATTATTATTATTATTATTATTATTATTATTATTATTATTATTATTATTATTATTATTATTATTATTATTATTATTATTATTATTATTATTATTATTATTATTATTATTATTATTATTATTATTATTATTATTATTATTATTATTATTATTATTATTATTATTATTATTATTATTATTATTATTATTATTATTATTATTATTATTATTATTATTATTATTATTATTATTATTAAATTTAAGAATTAATAAAATATTAATCTTAAACTTGTTTTCAGTTTTTGACCAAAATGTTGGCATCACCTTTTGCCTGTCATCCTAAATTACATAAATGAAAAATAATTTACAACGTATATTATGAAGAAAATCAAGTTTTGAGACCCTAAATAACTTCTCTAAATCAAGAGAAAAAGAAATAGTGAGAGTTCTTGTAATGAAGTTTTGTAACTGAAGGAAAAAGAACTAGGAAAGGAAGAGGAAACATGAGAGTGAAAATAAATTATTTTTGAGAAGTGAGAATTAGCTTTTAAATACAAATCATCTGAAGGAGAATAACACTTTTTCTTTCGTAGAGTTGCAAGGGGGTGTTTATCTAGATGTTTTTTAATAAATTGGCACAGCGGTGGAAAATTGTGTTAAAAGTTTACATTTTTTTTCAAATTTTTATATGTTCTTCATACGTAAAGCTTCTCAAACTTTAACTGTGCATGAGATTGATGAGTAGTAGAATAACAAAAAAATACATTAATAGACCAATTAAGAGGAACATTAGAAGTATGATACCCAAGAAATAATAATTTGAATAGAGAATAACTTTGTAATATAATAACTGGAGTCACAGTCGCTCTGATGCGACTACATCTACATAAAGTACTACTGCCATGTCGTTGAATGCCGTATTGGGCCAATAATTGCCCCATCTGTATGACAGGGTTACCCAGTGGTTCTTAGACACCCGATACTATTGCTTATGGGCTCTATATGCGTAGTTTCACGATGTCCATGAATGGTCGTGAATAACATTATGGAACGCCAACTTCGATAATGACAGGTTTGCATAATAGTGCGCCGACATTTGCTTAAAATACATCATCTGCATTTTCTTCGTTTCTGGGATCGGGACCAGTTGGAAACAACTTTGGTCGAAATGATCCATCTTTGGGAGTGAGTTTTTCTTCCTAGGCGATGCCAACTTTCACCACTAGTTATGTGGCAGTGACGAGGCAACGGATGGGCGAAAGTAACCATGATATGGTTCATTTTGTTACTAACCGAATTGGTATTATACTTAACCCTTTAATTTATAATTAGACTCAGAGTTACCAACAATTGGTGACTCAGATGACTCGAATTGGTGATTTCTTTGGCGCCCCTCGGGCATAGGTTTGACTGGTCGTGCAACCCCAACACGAAATACATGCTTAAAATTAGGGAGTTGTTCTTGAAGAAACATGTGACTAGAGCAGAAATATGTGTCCCAAATTCTCGAACAAGAAGTACCTACGTAGTTGAGCGTCCTTCGGTCATGGTAGTTAATCAAAACCAAGATGCAGACCAAGTTGTCCATCTGGTTCAAAATGATGCCTTGGTAGGAGACATAATTTAGAGGCCATCGTCGAAACAATAATGACTATAAATAGTATAAATACTGGCCTTCTGAGGTCTACTTATTCATCCCCACTATCAGAGTATGTATTGCAAATAGAATTCCTAAGGGGTTGGAAAGTCCCCAAATTTACCAAGTTTATTGGGGACACCAATGAGTCTACGATAGAAAACATTGCTCGATACATCACCAAAGCGAGATATTTTAACAATGAGAGTTTGAGGATGAGATATTTCCCTAGTTCTCTAACCAAAAGTGCTTTCACATAATTCACATTGCTCCCATCATATTCTATACATGATTGCACTCGCTTAGAGAAACTATTTCATGAACAGTTCTATCTGGGACCATCCAAGATTAGCGTAAAAGAATTGTCGAGTGTAATACAAAATTTTATAGAGTCAATTGATTATTACCTAAATAGGTTTAGACTTTTGAAATGAGGTGCATTACCCAAGTACTCGAACATGAATTAGTCAAAATGGCTACCGGTGGCTTAGAAGTTGGATACCCAATACCTAAGGGATATGACGCAATTGAAAGACAAGGTTTGTCAAGTTGAACATATAAAGGCTGAGATAGCTAGAACAAATAAATACCATAAGAAAGATAAAGTTTCTTATGTGGTAATTGATGAGTACTTGTCTGATTTTGATGACATGCTCAACGAGAACGAGGTCAATGTGGAAGAACTTAAGCCAGAACCTCATTATGCTTACAAATTGCTGAAGCTGTCAAATATGAAAAATTCGGTCAAACCTAGCAAAAATGAAAAATTTACCACAAAGACATATATGTTTAATATAACTAAATGTAATGAAATTTTTTATTTATTAGTAATTGATATACAAATAATTGTGCCTCTGGGCCTGAAGAATCCCCCATTAGAACAAAAAATGAAAAGGTGATTTTGT
Source organism: Vicia faba (assembly GCA_948472305.1). Lineage (NCBI taxonomy): Eukaryota > Viridiplantae > Streptophyta > Magnoliopsida > Fabales > Fabaceae > Vicia > Vicia faba. Next base: position 401,992,188 of record OX451736.1, on the reverse strand, counting down.
AAATTCCCAAATTGTCTTCGTCATAAAACTTATCAATGTGTCCTTTTAAGGGATTTGGTGCACAAGGCTCAGAAGGAGGGAATACTCCAACTTGGAGAAAAGCCAAAATCATCAATACAAGTTGACGTTAACCCACTGCTAGTTGGAGAAGAAATCTATGTTGAACCATTTGAAGTGTTGATGGTCGAGGCTACTAAAGGTATCGATATAGAGGTTAATGGAATTGAAGAAACTCATGTAGTGGTCAATGGAGGAGTGCGATCGATTTATCCTTAAGTTGACGAAGGATTGATTGAGTTCATGGAAAGATACAGGTTGAATGATTCCTAAGTTGGGCTATGCCTAAGGTGCAATGCGGTGTATGACGAAGATGTTGGGAAATAATTTGGGGGTACCATAAGGTATGATCCCAGAAGGGGAATTTATCCCCTCGATTTGTGTTCGACAAAAGAATAGTTCCTCTTCAAAACTAAGAATATAGGAGGAAGTTTTAGAGGCCTCAACAAAGGGCATTTCGTCCTCATGTTGATTCCCCATAAGGAAAGTGAGTAAAACCTTTTTAGCATAAAGAAGGAAAACAACTTAAGTAGAAGGTCTTAGACCCAAACTGCTTCTCATAAAAAACCTCATAAAAGGAGGCTGAATGAGGATGAAAATAAGATAGCCAACCATAGGCTATCTATGAGAGTGGCACCTTTGGGAAAAAATGAAGGCACTTTTACTGAAGCTCCTCATTACACCCCTCATCCTGAAGAGGGAAAAAATGAAAGCATAACCACTATACATTAGCAAGTACACAAGACATTGAAACTTGATTTCTCAAAAATCACATGTTGAGCTTAAACATTTGTTTTTGAATTTTGATCAACAACAAGTCTCCAAACTTGTTGCTTATAAATAGAGTCACTATTTGTGAGCTAAGACACGAGCATTAACACCTTGAAACACTCCCAAACTCCCTCAAACCAGAAATTGTCCAAAAACTCCATTGTTGCACAGTTTCTGACTTAAAACTTGTAACTCATATTTCCCTTGTGCGTTTCTTGGTCTTTTGGTTCCTAAAGCTCCTATACATAAAATATAACCTATCCCTTCCCCTGTTTCATCAATGTAACACCATTTGCATCAAACTCCATAACCAAAAATAGAGCATTGCAAGTTGACTTCTCCAAGCCATTCCAGCCATCCATTGCTCAAGCTAATCATTACATTAGCTTCCTAGGAACTTGAGGAATCTAACCCGATCATTGCAGCACCTTGAATCAAGCTCAAATTCATTTCACGATTTCCATTTTTGAGGTACATTTTTTGAACTTCTATATTTTCATTTAGGCATTGTTAGGCTTGTATTTGTGAAGATAAAATGTAGACATCATTTCCCTGAAGCTGTACATGCACATAGATTTCATTTATATTAATTGAGCTTAGAGAATTTAAGGTTTGAATCTCTGAAAATAATTAGGTCAAAATTTGGTACTTTCAAAAATTCTCATTCACCTTTGATTTATAGCTTATGATATTTATATGGTGGGATTCGTATGGAAAAATGGAGCAACTTTCCTGTTTGCATATTTCATTTTTGTTGAGAAATAGTGAGGTTACATATGTTCAGGCTGGAGGTTGAAGATGAAGTTATAACATTGACTTAGTTTGTTATAAGTTTATTGATTGTTGTATAACTGACGGATGAAACATGTCACCCCAGTATTACAACAAGCACGCACATATTAGGAGGTCCTGGGTTCGAACCCCAGCGAGACCTTTTGCCCTTTTTTTACATTTTTATCCATTTTTTTGTTGCTTGAAACAGGCGCATGGGCCTCAGTGCCCGGCTTTTGATTTTTTTGCTTTCTCTAACCCCCCTATTTACTTTTGCAGGCTAGCCCAATTACTTTTATTATTTCATTTTTTTTTATTTTCATTTTCCTATTATATTTTATTTGTCTTTATTATTTTTTATTATTACTATTGTAATTATTATTATTTTTATTAATAAAAAATCCAAAAATATTTTAATTTATTATTTTCACATTTTATATTTTATTTACTTCCTTTATAAAACAAAAAAAAACATTTTCTTAAACAAATTAATTTCTTTTTTTTTTAAATTAATATTTAGATTTAGGTTTAATTATTTTTTTTATTTTTAATTAACTTAGAATTTAGGTTTTTTTTATTAATTAATTTTCATATTATTATCATTTAACTTAAAACCTTTTCATAAATAACCCTAAAAAATGTTTTAACTTAATTTCTTTATTAACTACTTTAGGTTTAATTTTGTTTAATTTTAATTAATCATTTTCTTTAATGAGGTTAAAACCCTTTCATCAAAAACCAAACAAAATCATTTTCTTTTTTCCATTTATATCCTTGTACAGTATTTATTCAATTCTTGTACAATATTCAATATGGTTGTAATAGATAATTAGGTTTAATTTTCTTGCAAATCCCCATTTGTAAATTTGTATACCCCCTCCCTTAATGATGTAATAGCTTAGAAATTTTACTTTCCGCAATTTATTGCTTTATATAAATGCTAGTAAATTAGGGTTTGTATGGCAAGACTAAAATCAACAAATAGTAAACCCTAATTTAAATAAACAATGCATGTAAATCAAACACATTTGCACACTTGTACACTTAGGGTAATTCCACTTTGTTGCCTTACAAAAATGGCCATGTTATTCATGTGGGATATCTTAGCAAAAAGAAATCAAAATACAAGATCATAGTCTCTCGATGACGCTATCAATGTTGCCTTTCAAAATGAACTTAGTCCCTCAAAGAGAAATGCTAAGATATCTCACAACATTGCTATCATGGCTATACGATGACCCACACCCGTCCATTTACATCCAAAGATAAGGATTCTTACCAATCAATGGTAAGGTAGAAATATCAAAGGAAAGGAAGAAATGAACAAAGACTTTTGAGTAGGTAGATTGTTCCTAGTTGCTTGCTCATTTTCAAATCAAACAACCTTTCTTATTTTCAAAAACAAGCACCAACACTTTCAAAACCTTTTCCAAACATGAAATGTTTTCAAAAGGCTCAACACTTTGTATACGTTCTTACGAATGAGAACTATTACAATGTTTGCCTAAACGAAGGCGCCTTTTCAAAATACTTTCAAAAACCACACAAAATACATTTTCAAACAAAAGCAAGTGACCTAGCAAGCAACTAAGAGCCCATAGATAACTATGGATGAAAAGGGTGCTAATACCTTCCCTTTTTATAATCTACCCCCCGAACTTAAGAAATAATCTCAAAGGTCTTTCCTGTTCTTTTCAGCCTTTCCTTTTGGATAACAGAAAAGTCAATGGTGACTCTTGCTAACCGCAACATTTGCGACCAAAATTCAAAACACCTAAGTCAGTTCTCCCACCCTATCACAAAACGGGCGACTCTGCTAGGGAGATTTTTAAAATTTAGGTTACCTTAGGGCTAGATCACATTTACTTGATTTCATTGTTTGAATTGATTGCTTTACATTTTTGTTAGTTGTTTGGGCTTGTTCTAATCCTCTACCCGAATTTGGGATACCTTATAGGTAAGTAGCAATACATTGTGGAAACTGTGCGGGGTATACCGATAAGGTCTAAGCAATAGATACGTTAGTGTGACACATTTGTGGGTACCGGTAGCCCTTGAGTAATCAAGGAGAATACGGGGCCGTTGTGTGGTGTCATGAAGCAATAACTGACTGTTAGAACCTTTACTTGACCAACTTGGCCATTATAACGTAGTGAGATAACCGGCTTTGGTGCAGTCCGAAGTTGGTTGATACTCGATACTACACTCATTGAGGTTTGACTTCTCGGGATATTTCGGTCGCTTTGAAAGAGGTTTGCACTGAAACAATGCCCGAGAAGACAGATCAATGATATTGAGATCCCTTAGAACCCGGTTACTATTTCTATGACAAGTTGAGCCAACTAAACTTCAAGAGGAAACTTATCTATGAGACTCCATGCAAGCCTAAACCTAAGGACTTGTTTGCCTTGTTTGTATATATATACTTGTACATGACATCATAAACATCATAACATCATACTCTCATTAACCATTTCAAGGATTATTGGGATTTATCTTTGTTCTGTTTTGTAGGACGTGGCTTCCCTTCGCAGGAATACTATCCAAGTAAATCTCGTAAGAATTCCTCCTCAACTCAAAGAGTTAACATCAAGGGTTCCTGATAATTCCCCTTTCTCTAAAACACATGGTAAGCAAAGTCGATAGTAAGACGCTGGGACGCAAGAATTCCATTCCCCATGAGCCTTACCTTAGGTGGGTACGAGCTCGTGCTTAGAAACTTGTGATGCCTTATCCCTCCATCTTACTAGTTATCATGGAAATTGTGGTTGAAGGAGATGTCCCGTACACTGTCCTCCATCCCGACATGCCTACTTCTCTTGAAGACTTGCAAAAAGGTTGGATTCAGCTAAAGGAAGAACGAGATACTTTCGAAGCTCAATCCTATGCTAGTGAGAAAAGAGTCTTGGAACTTACAAAGCAGCTACAAGAAGAGAAAAGTGTGAACGCCTACCTTGCGCCGAAGAGGATGCGTTCAGTCCTTTTATCTTAGAGAGTTATTTTGTAAGCCCAAGAGGCATGTTATAATCTTTTTGAACTAATTAATTAAAATTTACGTTTGTTTATTTCCTTGTCTATAAAAATTTAAATTTCATAAATCCTTGAAATCATTTGCATATACATCTTCCATGCATCATAACATGACAAGTTTTCACACAATAGGTTTCCTTATCTTTCTGCTGTTTATTTCAGCAAGATGGATCTAGAGAAAACTGTGAATGACCTTCAGGTGCAAAACTCTCAATTACAAGAGACTCTACTAGCCCTAGCCAAGGGACAACAAGATATGATGGCATTGCTGGAAGTCAAGAAGAAGCCCAAGAAGAAAGCTCTTCTCAACATGGGTAGAAGGTTCAAAGAGGCGGTTCGTTAGATCCCGGTAGTGGAAGACTCATCTGAGGAAGATGAGAATCAGATTGGAGAAGCTAAGAGTACCCAGGATGGGTGCATCAACGGTCAAGCGTCTTATGATAATCATTTTGACGAGCAGTATCCACCCGCCGATGTCAAGTATAAGCAGTTAGAAGACAGATTGAAGGTCGTTGAGATCCAAGCCGTCCCCGGTTTAGATTTTGATGATTTGGGTTTTATCTATGGGGTTCTTATTCCCCATAACTTCAAAATACCAATCTTTGCAAAGTACGAGGGGGTTTCTTGTCCAAAACTCCGCCTGAAATCTTATGTGCGCAAGATACATCCGCACACTGCTGATAAGAAACTCTGGGTTCACTTTTTCCAAGAAAGCTTGGCCGAGACGCAGCTAGAATCGTTTTTTCAGTTAGATGGTTCATGTATCAATACCTGGGAAGACTTAGCTACCATATTCTACAATCAGTACCAGTATAACTCCGAATTGGCGCGAACAAAGGTTCAGTTGCAATATATGAAAATGGGGAAGAATGAAGGATTTAAAGAATACACACAAAAGTGGAGAGACCTGGACGGTAGGGTTCGACCAACTTTGACTTATAGGGAGCACATTGACATGTTTATGGACACTTTATCTGGTCCATTCTATAACTTGTTGGTTAACTGTTCTTCTTTCGGATTCACCAAGTTAATCTTAACCGGTGAAAGAGTTGAAAGGGACATCAAAAGTGAGAAGATTTTTGTGGCATCTGCCTCCATTTCCAATCATGTAAATAAACATTTTTTCTGCAAAGAAGGAAATCAATGCTTTTTACGGGGAAAGGGCCGGTACCAAGAAGAATAATCATTCGTCTGTTAATGCTGTATGAATCTCCAATCCAACTCCTGCTCCAAGACCATCTGCTAATCACCAACGTTTTGAAATTCCAAGAATACAATTTACGAGGATAATAATTTCACTATCCCAAGCCTTACAAAATTTGCTAAAGGATAATTTAGTGACATTGCGTGATCCTCCTTCCAAACCAGATACCTCTTCACCAAAGTATAATCCGAACGTTAAATGTGCTTACCACTCAAGTAGCCCCAGGCATGAGACTGACCAATGCTGGGCCTTGAAGAATAAAATCTAGGACTTGATCGATAACAAGACTATTGAATTTGAACCTCCTCCAACTCTGAATGTAATCACCGCGCATATGCCAAATCATGGCAAGGATGTTAATGCTGTTGAAGATACAATTTTTGTTGCCTCTATTGAAGACTTGACTACTCCGCTGAATATCATCAAAAAGAATCTGTTGAAAGTCGGGATTTTCCCTGGTTGTGTAAAGAACTGTGTTTGCTGTGCTAAACAACTCAATGGATGCGAAGGGATGGAGAAAGGCATTCAATGCCTGATGGATAGCCATAAAATTCTATTTGAGAATACTCCACTTGCCAAAATTTTGACTAATAGATGTGAAGATCTATCCATTATCACCATCTCAAACAAGCCTCTTAGGATCTCCTCCAAAGGTTCTATCAGGATTTCAAACGAACCAATTGTTTCTCCCTTAATAATTACCAATTCCGGACCAATTCCCTATTCTTCAAACAAGGCAGTGCCATGGAATTATGGTGCTAAGGTGTTTTACCATGGGATAAAACAAGACGCTTGGATCAAAGAAGACAAAGCTGATGATGTCGGTAACATAACTGGATCATGTAAGGTAACCCAAACTGGGAGAATCTTTTCACCCAATATATCACCACCAGTTGTTACAAAGGCACCCGTCCATATTACTACTGCTAGGCCAAGTACTGATACCAGAGGGAAAAAGAAGGTTGTTGAGCCTATCGTAATAGAAATACCCACAAAGGACGTTGCTGATGGAGAACCCTCTGCTCGTGAGATGGAAAAGATCTTAAAGATAATAAAAAAGGAGCAATTTCAAGATTGAGGAACAGTTGGGGCAAACCCCTTCTAAGATTTCTATGTTGTCGTTGCTACTCTATTCCAATGCCCATGCTCGAACATTAATCAAATTCTTGAAGAAGGCTCATGTCCCCCATAAGACCACAACGGGCCAGTTTGAGAATTACGTGGAGAGCTTGACAACTGATAATGGCTTGGGATTTTCAGATGTTGTCCTAACACCGCTTGGGAAGAACCACAATAAAGCTCTACATGTTTCTGTCGAGTGCAAAGGGACGACCTTAGCACATGTTCAGGTCGACAAAGGTTCTTCTTTAAACGTTCTATCCAAGGGGGTGTTAGACCTTCTTGACTGTGAAAATTTAGACTTGAAACCAAGTGATATCAATGTGAGAGCCATCGATGGATCAAAAAGGATAGTTCATGGAGAGGTAGATCTTCCAATCAAGGTGGGCTCCCAAATTTTCAACTCCAACTTCTACATCATGGATATTCGTCCTGCCTATTGTTGTTTGTTGGGTCACCCTTGGATCCATAAAGCTGGGGCAGTAACCTTAACTCTTCATCAAAAACTCAAATATCTGGTCAAGGGAAGAATTGTCACTGTCTGTGGAGAGGAAGAGTTTATGGTAAGCCACCTCAACTCTTTCAAATACGTAGAGATGGATAGAGAATTCATTGAGACCCCGTGTCAAGCCTTTGAAGTTGTGCCACCAATAGTTGCTGCTACCAAATGTTCCTCTGATGACTCCAAAGCTGTTAAAGTTATGCCGAAGATGGTTTCAGTCAAAGATGCTCGTGCTGTAATTGAAGAAGGAAGCTGTGATACACGGGGGAAACTCCTCGATATGCCATTCAAAGCAGAAAAGTTTGGTTTGGGATTCATCGTCAAGGCTCAAAAGGAAGTGAGGCGTGCTCGTGCAGGAAAGCCACCTCTCCGTAATGGAATCCATGAGGTCAATGTTGTGGGTGATTCTGATGATAAAGCTGCATTTGAAGATTGGGTGTATCCTACCATGACGGAGCTGAAGAATTGGCATGCAAAGGAATTCGTGCCCATCTCCTTCATCGAGGAGTAATCTACTTGTTATTTCTTTTCTTTCAATTCAAGAACATTTTGTCTGTAACATTTAACAATGACTTTTAAGCCATGTGCCTGGCCCGGGGCACTTTGGTCCATTTGTCAAAGGTTTTATTTATGTTCATCTAATCATATGATCATTCAATACAAATCATTCGACTCTTTTGCATTCAAATCTTTATGCTCATTGTCTTTCTTTTCTTCAAATACATTTTTCAAAATAGCCATGTATCTTTCATGCACACACACACACACACTCTTTGAGGTCCTCATCCACTCCGAATCTTATTGCTAATGACTCTACTATTACCGACTATGACTTCGAATGTCCAATTAACCAAGCTGAAGACGAAGGCGAGGAAGATTGTGAAATACTGAGAGAACTAGCCAGACTTCTTTTACAAGAGGAAAAATCTATTCAACCGCACAAAGAGTCAGTTGAAGTCATCAATCTGGGTACTGAGACAGACAAGAAGGAAATCAAGATCGGTGCTAACTTGGAAAGCAGTGTCAAGAGCATGTTGGTTCAGATGTTGCATGATTATGTGGAAGTATTTTCTTGGTCCTATTAAGATATGACAGGTTTAGATACTTACATTGTAGTTCATCATCTTCCGATAAAAGAATATTGTCCTCTTGTCAAACAAAAGGTTCGTCGCATGAGGCCTGACATGTCTGAGAAGATAAAAGCTGAAGTGATGAAACAATTTTATGTAGGGTTCTTAGCTGTGACATCCTATCACCAATGGGTTGCCAATATGGTGCCAGTTCCAAAGAAAGACGTAAAAGTTTCCATGTGCGTAGACTATAGGGATCTGAATAGGGCAAGCCCTAAGGATGACTTCCCTCTACCACTCATTGACGTTTTGGTCGATAATACTGCTCATCATAAAGTCTTCTCTTTCATGGGTGGCTTCTCCGGCTATAATCAGATAAGGATGGCTCCCGAAGACATGGAGAAGACCACTTTTGTTACGCAATGGGGTACTTTTTGCTACAAGGTCATGCCGTTCAGATTGAAGAATGCAGGGCAACATATCAAAGAGATATGGTTGCTTTGTTTCATGACATGATTCATCATGAAATAGAGGTATACGTGGATGATATGATTTCCAGATCACAAACTGAAGAGGAACATCTTGATCAACTGTACAAACTATTCGAAAGATTGAAAAAGTACAAGTTGAGTTTAAACCCTAACAAATGCAGATTTGGAGTACGATCTGGAAAGCTTCTAGGTTTTATTGTCAGAAATATAGGCAATGAAGTTGATCCTGCCAAGGTAAAGACCATCCAAGGTAGAGGATTCTTGGGTCGTCTCAATTACATCGCCCGCTTCATATCTCACTTGACTGCTACTTGTGAGCCAATCTTCAAACTCTTGAAGAAAGATCAAGTAGTCAGATGGAATGATGAATGCCAAGCTGCCTTTGACAAAATCAAAGAATATCTACAAGAACCTCCTATTATCATGCCTCTAGCTGAAGGAAGACCCTTTATCATGTACTTGACAGTACTAGAGAACTCTATGGGGTGTGTTTTGGGCCAACATGACGAGTTTGGCCGAAAAGAGCATGTTATTTATTACCTGAGAAAATTTTTTACCGACTGTGAAACCAGATATTCACTTCTCGAGAAAACTTGTTGCGCTCTGGCATGGGCTTCTCGCCGGCTAAGACACTATATGTTGACTCATACCACTTTGTTGATTTCTAAGATGGACCCAATAAAGTACATCTTCGAGAAACTTGCTCTCTCCAGAAGGATAGCCAGGTGGAAATGATTGCAAATCCTCCAAGGTTTGAGAGGGGGTAGAAGAGAAGGATTTGAGGATGTTAGGGGAAAGCAGAGTGGAGTCTGTGATGTTCAGAGGTCCCAATCTGACAGGAAAATCGATGTCATTGAGGGAGGTTTAGGTACAAGAACTTATGCCGAAGCTGTAACCAACACATCCTTAGAGTTTTTCCAGGAGAAGCCTACCTCTTTGGTTTACGATCATAATGAGGAAGTATTACAAAGAATTAGGAAGGCTTTCATTGGTGAGGTTATCAATCTAGGGATGTCTTACAATATATAATCTAGCTTCGATATGTAAGGGTTTTTTTTCTATCAAGGTGAATCAGTTGGGAGCTAATCTGTACCTTCTGGAAGAAACGAAAGAGGGAGAGTTTCTGGATTTGGTGAGTGAAGGAAACACTTGATGGAATCAATGGTTCCACGTGATTAAAATATGGACAGAGAAAGACGTTGATAATCAAAGAGTCTCGTGGTTCCGTTTCTATGGCGTCCCGTAACACGCGTGTGTAATAACCGGCTGAAAGTTATAGAGTCGCCACCATTAATTTTTATCTTAAGGAAGAGAATATAATGGATAACCCTAATTTTGGTCAGAGATTCTATGTTGTTGACTCGCTTTAGACGAAGGGAAGGTGTTAGGCACCCTTCATCTACCTTGTTCACAAGGATACTATGGTTTATGTTTAAGGTTTAGGAATTGGGTTTTAATTTTAATTAGGGGAACTCACCACGATTTTAAGTCATATGCCTACGTATCCTCTTATGAGGAATCAGAGTCCCAATTCGTAGTTTATAGTTGTTTGATAAGTTTTTTTATAGATTATGGAAATATCTCAAATTCCCCTTGAACCAAGTCTGGGTGTGTGAATAGCGAAATTTGTAGACGAAGTTTGCAGTCGATAAAAGAAATTTCCATTATCTTTTTTTGAAAATAAATATATATTTGAGTTATGTTAGTATAAAAAAGGTTAGTATTTGATTGGTTACATGTTTAATGAACGAGAAAAATATTTAATGCATTTAAAAGTTAAAAGAGTTAGTATTTAAAAAAAATGAGTTTAATTAATACTATTATAATTTATTAAAAATATATTTTTAATATTAATAATGTCCAATAATTTATTAATATGCAAAAAAATATAATAAATGAATAAATAAATAAATAAATAAATAGAATTTTTGAAAAATAAATTAATTTTATTTTTAGACGCAAGGGGGTGCAAATTCAATTTGGAAAGTAAAGTATGAGGGTGTGAAGAGCAGGGCCCTAAATCCAGATATTGGATTTAGGCCCAGCTGCGAGGGGGTGTCGTTTGGCTTCGTAAGTAAAATTGGGTGGTGTAGGAATTAAGGGCCCAATTCGAGATATTGGACTTGGCCCAGAGCACATGGGGGGTTTACGTTTGGTTTAGCAGAAAAACATGGGGGTGCAAATTCTCATGGGCTTGGCCCAAATGCAATTATGCTGAGTTCGTTTGACCTTAATGCAACGAGGCGCATGGCATTACAGTGATGACGCATGATATGGCCGTTTAATCAAGATCGTATGGCGTGGGTTAAGGGCGCATGATAAGGGGAACCATATGGGATTACGACGCATTATATTTTTCGTTTCTTTTCATTTTCGTTTAATTTTCATTATTCTTCCTCTCTCTTGTTACCCTCACTTCTGTTCTCTCTCATCCTACTCACAGAACAACCAACGACAACACCACCACCCTAATCAAAACCAGCAGCGACCTCAAACGGCAACAACCCTCAACCCTCTTCAACCCCAAGTTAAACCACAACCACCCCCAAACCCCAGATTCAATCGTACATCAAAACCAGAAAAAACCCTAAAAGCTCAGTTTGAGTATTACCTCTGATCGTGATTTTCATTCGCTCTGATGCTTGATCTCTCCACTGATCTCGTCTTTTTCTGCTTGTTTTGTAGGTATGAAGGAGATGGTGAAGGCGGCGGCGACTCAGATCTAGGGTTTCAAACTTTGAAACCCGGATCTGAGATAAAGGTGGCTCTGTTTGAAGATTTGAAGCCACACAAACCTCTTTCTACTCCTTCTTCTCCTTCTATAATGATTTTCCTCCTCCCTTGTTCTTAGAAAATTAGGGCAATTTATAGTTTTTTTAGAGATTGATATATTAGGAAATTACTTGTAATTTCCGTTAAAAAATAGAAATTAGAGGTTGATTTAGAATTAGGGCCTTAGATTTAGATTTGATTAGATTTGTAATTTATTCGTCATTGATACTGTAATGTACAATTTGAACGATTTTATTTGATTATAGATTTTGTTCAACTTTAATATATTCATTCCAATTTTAGATTTGATTATATATCAATTCAATTATGTTCAAGAGTGTTGATTTATTTTTAATCTCTACAATATCTATTTTTTTTTTGGATTTTTTGGGTATTATTATGAAGAAACAAGGCCTCCACTAAGTTGGAAATTAGGGTTTCAAAATCCTTTTTGGATTTGGTTTACATCGGTAAAAATTATTTAAAAAAACAACAACAGAAACAAAAATAATAATAATAAAATGAAAACTAATGTTGACTTGGTCAATATCCTGACCAAAAATTGGAAAAAGAACCTTGATTGGCTTCTAACTTATTGGGCTAGAAAGACTTAATTCAAATCTTGTAAAACCCATACACCCCCTTCTTATTATAAAACAAAAATATACACCCCCTTACTAAGAACTTAGAAAAAATTATTATTAAAATAATAACACCAATGATAATGAAAAGGTAACTAGCTATAAGTTAACCACTAATGCTAGTAAGAAAATTTTGGGGTATGACAACTGCCCCTATTTAATTACTCTTCGATTGAATAGTACAAGAATATGATAAGTGCAAAAATGTAGTTATTTTGTATATACTTTTTTTGCACTTATCGATTCTTTGTTATTAATATCGGTTGAATAACCCTGCTTTTTTTTGTAAATATGTTTAATTGAATTTTTTGTACATATTGTATCGTTTTATTAGTTTTGTATATAATTTGTAGGTATTTGAGTATGGTTGGAGCAATGAGGAGTAAAAACTCCACGATTCATTTTTGGATTAATAACAGAATAAGGCAAAATATTGGAGCCATTGGAAGTTATGCAGGAAAGCAACAGAAGTTGTTGGACTGTCATGGATCATCAGGCGAAATTCCTGTCACCGGGAAAAATTCTTTTCGCTGGGCGACAATGGGCGAGAAGAGACAATTTTTATGTTGCTTCTGCCTTTCTTCGCGTCTAGATCGCCAGGCGATGTTAGATATTTTCCCTAGTTGAGGATGTGGTGCAGTCTGCGCTAAGTGTATAAGACTCGTTGCCATGTGACGCTTTTATGTCGTTGGGCGATGCTTGCGGATCATAAATTCTTTTTATTTCATTTTGTGTCATTTTTGTTGGGTGATGGTTTTAGGGTTCATTTTTATTCTCCCATTTCCATCAACCTCTTTTTTATAGTGGATAGGCTTAGATAGAAACACTAAGGCTTTGCTTATGGATGATTAGAGGTGGATTTCTCATTGACTGGAACCGACAAACCAGAAGATTTGTGGTTTATCTCTTCTCCTCTCTATGTATTTCTCTTTTGTTATATTTTGTATGTGTTTTACTTTGAACTTATGTATATTTGTCGCCCATGGCATTATATTAAATTTACTTTACAAATCTTTGTGGATTGTTGTCTTAGATTTTTTCTCTGTAGTAAGGATTTGAGTTGTTATAGACATATACTGCTTAGATTCTTATTTAGGATGATTATCTGTTAGTTTCTGAACTCTAAAAATAAATTTAGAGTTGACATCTAATTGGGTATCATAGCTTAATGCCTCTGTGTGGTTGTTCTGTACTGAGAGATCGTCTGTGCGATTACATAGTTGTTTTATGTGTTATTGAGGAGGTAGAGAGATCATTTCCTTAGTGATACAGTCGATCTCTCGATTTGAGTTAGAAATAACTTATGTTGTGAGTGATACGTAGTGACATTGATGAGTATTGTTAGGTTGAATGTAACTGATCAATAGATTTAAGTCTGTGATGAGTAGATTATATACAGGCTTGATAAGTTCTTCCTTAGTTTTTACTTTTGTTTACATTAATTTTCTGTTAATAGTTTTCTATACCATTCAAACCCCAAACTCATTAATGAATGATTTGTCGAACGAAGATTCAATAACCAATCTCTGGAAACAATATGATATAACCTAAATATCACCCGGTAAATTAATAACTTAATTTTTTCTTGCCACTATATACCACATCGAATAAAATGGCATCGTTGTCGAGGATTGATTCTGTTATTTTCGCATTGTGATAATTTTTTTGTTTTGTTTTGTAATTAATGTATATGTTGTATAGAAATTGTATATTAACTTGTATATGATATTTGTGCATATATGTATTTTCACGAATTATTTTGAATTGTCTCATTTTTGTAACATTTTTTGTGTGATTGTTAGGCGATTTCTTTAGGTTTTTGCAATGTGACAATAACATGACACGACGAGGGGAGGTTACTAGCTTTCACTATAAAGGCTTCAAGCTTACGATGTAAAACAAGCATGTTGGTTTGTATTTGTTTATGTGTGTGGTGATTTGTGTTTTAACAAGTTGAAACAAGGAATTGTTTTGAATTTTAAATATTCACTTTTCAACTTGTTAATTCATTTTCACCCAGTTTTCATATCGTTATTTATATTTGTTTTGTTATTACAATTATTTTTTCCGAAAGCTTGTCGTGTTTAGCTTGAGGAGTTTTGTTCGTTGTAAATATTGTAAGTACATTAAAATTTTATAGGAGTGTTATTTTTATAATTATTTTGTTGCTGTTTGGACTCATGTTTTGGTCCGGTAACTTGTAGAATATTGAGGTGATTTATCAAGTTTGATCATTTCGACTTGCAAATGCGTGGTAATGATTTTGTACACGTTCGAGGTATGTGTTTATCGCTTTCTATACTTAACATATTCATGATACTTAGACTTTTTACAATTTTTATGTCATTGATTCATTTGTATACTTGTTCGTTTGTGAATCACTTTAGTTCCCACCATTTTTGTGAGGTAACTTTCCATTGTTCACATATGTTGGAGGCCACAATTGTTGTTTTAACTGGATTTTATTATGTTTAATCATTTGTTTTGTGTTGATTGTATAAATTCAAGAAGAGGATCAAGGAATTTTTGTTTCATTTTGAGCACCACTACCTAGCAAAATAGTAAATTCACCTTGTGAGTGTGTGATCATTAGTAACATCTTTGAGCTTTTTGTTGATATTCATGTTGTTTTTACTAAATACTTGTCTATGAGTGTTTAGCTCACCTTTTTGCATGTATATTGATTCATTGTTTTCTTGAACCCTCAACCATTATTTTGGTTTGAGTTTTTACCTTGCCTTATAAAGTAGGGAGTATTTACTAAGATGTTGGTTGAATTCAAGTTGGGGAGAAAAATGGTTGTGTATTTATTGGTCGATTGTTATGAGGTTGAAAAGAAAAAGAAAAAGAAAGAAGAAAATTGTGAAATATAAGTGATAGAAAAACAAAGGAAAAAATAGAAAAGCTTTGGAAAAGGTAAAACAAAAAGAGTATGGAATAATGTTGTGTTAATAAGTGATGTGTGTTTTGTGTAACACTTGTGATGAAGAAAAATTGTTACTGAAATTATTTTGTTTGAAACTTTGTGGAAGTAATTACTCTCGTAGGTTAGGTAAGCTTTTATTTCGATTAGCTTTAGGAATTATCACTTGTTTGTTAACCAAGCCACATTACAATCTTGAAAAGCCCTTGAGATTCTTTCTCTTATATTTTCAATGTAAATTTTTGGATGAATGCACAATTTAGTCTATTATTTGCAAGATTGTTGAATGAGTGAAAATATCCCATTTTTGTGTGTTTTTCATCTACCGATGATTGTGTTTGTTAGGTGTGATTCATTTGTGAACTATTATTGTTTTAGAATGCTTGACATAATTTTTATATTTAGCATTTGTTTTGTATTTATGTTATTGTCATAGTTTAGTAGTAAGTGTTTACTTTGTGTGTACTGTTTTTCATTTGAACCAATGCATTTGTTTTCCGTTTTCAAAATCAGTTGATTCGTGATTATTTGATTTAAAATTCGTTGTTCTTTGGGTTATTAGACTTTATTTGAGGATAAACAATGATTCAAGTTGGGAAAAGTTTGATAAGTGCAAAAGTGTTGTTATTTTGTATATACTTTTTGTTGAACTTAACGATTCTTTTTTGTTAATATCGGTTGAATAACCCCGTTTTTTGTTGTAAATACGTTTAATTGCGTTTCGTGTACATATTATATCATTTGATTAGTTTTGTATATGTTTTGTAGGTATTTGAGCATGGTTGGAGCAATGAGGAATAAAAGCTCCAAAATGCATTTTTGGATCAATAAAGGAATAAAGTGAAAGATTTAAGACATTGAAAGTTATGCAAAAAAGCAACAGAAGTTGCTAGATTGTCATGGATCGCCGTGTGAAATTCCAGGAGGTGAATGTTACAGGTGACAAGAGGAGTGGTATTGAAAAGGTGACGTTCCAAAGAGGAAGTTTTTCTCCAAACTTTAACTATGATGACCAATCGTCTGCGTCTGACATTCTCAGATGCAACTTTCGCCTGTGGAATAACCACCTACCAATTTCGGGAGAGAAACGTTGGAAGGCAATTTCGAAACATGAGGTGGTAGCGGCGGATTCTAAGAAAGAATAAAAAATAAGAACAGAGGAAATAGAGAGAATTGATAGAATCAAAAAGGTAGAAGGGAAGGAGTTAAACAACCTGTGTCCTTGATTTATCGTTTTTCTATTTTGGAAGGGATTTTCGAGGGTTTGTTGTTTCTGTGGTAGGTAAGCAGTGTCGAGTCTAAATTTAGTCTTTATAATTTGTTTGGAAGGCTTTGTTGCTGGAAGGGGAGGGGTATTTTTAGGAGAATCTCCTAGTTCCTTTGTGATTTAGTTGGAGTGTTTTTTCTGAGTTTGAATACTTCTAATACTCTTTCAATAAATTTCTTAAATCTGAACTTTGAGAAAATGCTCTATGCACATAGAAAATGCTCTATCTAATATAGTTGGAAAAATGAGTCCAACCGGTCGGGAAATACCTGTTTTGCCTACACTTTTTTTTGTGAAGCATATTGAAAATTTAGGTCTACGCCCTTTTCTTGTTCCATCCTGTTTTTTTGCCAGCTTTTGTGGGCACAAACATTAACATGAAAAATTGAAATTTTTAGACTTAAAAATTACAATGCTCATGGGTCCGCTCCGCCTCACGCTTATTTTTTACGAGACAATACAAAACTTTAGGCCCACACTTTTACCAAAATCCCCTTTATTCCCTCCCATTTTTTACAGATTTTTGCTGGGCATGCATGCTTGTGTGCCACCCATACTACCTAGAGATCATGTTGATTATCTTTATTTATAACTAAGTTAAGAAGACACACATTCTCTCTCTGTTCTATATGTGCATAATGTCTTTATTTATTGTGGATCCATATGTTCGTGATATTATATGTGCAAAACTATGTTATCACTTTTCATTTTATTCCTTTAGATATAATCTCTGCTATTGATATGTACACTTGAGTGGATCTTCTTATAACAAGATTGAATAATAGATGCACTTGCTCTTTCATTAATTTTAGTTAACTTAGCCATTCAAATTCAGTTAATTTTATCAAGTGGAGTATAGAGGCTGGATCCGTGATGCCTCAAAACAAAGTCAAGAATATATTATCGGAGTAAATGAATTTCTTGAATTTTCTTTTCAAATGTCTGATGGCAACGAAAAAGTATTGTATCTTTGTATAAAATGTGTCAACTGTAAGTCACATTCTTGCTCTAAGTGTTTATGAACACTTATTTGATCTGTAATGTGAATTTCTTAGAGGTCATACCCAATGAATATTTCATGGTGAGAGACCCACAACTTCAAGTGGCACAACTAAACAACATTTTGAAATGGGAGATGACATGGATGGGTTAATTAATGATATTTTTACAATGCCTCCTTTAGAAGAGATATTTTCTGATGAAGATGAAAGGAATCAAGACATAGGAGAAGGTATTAAATTTTAGCAATTAGTGGAAGAGAACCAGCAAGCTTTATCTCCAAATTGTAATAAGTATAGAAACTATCTTTTATGGTGCATTTGCATCATTTAAATTGTCCTCATGATTCTCATTTAAACTGTAATGCTGAAGAAACTCATACTACCGCAACTCATATTTTATTATCATGACTAAAAAAAAAAAAACACGTGTGTTTATGAGCAAAGTATCTAAATTTTTATAAATAATTAATATTCTAATTATGTTACTAAATAGTTGTTCAACGATATTTGGTTTAAAATCAATGTTTTTGCCAAATTTTGCTTATCAATTCGTTGTTAAAGTCTCATTACTATTACTATACTATTATATATTACATTTTATTATTCGTGTGTTTTATACTTTGTTCCATTCTTGTTACTATTATTATACTATTATATTTGAATCCCTTTCTCCTATTTTTATGCTCACCAAATAAAAGAAGTGGAAAATTTATCTCCAACATTTCTCTTTGTTAATTTTCTTTTTACCATATATCTTAAACAAAATACGCCCTTAGAATATTATGAAAACAATTAGATTCAGTTTTAAATTTGTTTTATTTATTTATTTTTATTTTCTATAGATTATATATGCTTCTCCCATCTAAATAGATTCTCCTATCTATATACTAACGGAGATCAAATAGAAGAAAAATTAGAAGTTGATTTTGTGTTAGATAGGTCTTTTGTCATGTATTGTGTTATGGATTCTTTTTTGTTCTATTTGACTAATTTTGATGGCTGCTACTATCTAGTTGGATTTGGTGGTAAGTTGTGTAAGTTTATTACTTGCAAGGAATGTGATGCACATATTTATTTTGGTGGTTCTTAATTAGTTTTAAGATTTGTAATTTTATGACTAATTGAAGTAAAAAGTGGTTGTCATATTGTTTTTAAGTATGTATCAATTTTGTTATACTCTAAGCAATTTGGAAAAACATCAATTTTGAGATCTATGGATGTGACATTGATTTCATGTTTTATTATACTTTGTTAGTTTGTTATGTTTGTAAGAAGTGAAGTTCATTTTCTTGACTATATGTCCATGGCAGAGAAGATACACTAAAAAGTGAAGTTCATTTTCTTGATTACCATTATTATTTATATATGACTTTTCATTAAAAAGAAAAATTATGAATGATACTTGGTTTCTTAGACAAATCAATAGTATGAATATATGGTCATTAAGAAAAGTAGTATGGAGATATAAGTTTAAAAGGAGACTAAGTACTAACAACGATGATATAATATTTGATATATTACAAATGATAACACATTCACCATATTGACTAGAACCAAACTCGTCACCACTTATACAAAGATAATACATAACCTCAGCAGATTTTATTTAACGCCAAACATTATTCTTTATTGAAATTTATTTATTAGAATGTGCATCATGTATGATGGTATAATTAGTTACCATTGTCGGAAGCAGCACCGTGTCCACCATGACCACCACCACCATAGTAACCACCATGTCCACCATGATGACCACCACCACCATAGTAACCACCATGAAGACCAACACTATCATGGTAACCACCATGATGTCCACCACCGCCATAGTAACCACCATGATGACCACCGCCGCCGTAGTAACCACCGTGTCCATGACCATAACCTAATTTGGCATCATTCAGTTCAGTTGACTTTTCAACAACTTCTGCAAATACCACACTATGTGAATTTAAATCTTATATTAATTGTACATAATGATATGGATATCTAGTAGTATCATTAAGTAAGAAAGAAATCTCGAACATGATAATTATGTCTTAGTTATAAGGTGTTTATACAACTTCTAATCCTACCACTTAATATATGATGTGCTCTGAAAAAATATATACACTAAAATTAAGAAAAATAATGTATAGCTAGCTCACCCTCTTTGGTATTAGTGGAAGTCTCAGTTAAGTCCCTAGCTGACACCTCCGAAGAAATAAGAAGAACCATGGCCATTAGGCCAAGAATGAGCATTGCTTTTTTGGAATCCATTGAACTCAACTGAAGATCTATTGAAATGTGATATTTGGTAGTGAAGGATGAAAAAAATAGCAAGAAAGTGCTCTCTATATATAATGGGGGGAAGTAGTAATCAATACGGAATGTTTGCATGGTAGTTGAGATGGTAGCTTGTATGTATTAATCGATATAATCTTTAAAACTCTTAAAGATGAGAAAACGGTAGTGTTTTTGTCTTCTCGTTATTAGCAGAAAATGACATTTTACTTTCAATCGATTACGTACACAAAGAAATTTTTAAGTGGAAATACATATAAACTACTATTCAAATCACCTTAATAAAAACTAATTGCATGGCATTTTTGGCTAGTAATTTATAATATTTTTAGATGAAGGTATTTTTCTTTGTAAGAATTAAATTTGTTTTTAAGGAAAATATCCCTTGTTTAATTTTGATGATAAATATATGAGAATAATTTTGGTTACTCTAAAATGTTTTTAAGGGTGGATATCCTAATATGATCCAAGACAAAGGATGTATTGACTTAGGGATGACCTCGGGTTTATGTTTAACTAGTTCCAATATTTCTCTTCTCATCTTCGAAGTTTCTCTTTCTATTTAGCTCCCTAATGTCGAGTCTTCTACCCAATTGAGTGAATCTTGACCGATATTTCTGGTGAGCTTTTTATAAACTGTGGTTAAAGTTTTGGCAGATTAACTAGCTGATGTTATGGATAAGATAGTTTACTCCAATCAATTGGTATTTCTTAAAGGGAGACAACTATTGGGGTAGTTGTTTTGAATGGATTGGTGCACATGGCCAAGAAACAAAAAAATCATGTCTTATCATTACGCCAAAAAAACCTAAGAAAGCGCTTTTTTTGGCCTTTAAAAGCTCTTAAAAGCGCTTTCTAAGGTGGCGCTGCTATAGGTTTTAGCAGCGCTTTTTGTTTAATGAAAAGCGCTTTCGTAGGTCTACCTATGGCAGCGCTTTTTCTAAAAAGCGTTCTCTTAAGTACCCTTTTGGCAGTGCTTTTTCTAAAAAGCACTCTCTTAAGTACCCTTTTGGCAGCGCTTTTTCTAAAAAGCACTCTCTTAAGTAGGCTTTTGGCAGCGCTTTTTTATGAAGAAGCGCTTTCATTGGTGGCGCTTTTTTCTGGAAAAGATATTTCATAGGTTGTCTTTTAGCAGCGCTTTTGCCTGTAAAAACACTGTCATATGTTTACCTAAGACAACGCTTTATGGGAAAAAGCGCTTTCATAAGTCTACCTAAGGCAGCGTTTTTCTTCAAAAAGCGCTTTCATAGGGTGTTTTTTTTAGAGGTATAATTTATATAATTCATATACCTGCATTGTTTGCAGCATATTATTTATATAAATCAGTTGCCATAACCTGTAATTCATAAACCGTAGTAATGCATTGTATACCATTGTAATCCAAAATATATATACACCATTTTTGTACCTCAAAATATATATAAACCATTGTTATCAGCATTGTAACTCAAAATCAGTCTTACAAAATCAACCCTAACAACAACTAAACCAGTCCTTATATGATTCTTTTCTCAATAAAATATTGACACAATTCCTCTTTGATTTCTTCCAACTGAAGTTTCCTGTAATATGCACATTTGTACTCATCGAAGTACTACATAACAAAACATAATATGCATGATTTAGTTAAAAGTAAAAAATTATATGAAATATCCGAGAAATAATAAAACAAATCCTAAGTTATAAATCCATACCGTGACTGGAATCTCTATTTGATTCAGTTGAATGATTTCTTTGATAAACCGCATAACGAAGTATCCGCAATCTATACCGTTTTGCTGTCGAGGACACTACATATAAAAACAAATAAGAATATATAGTTGTATTGTTTTATCAAATAGCATAAATATTATAAGCAAAATAGTGGAAATTAATATACCTGCACTTTGATCCAATTAATGTTGTTTGATTTAGACCTTCGTACCCGAGCTTCTCTTTGACACCGGAATACTTGTATCGCTCTAACAAAATAAAAATATATATTTAGAACAATGTCACAGAAATAATTAAATATATAAACACACACAAATATTTAGAATAATCTCACTTACGTATCAATCATTAACTTCATATCCGAATAATTTGTCCAATCACCGTCAACCAAATTCAGATAATAGACCACTTCTTTTATAGGATCGATAGCAACCAACAACCAGTGACGTCTATAAATTAAAGCAACAATTTAGAAGAAAATTTTCTACGCAAAAATTACAAATATTAAAATAAACTTAGAATGAAAATCTATCCCTGTAGGAATAGTATTATACGCCCAAAGATATAAGCTTTTTGTACTGCCAGTTGCCATGAATCTTTCGACTAAGTGCTCTCTTACTGATTCCGGTTCCCTACCAATTGTCGCTCCGCTGACACGGGAGGAAGACACGAAATGGAATCTGTTTGACAATTGATTCCCGCGCATCAATTTGTCATATAACAGCCTTAAATAAAAACATAATTAATATTAGACTATATTCATTGAAATGTTTAAAAAAGATTTCAGCTAATTACATAATATAAAGATGGGGGTTACCGGATGTATGCGTGCATAATACTGACGCCCAATTCTTTATGACGGAAAATCTGTTCCACGTCCTCATGTCCAATTATTTTGGTGCAAGGAAAACCAAAGATACCTTGATCCATATCCATTTGACGAATACCACCATCCATCAAATCTGTTGTTCCCACTATTGTTTCCAGACACTGCCGTTATCGAGGGAAAAATCTAGTAGGCACCCTTTTCTTGGGTGGTACGCCAACGATCTTCTGGCTCACTTGTTGTGACCCTTGAAAAGGTACCTAAAAATCATATAGACTCAGTTAAATTATAAAATTATGCAGTTTTTTATTCGGATCATATAATTAACACTTTAAACGTACCTCTTTTTGTGATACATCAGACTCGTCGTGCCGCAAAATCCCTTTACCCTTAGATGCGGGTGTTGTAGGAGTCTATAATTACCGTGGAAATAACTGAGGTCAGAACTGAAAGTTGAATACTTAAAGATTCATAATTGTTTTAAACATACCTGATCATCTATGAAAATGAGGTTCGATGGCCATGCAACAAAAGATCCTATTGCATCTCGCAGCAATGTGGTCTCAGCAACAATGTCGGGTACCGACAACAATGCATCCATATCTAAAGCAATGTCAACCGATACTTTCATGTGTCCATCCGGAAGCGGTCTATGGTGAAGTAAATCTCCCGAAGTGTTATGGACTTTTCCCTTGCCAACTAGTCGATAAGTCGGCGAGGATAGGTATAGCTGGCAAGGTGAAATGCCCTAAACCAATAATAACCGTTAGAAGTGACTAAAAATATTCTATAATAATAACGGATATATATTAAAAATTACCTCGGGAAATTTATGCTGACAGTTGATACTAGCTTTGTCACTAGTTTCTTTCAATTGTGAACTGCTCTTTTCCGCCATATATCTCTCTTTATCCTTCTGCAATTCACGGACTTGAGCTTGTAAATCCTGCAATGTTTGCATCACTTCTGCATTGCTAGGATTTCTTCTTCTTGGATGCTTATACAAAGAGGTTGGAGTCACACCATGACCTTTACCCCTCACCCGACCCGGATACTCAGCAATATTTAATGCTCGACTAAGTACGCTCCTAGTATCCTGATGGTCCTCACCTGGGGATACCGATTGCGACAAGGTCTCCTGTAATTCATTTACATGTCGAAAATTATTAGTGGAGATCAAAAATTATTTAAATATTAATAAACCTTAATTGATTTAACTAAAGACACAATCTTATACTTACACATTCATCATACACATGTTGAATATCGGGATTAACAACTTGATCCTTGCCCACACGGGCTTCCTTCCACAACAAATGTGTCGGTAGTGATGTTGCGTCATTTTTCGTCTCTTCTAACTACGCATTGACACAAGTCTTAAGATCATCAATTATAACACATTGAGAGAATTAATAAGATCGTAGAGTTTATTTTTACTTACAATTTTTTCCTCTAAGCGAGCATATCCCAAACGCCCTTTTTTGTATGGATATGCGGGTTTTGACGCTCTCTCGCGATTGATAGCAATCACTTTCTTGAAATTCTCGTCTCTTATTTGGCCTACAAAACCAACCCATTCTTCAGGTGTAATGAAGTTCTCATATTTCTTTGGACGTTCCGGATCCTCTTCAAGAAAATTTCCTTCATCATCTTTAAGATACTTGTTTGTTAAAAATGTTCTCCACCCTCTGTGTCTTTTTCCAGCCAAACCCATTATATACTTTTTACGGGTATCTTCAATGTTAAAAGACCTCTACAAAAAAACATACGCATAAAGTGTGTTAGTAAAAGAAATTTAAACACATATTATCGTCAAGATAAAGCAAATAACAAAAACCATATATGTACCTTTATCTCAGTCCAAACTTTCTCCTTAGCCTCATCCAACTCTCCTCTTTTCCATCTAGGAGTGGTGATCGGAATGTGTATATGAACAAGCGTACCAATATAGCTTGTCAACTTTGCAGCATTAGACCCAATTAGTTGGTCATTATCATTCCAATCTACATTATATGTTACTCCTCTATCTCTATCACGGATGATTCCCCTCATAATAGTTATACCTCGTGTAATATCTTTTTCTGAAGTATTTTCTGGATTATTTTCAGGAGCATTTTCAGGAGCATTTGCATCTTTTGAGTTTTCCTGATTACTAGCCATTTGACCTGTAATAATGAAAAAAATATAAAAACGAAATGACAAATATAAGAATGAAATGGCAAATAAAAATGAAATGACAAATAAAAATGAAATGACAAATAAAAATGAAATGACAAATATAAAAATGAAATGACAAATAAAAATGAAATGACAAATAAAAATGAAATGACAAATTAAATTTTATTGAATGATATAGGCTATAATTATATATACTATTACCCTTTTCACTAAGGTCTCTTTCTTTTCTTGGTAGGAATGTGTTCTACTCGTCTCTTAACAACGCGGACAGCTGGATTGATCCAAATACCCTCATTATGATCGTTTCTAATACATGATTCATTATCATTTTGATCAGTTATGGTTAAAGATTCAATGTCAACACTAATATCACTTTGATCTCCAATGCTTTCATCAATTACTTTGTTAGATAATAGCACTATAGACCATTTCGTACTTGTCGGATCATTGACATAGAACACTTGTTTAGCTTGAGAGGCTAGAATGAAAGGCTCATCTTTGTACCCCACCCTATTAAGATCCACTTGCAAAAAACCTGACTTATCCATTCGTATGCCATTATTATTTTAAACCCACTTGCAACCAAATATAGGAATCTGTAACTTCTCGTAATCAAACATCCAAATGCGCTCGATAACCCCAAAATATGACAGATTTGCAAATTTTGGGTTTAAGTCCTTCACACTTGATATATGCATTGCTTTAGCGATCAAGGTGACACCACTATTTTGCATAGTACTTTTGTCATCCTGTTCTTTGGTATAAAATGTGTATCCATTAATTGCATATGCGCTATAAGAAAACACAACTAAACTTGGACCGTATGCTAAACATCTCAATCTTTCTGTTACTGAAGCATGATCTGAACGATACTTTGAATAAATATGTTCCTGAAACCATGGTATGAAACTTCGATTGTGCTCTCGTACAATCCAATTCTCATTTCTATTCGGATTTAAACCTCGAAGAACACCCTTGGGAATTTCAACATACGGCTCAACTTCAAGCTCATTATGAAGAACATACAAATGCACTTGATCCCGTTCGACCATTGATACTGACACAACTTTATTTCCAATTAGCTTCTTACCTTCTTTTTTTTCAACAACATGAGATTTGGGGAGTCCAATTGATTGAACATTTGACAGATATTCAGTACAAAACTCAACCGCTTCTTCAACAATATATCGTTCAGCAATACGACCCTCTGGTCGACTTTGGTTTTTCACATACCCTTTTAATATTTTCATATAACGTTCAGTAGGGTACATCCATCTCATATAAGCTGGTCCGCACAGTTGTGTCTCTTTGACAAGATGAACAACAAGATGAACCATTATGTCAAAAAACGAGGGAGGGAAATACATTTCAAGATCACACAAAGTAACACCTATTTCTTTTTGCAATGTTGGTAAGATCTCAGGATCGATCACCTTGCTGCAAATTGACTTGAAGAAAAAACACAGTTTTGTTATTGCGCTTCTTACTTTTTCTGGAAGAATAGAACGTATACCTATCGGTAGAAAATGTTCCATTATAACATGGCAATCATGTGTCTTTAAACTCTTTAACTTGAGGTCTTGCATAAACAAAAGTCTTCTAATATCTGATGAGTAGCCTTCTGGAACTTTAACTTTACTTAGGAACTTACACAATATTTTTTTCTCCTTTCTAGATAGAGTGTAAACAGCAGGTGGTAGATATGTTCGTGTTCCTTTTTTCACGGGTCCCAATTCAGTTCTTATTCCCATCTCTACCATGTCCTCCCTTGCTTTAAGACCATCCTTAGACTTCCCTTTTATATTGAGTAACGTACCAATAACACTGTCAAATACATTTTTTTCAATATGCATAACATCAAGAAAATGTCTTACGTACAAAGATTTCCAATATGGCAATTAAAAAAAAATCGACCTCTTCTTCCACCCACCTGTAACAACTTTATGTGCAAAAGGCTTGCCAAATTGAATACTCACATCTTTCACCTTTTCAAATAATTGATCACCTGTCAATCCAGGCGGAGCTCTACGTTGTTCGGTATCTCCGTTGAACGCTTTTCTCCATCCACGATATTGATGTTTAGAATTTAAGAATCTACGATGACCGAGAAAGACATTCTTCTGACAAAGTTTCAATCGCATTGTATCGGTTCCATCTTCACAGATAGGACACGCTTTTTCACCTTTAATGCTATACCCGGATAGATTTCCGTAGGCTGGAAAATCGTTAATTGTTCCAAACAACATCGCCCTAAAGTTGAAACTTTCTTTCCTATACCCATCATAAACCTCCACACCGTTCTCCCACAAAATCTTCAAATCTTCGATTAAAGGTTCCAAATATACGTCTATGTCATTTCCTGGTTGTTTAGGCCCAAAAATTAACATAGATAACATCATGTACTTACGCTTCATACATAGCCACGGAGGTAGGTTATAAATCATAAGAATCACAGGCCATGTGCTATGCGAGATACTTTGAATACCATGTGGGTTCATTCCATCAGTAGACAATGCCAAGTGAAGGTTTCTTGCTTCTTTTCCAAATTCAGGATAATCATTATCAATTTTCATCCACTGTGGTGAATCTGCCGGATGTCGAAACTTTCCATCAACAATTCTTTCATCTGCATGCCAAGTTAAGTGTCTTGAATCGGTTTCACTACGATACATCCGTCTAAATATCGGAATTATAGGAAAATACCATAAGACTTTTGTCAGAGATAACTTTTTCTTATATCGAGGGGCACCGCATTTAGGACACTCATTTAACGATGCATACTCGTTTCGAAACAAAACGCAATCTTTTGGACAGACATGTATCTTGTCATAGCTCATGCCAATAGAGTACAACATCTTTTTGGCCTCATACGTTCGATTGGGGAGAACATTATCCTCTGGTAGCATATCTTTCATAAGGGCTAATAACTCTATGAAACTTTTATCCGACCATCCATTGTCCGCCTTTAAGTTGTACAACTTTAATACCGCAGACAATCTTGTGAATTTTGTACAACCATTATACAACGGTTTCTCTGCATCGCTTACCAACCTCTCGAACATTTTGGGATAATCATTAAGATCTTCTTCAAGCGCTTCTGCAATCTCTTCAACTCGATCATAATCGTATGTATCTGTGCCATTTCCGTTTGAAGCATACGTCCTATTATCCCCCGATTCATCATTCCCGTCACTTTTCTCACCATGCATATTCCAACATGTATAACTTCTATCAATTCCATACCGTATTAAATGCGATGCCAACTAAACCGCATCAACCCAATTCCCGTAACAGCAACACAAACAAGGACATGTCATTCGATCGGGGTCTTCGGCATGCGCAACAACAAACTTAACGAATTCCGATACCCCGTTCTCGTACTCTTTCGATAATCGATTGGAATACATCCATGTCTTATCCATGGTTTACGGTTTCTGAGTCAATCTGAGCTAAATGATAAATTAGAAAACAAAACCAATACTCAAAACTTGCACTTGCTCTTGCACAACCATATAACAAAACCAATACTCAATACTTTTCACTAAATTCATTTTATTCTATCAACTACTTTAGTACACAAGAAACCATAAACAAGAAACTATCATTGCTCAAAATCAATCATAAAAAGCACACGAAAAAAACAATATATTACTAGAGTTAACAATATATATATGGATACCTTTATTAAATATTTTGTTACGCTCTCTATTATTTCTCTCTTAGCTTGTTTTACCAATGCACAACTTGTTTATTTAAATGATGTTTGATAAAATAAAAAGCACATGAAAATGTGTTGTTTTCTACTAATATTTATTCCATATAAGTTGTAAAAATAATCTATATTCATAATATGTGAGGTATTAGCCAGTAGCCACACAAATAAGTTGAAAATTAAGATGAGTTGTCAGTTCAAATATGTAACAATTTCTAAGAATTATTAGAAGATAGTCACATCTTTATTCATACAAAACTATTCTAGAAATTAGAATCAAAGCAAGCATAGAACAATTTATTCATACAAAACTATACTAGAAATTGAAATACCTAGAGCTGAGTTGTGTAACTTTGTGTTGTATATTGTTGTGATTTCTGATGCAGCAAACTTTGTGATTTCACCTTGCGTTTCTCCTGTGGCAAGTGGTGGTCGTTATTCTGATGAAAGAGTACTGATGAACGGAAGCGGAGGTCCTGATGAGGAAGTCCTGAAACTGCCCCCGATGGTCCTTAACAAGAAGACGGAGGCAGAGGTCCTGATGAACGGAGGCAGAGGTCCTGGACAAGAAGACAGTGGCAAGTGGTGATCGTGACGAAAATCTGCTCGTAGATGCTAACGGTGGCAGAGCTCTGGTTTAGGGCTTTGATGATTTCGTGAAGAATAATAGAAAAGTGATGATACGAATTTTTGATAATTATTATAAAACTACCTACGAAAGCGCTTTTAAAAGCGCTTTCTAAAGGTCACCTATAACAGCGCTTTTTAATGTAAAAGCGCTTTCGTAGCATATCCTATAGCAGCGCTTTTAAAAGCGCTTTCTAAAGGCCAGCTTTAGCAGTGCTTTTTAAAAGCGCTTTCTAAGGCTAACCTTTAGCAGCGCTTTTGAAAAGCGCTTTCTTAAGGTACCCTCTGAAAGGCACCCTTTAGCAGCGCTTCTCAAAAAGCGCTTTCTAAGGGTAACCTTTAGCAGCGCTTTTAAAAAGCGCTTTCTTAAGGCACCCTTTGAAAGCGCTTTTTTTAAGCGATTTTTTTTTAAAACCTACAGCAGCGCTTTTTCCTAAAAGCGCTTTCGTATGTGTGCTGCTAAAACTTATTTTTGGCGTAGTGTATTCGTAAGGAGAATTTTGAGAAAGCATATAATTTAGTTAATTGGAGTTTTATGGAGTAAATTTTTATCATTTTTGTTTATAGTAAGAATGAGATATTTTGATGAGAGCTTGTGTCGTTATAGGGATTCTTTTTGTGTTGGTGAATGGTTGTTCGATCAGAGAGTATAAATTCCAAAGGGGGTTGAAGAAAAACAAATCCTTTGCTCAATATTTTGTTTGTAGCAGAAGGTATGCGGGGTTATTTAGGAAAATAATGAGTCTTAATCTCTTTTATGAGGATTGGGCATGTTCCTACGGCTTGGTGATCTCCCACCATCATTAAGTAGATGATATTCTTATCTTGGCAGATGTCTCATCAATAGTTTCTTGTTGATTAAAGTAATCCACACAGGTTATAGCATGCTTCATTCCTTCATCTCATGTTTTCAAAAAGTTGTCTTATGAGGATAAATGTTGATCATGATTTTTAGATTTGGTGAGGATCTCTCTTCATTCTATACTAGATACTCTCTTATTGAAATCACTACAAGAAAGTAGCTGTAGAAAATTAGCGTTGGCCCTGACTCCGACGCTACTAATGTTAACAAGATGTGGCAAATAACCGTCGCTACTTGGTAAAATCACTTGGTTTAATATTTTTATTAAGTAATTTTTACTAGCGCCGGTTGAAGGCGGCCCTAAATTTGGATTTAAGAAATTTTACTTTAAATAATTCATCCTTGGGGTTATGTTTAACTAGTTCCAATATTTATGTTCTCATCCTCAAAGTTTCTCTTTCTATTTAGCTTCCTAATGCGAGTCTTCTACCCAGTTGAGTGAATTTTGGCCTATATTTCTGGTGAGCTTCTTTATTAACTGTGGCTAAAATTTTGACAGATTAACTAGATGATGGTATGGATAAGATAGTTTATTCCAATCAATTGGTATTTCTTAAAGGAGACAACTATTGGGGTAATTGCTTTGAATGGATTGGTGCACATGGCCAAGAAACAAAAAAATCACGTCTTATTCGTAAGTAGAATTTTGAGAAAGCATATAATTTAGTTAATTGGAGTTTTGCGGAGTAAATTTTTATCATTTTTGCTTATAGTAAGAATGAGATATTTTGATTAGAACTTGTGTCGTTATAAGGATTCTTTTTGTGTTGGTGAATGGTTGTTCGATTAGAGAGTTCAAATTCCAAAGGGGATTGAAGAAAAACAAACCCTTAGCTTAATATTTTGTTTGTAGCAGAATGTATGAAGGGTTATTTAGGAAAACAATGAGTCTTAATCTCTTTTATGAGGATTGGGCATGTTCCTCTGACTTGGTGATCTCCCACCATCATTAATGAGATGATATTCTTATCTTGACAGATATCTCATCAATAGTTTCTTGTTGATTAAAGTAATCCACACGGGGTTATAACATGCTTCATTCCTTCATCTCAAGTTTTCAAAAAGTTGTCTTATGAGGATGAATGTTGATCATAATTTTTAGGTTTGGTGAGGATCTCTCTTCATTGTATACCAGATACTCTCTCATTGAAATCACAACAAGAAAGTAGCTGTAGAAAATTAGTGTTGGCTCTGACTCCGACGCTACTAGTGTTAACAAAATGTGGAAAATAGACTTCACTACTTGGTAAAATCATTTGGTTTAATATTTTTATAAAGTAATTTTTACTAGCACCGGTTGAAGGCATCCCTAAATTTGGATTTAAGAGATTTTACTTAAAATAATTCATTTAGGTGAATCACAGTGATAATTCATTTATTTTTTTATTTATTATTTATAGTAGAAACGGTTTAACCCATCACTAATATTGGTGCTAAAAAATCCATTTCCCCCATAAATTTTGTTTCCTTCTCTTTTTACGTTTTAATAGTTATTTTTCTTAATGGTAGCGGCGGTTTTGGCCGGAAGCTATTGTTGGTGGAAAAAAATTTTGTTTCCTTCTTAAAATATATAAAACTTATTTTAACCAAATGTAACAAAAATAAAAAGAATGCACATAAATGGGTTCACTAGTATCCCTTCCACGGAATCGCTATGGTAAACATAAATATCTTTAACACGGCCTCTCTCCACGGTAGGGTAAACAGAAATCACTAGGGTAATGTAGTTGTAGAAATATTGAGACTAAGCTATTGGATTGACTGAACTCATACATATCATATAAAAATTGTCATCGCACTTTATTGTTTCCAAAGGAAATGGGAAAAGAGAGAATAAACCCTAAAAGAGGGAGAGGGAATCTAGTTACGGGGGTTTATTATGCAAAGGGAAAAGTGGATGGTGGAGATTAGAAAAGAAGTATTTTTTTACAAATTTGCACCTGCCGCAGTTGTGATCTTTAGTTCCTAAGTACCACCTTCCGTGCAATAGGGATCAGGGTACTCATACTTCACTTTAAAAAATTTAAAATACATGTGTTTTGGTTAATTTAAGAAAATAGACATCTAGTCATATCTGAGTGGAAAACATACTTACTACCCATAATTATGAGAAAGGAGCATTTGCGTCATCTCAAAGTGGAGGATATAATTTGGATTTAAAATCTATCACTCAACACTGAAGTGGAAAATAACTCTCTTCACTATATATCATAGAAGTATAATAGCTTGTGTCACTACAAGAATCAACAAGAGTCTAATCTTTTGAGAAAAGTTTTAAAGTAAAAAGCCAAAGTGGAAAAATTGTTTCAATGAGGTTAATGACTTTTAATCTTGAAAAAGATGTCAAAGTACAACTAAATTGATTAATTTTTTGATTAAGAAAAGATTTATGAAAATTCATGGATTTAAGTCCAAGTTTATCATGAAAGCGGTTCAAGTTAGAAAACAGAAGAGTTTTGAAAACGAGGGAGAAGATTTTTGAAATTAAAAAAGATACGAAGAGATGAAGGGAATATCATAAAGCATAAAGTAAAAGCCAAGGAAAAGAACGATCTAACCAACAAGAAGCCGACACTTGACATAAAGAAGGAAATGTAGAATTCCAATCCTTTGGATTGAAACTAAGCAAGAAAAATACTAACCCTATAAGAAACACCAAGCTTCATATGAATTAAGTCTTCACAAAAATTGGGCAGAGTAACGGTTGTATACAGAGGAATTCTCAATCACAGACAAAGCATAAAATTAGAATAACCTAAACATAGAAAAAATCAACCCAATACCTTAGAGTAATCCCCAAGAACTTCAGACAAAATAACAACAGAGTAACAAGGTCCCCAAGCATCAAGGCTTCTAATCCTAAGTCCAAGAGATCCACAACTCTATAATGCCAAGGATAGTAACCAAGTAGTCCACAAAGAAATAAGTATTTTAAGGTTAAAGTTGATTATTAAGTGTCTTTAAAAGAAAATAAAGCTCAAGTGAGCAAAGAAAAAATTACATAAAAAATAAATGGTCAAGTGAGCAAAAGAAAAAATTGCATGAAATGTAAATGCTAAAGAAATAAATGGTACATAAAAGTAAAGAGACAAAATAAAGGCATAAAATAAAGTTAATTGTTAGTGAATTAGAAGTTAAAGGTCAAATATAACAAAAGGTTAGTTGAATGACCATCTTGAAGCTTGCTTTTGAAAACTCATTAAAAGATTGATAAAATTAAAGCTTCTCAATGACAATTTTCATTTGCTTTTTGTCAAGCATATCATTCATTTCAAGTACTCAAGGCAACCACATATGATCAACGATGTTCAAATGATTCACTTAGACCAAAATTCATGAAGTTCATTGGAGGATTGATAGAATCAAATCCTACTAATAATGAACTTCAAAGTTATTGGATCCAAGGTTAAAATAAACATACTTGGGCTTGCAAATATAGGATTGGGCCACGAATGATTATTTTTCAAATTGGAACAAATTTAGTGCTATGTTAAGCAATCATAAGTGGACTTATATAGAAGCCACACCTATTTTGAGGTCGGTCAATAACAACCTATGTACCAAACATGTTAGAGAAATGCTATGTAGATCATTCTCCAAAAATATGTAGTACAAGTAAAAACAAGAAAGGGATAAGATGAAGAGGGATCAAACATTCAAGATAGAACCACAAGTCCACAAGAATCTCAAAATTAGGTCAAACTATTATTAATATCATTTGTCTAAATTAATGGATTTGGTTCTTTCAAACCTATCAAGATCTTAGATCCAATGATATTAATAAAGTTGAACCAAGGTATCACTAGTTATGTCGAAAGTCAGAACCAATCCCAAGAGAAATACAACCTCAATTAAATTCATCAAAAATGATTTTTATTTGGCCAAATAATAAGAAATTATTGATGAAACACTTACAGAGCATCCAAACACCAAATAAAAGAAAATTTTAGCAAAAACTTTGGTATTTTTTAGAATTTAAATCAAAGAGTTATTAATGTTTAAAAATAAAAAAAAATTTGTAAAATAAAATTATATTAAAAAAACATAAGGCATTGGATTCAGCTCACTTATCCACCATGTTAGATCCAAAGGCGCTGAAGCTATGATGTATGGTGATCATCACTGAAACACGCGCAAGCAAAACATAAAGATCCAATCAATCAGATTAAAACAAATGACTTAAGATCGTTAGTTGAAGAGCGACATGTAGGTCATCTTCAATCTCCATAAAAACTGGGGCAACTACAATGTGGTCGAACAACTGGGGCAAACTCCATAAAAACTTTCCATGCTTGCTTTATTTCTATGTTCCGAGGCTCATGCAAAGGCCTTGGTAAAATTCCTTAAAACTTCCCATGTACCCCAAGAAACATCTGCCGATCAGTTCCAAGACTGCGTATCCAGTTTGACCGCAGATAATGGTTTAGGTTTTTCGGATGCTGATTTAACACCAAGAGGGAGGAAGGATAACGAGGCATTGCATGTCATAGTCGAATGCAGGGGCACGACCTTGGCTCATGTCTTGGTGGATACCGGTTCGTCTCTGAATGTGTTTCCTAAAAAGGCTCTTGATAGGCTTGAGTGTGAAGGATTGACTTTGAAACCTAGCAATATAGTGGTAAGGGCCTTCGACGACTCAAAGAGGATGGTGCATGGGGAAGTGGACATCCCCATGAAATTTGGAACCCAAACATTTGATTCAACTTTTTATGTAATGGATATTCGCCATTCATATTCCTGCTTATTAGGCCGACCGTGGATTCACAATGCTGGTGCCGTTACCTTGCATCAAATGCTGAAATATCCGATTCAAGGGAAAATCATCACTGTTCATGGAGAAAAATAGTATATGGTCAATCATCTAAATTCCTTCAGATATGTGGAATTAGATGGTTAATTTATTGAAACTCCATTCCAGCACTTTGAAGAAGTCTCGCAAACTGTGGCAGTAACCAAGGTTGTTTCTCAAGTCCAAAAGATTATAAGGCCTCCGCTCAAGATGTCATCTTTGAAAGATGCCAAGGCAGTGATAGAAGAAGGTGGGTACACTATTTGGGGCCAAATCCCAGATATCCCGTACAAATCTGAAAAATTTGGTTTGGGTTTCACTTCAGGAGCCCACAAAGCTGTACGCCGTGCTCGTGCCGGAGGACCACCCTTGAAGATCAGCAACCACGAAGTCATTGCAGTGGAGGATGATGAAGACAGCTATAACCTGGAGGATTGGATTTTCCCAACTATTAATGGAGGGATCAGCAACTGGGAAGCTAGAGATTTTGTTCCGATCACTTTTATCCAATAGTAATTTGTCTTTAAATTTTGTCGAATCTGTAATATTAAACAATTCAGACTCTTAAAGCCTTGTGTCTTACCCGAGGCACAATGGTCCATTTGTAAGGGTTATTATCTCATTTCCATATGACATCAATGAATCATGGATGTTTTTGTATACAAACTTTGTGCTCATTGTTTTTCTTTTTACATTTTCATTTCTTTCAAAGGTAGTTATACTCTTACACATACTCACATTCAAAATGCATATCTACATCCATTCGGGATCCCATGGGTAACGGTTCTGCTATGGCCTTCTGTGATTCTGAAAATCTAATCTACCAAGACGAAGACGAAGGTGAGGAAGATTGTGAAGTACCAGGGGAACTCGCCAGGTTACTACAACAAGAAGAGAGGACTATACAGCCCCACAAAGAACCAGTGGACACAATTAACCTAGGTACCAAAGAGGACAAGAAAGAAGTCAAGGTGGGTGCCAATATCGAACAAAGTTCCAAAGAACGTCTGATTCAGTTGCTACATGATTATGTTGAGGTCTTTGCTTGGTCGTATGAAGACATGCCAGGACTTGATGTAGATATCGTGGTACATTATCTACCAACAAAAGAAGGTTGCCCACCGGTAAAAGAAAAGGTCCGTCGCATGCGACCAGATATGTCAGAAAAGATCTTGGCTGAGTTACATGAAGGCACTTTTGGCACCCATTCCAGTGGGCATACGATGGAAAAGAAGATCCTATGGGCAGGCTATTACTCGTCTACCATGGAAGTAGATTGCTATCAACACTCTCGAACCTGCCATAAGTGTCAGATCTATGCTGACAAAGTACACATACCTCTGGTTCCTCTGAATGTCGTGACGGCTCCTTGGCCCTTTGCTATGTGGGGGCATAGATATGATTGGGGAAATCAAGCCAATAGCCTCTAATGGACACCGCTTCATCTTGGTGGCCATTGACTATTTCACAAAGTGGGTTGAGGCGGCTTCTTTCACTTGAGTTACCAAGAATGTTGTCGCCCGGTTCATCAAGCAAAATCTCATCTATCGGTACGGTATCCCGAAGAGGATCATCACAGACAATGGTACGAATCTTAACAACACTATGATCACCGCACTATGCATGCAATTAAAGATCCAACACCATAATTCTTCCCCTTACCGGCCAAAGATGAATGGTGTTGTCGAAGCAGCAAATAAGAAAATTAAAAAGATCATACAGAAAATGACAGTCATGTACAAAGACTGGCATGAGATGCTACCATTCGCTCTCCACGGTTATCGTACAATGGCACGCACATTAACCGGGGAAACACCCTACTCTCTGGTATACGACATGGAGGCTGTCTTGCCTATTGAGGTCCAGATCACCTCTCTTAGAATTATGAAGGATGCATGGATGAATGAAGAAGATTGGATCCAAACTCGTCTTGATCAATTGAACTTGATTGATGAGAAAAAGCCTACTACTGTCTGCCATGGTCAAATGTATCAAAAACAGATGATCAAGGCTTTCAGCAAAAAGGTCAGACACCAATTATATCAAGTCGAGGATTTGGTGATCAAACGTATCATACTACCGTAGGGTGATCCGAAGGGAAAATGGACTCCTACATATGAAGGACCATTTGTAATCAAAAGCATATTCTATGGTGGAGAAATGATCTTGACCACCATGGATGGTGACGACCTGCCGCATCCTGTGAATGCAAGCATAGTCAAAAGATACTACGCATAAGAGACCCGCTAGGTTGACACACCTAGGAAAAACAAGGGCATCCCGACAAACTAAAAAGGTTCAGGCAAAAATTTAGGATAAAACAAAAAAACCTGTACACCCAGCAAGTTGAAGTCCCAAAAGGGAGGCTTGGGCAAAAAAGGGTATCCCGGTGGACTGAAAACCCAAAAGGGCGGTCCAGGCAAAAGTTAGGGATTTAAAGTGTATGACTATGTCCTGTTGGATCACCTTACGGACAACCTTTGGCTTCAACTGACAAACTCATCAGTTCTGATTGATTCAATCTGCTTCGGAAAAGGAAACAAATAGATAAGATGCTCGAAGACACGAAGGCTATAGCAGAATGGGAACCCCATGGGATTATTTTACATAGCTATCTTTTTCTTTATATGAAATTTTCATTTTTTATGACGACATTCCCTTACTAGAATGTTTGTCTCATTGTACAAAAATACTTACTAAAAGTCAATACAAAGATATCCCTTTGAAAGTGCAAAACTATCTGTTTTTCTTTAATCTTGTGTTTTATTTACAAAAACGTCCATTGATTTATTTGTGCACATATGAATTTGAAAGTAAATACTGTTTATAAATGAACAAAATAAAAATACAATCACTAATGGCTTTAAGAGGTAGGGATATATCTCTAAGTTATTTCCATAAAATTCCCAGCAGTGTGCAGTTTAATCACCGGCAGAACAGAGCTTCCAGTTATCAATCCTCAGTAGAAGTCGTCCAATTTCTCAGGATTCCCCAACGGGATTTCACAAGCAGTACACTGAGTTTCCCTTACAACAAGGTTTATTTCTCTAAGTGGAAATTCATCAACACTTAAAAACATGAAGACTTGCACTCCGTATCGTCAGCAGTAGTCATGGATTTATTTTCCCCAACCCAACAAGAAGTGCAACAAATTAGCTCATATATGCATACATCGCATCCATACATCATAAGCATCGATAACACGAATGCATGCATCACAATCTCATTATACCATACATTTCATACAACATGACATTGCATATTAGCTAACATTTTACCCTTTTCAGGATAAGGTTAATCAAAAGCTACCATTAACAATATTCAAAGGTTTTTTAGATACAGTTCAGATACGCTCCAGATTAGGATGCAATCCTGATACTCATTTAGATTCAACTCTCAGATACAGTTCAAATACGCTCCAGACACGGATGCCATCCTGATACTCATTCAGATTCAGCTCTCAGATACAGTTCAAATACACTCCAGACACAGATGTCATTCTAATACTCATTCAGATTCAACTCTCAGATAAAGTTCAAATACGCTCAAGACACGGATTCCATCCTGATTCTCATTCAGATTCAGCTTTCAGATACAGTTCAGATACGCTCCAGACACGGATGCCATCCTGATACTCATTCAGATTCAGCTTTCAGATACAGTTCAGATACACTCCAGATACAGATGACATCCTGATACTCATTCAGATTCACTCTCAGATATAGTTCAGATACTATCCATACACGGATTCCATCCTGATACTCATTGAGATTCAGCTTTCAGATACAGTTCAGATACTCTCCAGACACGGATGCCATTCTGATACTCATTCAGTTTCAGTTTACAAATACGGTTCAATAATCATTTCTGGATGGAATCTACAAGCCCATATCCAAACAACTTTCAATTATCCTTCCAAATATCATCTTTAAGCCCATTCCCTATACCATCAACCATCACATCACCAAGTGCAAATTTCTAGGCACTCTAATGTCCAATCATCTTCCACCTTCGAGTCACGAATGGTAAAACTCTCCAATATAACTCTTTAGGATTAAGAACATTGAACAGGGGCAGTTGTTGTACCCCAAAATTTTCCCTCTCACTTATTAAGAATTTTCTCACCAGATCTTCTTTGGCTCAAGACTGCACTAGGGTTGATCAGCTCAAGACACCTCCTCGTTAAGCACTAATGACCAAAATTAGGGTTTGAGATTGCACAACGATATTTTAACTTCCAATGACACATATGACTTTCAAGTATCATTATGGACCCTTAATGTTACTCATGTCAAGTTTCAAGCTTTGGATCACACTTTTGCTCAGTCAATTGAACAATTGACCTAAAAATCAATTGTATTAAGGAAAAAGTCAACTGTGGAAAATTTATAGCCAAACTTCATAATTTTTTATCCACATCAACATTTTAAACACATATGTATCATTTGATCAAGTTTGTACCACAATTCCTCAAGAAATTTGATCAAATCTTCAAAAGGGCAAAATGGTCAAAATTAGGGTTTTGACTAGGAAAGAGAAATTTCTGATTTTTGACCTAGCAAATGATCAATTGGTTTAAGGAATGATCTCAAGAGTCCAATTGCATCATTTTGACATAATTACTTGCCCCAAAAAATTGCTCAAGTCCAATGGATTGACAGATAAATTTTCAGTCAACTGATCAAAAGTCAATTGTATACTGAAAAGTCAAACATTGACTTTTTGGTCAAAATCAAATGCCAAAGATCAAAATTCATCAAAGCATGTCAAAATGTGAAACTTATTCATCACGAAATCAAAAATTCAAGATTTCATTTTGAAAAGTTAAAATTTCTAAACTTAGAAATTTTTCTAAGTGTTGAAAATTTCTTATTTTTTCACAACTTTGAGCAAAATTTTCACCGTGAAGTAAGAGGATTCTGAAGAAACTTTCAACATGAAAGTTGTAGATCTCCATGAAATATACAAATTTTCTTTATACAACTCCTTCCAGAAGTGCTTGGATCTCAAGTTATAATTTTAAGAACACATGGTCATGAAACAAAACACTTAGTGAAAATTTTGCCCTAATTTAGTCAGGATTTTAACCCAACTTCATGGCACTTTTTCACGTAGTTCCCAGGGGAATTTTCAAAAGTGATTCAAATATGGGTTGTAGATCACATTACAAGCTTTCCAAGATGTCCAAGAACTCCTTGAGATCAAATTTGAGTAGGGAGAATCCAAGATATGAAGTTAGGGTTTTCACACTTGAATTACAAGTCATTTTGTGATGAGCAAAATTCAAAATTCAAAATTCAAACTTATGCTACATAACCTCTAATTTGCAGGCCTCAAACTTGTTAGGCACTCCATAATTAATTGCTTGTACAACTGTTAGAGGTCTGAATTCAAGCATTCAATACAAGGGCAAGCTGTATATCCATTTTGTGAAGAAAGTGCACAATGCCATTTTGATAAAGTGGCTTTTTGCACAAAACTTGTTCTTGGGCCTTGCAATTGTTTTCTTCTAATCATACAAGTCCCTTAACTCAATAGAAACATGTTTAGACACTTACAATCTCCCAACCCATGCTTGTACTACACATTGAAACTTGTCTTCCCATTTTTCTTCAAAATTAAGCAACCTAGCAATTAGCTTATAACTTGTACTTCTGACTCTCCAAGCACTCCAAACCTTTTGCTTATACATACACAAGTTATTTTCCACAAATCCCATGCATGCTTAAGCCTTAAAAACACCAAGAACACATAATCACCAAAAACACTTCAAAACTTGCCATTTGAGTTTTGAATCCAATCTCCAAATTTGCTCGTGCATTTCTTGGCCTTTCACTTTCAAAAGCTCCTAAAAAACATACACAAACAATCCCAACACATGGAACACCACCGTAACACCTCGATCATCATCCACCATTTTCAAAAACATCACCTTGCACCTTGGCTTCTCCAGAACTCCTTAGGCACTTTCAGCTCAAGCTAAGCATCCCATTAGCTTCCTGGGAACTTGAGGAAGCTAATCCGATCATTGGAACTCACTAAAAGCTACTCAAACTCCAAATCCGATACCCTCTTGCAAGGTAAGTTTTCTGACTTTTGAACTCTTCATACATGCATCATTAATGGTTTATTTGTGAATGAAAAATGTAGATATCATTGCCCTAAAGCTAACCATGTCCATAGTTTTCATTTATATTGCTTGTGCTTAAAGAATTTTAAGATTGAAGTTTCTGAAATTTTTAGGGTTTACATTAGGGCCATTAAAATTCATGCTTGTCTTTGATCTATAATTTTATTTCTTTGCATTTCTGAAATCGTGAGGAAATTTGCTACAAGTTTCATGTTTACATTTTCATTTTTTTTTTGAATATAGATACAAAGGCTCTGGATGGGCGTGAGGTTGAAGATGATGTTAAGGCCATGGACTTGTTTACTATCATATATTTATTATTTTGTTTATATAAGCAGACATATAGCCATCCAAGTGGTAGAAGCGCGCACTTGCGACTGTAGGGACCTGGGTTCGAGCCCTAGTGGTACCCTTTTGGATATTTTTTGCATATTTCTGACATTCTGACTTTTTGGACAGGCGCCTGGGCCTAACAGTCTTGGGCTTTTATTTTTTTTTCTTACTGCTGAACCCCCTGCTGGCTACTCACACCTCTGGCCCATTTTATTTTCTTTTGCTCATTTTTATTTATTTATTTTCTTAAATATTTTATCTAATACTAAGAAATCAAAAAAATATAAAAACATTAGATTTATATTTTGTTGTAGTTTATTTATTTTTTACACAAAAAAATTATTTTATTTAATCATACTTTATTTATTTTACTAATTTGATTTGTAAATTTAATTAAAAAAACTAGGGTTTTAGTTATTTTCTTTTACACCATTAAAATATTATTTTAATATAAAATGACCAAAAATATTTTATAACACTACAAATTATTTTTAAGACAAAAATACCAAAAATATTCTTCTTAGAAACTTAATTTCTCTTTTAATCAATTGATAAATTAGGGTTTTTATTTAAATTATTTTCCTAGTAAATTTAGGTTTCACTTATTACTAATTTACTTAACTATTTCTCTTTTAGTTATTTAGGTTAAAACAAAAACCCTTTTCCAAAAAAATCCAAACAAAATATCCATTTCCTTCACATTTACATTCTTGTATATTTATTCATTTTTGTACATTATTTATCCAATTCAATATGGTTGTAATAGATAATTAGGTTTATTTTCTTACAATCCCCATTTATAATTTGTACTCCCCCTCCCACAAGTATTGTAATAGCGTAGTAATTTTAAATTCCACAATTTATCGCTTTATATACAAATGCTAGTAATTAGGGTTTGTATGGGTACCCTTTTGGATATTTTTTGCATATTTCTGACATTCTGACTTTTTGGACAGGCGCCTGGGCCTAACAGTCTTGGGCTTTTATTTTTTTTTCTTACTGCTGAACCCCCTGCTGGCTACTCACACCTCTGGCCCATTTTATTTTCTTTTGCTCATTTTTATTTATTTATTTTCTTAAATATTTTATCTAATACTAAGAAATCAAAAAAATATAAAAACATTAGATTTATATTTTGTTGTAGTTTATTTATTTTTTACACAAAAAAATTATTTTATTTAATCATACTTTATTTATTTTACTAATTTGATTTGTAAATTTAATTAAAAAAACTAGGGTTTTAGTTAAAACAAAAACCCTTTTCCTAAAAAATCCAAACAAAATATCCATTTCCTTCACATTTACATTCTTGTATATTTATTCATTTTTGTACATTATTTATCCAATTCAATATGGTTGTAATAGATAATTAGGTTTATTTTCTTACAATCCCCATTTATAATTTGTACTCCCCCTCCCACAAGTATTTTAATAGCGTAGTAATTTTAAATTCTGCAATTTATCGCTTTATATACAAATGCTAGTAATTAGGGTTTGTATGGAAAGACTAAAACTAATCAATTAGAAAACCTTAATCAAATACAAAACCAAGCATGAAAAACAATACACTTGCACACAAGCACCCCTAGGATAAATCCACTTGGTTTCCTTACAAAATGACCATATTACGCATGTGAGGTATCTTAGCAAAAAACAAGCAAAATACAAGATCATAGTCCCTCGATGACGCTATCTATGTTGCCTTTCAAATAATCTTAGTCCCTAAAAGAGAATGCTAAGATACCTTGCAACATTGCTAATCATAGTTATACGATGACCCATGCTCATCCCGTTTACATCCAAAGATATGGTTACTTAAAAAACCAATGGTAAGATAACAATGTCAATGGATAGAGGAAATGAACATGAAAGACTTTTGAGTAGGTAGAATGTTCCTAGTTACTTGCTCAATTTTAAAAACAAAAGATCCTTTCTATTTTCAAAACAAACACCAACACTTTCAAAAAACATCTTTTAAACTTGTAAACATTTTCAAAAGATCAAACACTTTGTATACATTCTTATGAATTAGAATCATTACAAATTTTGCCTAAACAAATGGTCTCTTTACAAAATACTTTCAAAAACCACACAAAGCATAATTTCAAACAAAAGAAAGTGATCTAGCAAGTACCTAAGAGCCCATGGAAAACCATGGATGAAAAGGATGCTAATAACTTCCCTTTTCATAATCTACCCCCCGAACTCAAGAAATAATTTCAAAGGTCTTTGTGATACGATGGCAGAACAGACTGTTTAATACTGGTTTGTATTTTGCGTTTTTTGTTCGCAAAATGTCGCGATAAACAAGAGTCGCCACCGACTTTTATTTCATCCAACCAAAAAGGAAAAAAGTACAGAAAAAATCCTTTTTCGAGATTTTGAGTACGGGGGGTAGATTATAGAAAGGGAAGGTGTTAGCACCCTTTCTATCCATGATTTTACATGGGCTCTTAGGTACTTGCTCATTTATCAATTGCTTGTGTTTGTGTTTGTGTGCTTGTTTTTGAAAAATGTTTTAATTCGTGATAACCCTTGTATCAGTCCTCAAGGGTGTGATGAAGTTGTTTTGAACATTTGTTTGAAAAGTATAAGTGTGAAAAGTTTTGATTTGAGCAAGTACCTACTAGCATCTACCCACTCGAAAAAAATATTGTTTCTATTCTTGTTTCCTTTAGACAGCGCTATCCTACTATTGAGAAATAGGTAGCACCGTTGTTGGAATTTGTAAGGGTCAATTCGAAAGGGGCGTACGGTCACTAAAGCAATATTAGGACACCTTAGTAGTAACCCTAGAGTCTTGAGATATTTTTTGAGGCAACATTTCCGAGGCAACATTCAAATGGTACATTTGATCTTTTTAGACGGGAGGGAAACCACTAAGACACCCTATGCTTAATGATCGTTTACCGAAGGCAACCGAAGTGAGAGTATACCCTAAGAGTGAATATGTGCGAGTGATTTATTTTCAGTTTATTATCTTTGCACATTAGGGTTTTCTAACCATTTTAATTTTGTCATGCATTCTTTCCATACAATCCTATTAGCATTCATCTAACAGTTAATAATTGTAGAAATTTAAAAGTGTGAAAATATAAAACCTAACTATTACAAGGCTTCGGGGAGGGGGATTAATTACATAACCAAAAGTCGGGGAAAAGCGATAAGTAAAAACTCTAGTTAAAATTATTACATCCTCAAAACAGTTACAAAAATAATAAAAGAATTAAATGCGCGCGGTAAGTTAAATGCGAGGCGATTAGGGTTTTGACCCTTTGACTAATCCTACTTGCGATTGATTAAGAAAAAAATGTTTTTTGTCATGTTTCGTTATTTGAGAAAATAAGGAATAATTGAATTAAAAAAAATGAAACTTAATTACTAATTAAATTTAATTAAGAAAAATAAATAAGTTAACCTATTTTTTGTGTTTTTGTTTAAAAAAAAGAAAGTAATCCTAAATTTGATCAAGAAAAATAAATAATTTAACCTAGTTTTTTCTAATTGATTTTTATTATAAAAAATAAGTTAAAGTTACCCTAAATTAAATTAAGCTAATTAATTAAAAAAATTAAATTTGACAATAAAAACTAATCCTAAATTTGCGAATTCATGATTTTGGGATTTTTTGTGAAAAAAAGTGGATTTTAAAAAAGTAAAATAGATAAACAAATTGCAAAGAATAAGAAAAATAAGAAAATAATTTTTTTTTAGGAATGGGCCTGTATTGAA
The DNA here is from genome assembly GCA_948472305.1 of Vicia faba. NCBI lineage: Eukaryota > Viridiplantae > Streptophyta > Magnoliopsida > Fabales > Fabaceae > Vicia > Vicia faba. The sequence continues at coordinate 401,947,387 of OX451736.1, read as the reverse complement.
TAGTAATGCTGGTGGTGTTGAACTGAAATCCTTTGGCCCATTAAGATCCAGGCCTGGTCAGCACTGGATCTGGTGCATCGTTGACTTTGGGGAATACCATGGACCTTCTTTGCTGGCACGTTGGATCTGACTAGTTAGGCATGCAGTGGCCAGGCGTTGAGGGTGTATGGAAGGCGTGTGATGATGTATTGCATTGGATTCGCCTAAAAAAATTAAGAAAATAATAAAATGCACACGCCTGGGACCGAACCCAGGACGTGTGCATCAAAGGCATTCCTTCAAACCATCTGCGCTAGATTGTTAACTTGTAAGCATAATAAACAAATAAAACCAAAATCCAAGTCAAATATTATGCCAACCAAAACGCGTGAAATTTGAATGGACTAATCACACTTTGACACGCATCATCTTCTTCCCTTCTCCGTCGTTTTAGACGAAGGGACTTTTATCTATAGACATCCACTGTAGGTATAACCCTGAATATTTCAAAAATGTTGTACACGCAAGATAAATGAAAGGTAATGGTAGCAATCAACTCGTCTCTTCCTCACGAGCATCATGGTACCTAATTCAAAGCCCAATTGTTCCTGTACAAAAATACCCTAAAAATAACACAAAAACCCTAGCAAAGGCAACATCGTGTACATGCTTCAAAAATGAAATTAAATAACACAGTTAGCTTGCAAACATGATGATAATCATAAATATGACATTTAAAATTCCTAATGATGCAAGAATTGGGATAATCGATTATGGGGAAAAATGCAAACCGTGTGAGTTACAGTTGGTGTTTCTGGGTGCTTCAAGCCTTGCAACTGATCCAATTGGCTTTTGGGATATTCCATGAATCGATTAGCAACGTTGGAATGGTCTGAATTGATCTCTAGATGCAAAAATGATCCAGCATTTTTGTCACTTTTTTGAGTTTTGTTCTATGCCTCTCACGACCTCTAACCCTTGTCTTTTTATCTAGAATTGTTCACTATATAACCTAGAGTGAATTAGGTTAACAAACTTGGACTAAATCTTTGCATTTATCCAAGATTTGATTTTATTTGCAAGCTATATGATATGTTTCTATTTTGAGCCAAATCATGCCTTTCTTGTACCAATTGACCTTGATTCGATTTGATCTTGTTAACTCAGCATATCTTGATTTCCAATATTCCAAAAAAACAAACCAAATCATATCTTTGTTAATTTTCATCATTTATTTGATTTAATTCACTTTTTAATTATTTGTCAGTTTTGTGAGTGAAATCAGGGAGCTGACCCCAATTTGGTACACCCACTTTCTTCAACCACAGCCCTGACGTCCTTGAGAGAAGCCATCTTCAACGGAGGTTTGTTGGTAGTAACTTCAGTTGATACCAAGATCTGAGGGACCTCTTCGAAATTATGACAAGGAGTTTATATGAATTCCCCGTCCATCTCTATGTAGCGGAAGGAATTGAGGTGACTCACCATATATTCTTCTTCACCTCGCACTGTGACAATATTTCCCTTCACTGAATACTTCAACATTTGATGGAGTATGGAAGTAACTGCCCCAGCCTCATGGATTCAAGGACGACCCAACAAGCAAGAATATGACGGCCTGATATCCATTATGTAGAAGGTGGACCCAAAAGGCTGAGAACCCACTTTGACAGGGATGTCCACCTCCTCGTGCACCATTCTCTTCGATCCGTCAAAAACCCTTACCACAATGTTACTAGGCTTTAGAGTCAAACCCTCACAACCCAAGAGGTCCAACACTTTCTTCGGCAGAACATTCAGTGAAGACTCGGTATCTACCAGAACATGAGCCATAGTGATTCCCCTGTACTCAATCGAGACATGCAGAGCATCATTATGCTTCCTTCCTTTCGGTGTCAGATTTGCATCTGAAAACCCAGCCCATTGTCAGCGGTCAGGCTGGCCACACAATCTTTGAATTGATCTGCTGAAGTTTCCTGCGGCACGTGCGCAGTCTTGAGAAATGTAATCAAAGACTTCGCATGGGCTTCGGAACACAACAGCATAGACAACATGGACATCTTTGATGGGGTCTACCCCAACTGCTCGACCACATTGTAGTCGCTCTTCTTAATGATTTTCAGTATTTCCTCTATTTCTTGTTTAGAGGCTTCCACAACGATTTTCTTAGGTGCCTCCATCCGGGCAGACTCACTTATAATTTCCTTGCCCCGAGTCCCAGATGGCTCAGCAGCAGGGGTAATAGTTGGAGTAGGAACAGGAGAAATGTCAGGAGTGTTGGATGGAGCAACAGTTGGAATAACAGTAGGCTTGATGATCTTCAGAGCAATCTCAGGAGAGAAAACCCTTCCACTTCGGGTAACCTTACTAGTCCTGACAATATTACTGACATCAGTATCAGCTTCTTCATTTTTCAGATCTTGCTTAATGCCCTGACAGTACACATCAGCACCATAATGCCATGGGACAGCTTTGTCTGAGGTGTACGGGATGGGACCAGGAACAATGATTATCAGCGGAGAAATTCTTTGAACAGGTGTAATCCTAATAGGTCTTCTCGAGGAAACCTTGGAAGGATTGGCGGAAATGGTTATAATAGTGACGTCTTCAATGGGAACAATAGGGATCACAGTGTTCTCGAACAAAATCTCTTTATTATCCATCAGGCGCTGAACACCTGACTTCAACAGATGGAAACCAGAAGGTAGAATCAAACACATGTGGAAACCTTCACCACAACCCGGAAATAAACCGACCAACATCAAATTCTTCTTAACAGTCATAAGAGGAGTAGAAATTTCTTCAACATAGGCCATAAACAAATTAGTGTCAACAACATTAACTCCACGATCATGTTTGGGCATGGGAGCAGTTATAACATTCGGCTTTTCTAGAGCATCTAACTCTATCTCCTTGGCTTCAAGAAATTATTTTACTTTGTTTCTCAGATCCCAGCAATCATTTGTATCGTGGCCAGGACTCTCAGAATGGTAGGCGCACCGCGCATTAGGATTGTATCTGGGAGAGGTAGTGTTTGGATTCTTGGGAGCCTCTCTCAAGGTTGCCAAGTCGGATTTTAATAAGTGAAGTAGAACTTCAGCCAAAATCATGTTGATGCGGGTAAACTGCCATTGTGGTCTTTCCACCCTTTGTTGATTGTTGAATTGTGGAGCAACTACGGGTCTTGGTATCACTACAGCATTTACCGTTTGACGGTGTTCATATCTGCTTTGGCCCCTCAGGATATAGACCACACTAGCTTCCTTCATACCAGCGAAAGGCTTCTTTGCTGAACTCTAGGAGGCATCCTTCTGTATTTTACCACTCTGAGTTCCAGCTTCTACTCTTTCTCCAGTTAAAATCAGCTCGGTGAAACCAGCTGACGAGCTGCCAATTAAGTGATTGAAAAATGGACCTGATAGCGTTCCTAGAAACATATCAACCAACTCCCTATCAGACAAAGGGGGTTGAACTTTCCCAGCCAAGTCTCTCCATTTTTGAGCATAATCTTTAAAACCTTCACCTGCACCCATGGACATACTCTACAGTTGAGTACGAGTGGGAGCAAGGTCGACATTGTACTGATACTACTTGTAGAAAGAAGCAGCAAGATCTTCCCAGTTTCGGACACTGGCTCCCTCCAACTGGTAGAACCATTCAAGCTGAGTCCCTGACAGACTATCTTGAAAGAAGTGCACCCACAAATTTCTATCAGCGGTGTGGGGTTGGATTTGTCTGACATAAGAGCGGAGATGGAGTTTTGGGCAGGACACCCCATCATACTTGGCAAAAACTGGAGCTTTGAACTTTTGCGGGATGACCACTCCCGACACCAAACCCAATTCTTAAAAATCCAACCCAGGTATCCTCCGAACTTCCATGGAACTCAGACGATCCTCTAACTGTTTGTATCTATCCTTAGAAGGAGGATATTTCTCATCATTATAATCAGTATCATTGTCAGAGACTGCAGGACTAGGGTCCCTTTCCCCTTCTTGATTCTACCCTTCCTTAGATGAAGAGGTCAAATCAGTTTGTTGCTTCAACCTTTCTCCAAACCTTTTGCCCATATTCAGAATACCGACAATCTTTTTCTTCTTCTTCTCTTTCAGAATGAGGGCTTTTAGATCCTCTTTCCCTTTTGCCAGACTGATGAACATTTGTTAGAACTGGGTGTTCTGTTCATGAAGATCTTTGATGGCTTGATCAGAATACATTTCTGCTGAAATAAACAGTGAAGAAGATGAGAAACCTGTAGTGGTACCTGTAATGATGTGTATGATAACGAGATGCACATGTAATGATTTCAAAGACTTTGGGAAATTTAAATTTGCAAACCAAAATAAAAAAAACTTTATTAGCTTAAATTTGAAGGTTCAAAATGCCTTTAAGGCTTTACACATAAGTAAATAAAACAAATCTAAAACTAGAAAAGAAAAATCAAAAGTCCCATGGACACTTTCTCTTTGTGATGATATAATCATTAAGCACTCTTTCCTCCTGGAACTGCCTGGTGAGCTTTAAAACCTTCCTCTCTTGATCATGGAACTGGTCCCTGTAAGTATCTCGCTCATTCTTCAGCTGAATCCAAGACCTCTGTAACTCCCCAAGATCAGTGCGCATGTAAGGATAGAGAACCGTGTAAGGAATGCCTTCTTTAGTAGTGGGCTCCACAATCACTAGTAATACTGCCACATAAGGCATCATAAGCTTCTGGGCCCAAGCTCGTACCCATTGGAGGTAAGGCTCCATAGGAATGGAAGTCGTTGGTCCCAAATATTTGGCGTCAGGTCTGTTTACCATGCCCCAAGCTCGTATGAACCTCCGGAGATACTCATTAACATCATCCTCATAGTTGAATATAATGCCCTCAATAAGTAACTCATGGGGACCATCCCTTCGAGCATGACCAAATTGTCACAAAGCTAGACAAGGATTGTAAGTTATACCCCCTCTGATACCAAGTAATGGGACATTAGGGTGCTCCCCACAACAGTCAATAATAGCAATGTCTTCCGTAGCCCGGGAACACCAAAGAATATCCGTATGAGCGAGTGACATTATCCTTTGCGACCAACCCAAACCTTCTTCGTTATTCGGTACAGACTTAGGGAGGTGAGAAATAAACCACCTCGACAACAACGACATGCAGCACATAAGAGTCCCTCTTCTCTTCATGGTACGAGTATGGAGAGTGTGTAAAATATCTCCAAGCAAGGTAGGCACAAGGTTGTGAGAAAGGAAAATCTTGATAGCATTCACATCTACGAAGGAGTCCGGATTAGGGAAGATAACTAAACCATAGATAAGAAGAGCCAAGACCTCCTTAAAAGCCTGAAAATCCAAATCATCCCAAAATAGCTGAGCCTTGTCTATCAGAAATTTGGCTAGAAAACCCTCGAATTCGCTTCGAGTTTCCCAATTGGATACCACGTCAGCCCGTTTCAAATGCAAAGCTGGGGCAATGACTTATGGCTTAGTAACTACTTCTATACCTGGGAAGGGTACCTGTTCAAGAATGGGTATGCCCAATAGTTGAGATAATTCTTCCAAGGTGGGTACCAACTGATAATCTGGAAAGGTTAAGCAAGGATGCTTGGGGTCGAAGAACTGAAAAAGTATGCTCATCATCTGTTCATCAAAGTTTGAAGTAACCAGGCTGAGAAGTTGACTGTGTTTCTTAGTGAAAGTAGAAGTTTCAGAAACTCTTGATACTAGCTCTTCATCCTGACGAAGTAACAAGCTTTTTCCAATAGAGACAGTGTAACGCCCGTAATTTAATTAAATTATTTTTGGAATGTTTATGAAGATGTGTTATAATTAATTGGATTTATTTTATTTAAATGGAGAAATAATATTAGAGATATAATATTATGTGGTGAAATAATATTAGAAGTGTAATATTATTTAAGGTGAGCTTATTTTGAGAGAATAAAAGTAATAAGGGGGTGTGTTGGTTTTAATCCCAATAAGGAATAATAGAATAATAGGGTTATTTTATTATTTGTTAGAAGGAATAGAAATAAAAGAAGCAGTAGAAGAATAAGGATTTGGAAGATAACGTGCAAGCTGCTACAACATGGAAAATGGCAAGAACGTGAATCCAACCGGAAATTGTAGAGCGAATTTCAATCCAAGGTAAGGGTGGGGTTCTAACTCTATAATTGGGTTTATGATGATTGATATGTGGGGTTAGGGGTGACTATTGTCTTGTTTGTGAATTGAGAATGTATGATTGATGTATGATGAGGATTGATGAATTTTGATGAATATTGATGCCTTGATGCTGTTAAAATGTTGTAAGATTATAGGGTAATTATGGGTGATGAATTGACATGATTATAAGAAGTTTTAGGGCTTTAGGTATGAATTCTGTAGTGAGTTGTTCTGATGAAAAACATAGAATGTAGCAGTAATGAAAATGCAGAATTTGGTAAATTGATAACAGGCAATACTGTATTAGGATTAATGAATTAATTTGGAGAATAGAATTTGTTAATACTGTTCCTATTTAGATTGACATTAGGCGAAGAATTAGAACAATAGGATGAACATAAAATAGCAGTTCTGATGCTAGACGTAGGTGTTAATAGTTGCGTGACCTAGTGAAAAGTAGAAATTCTGATGTTAGAAGTTGCGTTGAATTACTCGAAAATAGAAGTTCTGATGTTAGGAGTTGTATGGGTCTGAAGATGTGGTCAGTCAAAGGACGGTGATGATCAGAAGTTGTATCTGATCAGAGGTTGGGTGGTCAAAAGATGAGATGATCAGAAGTTGTATCTGGTCAGAGGTTGAGTGGTCAGAAGATGAGATGATCAGAGGTTGCATCTGATCAGAGGTTGCATTAGTCAGAAGTTATAGTAGTCAGAAGATTGTGTCGCCCAGAGGTTGTGTCATTAGAAGTTGTGTATTTAGAAATAGCGTTGGTTAGAGGTTGCGTGATCAGAAGTTGGATGGCCTTTGCGTTTTTTTGTGCAGAGCAATGAATGTTGGATGCTTAGAAGCTGTTGTTGAGCTATAACAGTAGGAATAGTGGCAGTCATGATGTAGAGTTGCAGAATGGCAGTATTGTTTTACTGTGGAATTGAAATATTGTTGAGTTATTAATAAGAAGTTATTAATGAATAATGATGTTTGATGATTCATAAATAAATGACGTTAGATAAATTATTTTGATTATTTGAGATGTTTTGAGATGATTATTTGAGATGTTTTGAGATGATTATTTGAGATGTTCTGAGATGATTATTTGAGATGTTTTGAGATGATTTGAGGTGTTGTTAACTTGAGTGTTATCATTACATTCATATTTGTGTCGCATACATTGCATTTTTTTGAGATGGAGCTTATGCTCGTTGAGATGGCCTGGATTGGCAAATTTTGAGATGAAGGCAATGCCTTGTGGATGCCTCTATTAATTGGCAAATTTTTGAGATGGGAGTTCTTCTCCAATGGTACCACATGCATTTGCATAGTATTTAGTCGCATCATATGATTTCATGAAGAAGTGTATTTTGATGTTGATGAATGTATATTATTATTGAGATTGTCGTTGATTATGAGATGAGAAGTGGTGATGCTGTTGATCTAATTTAATATATTAATTATCATGCACTTTATTATATTGTTAGATATATCACCCCTTCTGTTTGAATGTTTCCCTTATGTTGGTAATGTGCAGGTAATTGAGAGTGAAGGATGTATACCTTCAATAGTTCGAGTCGGTATCATTGCTCTAATATGTAACACTCAGGGGGGTGAATGTTTGCTGATTTTTTATCGTTTATTTTCAGTTATTGAATTTTATTTTGATTATTATTAAATATGAGATGTTTTCTAAGTTGCTAAATGTTAGAGATTTTATTAAGAATTATGCTGCGTAGATGTTGATTTATTTGATTAAATATGTTATGTTGATAGTTCATCTTATGTTTGAAAAAGTGTTATATATCCACGATGAATGCAATGAATTTGTTAGAAGAATTTGTGACGTCCCGATTCATTTGTATGATTGAAATTTTATAACTCTGATTTATTTTGCATAATTGCTTGGGGTAGAATTGGGGTGTTAAAGACTGAGCAGGTAAACCTCTGATTCCTCCTTTGGTAGTAATGTTAGCCTCAATCTCAAACTTCCTCAAGTGAGTTATATTGGAAATATCATGAGATTTGGGCTCTATTTCTAAGCAGGTGAAAGGAACACAATTAGTAATAGGTAAACCAAGTAAGTAATAATACTCCTCCAATGTGGGCATCAACTGATAATCAGGAGAGTGAAACATCAGTATAACGGATCATAGATCTAGACCAATGTAAAAAGAATACTCTTCTTCATCTTGAGATTCATTTTGTAGGACTCTCAATCTCAGGAATCAAACTCATCAGTTCCTCTATCTTATGGTCCTTGAAACTGTACTCCTGAGTCTTTATCCTTTCAAAATCCATGGTCAAAAGATTACTTGAGATATTTGCAAAAGTCAACCTTAAATTCCTTGAAAAACGATTTAAAGAATGCTCATGGGTGTATGAATGCATGATGATGCAACAATCACACACATGATCACAAACATGGGGGTTCATATGTTCAACTTCACGATCATGAAGTCAAAGGTACTACCCGCAATGTAAGTACTAATGGTTTATCACCTGCCGAACAAGGTTCTAAGGAAATCCCAGAGTCTACATTCTTCCTTCGGATATTACCAACGTCCCAATTAGCTTTGTAATTAGAAATATTCTCAGGAAAAACTAGTTAGAGTGTAGCATCGCGTGACAACTACTTTCGGATTGATTCGTTATAGTCTCCGCACTACACCTAAAAGGCCAAGATGGGTTAAGAGTTCTATGACTTCTCAGCTTCTCAGTCTCCAAGGTCGAAATCAGCAATGTCTTCTCGATTGTTCAGTAAACAAATACTACAGTCAAAAGGGCATCCACTAAGTGGGGTATCTCATGTTTCCTTTTTCTGAATTGCCCCCTCAAAGTTAACATGACTATACCACCCATATATACAACAAATAACACACCAAGCACCTTGAAAACCATAAAAATTCAGACAGACAAACAAACAAATATAGAACAAATAATATACAACAAACAATTTCACATACATAGATAAACAAAGATAGGCTCAACCCACTTAGAGATTCTCCCCAGTGAAGTTTCCAATTTTCTGTAGCGGTAGAAATGTTGAGACTAAGCCATTGGATTGACTTAACTCGTACGAATAAAATAAAAATCACCACCGCGCTTTATTGTTTTCAAATGAAATGGGAGAAGAGTTAATAAACCCAAAAATAGGGGGAGAGAATCTAGGTACGAGGGTTAGTGATGAAAAGGGAAGGTATTAGCATCCTAAACATCTATGGTACTCCGCACAAACCTCTTTGAAAATTAGTGTATTTTGGCTATAAGAGGTGTATACAAAATAAGATGGTGGAGATGAGAAAAGAAGTATTTTTTACAATTTTGCACCCGCCGCAATTGTGAATCTTTAGTGCCTACGTACCACCTTTCGTGCAATAGGGGATCAACGTACTCGTAGTTCACCTAAAATTTTTTAAAACACATATGTGTTGGTTAATTTTAAGAGAATAGACATCTCGTCATATCCGAGTGGAAAACATACTTACTTCCCACAATTATGAGAAAGGAGCATTTGCATCAGCTCAAAGTGGAGGATATAACTTGGATTTAAAACCCATCACTCAACACTCAAGTGGAAAATAGCCCTCTTGACTACATATTGTATAAGTATAATAGCTTGCGTTACTACAAAAACCAACAAGCGTCTAATCTTTTGAGAAAAGTTTTAAAGTAAAAAGCCAAAGTAGAACAATGGTTTTGATGAGGATAATGACTTTTAGTCTTGAGAAAGATGTCAAAGTATGATTAAATTGATTAAAGTTTCATTAAGAAAATATTTTTGAAAATGCATGGACCTAAGTACAAGTTTATTATGAAAGTGGTTCAAGTTAGAAAACAAGAAGGGTTTTGAAAATGAGGGAGGATATTTTTGAAATTAAAGAAGATACGAAGAGATGAAGGGACTATCATAAAACATAAAGTAAAATCCAAGGAAAAGAACGATCTAACCAACAAGAAGCCGACACTTGACATAAATAAGTCAATGTAGAATTCCCATCCTTTGGATTGAAACCAAGCAAGAAAAAATACTAAACCTCTAAGGAACACCAAGCTTCAGATGAATTAAGTCTTCACAAAAATTATGCAGAGTAACATCTGTATACGGAGGATTTCTCAATCATAGACAAAGCATAAAATCATAATAACCTGCACACAGAAAAAATCAACCCAATGCCTTGGAGTAAACCCCAAGAACCTCGGGTAAAATAACAACAGAGCAACAAGGTCCCCAAGTATCAAGGATTCTAATCCTCAGTTTGAGAGATCCACAACTCCATAATTCCAAGCATAGTGACCAAGTAGTCCATAAAAAATAAGTCTGTTAAGGTTCAAGTCGATTATTAAGTGTCATTAAAAGAAAAGAAATCTCAAGTGAGCAAAGAAAACATGACATAAAAAATAACTACTCAAGTGAGCCAAAAAAATGGCATAAAACGTAAATGCTAAAAAAATAAATGGTACATAAAGATAAAGGCACAAAATAAAGGCATAAAGTAAAGTTAATTGTTAGTTAATTAAAAGTTAGAGGTCATATATAACAAAAGGTTAGTTGAATGACCATCTTGAAGTTTGCTTTTAAAACCTCATTAGAAGATTGATAAAATCAAAGCCTCTCAACAAAAAGTTTCATTTGCTTTTTGTAAAGTATATCATTTATTTCAAATACTCAAGGCAACCACATACGATCAACGATGTTTAAATGATTCACTTAGACTAAAATTCATTAAGTTCATTAGAGGATTGATAGAATCAAAGCCTCCTAACAATGAACTTCAAAGTTATTGGATCCAAGGTTTCAAATTAAATATACTTTGGATTGCAAACATAGGTTTGGGCCACGAAACATCATTTTTAGAATTGGGACAAATTTAGCGCTATGTTAAACAATCGTAAATGGACTTATGTAGAAGCCATACCTATTTTAAGACTGATCAATAGCAATCTATGTATCAATCATGTTAGATAAATGATATGTAGATCATTATCAAAAAACATGTAGCACAAGTAAAAACAAGAAAGGGATAAGAATAAGAGGGATGAGATGGTCAAGATAGAACCACAAGTCCACATGAATCTCAAAATTAGGTCAAACTATCATAAATATCATTCATCTAATTTAATGGATTTGGTTCTTTCAAACCTATAAACATTCTAGTCTAATGATATCAATAAAGTTGAACCAAGGTATCATCAATTATGTCCAAAGTCAGAACCAATCCCAAGAAAAATAAAACCTCAATTAAAATCATTTAAAAATGATTTTTATTTGGCCAAATAATAAGATATTATTGATGAAACACTTGTAGAGAATCCAAACACCAAATAAATTTCAAATGAGTCCATCATAAAATCAGAAAATCTATTTAAGATTTTTAGAAAAATATTTGGTAATTTTCATAAACCGAAAAATACTTTTTAACCAATTAAAATCAAGTAAACAAGGCAAAAAATAAGAAACATAGTAAAATCAAACATAAAATTCTGAAAAAATATAAATTAGGAAGAGAATAAATAAAAGAAAATTTTAACAAAAACTTTGGTATTTTTTAGAATTAAAATTAGAGAGTTATTAATTTTTTTAAAAATAAAACAATTTTTTAAAATAAAATAAAACTAGAAAGAACATAAGGCATTAGATTCAGCTCAGTTATCCACCATGTCAGATCCAAAGCATTGAAGCTAGGATGTATAGTGACCATCCCTGAAACGCGTGCATGCAACACAAAAAGCGGCAACCAATCAGATTAAAACAAATAGCTTAAGATAACTGGTTGAAGAGCGACACGTAGGTCGTCTTCAACCTCCAACAACCTGCAAATAGGGAAATGACGAGACTCTTTAAACGAAAACATTAGAAGCTCAGAGTGGTATCATTGGATTCGTCTCATCAAACCATCCTAATCACATTGTGATACGGTGGGAGAACTGACTTGAAGGTTTTGCGTTCGATCGCAAAAATTGCGGTTAGCAAGAGTCGCCACTGACTTTTCTTTTATCCAAAAGGAAAGGTGAAAAATAATAGGAAATACCTTTGAGATTATTTCTTGAGTTCGGGGGGTAGATTATGAAAAAAGAAGGTATTAGCACCCTTTTCATCCATGGTTTTCCATGGTCTCTTAGTTACTTGATAGATCACTTGCTTTTGTTTGAAATTATACTTTGTGTGGTTTTTGACAGTATTTTGTAAAGAGGCCATTGTTTAGGCAATCTTTGTAATGATTCTTGTTTGTAAGAATGTATACAAAGATGTTGATATTTTGAAAATGTTTTCAAATTTTGTAAGATGTTTTGAAAGTGTAGGTGTTTGTTTTTAAAATAGCAAGGACGTTTGTTTTGAAATGGAGCAAGTAATTAGGAGCAATCTACCTACTCAAATGTCTTTCTTGTTCATTTTATTTTCCTTTGACATTGTTGTCTTGCCATTGATTTGGTAAGCAACCCTATCTTTGGATGTAAACGGGACGAGTGTGGGTCATCGTATAACCATGATTTGCAATGTTGCAAGGTATCTTATCTTTTTTTATTTAGGGACTAAGATCATTTGGAAGGTGTTGTACCCCAAAATTTGCCCTCCCATATTCTTCAAGATTTGTCAAGTCAAAGTCACAAAATTCCCCAAGGGTTGTGCAGCTCAACAGCTTCCCATACAGTCAAAACTAGGGTTTGAGTCCTGATCAAGAAAATGAAGATTTCAAAGGCCCAATCAAGTCTCATATGCCTACAAAGATGGTCAAGCATCCTCATATCAAGTTTCAAGGCATTCAGCTCAAAATTGCACAGTCAAAACCCTAAATTGCACTACAGTCAACTGTAGGGGCAAAATGGTCATTTGACAGTCAAAAGTTCAAATTTTTGGTCAACATATCATTTTGAAGCCACAAACATCATTTGATTAATGCTTGATCATGATTCTCAAAATTTGGCTCAGAAATCATCAAAGATGCAAAAGTTGCTATATTTGGACAGCTGAAAAAGTCAACTGAAATTGACCAGGGCATAACTTTCACATGGATTATCAGAAAAATTCCATCCAAAGCTCATTTTGAAGAGAAAGACATTTCCTACAACTCATCTTCATATTCCAAGTCCAAGAAATGCTCTCACAAAAAGTTATCAATTTCAACATTATAGGTCATTTTCAAAAGTCAACAAAAAGGGACTTTAAGTCAAAGGCCATAACTTGAGATTGGTAAATCAAAATGACATGGGACCAACGACATTGGTTAGAGGACTCAAATACCTTTCCAAAATGTCCAAGAACATGTGAAAAGCTTAAAAATTGAGCAAGTTATGCCTTGTGGAAGTTGGGAAATTTTTGGGAATTTTGAAAAGTCAACATTGATGCAAATGATCCAAAAATGCAAATGGGCCCATTTTTCTTCCAAGTTTCTTCATGCCAAGCCTATGCACGACCATTAAGCCCAAGGGGAAGTATTTTCTCAATTTTTAATTATTTATTTGAATTTATATTAATATTAATTCACTTAAATCATTTAAATATGTAGAAAATATAAACTTGACCTAAAAAAATCTTTTTGTGCACATTCTACTCTCAAGATTTCGTGTACAATTAAATATGGCAAGTTTTGGTGTGATTGGAGCATGATTGAACCAAATTACATGTGAAAAAGATTCAAAAAAGATTTTACAAAATCAAATATGCAAAACATTGAATTCATGAGATTTTGTGCAATTTTGTTGACCTAGCATGCTCACTATATGATCAGGAATCAAAACCTAAAGCCAGGACACTCTAAGCTGCGCCCCAAGAACACTTTGCAAACTGAAATTTTTTCCATAAAACACAAAACTGTTTTCAAGGTTAGGAGACGATTCAAGCCTCAACTTCCATTCCATTAGATTCCTGGGACAATTCTGAACGTGTGCCAATCCCTAACATCAACCAAAACGCAAAGAAGTGGTATCAAGAACTCAGACTGTACCTTGAAACTTTTGAAATCGCATATCTCAAATCATACATCTTTTTGCATTTTGATTGATGAATTCTTGTTCATATTGGAGTTTCCAAGCTAACCATTACCTTTAATTGCGTTTTTATTAACCATACGAGATTATGCCATGTTTGGATATTAGGGTTTGCAGGTTTTAAAATTGGGGTTTTTGCAATCAAGAAAAATTAGAGGCTAGGACTAAGACCACTAAGTTCAACGCGTCTGGACGATGAGAATGGTGTATTCGCGATGAATTTATGATCAATAGATTCCTATTCGCTATTTTTTGATAGGGCCTCTATGGCAACGGGTTAAAACCGTTGCTTTATGTTTTTATGTTTCAGAAAATAAAAGAGAGAACGAAGAAGAAGGACTCGTGGCATGCAGGGATTGGTGGCATTTGAATTTCGCGCGCCCTCCACTAATGTATTTGCTTTTTCTTTTTATTATATATTTGCCATATTATGTTAACGCGCGTGATGTAGCTCAGTTGGCAAGTGAAGGGACTATTAATCTCCAAGACCTGGGTTCAAGTCCCAGGTCTGTGCAATTCCTCATATTATTTTTCAATACAAAATCATGTGCAACGCTAACATCCAGGACATACCATACACCTCAAAGCCTGATCGTCCACGCGTCCATCCCATTCAGATCAAAGGCGTAGGATCAAGGAACACAATAAACCCCAGTCAAAGCATCATACAGGATTCAAAAAGTCAATGGACTCAAGCTTAATGGGCCTGAAATGCTAAGGCCTTACCTCCTAATTTGGGGCTACCCCCCCCCCCCCCCCCCTGGTTTGCTTCTTTTCTTATCTTTTTTTATCTTTTAATTGTTATTTTGTTTTCTAATTTAATTAATTATCTTTTTTTTACAAAATATAAAAACTCCATTAAAAATCAGAAAAAGACAAAAGTGTAATAATTATTTTAATTATTTTGCTAAATAAATTAACATGTAAATATTTAGTTTTAATTAGGTTTTTTTAACTTTAATTCCTTTTAATAAAAATCCAAAAATATAGAATTAGGTTAATTAACATTTTCTATTCCTTTTAAATTTTCTCTTTTTTTATCACAACATTATTTGTTTATTTATTTTATTTTTATAATTAATTGTACATAAATATAATTTAGGTTTAAATTAGGTCAAAAATTCAATATTTTCATAATAAACTTAAAAAAAAAACATTAGAACTAGGGTTTAGCATTTTATTTTTAATTTCAATAAATTCTTTTTCTTTTAAATCTTAAAAAACACAAAATACCAAAAAACATTTAATTTTTAATTTTAATTCTCATTAACTTTAAATATTTTGCAAAAGGGTCCAACGTCCATTGTTTTAATTATTTTCTTTCGCGCATTTACTTTATTGCTTATTATAATTTTGTATCTCTCCCAAAGCATTGTAATTTAAATTTCTCGCACTTTTATTTTATTGCTTTATTTATTTTCCGCTAAATCGGGTCCGGTTTAATTTTGGCGATGTGGACCCGCGCCTTTGTAATAGTCGTAGATTTATTTTTCCTCGCAAATATTTAACTGTTAAAAAGCATGCAAGAATGAATGGCCTTAATTAAAATCAAGCGTAGATCACAACAAACATGACAAGACAAATAACTGAAACATGACACACAATTCGCACACACCACCCCTAGGGTACGCCTCACTGTTGCCTTTCGAAAGGTGGTCGTCGAGTAGAGGACGTCTTAGTAAGTCCTCATGATCCGGGAACCTGGCATGAGGGTAGCTTCTAAGGTGTCTTCCCATTGCTCTGGTGATCACCACGTCCCTAAAACTCGAATTGACCCGAACGCCTCCAACAGTGGTGCTACCTACCTCTCAATGGTGGGATGGCACTACTTTAAAGGACATTTACACAGACGAATTCCTTAGGGTAGGTAGGTTCTCAAGGATACTTGCTCTAATTTCAAACAAACCAAAACATACTTTTCACACCAACACATTTTCAAAAGCTTTCAAAGCAAATTTTTCAAACACTCTGACGTACGAGTCGAACTGAAATTTTTCAAAGAAACTTTTTTAAACCCACATTGAAAAGCAGGCAAACATTTTGAAAACACATTGAGCAAGTATCTAAGAGCCCATGGATAACCATGGATAGAAAGGGTGCTAACACCTTCCCTTTCTATAACCTACCTCCCGAACCGAGAGCAATCTCTATAAGGAATTTTTCTGTGCTTTTGTCCTTTCCATTTGGAGAAAATAAAAGACGGTGGCGACTCTTGCTTCCGCGACATTTCGCGATCCAGCATCAAACAGTCAGTTCCAGATCCACCGATCACAGAACTGGCGACTCTGCTGGGGAACTTAACTAAAAGTTAGGTGTACCTTAGGGCTAGTTCATAACTGTGTTTTCAATTGTATTGATTTGATTGCTTTAAACTTGTGGGTTGCATGGGAGTTACATAGATCCTAACCCGGATCTGGGGATACCCTGTTTAGGTAGCATAAGCTGTGAGGGACCTGTCCGGCGTATACCGACATGGGTGAAGCAGTGGCTACATTGGTGTGGCGCCTTGGTCTGTACCGATATCCCTCGTGTCGAAACGGGGAGAATATGGGTCTTCCAAGGAGTCATTAAGCACCAACAGACCTTAGGACCTTAAATGACCCAACTTGGCCAATAGAACAGTAGCAGTATGCTACGCCCATTGAGGCTAAACTCTCGTGATGGTTCTGGCCGCAAGAAAAGATTGCGATGCTGGAGTTATGACCGATTGAGGGTAGTCAATGATATTGGGATCCTCTAAGAACCCGGTTACTTTGATAGGACAAGTTGAGCCCACCAACTTCAAGAGGGTAATACCCAGACCCCATGCTGGCCCAAACCTAAGGGCTCTCTCTTGTGTGACTTGTGTGCCTTCGTACTTGACTATCTGCATGCTTGTGACCTAACACTTGTTTCTTGCAGGTTTTGTTTCAGTCCTTAATTAAGACTCATAACAGGGTTCACTCACATTACCCCATGCATAGCATAACATCATACCATTACATGCATCCTGCATACATCCTAACCCATTTCAAGGATCTCAAGGGCTTGTGATGCAGGTCATGATAAATCAAACATCTAGCCAGGGGCAAAGAGGATTTATTTTCCTCTAGCCAAGGGTGTCAGGGGCTATGACCCACTGGATATGGTGAGCCTTTGACCCTTGAGGAAGGACTCTCTACAACAGGAAGTTCCTTCAATCAAGTTACCGGTTTTCAACTCTAACAAGTTTCTCTGTTTACCCCGCGAGATCCTTGAAATCATTGCATGCATGCCATACATCTCATTGCATAACAGATACCTTTTTTTTCTGCAGGTTACTTACCTTCTTCGCTGTTTATTTCAGCAGTCTCGTCATGAATCCTGAATCATCAGCTGAGCAGTCTATCAAGGCCCTCCAGGCTCAGAATGCCCAATTCCAAGGACTAATCATGAACTTGACCCAGGGGCAGCAAGATCTGAAGGCTCTGCTCTTGAAGAAGGAAAAGAAGAAGAAGAGGACTGTCTTGTTCAGCCCTAGACGCAGATCTGGGAATACACCGCAAGTCGAAACTGAGAGGACAACTCCATCTGTGAGGGAAAGCAGTCACCATGAGAGAGAGGTGCCTAGTCCAGTGGTCTCCGACAACGAGACAGATTTCAACGACGAACAATACCCTCCGGCTGAGGATAAGTACAAACAGTTGGAAGACCGGCTCAGTGCTATAGAGATACAAAAAGTTCCTGGCCTGGACTTTGAGGATCTAGGTCTGTCTTCTGGGGTAGTGATCCCGCACAAGTTTAAGGCACCTGCCTTTGCAAAGTACGATGGGGCATCCTGTCCTAAGTTGCATCTCAGGGCTTACACAAGGAGGATCCAGCCCTATACAGCGGACAAAAATTTATGGATCCATTTCTTCCAAGAGAGTCTTTCAGGGACTCAGCTCGAGTGGTTTTATCAATTGAATGGAGCCAACATCCGTACCTGGGAGGACTTAGCCACTGCTTTCTACAAGCATTACCAGTACAATGCCGACCTTGCTCCCACACGCACTCAGCTTCAGGGAATGTCTATAGGTACAGGCGAAGGTTTCAAAGAGTACGCACAGAAATGGAGAGACCTTGCTGGAAGGGTACAGCCTCCATTGACGGACCGGGAACTCGTTGATATGTTCTTGGGGACCCTATCCGGGCCATTCTTCAACCACCTCATTGGTAACTCATCTGCTGGATTTACCGACCTCATCCTGACCGGCGAAAGAATTGAAGCTGGTATCAAGAGCGGGAAAATTCAAGAGGCCACACCTTCTGATATTCATAAAAAGCCTTACACGGGAAAGAAGGAATCTAATGCTGCATACGGTCAAAAGGGTCGCTGTGATCAACATGCAGGGGCAGTCATGATCTCTGGTTCTGCACCACGCCGCCAACCACAGAGGGGAAACCAGCAAAGGTCGGACGGGCCTAAAAGGCAGTTCACCAACATTAACATGCCATGGTCGCAAGCACTGCAACATATGTTGAAGATGAACCTGATTGCAGTGATCAACCCTCCTGCCAATCCTAAGACCTCCTCTCCTAGCTATAATCCAGAAGCCAGATGCGCTTATCATTCCGATAGCCCGGGGCACGATACTGAGGACTGTTGGGCACTAAAGTACAAAATTCAGAACATGATCGATGCCAAAGAGATCGAGTTCGAGCCTGCTGAGACTCCCAACGTGATCAATGCTCCATTGCCAAAACATGGCTAGGATTGAGAATTTTTTGTTCATTTGAATTCAAGTTGTATTTTTCCTTTCTTGTTCAGATAAACAATTATTATGTTAAACTCTTTTATTTCATGAATGCATTACACATGTCTGTCTTGATTTAATTATGTTTACTATGCTTAAAACTGCTTTCATATTTTTGCAATGGTCAACTCTTAATTGAAAATTCTAAGCCTCTTGAGGGAGGATGACGAAAACGATACCGCGATCATTAAAGTATGCTTTTGAACAAACCCCGCTGATGAGGTACAGGCATTGTTTCAACCCCTAAACACTGGAGTTATAAGGATGATAATCCCTCGTCAACCCATCAGAGCCAAAGAAGTAGGAGTTTTTATTTTCAAAAATCAAAACCCTTAATCATAACCTGGGGCAGGGTAGTTCTCTCAGTTGATCCAAGTGCATCTTTACAAAACGAACAAAGACAGTGATGGTTCAGAACAATCAAAAGGACAGGCAGTCATCATCAAAATTCATAAATGAAAAGCCCAAAAAGTCAAAACCAATAAAGAAGACTTACCAAACTGGGGCATCCCGCTGACTGTAATCCCAAAAAGGAAACAGTTCAGGCAAAAAAAGAAAGGGATAACAAAAATCAAGCAAGAGGTCTCACAACCAAAGCAAAAATGACTGCCCATCCAAAAGAAATCATCAACATCTGAACCATCATTGGAACATCAGAACAAAGACTCGAACAAGGTCTAACGCACGATCAACTGAGGTTAGGTTTGGAGAATATAACGAAGAGCGGGTGGGTACAAATAATTTGAGCCTTTATCCTTTGTTTCTTAAACTGTGAACCAGGCCACGATATAACCCTTAAAAGTCCTAGCTGAAGCATGGGTTAGTTCGAAAGCATACTGTTACGAAGGTATCCTGACTCCTGAAGGTTTGCTGTAAAATATTGAGTTGACATCGCACTATATTACAAAAAAATGCATTTTCAAAATTCAAGACAGACATAGACTGTTGCATTCTTAAAATAACCTTGTTTGCATATGACTATTTGTTTGAACAACAGGGAAATTCGCACGATGAACACCTTGTGAACAGAAGTACCTCCAATCAAGGGTCACAGTAGGAGCATTGCCCATTACCTGGGGCATGGCAAAATACTTCCAACAGGGGCAACTCCCTACATTCTGAGAGCGTGGACATAGTCGAAAAAATACTACGCACAATCAAAGACCCGCTAGGTTGACACACCTAGGCAAAAATAAGGGCTTCCCGGCGAACCAAAAGGGTTCGGGCAAAATGAAGGGATGAAATGAAAAAACATGTACACCCGGCAAGTCGAAAACCTGAAAAGGCGGCTTGGGCAAAAATGGGTATCCCGGTGGACTGAAAACCCGAAAGGGCGGTTCAGGCAAAAGTTAGGGATCAAAAGCGTACGACTATGTTCCGGTATCTCGTCATTTGCCTACCCGAAGATTTGTCGATCACCCACACAGGTATCCTCTTCCCTCACCTCCGAAGCAGGGGCAATAATGAGCTATCCAGGCGACCCAATTGCTCTGTCAACCAAATTACAAAGGACATATCAATATAAGAATGATTACCATCTACCCTTACAAATTCCAGATCGTAGGTTAACGTCCGAGACCAAACAGGACAATCATCCACTCAATCAAAATCATGCGACCCAACACCGGTTTCCTCTCAACCTTCAGACAAAGTCATACACAGACTCCTCCTCCACAAGATGACCTAACCCCGGTTCATCAAGAAGTTTTTACACGAACTTATCCAAGTAACCTAACCCCGGTTCCTCCAGAAGTCTTACATGGACCTATCCCAAGGTAACCCAACCCCGGTTCATCCAGAAGTCTTACATGGACCTATCTCAAGATGACCTAACCCCGGTTCATCAAAAAGTTTTTACACAAACTCGTCAAGTAACCTTACCCCGGTTCCTCTAGAAATCTTACATGGATTCATCTCAAGCAACCTTACCCCGGTTCATCCTGAAGTTTTACACAAACTTATCCCGAAGTAACCTTACCCCGGTTCGTCAAGAAATCTCACACGGATCTATCTCAAGGTAACCTAACCCCGGTTCCCCCAGAAGTCTCACATGGACTCGTCTCCAGTAACCTTACCCCGGTTCGTCAAGAAATCTCACATGGATTTGCCCCAAGGTAACCTAACCCCGGTTCCTCCAGAAGTCTTACATGGATTTAGTTCAAGATAACCTCACCTCGGTTCATCAAGAAGTTTTACATGAACTTACCTCACCAAGCAACCCTACACCGGTTCTCTCTCTTCAAGATGCAGTTTTACACGGACTCATCATCAAAGTAACCCTACCCAGGTTCCTTCTCCATTTCAGATGCGGTTTTACACGAGCTCATCAGCAGGCAACCCTACATAGGTTCCCTCTTTCAACCTACAGCATTACAGTTCAAAATCTCCCCAAGCAGTAAGCTTATCCCCAGTATATTCTGGAAGCTTATCCTCGCAGAGCATGAACGCGTCGTCTGGCTTTATTTAAAGAGTTATTTCCTTAACGGGATATAACTGGGTTATCCTCAGCCAAAAGCCACGGAAAGAGCGTCGTCAACGAAGCCTTCGTATCCCCAGCGAAGTCCATCAACACTTCCAACAACAAGGATATCCTCAGCAAGTTACTATCAACAATCAATAGAGTGTCTCTATCCCCACAGGGTATCGCTTCCCAGCATGGTCACTAGAGTATTTTTCTCCCCGCAGAATTTTCCATTTGCCAAGTTTATTCCGCAACGGAGTCATCTTCTCCTACCGGTATTCTTGCAGTTATCATCTCCAGCGGAAGCAAAATCTATTCTTCAACGTCAGCCCAGGATACAACTTCCCGGCACCCGTCAAGGATTCACTTTCCTAGACGAAAACATACATAAAACTTCACATACATCATCATAGCATGCAATAACGCACTGCATCATACAAGTCTCCTTTATGTTGAGAACATCATTGCTTGATCCATATCATGCATTGCATATGACTGACTTTTACCTTTCAGGAAAGATGCAGTTTAAAGTCTCAATCACATTTCAAGATCTAGACCGGTTCAGTTAAATCGACCCTAAGATTTTCCTGATGCTTATCCAGTCAAAGGCCTTCTCTTGGTTCAGTCAGATCGACCCTAAGATCTCCCTGATGCTTATCCAGTTGAAGATATTTCAAGACCTAGACCGGTTCAGTTAAATCGACCCTAAGATTTTCCTGATGCTTATCCAGTCAAAGGCCTTCTCTTGGTTCAGTCAGATCGACCCTAAGATCTCCCTGATGCTTATCCAGTTGAAGATATTTCAAGACCTTGTCCGGTTCAGTTAAATCGACCCTAAGATTTTCCTGATTCCTACCCAGTCAAAGGCCTCTCTGGTTCAGTCAGATCGACCCTAAGATCTCCCTGATTCTTATTCCAGTAGAAGACACCCAAGATTTTTCTCAACACGCGTTGTTGAAGTTAAAGACACCCAAGATTTTTCTCAACGAGCGTTGTTGAAGTTAAAGTCGCCCAAGGTTCTCTTACCATTCATGCTAAGGTAGTAACCATCCCTGGTTCATTCATCAGCGTTTGAAGCTCCAGATTCAGCTCCTGTAACCAGTCAGGACACATCTATACAAAGCATCTGAAAACCAGCTCCTGCAACATGTCAGGTACTCATTTTTCTTTTGCAGGTACACAAGTTCTCGCTAAGGAATCTCTTACGCGATCAACCTCCAGATGGCATCTATAAGCCCATCGTCCTATCCAGCAATCTCCAAATGGCATCTATAAGCCCATTCCCCCATCACTGTCACTATGTGAGCGCAAATTTCTGGGCACTTTAGTGTCCAATCATCTTCTACCCTCGGATTACGAAAGGCACGTCAGCCAATCTGCATCCTCAGGTCTAAGAAGATTGAACAGGGGCAACTGTTGTACCCCAAAATTTGCCCTCCCATATTCTTCAAGATTTGTCAAGTCAAAGTCACAAAATTCCCCAAGGGTTGTGCAACTCAACAGCTTCCCATACAGTCAAAACTAGGGTTTGAGTCCTGATCAAGAAAATGAAGATTTCAAAGGCCCAATCAAGTCTCATATGCCTACAAAGATGGTCAAGCATCCTCATATCAAGTTTCAAGGCATTCAGCTCAAAATTGCACAGTCAAAACCCTAAATTGCACTACAGTCAACTGTAGGGGCAAAATGGTCATTTGACAGTCAAAAGTTCAAATTTTTGGTCAACATATCATTTTGAAGCCACAAACATCATTTGATTAATGCTTGATCATGATTCTCAAAATTTGGCTCAGAAATCATCAAAGATGCAAAAGTTGCTATATTTGGACAGTTGAAAAAGTCAACTGAAATTGACCAGGGCATAACTTTCACATGGATTATCAGAAAAATTCCATCCAAAGCTCATTTTGAAGAGAAAGACAGTTCCTACAACTCATCTTCATATTCCAAGTCCAAGAAATGCTCTCACAAAAAGTTATCAATTTCAACATTATAGGTCATTTTCAAAAGTCAACAAAAAGGGACTTTAAGTCAAAGGCCATAACTTTAGATTGGTAAATCAAAATGACATGGGACCAAAGACATTGGTTAGAGGACTCAAATACCTTTCCAAAATGTCCAAGAACATGTGAAAAGCTTAAAAATTGAGCAAGTTATGCCTTGTGGAAGTTGGGAAATTTTTGGGAATTTTGAAAAGTCAACATTGATGCAAATGATCCAAAAATGCAAATGGGCCCATTTTTCTTCCAAGTTTCTTCATGCCAAGCCTATGCACGACCATTAAGCCCAAGGGGAAGTATTTTCTCAATTTTTAATTATTTATTTGAATTTATATTAATATTAATTCACTTAAATCATTTAAATATGTAGAAAATATAAACTTGACCTAAAAAAATATTTTTGTGCACATTCTACTCTCAAGATTTCGTGTACAATTAAATATGGCAAGTTTTGGTGTGATTGGAGCATGATTGAACCAAATTACATGTGAAAAAGATTCAAAAAAGATTTTACAAAATCAAATATGCAAAACATTGAATTCATGAGATTTTGTGCAATTTTGTTGACCTAGCATGCTCACTATATGATCAGGAATCAAAACCTAAAGCCAGGACACTCTAAGCTGCGCCCCAAGAACACTTTGCAAACTGAAATTTTTTCCATAAAACACAAAACTGTTTTCAAGGTTAGGAGACGATTCAAGCCTCAACTTCCATTCCATTAGATTCCTGGGACAATTCTGAACGTGTGCCAATCCCTAACATCAACCAAAACACAAAGAAGTGGTATCAAGAACTCAGACTGTACCTTGAAACTTTTGAAATCGCATATCTCAAATCATACATCTTTTTGCATTTTGATTGATGAATTCTTGTTCATATTGGAGTTTCCAAGCTAACCATTACCTTTAATTGCGTTTTTATTAACCATACGAGATTATGCCATGTTTGGATATTAGGGTTTGCAGGTTTTAAAATTGGGGTTTTTGCAATCAAGAAAAATTAGAGGCTAGGACTAAGACCACTAAGTTCAACGCGTCTGGACGATGAGAATGGTGTATTCGCGATGAATTTATGATCAATAGATTCCTATTCGCTATTTTTTGATAGGGCCTCTATGGCAACGGGTTAAAACCGTTGCTTTCTGTTTTTATGTTTCAGAAAATAAAAGAGAGAACGAAGAAGAAGGACTCGTGGCATGCAGGGATTGGTGGCATTTGAATTTCGCGCGCCCTCCACTAATGTATTTGCTTTTTCTTTTTATTATATATTTGCCATATTATGTTAACGCGCGTGATGTAGCTCAGTTGGCAAGTGAAGGGACTATTAATCTCCAAGACCTGGGTTCAAGTCCCAGGTCTGTGCAATTCCTCATATTATTTTTCAATACAAAATCATGTGCAACGCTAACATCCAGGACATACCATACACCTCAAAGCCTGATCGTCCACGCGTCCATCCCATTCAGATCAAAGGCGTAGGATCAAGGAACACAATAAACCCCAGTCAAAGCATCATACAGGATTCAAAAAGTCAATGGACTCAAGCTTAATGGGCCTGAAATGCTAAGGACTTACCTCCTAATTTGGGGCTACCCCCCCCTGGTTTGCTTCTTTTCTTATCTTTTTTTATCTTTTAATTGTTATTTTGTTTTCTAATTTAATTAATTATCTTTTTTTTTACAAAATATAAAAACTCCATTAAAAATCAGAAAAAGACAAAAGTGTAATAATTATTTTAATTATTTTGCTAAATAAATTAACATGTAAATATTTAGTTTTAATTAGGTTTTTTTAACTTTAATTCCTTTTAATAAAAATCCAAAAATATAGAATTAGGTTAATTAACAATTTCTATTCCTTTTAAATTTTCTCTTTTTTTTAACACAACATTATTTGTTTATTTATTTTATTTTTATAATTAATTGTACATAAATATAATTTAGGTTTAAATTAGGTCAAAAATTCAATATTTTCATAATAAACTTAAAAAAAAAACATTAGAACTAGGGTTTAGCATTTTATTTTTAATTTCAATAAATTCTTTTTCTTTTAAATCTTAAAAAACACAAAATACCAAAAAACATTTAATTTTTAATTTTAATTCTCATTAACTTTAAATATTTTGCAAAAGGGTCCAACGCCCATTGTTTTAATTATTTTCTTTCGCGCATTTACTTTATTGCTTATTATAATTTTGTATCTCTCCCAAAGCATTGTAATTTAAATTTCTCGCACTTTTATTTTATTGCTTTATTTATTTTCCGCTAAATCGGGTCCGGTTTAATTTTGGCGATGTGGACCCGCGCCTTTGTAATAGTCGTAGATTTATTTTTCCTCGCAAATATTTAACTGTTAAAAAGCATGCAAGAATGAATGGCCTTAATTAAAATCAAGCGTAGATCACAACAAACATGACAAGACAAATAACTGAAACATGACACACAATTCGCACACACCACCCCTAGGGTACGCCTCACTGTTGCCTTTCGAAAGGTGGTCGTCGAGTAGAGGACGTCTTAGTAAGTCCTCATGATCCGGGAACCTGGCATGAGGGTAGCTTCTAAGGTGTCTTCCCATTGCTCTGGTGATCACCACGTCCCTAAAACTCGAATTGACCCGAACGCCTCCAACAGTGGTGCTACCTACCTCTCAATGGTGGGATGGCACTACTTTAAAGGACATTTACACAGACGAATTCCTTAGGGTAGGTAGGTTCTCAAGGATACTTGCTCTAATTTCAAACAAACCAAAACATACTTTTCACACCAACACATTTTCAAAAGCTTTCAAAGCAAATTTTTCAAACACTCTGACGTACGAGTCGAACTGAAATTTTTCAAAGAAACTTTTTTAAACCCACATTGA
Organism: Vicia faba; assembly: GCA_948472305.1. Lineage (NCBI taxonomy): Eukaryota > Viridiplantae > Streptophyta > Magnoliopsida > Fabales > Fabaceae > Vicia > Vicia faba. The sequence continues at coordinate 401,921,193 of OX451736.1, read as the reverse complement.
AAAGCAGGCAAACATTTTGAAAACACATTGAGCAAGTATCTAAGAGCCCATGGATAACCATGGATAGAAAGGGTGCTAACACCTTCCCTTTCTATAACCTACCTCCCGAACCGAGAGCAATCTCTATAAGGAATTTTTCTGTGCTTTTGTCCTTTCCATTTGGAGAAAATAAAAGACGGTGGCGACTCTTGCTTCCGCGACATTTCGCGATCCAGCGTCAAACAGTCAGTTCCAGATCCACCGATCACAGAAGGCAACTTAGATAGCTTCGTCGAGGGACCATGATCTTGTATTTGCTTGTTTTTGCTAAGATACCTCACATACGTAATATGGCCATTTTGTATAAGGCAACCAATTGGAATAACCCTAGGGGTGCTTGTGTGTAAATGTATTGTTTTCATGCTTGTTTTTTTTCTTGAATTAGGGTTTTCTAAGTATCAGTTTTAGTCTTTCCATACAAACCCTAATTACTACCATTGTATATAAAATCGATAAATTGCGAAATTTAAAGTTACTACGCTATTACAACATTTGTGGGGAGGGGGTATACAATTTGTAAATGGGGATTGCAAGAATTTAAACCTAATTAGTCTATTACAACCATATTTAATTGGTATAAATATACAAGGAAATAAATAAATACAAAGTAATAAAATGAATGAATTGTACAAAACTGAAAAAAATGTAAAGGGAATGTATTTTTGTTTGGTTTTCATGAAAAAAAGGTTTTATCTTAACCTAATTAAATAAAGAAAATAATTAATGAGTTTGAATTTATTAAGAAAAGATTTAAAATGAGAACCTAGTTCTACTAATTAATCAAAAGAAAATAAATTCAAGAAAAGTATTTTGGTATTTTCATCTTAAATATTTATAGTATTATAAAATATTTTCTTTTTTATATTAAACTAATGTTTTTTTAAATGGTATGAAAAATAAATAAATAAAAACATGATATTAATTAAGTTTATAAGATTTACTTAATAAAATAAATAAAGTATACAAATTTTTTTTTTGTGGAAAAATAAAATAAAATAAGTCAAAATATAAATATATCATTTTTTGTATTTTATGATTTTTAGTATTTAGAAAAATATATTTAAGAAAAAAAATGAAATAAATAAATAAATAATAAAACTTGGGCCAGGGGGTGCCAAGAGGAAATAGGGAGGTCAGTCAACAAAAAATAATTTAAAAAAAAGCCAGGCCCAAAGAGGCCCAGCGCCTTGCAAACAAAAAAGTCAAAATTGTAAAAATATGAAAAAATTAAAAGTGTACCACTAGGGCTTGAACCGAGGTACCATAGGTTACAAGCGTGCGCTTCTACCACTGGGGTGGCTATACATCCGTTAATACAAATGAAACAATAAATATGTAAGGCAAAACGTGTTCTGAAGACTTCATCTTCAACCTCCAGCCAGACCAACTGTAACTTGCTTATTCCTCATCAAAAATGAAAACTGTAAACATGAAAATTTTAGAAAATTTTCTCACGATTCCAGAAATGTAAAGTATTAAAACTGTAGATCAAAGATAAGCAAGAATTTTAATGGCCCCAATCTAAACCCTAAAAATTTAAGAAATATCAGTTTCAAAATTCTCTAAGCTCAAGCAAAACTAATGGAAACAAAGGACATGGTTAGCTTCAGGGCAATGATATCTACATGTTTTATTCAAAAATAAACTATTGATGATGCCTGTATGAAGAGTTTCAAGTTGAGAAAACTTACCTCAAAATTGGAAATTGTGTTTGGAGTTTGATCTTGTTTCAAGTGATGGTGATGATCAAGTTAGCTTCCTTGAGGTCCTAGGAAGCTAATGCAATGGTTTGCTCAAGTTGAGAGTGGCTGAAATGACTTGGAGAAGTCAAGTTGGAGACTCTGTTTTTTGGTTATGGAAATTATGGTAAATGGTGTTACAATTGTGAAATAATTATAGGGATGAGTTGTATTTGATGTAAGGAAGCTTTAGAAACTAAAAGACCAAGAAACACACGAGGGAAATGGGAGTTTGATGTTCAAGGTCAGCAACTGTGCAACAATGGAGTTTTTGGGAAATTTCTGATTTGAGAGATTTTTGGTGTATTTCAGGGTGCTCAAGCTCGTGTCCTAGCTCACAAATAGTGACTCTATTTATAAGCAACAAGTTTGGAGTGCTCAAGTTGATCAGAATTCAAATTTACATGTTTAAGTTAAACATGTGATTTTTTGACAAAACAAGTTTCTATGCCTTGTGTACTTGCTAAGATAGAGTGGTTATGCTTTAAACAAGCTTGCTTCTGACTTTACGGATGGAGTGTGATCAGAGGGAACAAGTTAGAGGCTCAATGTGAACTTTATGCAAAAAGCTTGGTTTACAAGAATGACATTGTTAACTTTGTGCCATAAATGGAAATGCAACTTGGACAATAGCTCAATTGCTTGGATAAAAGCCTAAACGGATGTGTAAACATTTTATTATGGAGTGACAAACAAGTTTGAGGCCTGGAAAGCAAAGATTATGTAGCCTATCATGGATTTGGTTCACGTGTTCATCAAAAATGACTTGTAATTCAAGTGACAAAAACCTAACTTCATCTCTTCGATTCTCCCTCCTCAAGAATGATCTCAATAAGTTCTTGTACATTTTGGAAAGCTTGAAATGTTCTCTACAACCCATATTTGAATTGCTTTTTAAGATTCCCCTTGGAAATATATGAAAAAGTGCCATGAAGTTAGGTCAAAATCCAGACCACATGTTCATAAAATTATAACTTGAGATCCAAGCATTTTTGGAAGGAGTTGTGTAAATAAAAGTTGTAGACTTCATGGAGATCTACAACTTTCATGTTGGAAAGTTTCTCTTGAATCATCTTGCATCATGGTGAAAATTTTGCTCAAAGTTATGAAAAAATATGAAATTTCCAACACTTAGAAAAATTTCTAAGTTTAGAAATTTTGACTTTTCAAAATGATATCTTTACTATTTGATTTCTTGATGAGTAAGTTTCATATTTTGACATTTTTTGATGAATTGTGAACCTTGGCACTTGAATTTGACCAAAAAGTCAAAGTTTGACTTTTCAGTATGCAATTGACTTTTGATCAGTTGACTGCAAAATTAATATGTCAATCCAATGGACTTGCAATATTTTGAACCATGTCATTAGGTTAAAATTATGCAATTTGGATCTTGATACCATGCCTTAAACCAATTGACCATTTTCTAGGTCAAAAATCAGAAATTGCCCTTTTCTAGTAAAAATCCTAATTTTGACCATTTTACCCTTTTGGAGATTTGATCAAATTTATTGAGGAATTGTGATCCAAACTTGATCAAATGATACATATTAGTCTAAAATGTTAATGTGGATAAAAAATTATGAAGTTTGACTGTAAATTGGCCATGACTTTTTTTCCAATACAGCTGATTTTCAGGTCAACTGCTCAATTGACTTGGCAAAAATGTGATTTAAGGCTTGAAACTTGGCATGATTAATATTGGGGGTCCATGATGATCCATGAAAGTCACATGGGACATTGGAAGTTCAAAAATCCTTGTGCAAACTCAAACCCTAATTTTGGTCATCAGTGTTTGAGGAGATGTCTTGAGCTAATCAAACCCTAGTGCAGTCTTGAGCCCAAGGAGATCTTGTGAGAAAATTCTTGATAAGTGAGAGGGTAAATTTTGGGGTACAAAAGCTGCCCCTATTCAATCTTCTTAAGCCTGAAGAGTTAGATTGGCATATTTTTCCATTCGTGATTCGAAGGTGGAAGATGATTGGACACTAGAGTGCCCAGAAATTTTCACCAGGCGATGTGATGGTAGAGGGAATGGGCTTAAAGATGCCATTTGGAGAGATGATATAAAGTTGTTGGAGATGGGATTGTAGATGCGATCCAAGAGTGATTGTTGAATTGTAAATTGTAAACTGAACAAATGAGTATCAAAATGGTGCCCGTGTCTGAATTATATCTGGAAGTTGGTTTTGAATGAGTATCAGAATGGTGTCCATGTATGGAGCGTATCTAAACTGTACCTGGAAGCTGATTTTGAATGAGTATCAGAATGGCATCCGTGCCTAGAGCGTATATGTACTGTATCTAGAAGTTGAAAACTGAATGAGTATCAGAATGGCATCCGTGTCTGAAGCGTATCTGTACTGTATCTGGAAGTTGAAAACTGAATGAGTATCAGAATGGCATCCGTGTATGGGGCGTATCTATACTGTATCTGGAAGTTGAAAACCGAATGAGTATCAGAATAGCATCTGTGTCTGGAGCGTATCTGTATTGTATCTGGAAGTTGAAAACTGAATGAGTATTAGAATGGCATCTGTGTCTGGAGCGTATCTGTATTGTATCTGGAAGTTGAAAATTGAATGAGTATTAAAATGAGATCCATGTATGGAGCGTACCTAAACTGTATCTGAAAACTTTGAACAATACCAATGGTAGCTATTAACCTTATCCTAAAACGGGTAAAATGTTAGCAAAAATGCAAAGCCATGTTGTATGAAATGCATGGTATAATGTTTTTGTGTTATCAATGTTTATGATATATGGATGAAATGTGTGCGTATGCGAGCTAATTTGTTGCGTTGTTTGTTGGATTGGGGAAAATAAATCCCTGACTGCTGCTGAGGATATGGAGTATAAGTCTACATGTAGTGAAGTCTAAGTGTTGATGAATTTCTTCTTGGAGAAATAAACTCTGTTGTAAGGGAGATTCCGTGTACTTCTTGTAAAATCCCATTGGGGAATCCTGAGAAATTTGACGACTTCTACTGGGGATTGATAAGTGGAAGCTCTGTTCCGCTGGGGATTAAACTGCACACTGTACGAGATTATGGAAATAGCATAGAGAGATTTCCCTACCTCTTAAAGCCATCAATGATCGTCTTCTTATTTTGTTTATTTATAAACAGTAATTATATTTAAATGCATATCTTCAAAAATGAATCATTGGACGTTTTTGTAAATAAAACACAAGAGTAAAGAAAAAACAGATAGTTTTGCACTTTCAAAGGGATATATTTGTATTTACTTTGAGTAAGTTTTTTTTGTACAATGAGACAAATATTCTAGTAAGAGAATACTGTCGTAAAAAATGAAAATTTTGATACAAAGAAAAGATAGCTATGTGCAATAATCCCATGGGGGTCCCATTCTGCTATAGCCTTTGTATCTCCGAGCATCTTGTCTATTTGTTGCCTCGTCCGAAGATGATTGAACTGATCAGAACCTCTGAGTTTTTCAGTTGAAGCCAAAGGTTGTCCGTAAGGTGATCCAACGGGACATAGTCATACGCTTTAATTCCCTACCTTTATCCTGGACTGCCCTTTCGGGTTTTCAGTCCATCGGAAAACCCTTTTTTGTCCAAGTCGCCCTTTCGGGTTTTCAACTTACCGGGTGTACATATTTTTTTTTATCCCTAATTTTTTCCCGAACCTTTTTGGTTCACCGGGATGCCCTTGTTTTGCCTAGGTGTGTCAACCTAGCGGGTCTCTTATGTATAGTATCTTTTGACTATGTCCGCGTTTTCAGGGTGCGACAGGTCATCACCATCCATGGTGGTCAAGATCATTGCGCCACCAAAGAATATATTTTTGATTACAAATGGTCCTTCGTATGTAGGAGTCCATTTTCCCCTGGGATCACCTTGCGGCAGTATTATGCGCTTGATTACCAGATCTCCAACTTGATATACTTGTCGTCTGACCTTTTTTTTGAAAGCCTTGATCATCCATTTTTTATACATTTGACCATGACAAACAGCAGTAAGTCTTTTCTCATCAATTAAGTTCAGCTGATCAAGTCGAGTCTGGATCCAATCGTCTTTATTCAAACCTGCATCCTTCATGATTCTTAGAGAGGGGATCTGAACCTCAATAGGCAAGACAACTACCATGTCGTATACTAGAGAATAGGGTGTTGTCCCGGTTGATGTGCGAGCTGTAGTACGATACTCGTGGAGAGCGAATGGTAACATCTCATGCCAGTCTTTGTATGTGACTGTCATTTTCTGTATGATATTTTTAATGTTCTGATTTACGGCTTCGAGAGCACTATTCATCTTTGGCCGGTAAGGGGAAGAATTGTGATGCTGGATCTTGAACTGCTCGCATAAGGCGGTGATCATAATATTGTTCAGGTTTGTACCATTATCTGTAATGATCCTCTCTGGGATACCGTAACGACAAATGAGATTCTGCTTGATGAACCGGGTGACAACATTCTTGGTAACGGAAGCGAATGAAGCTACCTCCACCCATATTGTAAAATAGTCAATAGCCACGAGGATGAAGCGGTGTCCATTGAAGTTTGTTGGCTTTATTTCCCCAATCATATCAATCCCCCACATAGCAAAGGGCCAAGGATCCGTTAAGACATTCAGAGGAACCAGAGGTACGTGCACCTTGTCAGCATAAATATGACACTTATGGCAGGTTCGAGAGTTTTGATAGAAATCTGCTTCCATGGTAGACCAGTAATAGCCTACCCGTAGAATCTTCTTTGCCATTGTATTCCCACTGGAATGGGTGCCAAAAGTGCCTTCATGTAACTCAGTCATGATCTTTTCCGCTTCAACCTTGTCTACACACTGAAGTAACACAGATTCATGGTTGCGTTTGTAAAGAATGCCATTACGAAGGAATAATTTAGCAGAGAATCTCATTAAGAACTTATTATCATTGACTGAAGCTCCTTCAAAATATTCTTGAACCTCGAGATACCTATTGACTTCGTGAAACCAAGGCTGGTCCATTACTTCTTCAGTATTAATCTCGTGACAGTGTGCTGGTTCATCCCTTCGTTCAATGGTGATCTGGGGAGCCTCGTTCTCCCATTTAAGTTTAAACATGGATGACATTGTGGCTAGTGCGTCTGCTAGTTGATTTTCTTCTCGCGGGAAATGCTCGAAGGTAATCTTCTCAAAATATGGGAGCAATGTCAAAACATGTTCTTTGTAAGGGATAAGGTTAGGGTGTTTGGTGTCCCATTCCCCTTTGATCTGGCTGATAACCAAACCTGAATCTCCAAATACATTCAACGATTTGATCCCCAAGTGTATGGCCGCTTTGAGACCAAAGAAGCACGCTTCGTATTCCGCCATGTTATTTGTACAATTAAAGAAGAGTCTTGCAGTAAATGGAGTATGACACCCTTTAGGAGATATGAGTACTGCACCAATACCATTTCAGAGTGCGTTAGATGCCCCATCAAAAACCAGGGTCTATCGGGATCCTTGTTCAAGTCCGTGATATGGCCTAAATTCTTCACAGTTGTTTACCATCATGATGTCTTCATCCGGGAATTCGAAATTCATGGACTGGTAGTCTTCCACAGCTTGGTGAGCAAGGTGATCAGCTAGTACACTGCCCTTTATAGCTTTCTGTTTAGTATACTGTATGTCATATTCTGTTAGGATCATCTACCATCTCGTTATTCTCCCAGAGAGAGCAGGTTTCTTGAAGATGTATTTTATTGGATCCATTTTAGATATCAATAAGGTAATATGGGTCAGCATATACTGTCTTAGCCGGAGAGCAGCCCATGCCAGAGTGCAACAAGTTTTCTCGAGAAGTGAATATCTTGTTTCACAGTCGGTAAACTTTTTGCTCAGGTAATAAATGGCATGCTCTTTTCGTCCAGACTCATCATGCTGCCCCAGCACACACCCCATTGAACTTTCCAAAACGGTCAGATACATGATCAATGGTCTTCCCTCGACTGGTGGCATTAAAACAGGAGGCTCTTGCAAATACTCTTTGATTTTGTCAAAAGCAATTTGGCACTCATCATTCCATTTGACTACCTGATCTTTCTTCAGTAGTTTGAAGACTGGTTCACAGGTAGCTGTCAGGTGAGAAATGAATCTGGAAATGTAGTTCAAGCGTCCCAAGAATCCTCTGACTTCCTTCTCAGTACGAGGAGCAAGCATCTCTTGTATAGCTTTCACCTTGGTAGGATCTACTTCAATACCTTTATTGCTGACGACAAAGCCTAGGAATTTACCATATCTTACTCCAAATGTGCACTTATTTGGGTTCAACCTCAGTTTGTACTTTTTTAATCTCTCAAACAGTTTCTGTAAATGATCAAGATGCTCTTCTTCTGTTTGAGATCTAGCTATCATGTTGTCCACATAGACCTCTATTTCGTGATGTATCATGTCGTGAAATAGAGCTACCATGGCACGCTGATAGGTTGCCCTAGCATTCTTCAGTCCGAATGGCATCACCTTGTAGCAGAATAAGCCCCACTGTGTGACAAAAGTTGTCTTCTCCATGTCTTTAGGCGCCATTTTGATTTGGTTGTAGCCTGAGAAACCGTCCAAGAAGGAAAACACTTTGTGTTGTGCCGTATTGTTAACTAGGATGTCAATGTGGGGAACTTGGAAATCATCCTTAGGGCTTTCCCTATTTAAATCTCTATAGTCCATGCATATTCGTACCATGCTATCCTTTTTGGGCACGGGAACAACATTGGCAACCCATTGCAGATAGAAGGTAACGGCCAAGAATCCAGCGTTGAATTGTTTCATGACTTCTGTTTTAATCTTCTCCGACATGTCAGGTCACATATGATGAAACTTTAGTTTTACTGGTGGACAGTCTTCTCTTGTAGGTAGACGATGTACCACAATATCTGCATCAAGTCCTGGCATGTCTTCATACGACCATAAAAATACCTCAACATACTCGTTTAACAACTTAATCAACCGCTCCTTGACACTGGGTTCCAGGTTGGCACCCATATTGACCTCTATTTTGTCTTCTTCGGTACCTAGGTTGATTGTATCCACGGGTTCCTTGTGGGGCTGAATGGTTCTCTCTTCTTGTTGTAGCAATCTGGCAAGTTCCTATGGTACTTCATAATCTTCCTCACCTTTGTCTTCGGCTTGGTAGATTATATTTTCAAAGCCACAAAAGGCCATAATAGAACCGTTATCCATGGGATCCCGAATAGATGTAGACCTGCATTGTGAGTGTAAGTGTGTGTAAGGGCATAACTATCTTTGAAAGAAATGAAAAATGTAAAAGAGAAAAATAATGAGCACAAAGTTTGTATGCAAAACGTCCATGATTCATTGATGTCATATGGAAATGAGATAATAACCCTTACAAATGGACCATTGTGCCTCGGGTAAGGCACAATGTTTTAAGAGTTTGAATTGTTTTAATATTACAAATCCAACAAAATGTAAAGACAAATTATTGTGGGATAAAAGTGATCGGGACAAAATCTCTAGCCTCCCAGTTGCTGAGCCCTCTACTGACAGTTGGAAGATCCAATCCTCCAGGTTGCAACCCTCTTCATCATCCTCTACCGCGTTGACTTCACGGTTGCTGATCTTCAGGGGTGGTCCTCCCGCACGAGCACAGCGTACAATCTTATGAGCACCTGAAGTGAAACCTAGGCCAAACTTGTCAGACTTGTAAAGGATATCTGAGAGTTGTCCACAAATAGTGCACCCACCTTCTTCTATTACTGCTTTTGCATCTTTTAAAGATGGCATCTTGAGTGGAGGCCTTCTGATCTTGGGAACAGCCCTGGTTACTACCACATCTTGCGGGACTTCCTCAAAGTGTTGGAATGGAGTTTCAATAAATTCACCATCTAACTCCACATATCTGAAGGAATTGATATGGATGATCATATACTCTTCTTCTCCATGAACTATGATAATCTTCCCTTGAATTGGATACTTCAACATTTGGTGTAACATAGAAGTAACAGCGCCAACATTGTGAATCCATGGTCGTCCTAGAAAGCAGGAATGTGAAGGGCGATAATCCATTACATAAAAAGTTGAATCAAATGTTTGGGTTCTGACCTTTATGGGGATATCAACTTCCCCATGCACCATTCTTTTCGAGCCGTCAAAAGCCCTCACTACTACATTTCTTGGTTTCAATGTCAATTCCTCGCAGTCAAGCCTATCAAGAGCCTTTTTAGGCAATACATTCAGAGATGATCTGGTGTCTACCAAAACATGAGCCAGGGTTTTGCCCCTACATTCCACTGAGACATGCAATGCCTTATTATGCTTCCTTCATCTTGGCGTTAAATCATCATCCAAAAAAACTAGACCATTATCTGCAGTCAAGCTGGCTACACATTCTTGAAACTAGTCGGCAGATGTTTCTTGGGGTACATGAGCAGTTTTCAGGAATTTTACCAAGGCCTTTGCATGCGCCTCGGAACACAGTAGTAAATCCAGCATGGGAATTTTGGATGGAGTTTTCCACAGTTGTTCAACTACATCGTATTCGCTTCTTTTTATGATCTTTAGAATTTCCTCCATCTCTTTCCAGGAGGTCTCAGGGATAGCCAATGATTGTGCCTTCGTCCGGACAGGCTCAATCAGAATACTTTTTCCTCGAGTCTCAGTGAACTCGGCAACAGGAATTTCAGTAGGAGTGATAGCAGGGATTATAACAGCTTTTTCAGTTGCAGCATTGGTGGAGATGATTATGGGACTGGGAATAGCCTTCGGAGGAGTAACAACAACATGAATGATTACGGGTCCAGAAACTGCTTTTGGGGGAGCAATTTCTGGAGAGAACATCCTCCCGCTTCGAGTAATCTTGCTAGTCCCGACAATGTTACTGATATTAGAGTCATCCTTCTCAGAACTTGAATCTTTGGCAGCTGGCCAATCTTGCTTGATATCGTGGTAGCAAGCGTCCCCTCCATAATTCCATGGTACGGTTTTATTTGAAAAATACGGGACTGATCCAGGCATTGTAATTATCAAAGGAGCTACTTTTGGAACTGATGTAATTCTAACGGTTCTTTTGGTGGAGACCTGGAAAAATTGTCGGAAATGTTCACAATGGAAACATCATCATAAGAAACAGGTGGAACAAAATCCTTTTCGAACAAAATCTCCTTGTTATCTATTAGGCACTGAACGCCTGCTTTCAACAAGGGACAACTGGTTGGTGAGGAAAAACAGAAATCACAGCTTTCATCGCAGCCCGGGAAAACACTAGCATTCAATAAGTTCTTTTTGATAGTTAGGAGTGGGGTCATAAGTTCATCAACTGAAGTAACAAACATATCTTCCTCAATAGCATGGACATTACGACAATGTTTAGGCATAAGGGAAGAAATGACATTGGGCTTTTCTGGTGCATCGAATTCAATCTCTTTGGATTCAAGGAGGTCTTATACTTTGTTCTTTAGAGCCCAATAGTTGTTAGTGTCATGGCCAGGACTCTCAGAGTGGTATGCACACCGGGCATTAGGATGATAGTGAGGAGATGTTGTGTTAGGGTTCTTTGGAGCTTCTTTCAAAGTCACTAAGTTGGATCTTAACAAATGTGGCAATACTTGAGATAGGGTCATGTTAATTCTGGTGAATTGTCTCACTGGTCTTTCCATTCTTGGTTGATTGTTTCTTTGCTGATCAGGCGCAGGTTTAGGAATCATGACAACCCTCACCATTGGACGGTGTTCAGCCCTATCTTGATTTCTCTGAGGATACACAACAACCACTTCTTTCTTTCTGATAAATGGCTTCCTTACATCAGCAAAGGATACATCATTTTGAATCTTTCCACTTTTTATACCAGATTGTACCCTTTCTCCAGTCAATATTAGTTCAGTAAAACCTGTCGATGAACTCTCAATTAGGTGACTAAAGAATGGAATAGACAAGGTGCCCAAAACATATCTACTAATTCTCTTTCACATAGAGGAGGTTGAACTCTTCCAGCCAAGTCTCTCCATTTTTGCGCGTAATCCTTGAAGCCTTCATTTGAAACCATGGCCATACTCTAGAGTTGAGTACGGGTAGGCGCGAGATCAACATTGTATTGGTATTGTTTGTAAAAGGCTGCAGCAAGATCTTCCCAGTTATGAACATTGGCTCTTTCTAGCTGATAAAACCAATCAAGTTTAGTTCCAGACAGATTGTCTTGGAAGAAGTGCACCCATAAATCTTTGTCAGCGGTATGGGGCTAGATTTTCCTCACATAGGACCGGAGATGCATTTTGGGGCATGAGACTCCGTCATATTTGGCGAACACATGTGCTTTGAATTTTGGAGGAATGACAATTCCTGATACCAGTCCTAACTCCTCAAAGTCTAATCCAGGCACTGTTTGGATTTCCATTTCACTCAACCGTTCTTCTAGATGCTTATACTTGCCGTCGTCCGGAGGTTATTGTTCTTCAGAATAGTCTTCTTCTTCCTCTCCCTCTTCTGAATCATACTGAAGAACTGTTTCTTTGCTTTTCCCATCTTGGTTGCCTTTCTCACCAGACGTTGTTGCAAAGTCTAGGGTTCTTCTTATCTTCTTTGTCTTCTTTTTCTTTTCCTCAACCAGCAAGCTCTTCATCTCTTCTAGTCCTTTGGCCAAAGTTAAGAACAATTGTTGAAATTGTGTATTTGGAGCTTGGTGGTCCTTCACCATTTGCTCGAGATCCATCACACTGAAATAAATATTAGAGAGATGAGGAGACTTGTTGCAAGAAACCTGCTTATGTTATGATGAATGATAAATGTGTATGCAATGATTTCAAGGATTTTAAAATTCAAATTTGTTTTAGACAAAAAGGAAATGCACATTATATTAATAATTTAAAGTTTTGAGTACATCAATTCCTTCTTGGGAAAAAAAATACAAGAAACTCTAAGATAGAAAGGTAGTACGCATCCTCTTTGGTGCAATGTAGGCATTCAGAGTCTGCTCCTCATGAAGTAGCCTAGTGAGTTCCAAAATCTTCTTCTCGCTTGCGTATAATTGAGCTTAAAAAACATCTTGCTGCCCCTTGAGTTGTATCCAGTCTCTTTGCAAGTCTTCAAGAGAGGTGGGCATGTCAGGATGTAGGATAGTGTATGGAACATCTCCTTCCATGACAGGCTCAATAATTACTGGGAGAATGGAAGGATAAGGCATCATCAGACTTTGAGCACGAGTTCGTACCCATTTGAGGTAAGGCTCAAGAGGGATGGAATTCTTGTGCCCCAAAGTCTTGCTATCTACCTTTTTTAACATCCTCCAAGCTCAGATAAATCTCTGGCGAAGACCTTGATCGTTGTTGTCGTAGTCAAATACCAAACCTTGAATCAACATCTCGTGCTGGCCATCCCTTCGGGCATAACCAAATTGTCTTAAGGCTAAGAAGGGGTTGTAGGTGATACCTCCCCTAATTCCAAGTAAAGGGACATTAGGAAATTCTCCATAACAGTCGACAATAGTAACATTCTCTATAGATCAGGAGCACCAGTGAATGTCTGAATGTTTGAGCGTCATCAACCTTTGTGACCACCTTGAGCCTTTCTCATTCTTTAATACAGATAGGGGAAGATGCTTAATAAACCATCTTGCCAAGAGATGAGTGCAACACATAAGGACACCTCTTTTCCTTATTGTGCGAGTGTGAAAAGAGTGTAGGATATCCCCTAGCAATGTAGGCACCAGGTTGCGGGATACGAAGATTTTGATGGTGTTCACATCTATGAATTGATCAGGGTTTAGAAACAAAACCATCCCATAGATGAGGAGAGCCACAATTTCCTCAAAAGCTAGAAGATCTAAGGAGTTCCAATAGTTTTGGGCTTTTTCGAACATGAACTTTTCTAGGAAAACCTTTGACACCACTCCTTGTTTCCCAATGAGTTGTGACATCAGATGAGTGAAAGTGTAGAGCTTAAGCAATCTCTTCTGGCTTTGGGTCTCTTTCTGTACCGTTGAAAGGTAGTTGATTGAGAATGGGAATTCTTAAGAGTCGGGAGAATTCTTCAAAAGTAGGCACAAGTTGATAGTCGGGAAATGTGAAGCAAAGGTGTAAAGGATCAAAGAACTGAAAGAGCACCTTCATCATGTCCTGATCTGTGTTGGAGGTGACCAAGTTGAGTAGGCGACCATGTCTCTTGGTGAATGGAGAGTTTTCAGGAATCCTTGAAGCTAGCTCCTTAAGTTGTGGAGGGATCCTTAAAAGGTTGACTTGAATAGTTTTCTTGTGAAGAGAATCCATATCCTATAAAACAAGAACAAAGATGAATCCAAAAATCCTTGAAATGGTTAGTGAATGTGTATGATGTTATGATGTTCATGATATTATGTACAAGTATGTATATACAAACAAAGAAAACAAGTCCTTAGGCTTAGGTTTGCATGGAGTCTTATAGGTAAGTACCCTCTTGAAGTTTAGTTGGCTCAACCTATCCTAGTAATAGTAACCGGGTTCTAAGGAGCTCAATATCACTGGTTTGTTTCCTTGGTCATTGTTTCAGCACAAGCCTCTTTAATGGAAACCGAAATATCCCAAGAAACCAAACCTCAATGAGTGTAGTATCGAGTATCTACCAACTTTAGACTGCACCAAATCCGGTCATCTCACTACATCCTAAAGGCCAAGTTGGTCAAGTAAAGGTTCTAAAAGTTCATTAGTGCTTCATGACATCACTCAGCGGCCCCGTATTCTCTTTGATTAACTCAAAGGCTACCGGTACCCATAAATATGTCGCACTAACATAGCTATTTCTTAGACCATGTCGGTATACCCCGCACAGTTTCCACAATGTATTGCTACTTACCTATAATGTATCCCAAATCCGGGTAGAGGATTCAAACCCAAACAAAGAATCATAATGTAAAGCATACAAGTAAGACAATGAAATAAAATAAATGTGATCTAGCCCTAAGGTAACCCCACTTTTAGAATTTTCCACATCAGAGTTGCCAGTTCTGTAATACGGTGGGAGAACTGACTTGAAGGTTTTGCGTTTGACCGCAAATGTTGCGTTTAGCAAGAGTCGCCACCGAATTTTCTTTTATCCAAAAGGAAAGGTGAAAAAGCACATGAAATACCTTTGAGATTATTTCTTGAGTTCGGGGGCTAGATTATGAAAAGGGAAGGTATTAACACCCTTTTCATCCAAGGTTTTCCATGGGCTCTTAGTTACTTGCTAGATCACTTGCTTTTGTTTGAAGTTATGCTTTGTGTGGTTTTTGAAAGTATTTTATATAGAGGCCATTGTTTAGGCAATCATTGTAATGATTCTTGTTTGTAAGAATGTATACAAAGATGTTGATCTTTTAAAAATGTTTTCAAATTTTGTAAGATGTTTTGAAAGTGTAGGTGTTTGTTTTGAAAATAGCAAGGATGTTTGTTTTGAATTGGAGCAAGTAATTAGGAGAAATATACCTACTCAAATGTCTTTCTTGTTCATTTTCTTTTCCTTTGACATTGTTGTCTTGCCATTGATTTGGTAAGCAACCCTATCTTTGGATGTAAACGGGACGGGCGTGGGTCATCGTATAACCATGATTAGCAATGTTGCAAGGTATCTTAGCATTTTTTCTTTAGGTACTAAGATCATTTGGAAGGCAACTTAGATAGCATCATCGAGGGGCTATGATCTTGTATTTGTTTGATTTTGCTAAGATACCTCACATGCGTAATATGGCCATTTTGTATAAGGCAACCAAGTGTAATAACCCTATGGGTGCTTGTGTGTAAATGTATTGTTTTCATGCTTGTTTTTGTCTTGAATTAGGATTTTCTAGGTATCGGTTTTAGTCTTTCCATACAAACCCTAATTACTAGCATTGTATATAAAAGCGATAAATTGCGAAATTTAAAGTTACTACGCTATTACAACATTTGTGGGGGGGGGGGGGGGGGGGGGGGGAGGGGGGAGGGGTGGGGGGGTATACAATTTGTAAATGGGGATTGCAAGAATTTAAACCTAATTAGTCTATTACAACCATATTGAATTGGTATAAATATACAAGGAAATAAATAAATACAAAGTAATAAAATGAATGAATTGTACAAAAATGCAAAAAATATAAAAGGAATGTATTTTTGTTTGGTTTTCTTGAAAAAAAATATTTTGTCTTAACCTAATTAAATAAAGAAAATAATTAATTAAGTTTGAATTTATTAATAAAAGATTTAAAATGAGAACCTAGTTCTATTTATTAATCAAAAGAAAATAAATTCAAGAAAAGTATTTTGGTATTTTCACCTAAAAAATATTTATAGTATTATAAAATATTTTTAGTCTTTTTTATATTAAAATAATGTATTTTTAAATGGTGTGAAAAATAAATAAATAAAAATATGATATTAATTAAGTTTATAAGATTTACTTAATAAAATAAATAAAGTATACAAATATTTTTTTGTGGAAAAATAAAATAAAATAAGTCAAAATATAAATATATAATTTTTTTGTATTTTATGATTTTTAGTATTTAGAAAAATATGTTTAAGAAAAGAAAAATGAAATAAATAAATAAATAATAAAACTTGGGCCAGGGGGTGCCAAGAGGAAATAGAGAGGTCAGTCAGCAAAAAATAATTAAAAAAATAAGTCAGGCCCAAAGAGGCCCAACGCCCTGCAAACAAAAAAGTCAGAATTGTAAAAATATGAAAAAATGAAAAGGATACCATAGGTTACAGAGGCGCGCTTCTACCACTGGGGTGGCTATACATCCGTTAATACAAATGAAACAATAAATATGTAAGGCAAAACGTGTTCTGAAGACTTCATCTTCAACCTCCAGCCAGACCAACTGTAACTTGCTTATTTCTCATCAAAAATGAAAATTGTAAACATGAAACTTGTAGAAAATTTTCTCACGATTCCAGAAATTTAAAGTATTAAAACTATATATCAAAGATAAACAAAAATTTTAATGGCCCAAATCTGAACCCTAAAAATTTCAGAAATTTCAGTTTCAAAATTCTCTAAGGTCAAGCAAAATTAATGGAAACTACGGACATGGTTAGCTTCAGGGCAATAATATCTACATGTTTTATTCACAAATAAACTATTGATGATGCCTGTATGAAGAGTTTCAAGTTGAGAAATCTTACCACAAAACTGGAAATCGTGTTTGGAGTTTGAGCTTATTTCAAGTAATAGCGATGATCAGGTTAGCTTTCTTGAGGTCCTAGGAAGCTAATGCAATGGTTTGCTCAAGTTGAGAGTGGCTGAAATGACTTGGAGAAGTCAAGTTGCAGACTCTGTTTTTTGGTTATGGAAGTTATGGTAAATGGTGTTACATTTCTGTAATAAGGATAAGGATGAGTTGTATTTGATGTAAGGAAGCTTTAGAAACTAAAAGGCTAAGAAACACACGAGGGAAAGGGGAGTTTGATGTCCAAGGTCAGAAACTGTGCAAAAATGGAGTTTTTGGGCAATTTCTGATTTGATAGAGTTTTTGTGTATTTCAGGGTGCTCAAGCTCGTGTCCTAGCTCACAAATATTGACTCTATTTGTAAGCAACACGTTTGGAGTGCTCTAGTTGATCAGAATTCAAATTTACATGTTTAAGTTAAACATGTTATTTTTTAACAAAACAAGTTTCCATGCCTTGTGTACTTGATAAGATAAATTGGTTATGTTTTAAACAAGCTTACTCCTGACTTTGTGGATGGAGTGTGATCATAGGGAACAAGTTAGAGGCTCAATGTGAACTTTATGCAAAAAGCTTTCTTTACAAGAATGGCATTGTTAACTTTGTGCCATAAATGGAAATGCAACTTGGACAATAGCTTAATTGTTTGGATCAAAGCCCTAACAGCTATGTAAACATTTAATTATGGAGTGACAAACAATTTTGAGGCCTGCAAAGCAAAGATTATGCAGCCTAGCATGAATTTGGTTCATGTGTTCATCAAATATGACTTGTAATTCAAGTCACAAAACCCTAACTTCATCTCTTCGATTCTCCTTCCTCAAGAATGATCTCAAGGAGTTATTGGACATTTTGGAAAGCTTGCAATGTGATCTAAATCCCATATTTGAATTGATTTTGAATATTCCCCTTTTAAATATTTGAAAAAGTGCCATGAACTTAGGGAAAAATCTTGACCAAATTAGGGCAAAATTTCACTAAGTGTTTAGTTTCATGACCACATGTTCATAAAATTATAACTTGAGATCGAAGCATTTTTGGAAGGAGTTATGTAAAGAAAAGTTGTAGATTTCATGGAGATCTACAACTTTCATTTTGGAAGTTTCTCTTGAATCATCTTGAATCATTGTGAAAATTTGGCTCGAAGTTATGAAAAAATATGAAATTTCCAACACTTAGAAAAATTTCTAAGTTTAGAAATTTTGACTTTTCAAAATGAAATCTCGACTTTTTGATTTCTTGATGAATAAGTTTCATATTTTAACATGTTTTTATGAATTGTGATCCTTGGCACTTGAATTTGACCAAAAAGTCAAAGTTTGACTTTTCAGTATACAGTTGACTTTTGATTAGTTGATTGCAAAATTGATCTGTCAATCCAATGGACTTGCAATGTTTTGAACCATGTCATTAGGTCAAAGTGATGCAATTGGGATCTTGAGACCATGCCTTAAACCAATTTACCATTTACTAGGTCAAAAATCAGAAATTTCCCTTTTCCAATAAAAACCCTAATTTTGACAATTTTTCCCTTTTGGGGATTTGATCAAATTTCTTGAGGAATTGTGATCCAAACTTGATCAAATGATACATAAGAGTCTAAAATGTTGATGTGGATAAAAAATTATGAAGTTTGACTGTAAATTGGCCACAATTGACTTTTTTTCCAATACAGTTGATTTTCAGGTCAACTGCTCAATTGACTGGACAAAAATGTGATTCAAGGCTTGAAACATGGCATGATTAATATTAGGGGTCCATGATGATCCATGAAAGTCACATGGGACATTGGAAGTTCAAAAATCTTTGTGCAAACTCAAACCCTAATTTTGGTCATTAGTGTTTAAGGATATGTCTTGAGCTAATCAAACTCTACTGTAGTCTTGAGCCCAAGGAGATCTTGTGAGAAAATTCTTGATAAGTGAGAGGGCAAATTTTGGGGTACAACACACATGCTCGCAAAAAATTTATTTAAAGTGTAGCTCACACGATTTGGAAAAAACCAGAGAGTTTTGAAAATTTTGAATTCAAAAATAGATGCATCAAATGCATCAATTAAACAAAATTAATGCCTCTTCAACAAACTACACAATGTGCCAAGAAAGGTAGAATTTGGATGCTTGAGCAAAAATTTATTCAAGTTTGAAATCATGAAAAACACACAGGTATTTGACACTTAGAGATATTCTAAGTATGGAACCTAAAAATGACCTATCATTTCTTACAACCTTACAAGCCTTCCCACTCAAAGTTTGATATTCATCCTTGAATATGAAATGAATTAGACTCTTAAAATTTAATTGTGGAATTGAGATTACACAAAAATTATAAAAATTGAAAGAGTTATGATCTTTGGAAGATGATGAATAAATTTGGGGAACTTCACAAAAGAACTATAATCTTTTCAATTCTTAAACAACTTTCCAAGAATTTTCAAGTCTTGCATATTGAAACAAAGTTGTAGTAGACATAAAAAAGAATATTTTATTAAATTAATGAGCTCAAGGAGATAAAAATTGACCAAGTTATGATCCTTTGAAGTCACACAAGAGAATTTAATAGCATTTTCAAAGGACTTGTAATCTTCTTCAACCATTAGTGATCTTCCATTCAAAATTATCCTTAAACCCTTGAAATTAACTTATTAGGAAACCTTTGAAGACAATCATGGATTTGGAATCAATAAAAAAACTCAAAAAATTAGCAAGATATGGTCCTTGGAAGTCAGCAAACCCTAGCCCAGAGAGTGTCAAAATGACTTGGAACCCCTTTCAATTCTTGATGATTTTTCTTGCACAATTGGATCTTGTCATGTGAAGAGACGTTATTGTAGATGATTATAAGAACCCAAATAAAAAATAACCAACTCAAAATGTTAAAAATTGAGAGAGTTATACACTTGTGATCACCGAATCGAGCACTTGCTCAATTAGGTCAAACTTGTTGAGTCAACCTTAAATATTTTGGAACTTTCTTTGCAAAATATAGCATGATGGATTAAATTAGACCTTGAAACGATGTTGTATTAAATCAAACTCAAAGTTGTAGTTTAATTCTCAATGAAGATTGTTGAAGAAGGCATGGAAATAAACACATGAACCTATGAATCTTCATAATGAATACCACCATTAACCTTGAGGAAAACTTGACCTAAATAAGGTGAGTGAGTTCTTTGAACCAAAATAATTTGATACCATAGACATATCCTTGAAGCTTAAGCTCTTGAAATCCATTGAAGAACCATTTCACTAAGGACTATCCCTAAAAACCCTAGGTTAGATAGTGATATTGATGCAATTGTGTCATCACTTATAATATGAAAATCCAAAGAAACACACACACACACACACACATATATATATATATATATATATATATATATATATATATATATATATATATATATATATATATATATATATATATATATATATATATATATATATATATATATATATATATATATATATATATATATATATATATATATATATATATATATATATATATATATATATATATATATATATATATATATATATATATATATATATATATATATATATATATATATATATATATATATACACTTATCTTGATGTTACTTAAAAGTAAACATGTACAAGATACACACTTAAAGGTTCTTGGTGATCCCTCCAGAGAAAACTCAAAGAAAGGATGAAGTAGAAAGGGAGAACCAACCCTAATGTATGATCTTGATGTATTGATAATATGAGAAGATGAGAGATATTTGGGGCAAAAATTAGGGTATAACATGTAATGTTTTGATTTTGAGTTTTGTTCTAAAATCATCAATCATACTAACAAAAATCACTTTTCATCATTTCCAGAAATCACTTCCCAAAGTTGCTTCCAGAAATGGATTTTCATTGTTTCTCATCGAAGAGTTCAAGAAATCATTTATGCTTCTCAATTACTTCAAGGGTTCTTTTTTAATTCTATCCTTCTATTTGTCTTTTCGATTCATCGTTTCAATTTGTCGAAGGTATTGGAGTGAAATATTCGTAGAAGATATTGGAGCTTTTCCATTTGGCTGATAAACTATTAGATTAAGAAGAAACAAATATTGCAGGATTTAAGGTATGGTAAACTTTATATTCAAGGTATCAATTTTCGCCCAGTTCATTTGTTCACATTGAAATTTTGACTGTTATTTTTATTTTCTACCCATTCATGTGAGTTTAATTTACTAATACTATTCGTGTTTGTTTTAAAAGTTGAAGTTAGTGGCACTACAACAAATAATGATTTTCATGACAAAGCTTTCACAACGTACAAAACAAAATCGCGGGTACATGTGAGTGGAGCACATTTTTATAAAACCGACATAATTATATGCTCCTGTTTTGAGGTTACATTCACACTCCTACTATTCAATGTTTTATATGGAAAAAAAAATGTACCATTATGTTTTCAAGTTTTTACGTCAGATATTTTACCTCGGTTATTTTGAAAACCAAGATAAAAACTCCCTAACTTTTTATTCTTTTGGCAACCAAAAAGGCGCATTTTTTATATACTTTACGTTGGCTAATATATCTCAATTTTTTATTTTAACCTAGATAACTTTTCTTTATATTTTTTATTCCCTCAATGTCCATCTAATTCAATTTTTGAGCCCTAATGAAAGAACACTTTTTCTCCAATGAGCTTAGCCAACAAAAGAACACTTCTTCTCCAAGGAGCTATGCAATCTGTTCTTGTTGTTCTTCATTACTTCTGCTCTTGTTGTTCTCCATTATTGTTGTTATTTTTGTTCTCCATTACTATTGTTCTTGTTGTTCTCTATGGTATTTTGAACGAAGTGCATTGTTTTATTATTGTTATTGTTGTTGTTATTGTTGTTGAGAAGCTTTACTTTTGTACTATTTTTTATTTTATTTTCAGAAGCTTTATGTGATTATTTATCGTAGTTTGTTGAAAGTCAATACATTAAGTAGCGAGTATGAGAATGGATTGTTACAATTTCTTGATTTTGCAAAAAAAAACTTCCTGACAACAATGACATTTTTTTATTTTCTTTTAGAAATTCTATAATAAAAATAAACATCTAAGGGATGTTATATTCAATCATTGTGGTTGTGATGGAATTATTCAAAATCACACGAAATGGGTATGACATGGTGAAGGGACAAAAGAGACATTTGTCACAAATAGTTGAAGATAATAAATGTATGATTGATATTCTGGAAGACATCACTCGTGATATTGGAGTAGATGCTTTCGAGAAAGCTGGTATGGTAGATACATTACGAAAATACATGGAAGATTCGTTGTACCCGAGATGTAAAGGTTTTACGAGATTGTCAATTGTGTTAATTCTATTTAATCTTAAGGCAAAATGTGGATGGACGAATATAAATTTCAATGAATTGCTTGAATTATTGAAAGAAATGCTTCCTAAAGGTAACACATTGTCAAACCATACTGTTGTACCCCAAAATTTTTCCTCCTATTTTCTTCAAGGAATTCTTCTAAGATTCTCAAATACTCAAGGATTCTCAAATACTCAAGGATTCTCAAGAGTTGATCAGACAAACTCACCTCCTAAGCAAGGGTCTTCAACTAGAGTTTTGTGCTTTACAAGGATGCTTGGGTTGCAAAGGTCTCAATTGACTTCAATGGTTCATGTTAGGTCCTAAATAATGCTTATGTCAAGTTTTATATCTTGTATCTCAAGTTTTCTTAGTTAATTGCTCAGACGACTGAAAATCATCTGTATTGGGCAAAAAGTCAAATGTGGTCAACATATAGTCAAACCTCAATATTTTTGGTCAACATCAACATTTTTAAGTGATATTCATCATTTGATCATGGGTTAGTCATGATTCTTCAATGAAAGCCCTTAAATCATCAAAGGTAAGGAAATTACCAAATTAATGTTTTGATTGAAGATGATTGATCATTGACTATTGACCTATTGCATGAACTAATGGCTTAAATTATGATCTAAAGAGATCAAATACAACATCTTGACCTAATTACATGACTTAAGACATTTCCAAAGATACAAGTGATTGAAAGTTGAAGAGTTGAATCAATTGATGAAAAGTCAACAGTCACACAAAAGTCAAACTTTGACTTTTTGGTCAAAATGGGAATTCAAAAATCAATAATTATCAAAACATTCAAAATTATCAAGTTGGATCATCAAGAATCAAGAAAGTCAACAAAAGTCAAAATTGAAAATTTTTCAAACACTTAGAAAAATTCAAGTGTTTTATACCTAAAAAACCCTAACTTCACAAGCAAGTTTCCTTAAGATACAAGTTGATTCAAGGAAAACATTCAACATGAAAGTTGTGGGGATTGATCAATTCTACAACTTTTTTATTATGGGGTGATCCTCAAAATGTGCTTAATTTAAGAGAAACAAGCCCATGAAGTTATGATGTTTTTTATCAAACAATTAGAAATTTTTCAACAAGTTTTGATCAGTTTTTTATCCTAACTTCTTGGCCAATTTCAACCAAGTTCCTATTTTATTTAGCCAAAGTGGTCAACATGAAAGTTGTAGGCAATGCTGTAAGCTTTCCAAAATGTCCAAAAACACAAATTTATCATGCCTGAGCTAGAAGTTTCGAAAACATGAAGTTGGGCATCCATTCTTGAAATATAAGTCATTCTTGTGATGAACTCATAACAAAATATTAATTCAATGCCTTGTAATCTCCCTTTACATGACTCTAACCTCCAAATCTTGCTATAATCAGAAGATTACACAAGCTTTTGAGTTATGTTCCAACTGATTCAAGCATTATCCAATGCATAATTCCATTAATGGCACAAAGTTAACACTTCCATTTTGGAAAAGCATGCTTTATGCAATTGTCAACTCTCATTGAGACTCTAACTTGTTTATTATACACACACTCAATCTAAAAATCATAAGAAACACGTTTAAAGTGTTCAACAACTCTATGATACAAAGTACAATGCGTTGGAACTATGTTCTTCAAAGATACTTCAAAACTAAACGACCAACCATGACATGCTATCTTTCAAACCTGATCAACTCTTGTACTCAAATATTTTATATATAAATAGAGAGATCATTTTCAAGCTAACACATGAATCCACAGGCCCTAAAACCATCTCAAACTCTCTCAAATCAGAATTAGCCAAAAACCTCCATTTTTAAGCTTTTGAAACCTTAACTTCGAAACTCATCACCCTTGCAACTTTTGTCCAAACAAATAATCCAAAAACTTCATATATATCATATATAAGTGATCTAAGGACCTGTTTCATCACTATAACTCCATTATCAACATCCACCATTTTCAAAATCCAACATTGCAACTTGACTTGGTTGGAGTGATTCAACCACTTTCAACATAAAGTAAGGATTGGAATAGCTTCAAGGAGGTCCAAGGAAGCTTAGTCAATCATCAGATTGCACCTGGAATAGCTAGAAGAAGCGTTGGACATTTCTCCAATGAGGTAAAAAACTCAAACTATGATATCCTTATCCATACATCATTTTCTTTCGATTTTAAAAGAAAAAACATAGATATTATGTCTATGAAGCTAACCATGTCCTTAAATACCATTTTAATTGACTGTGTGATGAGAATTTTGGAACTGAGTTTTCTGAATTTTAAGGGTTTCAGTTTGGTACAAGAGAAAATTCATCCTAACCATTGATCTATAGCTTTTAAAATTATATGTTTGAACTGTTTAGCAAAAGTTACGCAAGTTTGTTGTTTACATTTTTTGATTTGGTTGAGAAATGAGCATTTTCAAGAATCAATAATGGAATTGTTGTCACCTACGCACACGAGGAAGAAGAAGCTGGAAAATTCAAATTTTCAGGATTGAGTTTATAATGTATTTACTGGGGGGGGGGGGGGGGAGGGGCGTTTCATAACCGGATGAAACATCCAACCCATTGTAAAACAAGCGCGCGTTAATATGAAGGACTTGGGTTCCATCCCCAGCAGTACCCTTTTGTTTTTTTCATATATTTTTCTTGCAGATCTACCGTGACAAGCTTCCATAATCTCACCCTGTGCTCTTAACTCCTCACCATTAGATGTTCATCAAGTCAAACACTTCAGATTCACATGTGCATCATGGACCGTTTAAAGGCAGCTGCATTGGATCCAACACAAGCAATGGACTTTGTCATTTGAGCCCAACAACTTTTGTTTTAGCACCCCCTAATTCTTTTCTACATCTCAGGCCCATTTATCTCTTGTGTATTTGTTTTTGCCCATTAACATTCTTAGAATTTTTAGGGTTTTTGCATCTTTCCCCTTTCTATCTTTGCGCATTTATTTATTTATCACGTTAATACAATTATGTAACTGTCAAAAGTTTGTAATAGATAATTAGGGTTTATTTCTTTCCTCCCCCATTCATAAACTTGTACCCCCATCCCCGAAGCATTGTAATAGCGTATGACATTTAATTTTCGCAATTTACTGATTTCCTTTATTACTGTTAGTAATTTGGTTTTGTATGGAGAGACTAAAAGAAAACATTAGAAAACCTAATTTCAAGCCAAAAATAATTGAAATCAAAACACTCCGCACACGTGAACCTCTAGGGTTACCCTCACTTGTTGCCTCGGATTTCAACAGTCATGTCCCTTGAACGTGAGATGCTTTAGCAAAGACCCTAAGTTAAAAGATCGTAATCCCTCGATGACCCTTTGATGATGCCTTCGATAAACGATCTTATTACCTTACGACAATTTCTAAAGCATCCTACAAGTTACCTTCTATGACTGTACGATGACCCAAGCCTACCCCTCACATCCAATAATAGGGCTTCCTACTAACCAATGGTAGGATAACACTATCTAAAGGAGGAGGAAAATAATAAATACTTTTTGAGTAAGTAGATCGTTTGTAATCGCTTGCTACAAAACTAAAACAATCTTTACACTTCACACTTTCAAAACAACTACTTTCAAAATTCTTTATAAACACTCTTGAGGACTATTACAAGGGTTATTATCAAGTAAATTGCCTTATATGGGCATTTTTCAAACATCTTTTCACAAAACAACACTTTTTTCCAATAAATATTTTCAAAACCAAACATTTTGTATACATTCTCAATGATACGAGAATCATTACAAAATTGCTGCACTTAGGCATTTTTTTAAAAAAATATTTTCAAAAATACACAAACACAAAGCATTTTTCAAAAGTGAGCTAGAGATTAAGAGGCCGTAGATAACTACGGATGAAAAGGGTGCTAAAACCTTCCCTTTTCATAACCTACCCCCCGAAAATAGAAAATTCTCAAAAGGTCTTTCTTGTTCTTTTCACCCTTTCCTTTATTGGATAAAATAAAAGTCGTTGGCGACTCTTGCTATCCGCGACATTTGCGATTAAAAGCAAAACCCAAAAGTCAGTTCTCCCACCGTATTATAGAATTGGCGAATCTACTGGGGAAATTAAACTAAAAGTGGGGTTACCTTAAGAGCTAGTTCAACTTTATTGCTTTACTTGTTTTCCTTATATGCTTTATATTTCGGGATATGCTTGGGTTTATTTCTTGTATAGATCCTATACCCAGATCTTGGGGCATTTTAGGTAAGTAGCAATAGATCGTGAAGATTGTACGACGTAGACCGGTATGATAGAAACAATTGCTACATTAGTGCAGGACATTGGTTTGTGCTGGTGTCCCTTGAGTAAGTCAAGGAGAATGTTGGGCTGCTGTGTGGTGTCATATGCACTGATTGACTGTAGGACCTTAGTTGACACAACTTAGCCATTAGAAAGTAGTGAGATAGTTGGCTTTGGTGTAGACTAAAGTTGGTTAATACTCGATGCTACAATCATTGAGATTGGACTCTCGGGATATTCCGGTCAAAATTTAGATGCTTGTGCTGAAACAATGCCTGAGACAAAGGTCAGCAATATTTCAGATTCCTATAACCCAATTACTTCTTTTAGGACAGGTTGAGCCAACTAAAACTTCAAGAGGGTACTTACCTATAAACTCCATGCAAGCTTAAACCTAAGGCCTTATGTGTTTTGTTTGTGTATCATTAATTGTTCATGACATCATACCATCATGACATCATACCATATCATTTTCACTAACCATCTCAAGGACCTAGAGATTTATCTTTGTTGTAATTTGTAGGTTATAGCCTCTACTCGCATAAATACTATCCGGATTAGTTTTGAGAGGATACCTTCTCAACTTAAAGATTTAGTCTCAAAAGTTCCTGAAAGCTCTCCATTCATCAAAAGGCATGGTCGACTACTCAGTTTAGTGACCATTCACATCACTGCTTCACCTTTCCCGATTATCAGTTGGTATCCATAATGGAACAGTTTTTTCAACTACTGGGAGTACCTGTTATCAATCAAATACCTTTCACTGGTTTAGAGAAAGATCCACAACCTTAAGAAATTGAAGCAGCCTTACACCTAAAGCAGTCTGACATTATATCTGATTGGGAAACAATGAGTGAAGTCAAGGGTTTTCTAGCTAAATTTCTATTAGAGAAGGATCAACTGCTTTTGGATGCTATGAGTTTTCAAGAATTTGAATAAATCTTGGCTTTGTTTGTCTATGGTTTGGTGTTATTCCCTAATCTAGACTAACTCATAGATGTTAATGCCGTCAAAATATTTCTTTCTCGTAACCCTGTGGCTACCTTGCTCAGAGACATTTTGCATTCTCTTCATACTCGTACTATGAGGAAGAGAGGGACTCTTTTGTGTTGCATACCTTTGCTATCAAGGTGGTTTATTTCGCACCTTCCTCGATCGATATTGAAGAATGAACAAGGCTTTAGGTGGTCCCAAAGGATGATGTCGCTCTCTCATACAAATATCTATTGGTGTTCCCGTTCTTCGGAAGATTCTACTATCATTGACCATTGCGGGGAATTTCCTAATGTTCCACTCCTTTACATTAAGGGAGGTATTACTTAAAACCCTTCTCTAGCTCTACGATAGTTTGGTTATGCTCAAAGATATGGTCCTAATGACGCACATATCCAGGGTATCGTGTTCGACTACGAGAGCAATTTTCAAGGTTATCATCAAAGGTTTGTATGTTCTTGGGGCATGGTAAACAAGAATGATAGAAAAACTTTAGGACAAAAGAACTTTATCCCTTTGGAGCCCTATCTAAAATGGGTACGAGCTCGCGCTCAAAACCTTATGATGCCATACCCAGTTGTTCTACCGGTGATCTTAGTGCCTATTGTCGAAGGAGACGTTTCTCGCATCATCCTCCATCTGGACATGCCTACTGACCTTGAAGAATTGCACAAGTCATAGATTCAAATCAAGGAAGAATGAAATACCTTTGAAGCTCAATTCTATGCAAGTGAAATGAAAGTGTTGGATCTCAGAAAGAAACTTCACGAGGAGCAAAGCCTTAATGCATACATCGACACAAAGAGGAAGCGTTTGTGGGAGACTTGAGTCTTAGGTTTTAGAAGCTTACATTGTTGTCTCCTTGAGACCTTTTTGCTTTTCATTGTAAGCCTTGAAGACAATTGTAATTTTGAACTTTATTAATGAAATCTTTGTTTTCTATTTCCTTTTAGCTAGAAAATTTAAATCTCCTAAGGTCCTTGAAAAAATTTCATCCACATATCATGAATCATTTCATAAACAGGTTTTCCATTATAGGTTTCCTCATCTATTTACTATTTATTTCAGTATAAGATGGCTCTCGAACAAACTGTCGAGGTTCTCCAAACTCAGCATGCATAATTTCAAGAGACTCTTGTGAATCTGGAAAAAAGGAAACACGAGATGATGGTCCTCCTCACCATGAAAAAGAAGACTAAGAAGTTGGCTATTATCCTCAACATGGGAAGAAGATTCAAAGGTCTTGCTCAACCAGTTCGAGTGAATGATGTTTCCTTTGAGGAATACGACAACCAAGAGGAAGATGGCAGAAGTGTCAGGGGTGAAGATAGAAGTTATTAGGTTTCTGAGGATGAAGACTACTCCGACGAATAGTATCCTCCTGCAGATAACAAGTACAAGCAGTTAGAAAATCGAGTCAAAGTTGTGGAAATCCAAAAAGTTACTGAATTGGATTTTGGAGAGCTAGGTATGATCCTGAGGGTGGTCATCCCTCACAAATTCAAGGTACCTATATTTTCTAAATATGATGGGGTATCTTATCCCAAACTTCATCTGAGGTTGTATGTTCGAAAAATCCAACCTCATAGTGCTGAAAGGAAATTATGGGTCCATTTCTTTCAAGAAAGTTTGTCCGATACTCAACTGGAATGGTTCTATCAGCTGGAGGGAACCAACATTAACACATGGGAAGACTTGGCTGCTACTTTCTACAAGCAGTATCAATATAACCCTGACTTGGCGCTGACTCGTCTACAATTGCAAAATATGTCCATGGGCTCGAATGAAGGGTTGAAGGAGTATGCACAAAAATGGATAGAATTAGCTGGAAAGGTTCAACATCCTTTGACTGATTGGAAATTGGTGGATATGTTTATGGGAACTCTGAGGGGTCCATTTTTAATTTCCTCATTGGCAGTTCTTCATCGGGATTTACTAAGCTGATTCTGACTGGCGAACGAGTTGAAAGTGGTATTAAGAGTGGAAAGATTCCAATGGCTTCAAATTGTAATGTTGTGAAGAAGCCGTTCGTTGGTAAAAAAGAAACAAATGTTTTCTATGGCCAGAAAAGCCGTAGTAAAAATGATCGCCATCAATCTGTGGGTGCAACATTAATTTCTAATCCGCCGCCTGTGAAATAATAACAACAGGGAAACCAGCGTAGGTCAGATGCTCGGAGGAGGTAGTTCACTAGGATTAGTATGCCATTGGCTCAAGCATTGCAACATTCGTTAAAGTCTAACCTCATAACACTCTGGGATCCTCCTCTTAATCCCAACACATCCTCTCTGAAGTACAATCCAAATGCGCGAGGTGTGCCTATAATTTGAATAGTCCTAGGCACGACAACAACAATTGCTGGGCCCTGAAAAACAAAATTAAAGACATGATTGATAATAAGGAAATTAAGTTTGACCCTCCTTAGACTCCGAACGCGATTACTGCTCCTATACCAAAGCATGACAAAGGCATAAGTTCTATTGAAGATGTTTTATATGTTACCTCCGTAACTGACGTGGTTACTCCTCTCTCAACACTCAATAAGAATTTGATACAAGACAGTTATTTTTCGGGTTGTGTTAAAGAATGTTGTTCTTGTGCAGTTCAACCCAATGGCTGCGAGTTACTGAAGGAAGGAATTCAACGCCCGATGGATGAACATGTAATTTTTATTGAGAAAATTTCGTCTGCTGAGAATTTGTGTCGAGGTCTTTCTGACATATCTGGTACTCCTTTCAAGATCACTTCCAAGGGTTCTGTAAGGATTACTGCCAATCCAAAATCTGCTCCCTTAATCATTACAAAACATGGGCCCATCCCATATTCCCTGGAGAAGGCTATTCCATGGAATTATGCGTCTGATGTCTATTACCATGGCATTAAACATGAGTTGTCTAACGAAGATGATGAAGAGGCTGACCCCAATATTGACAATATTGTGGGGAATAACAAAATTACTAGAAATGGAAGAGGTTTTGAAGATCATTCGTAGAAGAGATTACAAAATTGTTGAACAGCTGGGGAAGACCCCGTCAAAAATCTCCATGCTATATTTACTAACTTGTTCTGAAGCTCATGCGCAAGCTTTAATGAAAATTTTAAAGACTGCTCATGTACCACAAGTTATTTTTGCCGATCAATTTGGAAGTTATGTTACTAGGTTAACGACTAACAATGGATTAGGTTTCTCTCATGTTGACCTGACTCCGGAAGGGAGAAATCATAATAGGGCCTTGTATGTCTCCATTGAATGCAGGGAAACTACATTGGCTCATGTGTTGGTTGATATTGGATCTTCTCTAATTGTTCTGCCAAAGGGCGTTCTTGACAGGCTGGATTGTGAAAGGGTTGTACTGAAACCTAGCGACATCATAATTCGAGCCTTTGACGGATAAAAAACAATGGTACATGGAGAAGTGGACCTCCCCATCAAAGTAGGTTCACAAAGCTTTGAATCCACCTCCTATGTAATGGACATCCGAATAGCTTATTCTTGTCTACTAGGACGCCCCTGGATCCATAGGATAGGTGTTGTTACCTCCACCTTGCACCAGAAATTAAAGTATCTTGTAAAAGGGAAGGTTGTTACTATCTGCGGAGAGGAGGAGTACATGGTCAGCCACCTAAATTCAATCCAGTATGTGGAGATGGATGGAGAATTTATCGAGACTCCATTCCAAGCTTTTGAAGTAATTTCCCCTGCTGTTGTTGAAGATGTTTCTACCATTCTGAAGACTATCAGGGTTCCACATAAGATGGCTTCCTTGAAAGATACCAAAGTAACTATAGAAGAAGGTGGTTGTAAAATTAGGGGTCAACTTCCTGACATCCCCTACAAATCTGATATGTTTGGTTTGGGCTTTACTGCAGAGGGTTAGAGGGCTATTCGTCGTGCTCGAGCTGGAAGACGTCTGTTCCGTATCAGCAACAACAACATCAATGTTATAGAGGATACTGATAATTATAGTGATTTTGACAACTTGATCTTTCCTACTATTGACAACGGGCTCAGCAATTGGAAAGCAGAAGACATTTTCCATATCTCCTTTAGTCAGGAGTAATAACTATTTATGTTTTTTTTTGCTTTAAGAAGTTTGGTTATGTAAATTCTTTTTAAAAAACAATGACTTTAAACCTCGTGTCTTGCCCGGGGCACAATGGTTCATTTGTTAAGGGTTGTCATTTCATATGTCATATTTTCATTTAATGAAAACATTTGGACGTTTTGCATTCAAATTTTGCGCTCTTTGTCTTTCTTTTACATTATTACACTTTCAAATAGCTATGTGTTCTTACACACACCCACACACTACATTTCAAATCCCCATCTACTCTGGATCTCGTTGATAACAATTCTACTATTGTTGCTTATGAGTTTGAAAATCCGATTTACCAAGCTGAGGAAGATTGTGAGATACATGGAGAACTTTCCAGACTCTTAATATAATAAGAAAAGGCTACCCAAACACATAAAGATCCATTCAAAGTTGTAAACATGGGTTATGAGATAGACAGAAAAGAGGTTAAGATAGGCGCCAACTTAGAGAGAAGTGTCAAGAATATATTGATTTAAATGTTGCATGACTATGTTGAGGTATTTTCTTGGTCATACAAAGACACTCCAGGTCTCGATACTGATATTTTGGTTCACCGTCTGCCAATGTACGAGGGTTGTTCTTCAATTAAGCAGAAGGTTCGTCGCATGCGTCCTGAAATGTCGGAAAAGATCAAAG
Organism: Vicia faba; assembly: GCA_948472305.1. NCBI lineage: Eukaryota > Viridiplantae > Streptophyta > Magnoliopsida > Fabales > Fabaceae > Vicia > Vicia faba. The sequence continues at coordinate 401,888,992 of OX451736.1, read as the reverse complement.
CCGAGGTTATGAAACAATTCAATGCAGGTTTCTTAGTAGTGACATCCTATCCTCAATGGGTTACTAATGTTGTTCCAGTACCAAAGAAAGATGGAAAGGTACATATGTGTGTAGATTACAGGGATCTGAACACGGCAAGCCCCAAAGAAGACTTCCCACTTCCACATATTGATGTCTTGGTCGACAATAATACTCAGCACAAGGTATTCTCCTTCATGGATGGTTTCTTGGGTTATAATAAAATGAAGATGGAGCCTGAAGACATGGAGAAAACTACCTTCCGCACACAATGTGGCACTTTCTGTTACAAGGTCATGCATTTTGGCTTGAAGAACATTGGGGAAACTTATCAACATGCCATGGTAGCTTTTTTCCATGACATGATTCATCACGAGATTGAAGTCTACATCGACGACGTGATCGCAAGGTCACAAACTAAAGATGAACATCTTGATAATCTACACAAGTTATTTGAAAGGATGAAGAAGTACAAACTGAGGCTAAATCCGAATAAGTGCACCTTTGGGGTGAGGTCTGGAAAACTCTTAGGTTTCGTCGTTAGTGGTAAAGGTATTGAAGTTGATCCCCCAAAAGTTAAAGCTATTCAAGAATTGTCGGCTCCCCATACTGAGAAGGAGTTCATATATTTCTAAGGACGACTGAATTACATTGCCCGATTCATTTCTCATTTGACTGCTACCGGTGAGCCAATCTTCAAGCTGCTGAAGAAAGATGAAGTAGTAAAGTGGAATGACAACTGCCAAATAGCCTTTGTTAAAATCAAGGAGTACTTATAAGAACCTCCGATTCTGATGCCACCAATTGAAGGAAGACCTCTAATCATGTACCTTACAATGCTAGAGAATTCAATGGGGTGTGTACTGGGGCAGCATGACGAGTCTCGTCAAAAAGAGCATGCGATATACTACCTTAAAAAAAGTTTACCGATTGTGAAACAAGATATTCACTACTTGAGAAAACTTGCTACACTTTTGCATGGGATTCTCACCGACTAAGACAATATATTTGGAATCATACTACTCTATTGATTTCTAAAATGGACCCCATCAAGTACATATTCGAGAAGCCAGCTCTCTCCGGAAGAATAGCCCGATGGAAAATGGTCTTAACAAAATACGACATGCAGTACAACATGCAGAAGGAAATTAAAGGAAGTGTATTGGAAGATGATTTGGCGCATCAAGCTATAGACGACTACTAATCTATGAACTTCAAATTCCTGGATGCGAACATCATGCTAATAACAGATTATGCAGAACCTGGACTTTATGAAGGACCTGAGCTAGGATCCTGATGGACTATGGTTTTCAATGGAGCTTCTAACGCACTAGGAAACAAAAGTGGTGTTGTAATTATCTCTCCTCAAGGTTGCCATATACCCTTCACTGTCACACTTTGTTTTTACTGCACCAATAATATGGCTGAATATGAAGCATGCATCATGGGTATTAAAGCTGCGATTGACCTAAGAATCAAATTTCTGAGTGTGTATAGGGATTCAACCTTGGTAATCATTCACGTCAAGGGAGAATAGGATACAAAGTATCCAAATCTTATCCCTTACCGAGAACATGTGCTAACCTTGATTTCGTACTTCGAAGAAATTAATTTTAATTATATCCTAAGAGAAGAGAGTCAGTTAGCATATGCATTAGCTACCATGTCATCCATGTCCAAGATCACATGAGATAATGCGGCTCCCAGAATTACCATTGAAAGATTCAACAAACCGACACATTTCTATGAAATTGATACTGATGGAGTAGAAAAAAAACATTGGTTTCATGAAGTGAAAAGGTACATTGAAGATCAAGATACCCTGAAGGGGAATCAATCAATGACAAGAAGTTCCTATGAAGGTTCTCGGCTAAGTTCTTCTTGAGAAATGGAATTTTATACAAGCGTAATCATGATTCAACTCTGCTTCATTGTATGGAAAAGAAGGAAACATAGAAAATTATGGAAGATATGCACGAAGGCATCTTCGGTACTCATTCAAGTGGACATACTATAGATAAGAAAATCTTGAGAGCAGGTTACTATTGGTCGACTATGGAAACCGACTGTCATCACCACTCGAGAACTTGTCATAAGTTCCAGATCTATGCTGATAAGGTTCATGTGCCTTCGGTACCTTTGGACTTCATGACTGCTCCTTGGCCATTTGCAATGTGGGGCATTGATATGATTAGATAAATCAAGCCTACTACTTCTAACAGACATCACTTCATTCTTGTCGCCGTTGACTATTTTATAAAATGGGTTGAAGCAACCTCGTTCGCATCTGTTACCAAGAATGTGGTTTCCCGATTCATAAAACATAATCTTGACTTCTGGTATGGCATCCCCGAGATAATTATCACAGACAATGGCACCAACCTCAAGAATACTATGATCATTGAACTCTGCATGCAGTTCAAGATCAAGCACCACAATTCTTCTCTGTATCGACCAAAAATGAATGGCGCAGTGGAAGCCACCAATAAAAATATTAAGAAGGTCATACAGAAGATGGTTGTGACTTACAAAGACTGGCATAAGATGTTACTATTTTTTCTTCATGGCTATCACACTTCAACGCGAACATCAACTGGGGAAACCCCATTCTCTCTGGTATATAACATGGAAGTTGTCATGCCTATCGAAGTTCAAATTCCTTCTCTGAGGATTATTAAAGATGCATACTTAGACGAAGACAAGTGGATTCATACTATGTTGGATCAGTTGAATTTGATTGACGAGAAAAGGCTTGCGGCTGTCTTTCACGAGCAGATGCATCAGAAACGTATGATCAAGGCATTCAATAAGAAAATCAAGCATCGAGTATATCAGGCTGGTGACTTGGTAATAAAGCGCATCATTCTACCACAAGGTGATTCCAGGGGAAAATGGACTCCAACCTATGAAGGCCCATTTGTTGTCAAGAAAGTATTTTCTGGCGGTGCTATGATACTGACCACCATGGACGATGAAGATTTCTCGCACCCTGTGAATATGGACATAATAAAAAGATACTACGCTTGAAAACGACCCTCTAGGTTGAATGGCCTAGGCAAAAATAAGGTATTCTTGGCGAACCAAAAGGTTTCGGGCAAAAATTATGGATATATATATAAAAGATTGTACACCCGACAAGTCAAAAACCTGAAAAGGCGGCTTGGGCAAGAAAGGGTATTCAAGTTAGAAAAACCTGAAAAGATTTTACTCAAGGATTCTCAGGATTTGATCAGAAAAACTCACCTCTTAAGCAAGGGTATTCAACTAGGGTTTTGTGATTTACAAGGAACATTGGGTTGAAAAGGTCTCAAATTACTTTCATGGTTTATCTTAGGTCCTCAATAATGCTTATGTAAAGTTTCAAGTCTTGCATCTCAAGTTTGTTTAGTCAATTGCTCAAATGACTGAAAATTAATTGTATTGGGTAAAAAGTCAATTGTGGTCAACATAAAGTCAAACCTCAAGATTTTTTGTCAAAATCAACACTTTGATGTGATATTCATCATTTGATCAAAGGTTGGTAATGATTCCTCAAGGAAAGCCCTCAAATCATCAAAGGTCAGGAAATTGCCAAATTAGGGTTTTGATTAAAGATGACTGATCATTGATTGTTGACCTAGTGCATGACCTAATGGCTTAAAGAATGATCTCAAGAGCTCAAATACAACATCTTTACCTAATTACATGGCTCAATACATTTCCAAAGATACAAGTGATTGATAGTTGAAGAATTAAATCAATTGATGAAAAGTCAACAGTCACCCAAAAGTCAAACTTTGAATTTTTGGTCAAAATAGGAATTCAAAAATCAAGAATTATCAAAACATTTAAAATTATCAAGTTGAACCATCAAGAATCAAGAAAGTCAACAAAAGTCAAAATTGAAAATTTTTTAAACACTTAGAAAAATTCAAGTGTTTTGTACTTAAAAAACCCTAACTTCACAAGCAAGTTTCCTCAAGATACAAGTTGATTTAAGGAAAATTTTCAACATGAAAGTTGTAGGGATTGATGAATTCTACAACTTTGTTATTGTGGGGTGATCCTCAAAATGTGCTTAATTTAAGAGATATAAGCCCATGAAGTTATGATGTTTTTTATCCAACACATATAAATTTTTCAACAAGTTTTGATCAGTTTTTTATCCTAACTTCTTAGCCAATTTCCACTAAGTTTCCATTTGATTTATCCAAAGTGGTCAACATTAAAGTTGAAGGCAACATTTCAAGATTTCCAAAATGTCCAAAAACACAAATTTATCATGCTTGATCTAGAAGTATCGAAGACATGAAGTTGGGCATCCATTCTTGAAATATAAGTCATTCTTGTGATGAACTCATAACAAAATCTTCATGCCATGCCTTATAATCTCTCTTTACAGGCCTCTAACCTCCAAATCTTTCTATAATCAGAAGATTACACAAGCTTTTGAGCTATGGTCCATTTGATTCCAGCATTGTCCAATGCATAATTATATTAATGGCACAAAGTTAATACTTCCATTTTGGAAAATCATGTTTTATGCAATTTTCAATTCTCCTTGAGACTCTAACTTTTTGCTTCTGTATATACTCAATCTAACAAATCAGAAGAAACATGTTCAAAGTGTTCAATAACTCTATGAGACAAGGTACAATGCATTGGAACTATGTTCTTTAAAGTTACATCAAAACTAAGAAATCAAACCATAACATGCTATCTGTTGTACCCCAAAATATTCCCTCTCACTTATCAAGAATTTGCTCACATGATCTACTTGGGCTCAAAACTGCACTAGGGTTTGATCAGCTCTAGACACCTCCTTAGACACTGATGACCAAAATTAGGGTTTGAGTTTGCACGAGGATTTTTGAACTATCAATGCTTCATATGACTTTCATGGACCATTATGGACCCCCAAGATTACTCATGTTAAGTTTCAAGCCTTGGATCACACTTTTGATCAGTCAATTGAACAATTGACCTAAAAATCAGCTGTATTGGGGAAAAAGTCAACTATGGCCAATTTATAGTCAAACTTCATAATTTTTTATCCACATCAACATTTTAAACTCATATGTATCATTTGATCAAGTTTGGACCATAACTCCTCAAGAAATTTAATCAAATCTCCAAAAGGGCAAAATGGTCAAAATTAGGGTTTTGATTGGGAAAGGGCAATTTTTGATTTTTTGACCTAGAAAATGGTCAATTGGTTTAAGGCATGATCTCAAGAGTCCAATTGAATCATTTTGACCTAATGACATGATTCAAAACATTGCAAATCCATTGAATTGACAGATGAATTTTGCAGTCAACTGATTAAAAGTCAACTGTATACTGAAAAGTCAAAAGGAGAGGATCATCAAGCAAAATCTCATTTGCCGGTATGGTATCCCAGAGAGGATCATCACTGAAAATGGTACAAATCTCAAAAAAACTATGATCACCGCCTTGTGCGAACAATTCAAGATTCAACATCATAATTCTTCTCCTTACCGGCCGAAGATGAATGGTGTTGTCGAAGCTGAAAATAAGAACATTAAAAAGATCATACAGAAAATGACAGTCACCTACAGAGACTGGCATGAGATGCTACTGTTCGATCTCCACGGGTATCGTACTACATCTCGCACATCAACCATGGCAACACCATATTCTCTGGTTTACAGCATGGAGGTTGTCTTGCATATCGAGGTCCAGATCCCCTCTCTCAGGATTATGAAGGATGCAGGGCTGAACGAAGAAGATTGGGTCTAGACTTGACTTGATCAACTGAACTTGATTGATGAGAAGAGACTTACTTCAGTTTGCCATGGTCAAATGTATCAAAAACGAATGATCAAGGCTTTCAACAAGAAGGTCAGATGCCAAGTGTATCAAGTTGGGGATCTAGTGATCAAATGCATCACACTGCCACAGGTTGATCCCGGGGGCAAATGGACTCCTACCTATGAAGGAATATTTGTAATCAAAAACATTTTCTCTGGTGGGGCAATGATCTTGACAACCATGGATGGCGACGACCTACTGTATCCTGCGAACGCGGACATAGTGAAAAGATACTATGCATAAGAGACCCGCTAGGTTGACCTACCTAGGCAAAACAAGGGAATCCCGCCGAACCAAAAAGGTTCGGGAAAAAATTAGGGATAAAACAAAAAATTTGTACACCCGGCAAGTTGAAAACCCGAAAGGGCGACTTAGGAAAAAAAGGGTTTCCCGGTGGACTGAAAACCCGAAAAGGCGGTCCAGGCAAAAGTTAGGGAATTAAAGCGTATGACTATGTCCCGTTGGATCACTTTGAGGAAAACATTTGGCTTCAACTTGTGAACTCGACATTTCCGACCAATTCAATCATCTTTTGACAAGGCAACAAATAGACAAAATGCTCAGAGATACAAAGACTATAGCAGAATGGAAACCCCATGGGATAAATATACATAGCTATCTTTTCTTTGTATTAAAATTTTAATTTTTTCTTACGACGACATTCTCCTACTAGAATGTTTGTCTCACTATACAAAAATACTTACTCAAATTCAATACAAAGATCTTCCTTTGAAAGTGCAAAACTATCTGTTTTTCTTTACTCTTGTGTTTTGTTTACAAAAATGTCCATTGATTCATTGTTGAACATAAGCATTTGAACATAATTACTGTTTACAAATAAACAAAATAAAAGACAATTACTAATGGCTTTTAGATGTAGGGAAATCTCTCTAAGCTATTTCCATAAATCTGCCATAATTTGCAGTATTAATTCCCAGCGGAACAAGCTTCCAATTATCAATCCTCAGTAGAAGTCGTTCAATTTCTCAGGATTTCACAACAAGATTTTACAAGCAGTACACGAAATTTCCCTTACAACAGAGTTTGTTTATCTAAGTGGAAATTCATCAACACTTCAACTTCACAACATGAAGACTTACACTCCATATCCTCAACAACGGTCATGGATTTATTTTCCCCAATCCAACAACAGTGTGGTAGATTAGCTCGCATGCGCATACATCGCATCCATATATCATATACATCGATAAGACGAATGCATTGTATCATACATTTCATATAACATGACCCTGCATTTTAGCTAACATTTTACCCTTTTCAGGATAAGATTAATAGCTATCATTAACAATGATCAGAGTTCTCAGATACAATTCAGATACGTTCTAGAAACGGATGCCATTCTGATACTCATTCAGATTCAAATATCAGATACAATTCAGATATGCTCCAGACGCGGATTCCATTTTGATACTCATTCAGATTCAACTCTCATATATAGTTCAGATACGCTCCAGACACGGAAGCCATTCTAACACTCATTCAAAACTAGCTTTCAGATACAGTTCTGATACGTTCCAGACACGGATGTCATTTTGATACTCATTCATATTCAACTCTCAGATATAGTTCAGATACGCTCCAGACACGGATTCCATTCTGATACTCATTCAGATTCAACTCTCAGATACAGTTCTGATACACTCCAGACACGGATGCCATTCTGACACTCATTCAAAACTAGCTTTCAAATACAGCTCAGATATGCTTCGGACACGGATGCCATTCTGATAATCATTCAAAATCAGATCCCAGATACAATTCAGATACTCTCCAGACACGAACTCCATTATGATACACATTCTTTCAACTTACAAATTACAATACAAACAATCACTTTTGGATGACATATTTAAGCCCATCTCCTACAGATTTCTATCACCTCTCCAAGTGGTATCTTTAAGCCCATTCCCTCAACCATCACATCATTGAGTTCAAATTTATGGGCACTCTAGTGTCCAATCATCTTCCAAGATTACTCATGTCAAGTTTCAAGCGTTGGATCACACTTTTGATAAGTCAATTGAACAGTTGACCTAAAAATCAGCTGTATTGGGGAAAAAGTCAACTATGGCCAATTTACAGTCAAACTTCATAATTTTTTATCCACATCAACATTTTAAACTCATATATATCATTTGATCAAGTTTGGACCATAATTCCTCAAGAAACTTGATCAAATCTCCAAAAGGGCAAAATGGTCAAAATTAGGGTTTTGACTGGGAAAGGGCAATTTCTGATTTTTTAAACTAGAAAATGGTCAATTGGTTTAAGCCATGATCTCAAGAGTCCAATTGCATCATTTTTACCTAATGACATGATTCAAAACATTGCAAATCCATTGGATTGACATATGAATTTTGCAGTCAACTGATCAAAAGTCAACTGTATATTGAAAAGTCAAACTTTGACTTTTTGGACAAATTAAATACCAAAGATCACAATTCATCAAAACATGTCCAAATATGAAAATTATTCATCAAGAAATCAAAAAGTCAAGATTTTATTTTGAAAAGTCAAAATTTCTAAACTTAGAAATTTTTCTAAGTGTTGAAAATTCATGTTTTTTCATAAATTTTAGCCAAATTTTTACCATGATACAAGATGATTCAAGAGAAACTCCTAACATGAAAGTTGTAAATATCCATGAAATCTACAACTTTTCTTCACACAACTTCTTCCAAAAGTGCTTGGATATCAATTTATAATTTCAAGAACATAGGATCATGAAACTAAACACTTAGTGAAAATTTGCCCTAATTTGGTCAGGATTTTGACTCAACTTCATGGAACTTTTTCATATAGTTCAAAGGGGAATATTAAAAAGCAATTCAAATATTGGTTGTAGAGCACATTGCAAGCTTTCCAAAATGTCTAATAAATCCTTGAGATCATTCTTGAGTATGGAGAATCGAAGAGATGAAGTTGGTGTTTTGTCACTTGAATTACAAGGCATTTTGTGATGAACAAAAATCCAATTTCAAACCTATGTTGCACAATCTTGTTTTGCAGGCTTCTAAACATCAAGATCTCTTCATAATCAGAAGATTACACTTGCTTTTAAGCTTTTATCCAAGTGTTCCAAGCATTGTCCAAGCCAATTTTCCATTTTTGGAAGAAAGTTACCATTCCACTATTGAAAAGTTGCTTTAATCACAAAGTCAACTTGTCTTGAGCTTCTAACTTGTTCTTTATGAACACATAACTCCTATAAACCAAAAGCAATGTGTCTAATACCTAAGAAATCTCAGAACATTCTTGTACAATACTTGATATTTGTCATTTCACTTTTCTCCAAAAGCAAGTTATAGAGCCATAATCCTAGAACTCAGAAGCCTGGAATGAATTTGTGCTAAGATCTTTTCCATACAAATTAAAAACTCAATTGAAACACAATATACGTTTTCACAAGTCCTAAAACACTCCCAAACATCTTGTTGCACAGAACTTCCCAAACTTGACAGTTTTGAGCAAAAAATCACCATCTCCATTTCCACTCGTGCGTTTTAAAAACTAATCATCCAAACACCTTCCATACATCATATCAAAGTGATCCAGGCCCTTATTTCCTAACTGTAACTCTCCATCATCATTCACCATTTTCAAAACTGAAGCTTGCAACTTGACTTGAGTAGGGAGTTCCAGCCATCCTCAAAGCAAAGTAGGAGTTAGAACACATTTAAGGAGGTCCAGGCAAGCTATAGAAATCATCAGACCATCACAAAGGTTGCTCAAACTCCATACACGACTCCAGCTGCAACAGGTAAGTTTTCAAACTTATATCTCTTCATACAGGGACCATTTGAGTTTGATTTGTGAAGATAAAATGTAGATACCATTGCCATGAAGTTGTACATATCCATAGTTTACATTTATATGGCTTGAGCTTAGAGAATTTTAGGGTTGAAGTTTTATGCATTTTTTAGGTTTTAAATTAGGGCTAGAAAAATTCTTATTCATCTTTGATTGATAGCTTAAGTTGTTTATATGTTTGGATTCGTGGGAAAAAATGCCACAACTTTCATGTTTGAACTTTTCATTTTTGTTGAGAGATGAAGAAGATACAGGTCCTTTGGCTGAAGGTTGAAGATGAAGTCTTCAGAACACGTTTTGCCTTACATATTTATTATTTCATTTGTATTAACGGATGTATAGCCACTTTAGTGGTAAGGCAACGCGCTGGTAATCAGGAGGTCATAGGTTCGAGCCTCAGCGCGCGCTGCCTTTTGCTTTTTTCTCATTTTTATATTTTTTTGTTCTTTCCAGCGCATGGGCCTTCCTCCTCCTGGGCTTGATTTTTTTTCTAACATTCCTCCCCCTGTTTCATATATGCACCCTGGCCCAACTTTATTTTTTTTTTCTTATTTTCTTTTTATTTGTTTTTCTTAATTATTTTCTCTAATATTAAAAATCATAAAAAATACAAAAATATTAGATTTTCATTTTGACATAGTTTATTCATTTTTTCTCATGAAAATTATTTTTTATTTAATAAATACTTTATCCATTTCACTAAATATCTTGTAAATTGAATTAAAATAATAGGTTTTTATTTATTTTCTTTTACACCAATTTAAATATATTATTTTAACATTTAAAAAGGTTAAAAATATTTTATAACACTATAGTTATTTTCAAGACAAAAATACCAAAAATACTTTTCTTACAAACTTATTTTCTTTTAATCAATTAATAGATTTAGGGTTTTATTTAATATCTTTTCTTAAAAAATTTAGGTTTAATTAATTATTTTCTTTTAATTAATTAGGTTGAAACAAATCCCTTTTCTCTAAAAAATCCAAATAAAAATATTCATTTTCTTCACATTTACATTCTTGCATATTTATCCATCTTGTACATTATTTATTTCAATTCTTGTACAAATTCAATTTGGTTGTAATAGATTAATTAGGTTTATATTCTTGCAATCCTAATTCACAATTTGTATATCCCCCTCCCACAAGTATTGTAATAGCGTCGTAACTTTAAATTCCATAATTTATCGCTTTATATACAAATGCTAATAATTAGGGTTTGTATGGAAAGACTAAAACCAATACTTAGAAAACTCTAATTCAAGACAAAATCAAGCATGAAAACAATACACTTTCACACAAGCACCCCTAGGGTTATCCCGCTTGGTTGCCTTATACAAAATGACCATATTACGTATGTAAGGTATCTTAGCCAAAAACAAGCAAAACTACAAGATCATAGACCCTCGATGGCGCTATCTAAGTTGCCTTTCAAAATGATCTTAGTCCCTAAAGAAAAATGCTAAGATACCTTGCAATATTGCTAATCATGGTTATACGATGACCCACGTCCGTCCCTTTTACATCCAAAGATATGGTTGCTTACCAAATCAATGGTAAGACAACAATGTCAAAGGAAAAGAAAATGAACAAGATAGACATTTGAGTAGGTAGATTGCTCCTAATTAGTTGCTCCATTTCAAAATAAACATACTTGCTATTTTCAAAACAATCACATACATTTTCAAAAATCTTGCAAAGTTGAAAAAAATTTCAAAAGATCAAACATCTTTGCATACATTCTTACGAACAAGAATCATTACAAAGATTGCCTAAACAATGTCCTATTTACAAAATACTTTCAAAAACCACACAAAGAACAATTTAAAACAAAAAGCAAGTGATCTAGCAAGTAACTAAGATCCCATGGATAACCATGGATGAAAAGGGTGATAATACCTTCCCTTTTCATAATCTACCCCCCGAACTCAAGAAATAATCTCAAAGGTCTTTCCTCTGCTTTTTCACTTTTCCTTTAGGATAAAAGAAAAGTCGATGGTGACTCTTGCTAACCGCAACATTTGCGATCAAATGCAAAACACTCAAGTCAGTTCTCCCACCGTATCACAGAACTGGCGACTCTGCTGGGGAAAATCTTAAAAGAGGGGTTACCTTAAGGCTAGATCACATTTATTTGCTTCCATTGTTTGACTTATATGCTTTACATTTTGGTTCTTTATTTGTGTTTGAATCCTCTACCCGGATTCGGGATACCTTATAGGTAAGTAGAAATACATTGTGGAAACTGTGCGGGGTATATCGACATGGTCTAAGCAATAGTTACGTTAGTGCGACATATTTGTGGGTACCGATAGCCTTTGAGTTAATAAAAGAGAATACAGGGCCACTGAGTGATCTCATAAAGCACTAATGAAATTTTAGAACCTTTAATTGACCAACTTGGCCTTTAGGATGTAGTGAGATGACCGGCTTTGGTGCAGTCCGAAGTTGGTAGATACTCGATACTACACTCATTGAGGTTTGGTTTCTTGGGATATTTCGGTCGCCATTAAAGAGGCTTGTACTGAAACAATGACCAAGGAAACAAACCAGTGATATTGAGCTTCTTAGAACCTGGTTACTATTACATGGACAACTTTAAGCCAACTAAACTTCAAGAGGGTACTTACCTATAAAACTCCATGCAAGCCTAAACCTAAGGATTTATTTGTTTTGTTTGTATATGCATACTTGTACATAACATCATGAACATCATGAACATCATATACATCCACTAACCATTTCAAGGATTTTGGGATTCGTCTTTGTTCTTGTTTTGTAGGATATGGATTCACTTCGCAGGAAAACTATTCAAGTCAATCTTGTAAGGATCCCTCCACAACTCAAGGAGCTAGCTTCAAGGATTCCTGAAAACTCTCCATTTACCGAGAGACATGGTCGCCTATTCAACTTGGTCACCTCCAACACATATGAGGATATGATGAAGGTCCTCTTTCAGTTCTTTGATCATTTACACTATTGCTTCACATTTCCCGATTATCAACTTGTGCCAACTTTGGAAGAACTCTCCTAAATCTCGAGGATTCCCATTCTCAACCAACTACCTTTCAATGGTACAGAAAGAGACCCAAAACCAGAAGAGATTTCTCAAGCTCTACACTTGCACTCATCTGATGTCATAACTCATTGGGAAACAAGGAGTGGTGTCAAGGGTTTCCTAGCAAAGTTCCTATTTGAGAAAGCCCAAAATTATTGGAATTCCTTGGATTTTCAAGCATTTGAGGAAATTGTGGCTCTCCTCATCTATGAGATGGTTTTGTTTCCAAATCCTGACCAACTCATAGATGTCAACGCCAACAAAATCTTCATATCCCGTAAACCGGTGCCTACATTGCTATGAGATATCCTACACTCTTTTCACACTCGCACAATGAGGAAAAGAGGTGTCCTTATGTGTTACACTCCTCTCTTGGCAAGATGGTTTATTTCACATCTTCCCCAATCTGTATTAAAAAATGAGCAAGGTTCAAGGTGGTTACAAAGGTTGATGACGCTCAAACATTCGAACATTCATTGGTGCTCTCGATCCAAAGAGAATGTTATCATTGTCGACCGTTGTGGAGATTTCCCTAATGTCCCTTTACTTGGAATTAGGGGAGGTATCACCTACAACCCCTGCTTAGCCTTAAGACAATTTGGTTACGCCCAAAGGAATGGCCCGCATGAGATGCTGATTCAAGGTTTTGTATTTGACTACGACAACGACGATCAAGGTCTTCGCCAGATATTTATCCGAGCTTGGAGGATGTTAAACAAGGTGGATAACAAGACTTTGGGGCATAAAACTTCCATCCCTCTTGAGCCTTACCTCAAATGGGTATGAAGTCGTGCTCAGAGTCTTATGATGCCTTACCCCTCCATTCTCCCGGTAATCATTGAGCCTGTCATGGAAGGAGATGTTCCATACACTATCCTACATCCTGACATTCCTACCTCTCTTGAAGACCTACAAACGGATTAGATACAACTCAAGGGAGGGCGAGATACCTTCGAAGCCCAATTCTACGTGAGCGAGAAGAAGGTTTTTGACCTCACTAGGCTACTTCATGAGGAGAAGACTCTCAATGCCTACATCGCGCCAAAGAGGATGCGCACTACCTTTTTATCTTATAGATTTTGTATTTCCTTATAAGCCCAAGAGGCATTTATGTTCTCAAGATTTAACTTATTAATATAACGTGTGTTTCCTTTTTGTCTAAAAAAAATTTGAATCTTTGAAATCCTTGAAATCATTACATATGCATATACCATTCATCATAACATAAGCAGGTCTTTTGCAACAAGTCTCCTCATCTCTCTACTGTTTATTTAAGTAAGATGGATCTCTAGAAAACAATGAAGGACCTCCAAGCTCAGAATACACAGTTTCAACAATTGCTCTTGACTCTAGCCAAAGGACAAGAAGAGTTGAAGACATTGCTGGCTGAGGAGAAGAAAAAGAAGATAAAGAAGGTAACCGGAGTCCTAAACATGGGAAGAAGATTTCATGGGCAGACAAGAAGGACCTTAGACTTTTCAACGACATCTGGTGAGAGAGATAATCAAGATGGGAAAAACAAGGAAATAGTTGTCTCATCAGAATCAGAAGAGGAAGAGGGAGAAGAAGACTATTCTGAAGAACAATACCCTTCAGCTGATGACAAGTATAAACATCTTGAAGAGCAGTTAAGTGCGATTGAAATCCAAAAATTGCTTGGCTTGGACTTTGAAGAATTGGGGTTAGTGTCGGGGATTTTCATTCCTCCTAAATTCAAAGCACCTGTGTTTGCCATGTATGACAGAGTCTCATGCCCTAAAATGCATCTCCGGTCCTATGTGAGGAAAATACAGCCCCATACCGCTGACAAAGACTTATGGGTACACTTCTTCCAAGACAGCCTGTCTGGAACTCAACTTGATTGGTTTTACCAGTTAGAAAAAGCCAATGTTAATAACTGGGAAGATATTGCTGCAACCTTTTACAAACAATACCAATACAAGCTGATCTTGCGCCTACCCGTACTCAACTCCAGAGTATGGCCATGATTTCCAGTGAAGGTTTCAAAGACTATGCGCAAAAATGGAGAGATTTAGCTGAAAGAGTTCAACCCCCCTATCTGAAAGAGAATTAGTGGACATGTGTTTTAGGCACCTTTTCTGGTACCTTCTTCAATCACCTAATTGGGAGTTCATCGGCAGGTTTTACTGAACTGATATTGACGGGAGAAAGGGTTTAAGCTGGGATAAAGAGTGGAAAGATTCAGAAAGATACATCCTCTGCTGCTATAAGGAAGCCATTTATCGGAAATAAATAAGTGGTTATCGTTTATCCTCAGAGAAATAAAGATAGGGCCGAATGCCATCCAATGGTGGGGGCTGTTATGATTCCTAAGACTGCGCCTGATCAACAAAGAAACAACCAACCAAGGATGGAAAGAACAGTCAGATAATTCACAAGAATTAACATGACCCTATCTCAGGTATTGCCACATCTGTTAATATCCAACCTAGTGACCTTAAAAGAAGCTCCAAAGAACCCTAACACAACATCTCCTCACTATCATCCCAATGCCCGCTATGCATATCACTCTGATAGTCCTGGCCACGATACTAATAATTGTTGGGCTCTAAAGAACAAAATATAAGACCTCATTAAAGGCAAAGAGATTGAATTCGATGCGCCTGAAAAGCCAAACGTCATTTCTTCCCCTATGCCCAAACATGGCCATAATGCCAACGCCATTGAGGAAGATATGTTTGTTACTTCAGGTGATGAGCTTATGACCCCACCCCTGACTTTTAAAATGAACTTGTTGAATGTCGGTGTGTTCCCGGGCTGTGATGAAGTTTGTCATTTCTGTTTATCCTCACCAACCAACTGTCCTTTGTTGAAAACAGGCGTTCAGTGCCTAATAAATAACAAATAAATTTTGTTTGAAAAGACTTTCGTTCCACTTTTTCCTTTTAAAGATGTCTCTATCATTACCATTTCCACCAATTCTTCCAGGGTCTCCACCAAAAGACCCGTTATAATTACATCAGTTCCGAAAGAAACTCCTTTGATAATTACAATGCCTGGACCAGTCCCATATTCGTCATACACAACCATACCGTGGAATTATGGAGGGGATGTCTACTACCACGGTATCAAGCAGGATTGCCCAGCCGCTGAAGATTCGAGTTCTGAGAAAGTCAACTCCGACATCAGTAATATTGCAGGAACTAGCAAGATTACCCGAAGCGGAAGGATATTCTCTCCAGAAATTGATCCTGCAAAAGCAGTTTCTGGACCCGTAATCATTCCTGTTATTACTCCTCCAAAAGTTGTTCCTAGTCCTACAATCATCCCTAGTAATACTCCAACTAACATAGCTGTTACAACCCCTGTTATCATTCTTACTGACACTCTTGCTACCGAGTTAACCGAGACTCGAGGTAAAAGTATTCTGATTGAGCCTATCCGGATGAAGGCTCAGTCATTGGCTATCCCTGAGACCTCCTGGAAAGAGATGGAGGAAATTCTGAAGATCATAAAAAGAAGCGACTACGATGTAGTTGAACAACTGGGGAAAACTCCCTCTAAAATTTCCATACTGGTATTACTACTATGTTTCGAGGCGCATGCAAAAACCTTGGTAAAATTCCTGAAAATTGCCCATGTACCCCAAGAGACATATGTCGATCAGTTTCAAGACAGCGTAGCTAGCTTAACTGCAGATAATGGTCTAGGTTTTTCAGATACTGATTTAACACCAAGAGGAAGGATGCATAATGAGGCATTGCATGTCTCAGTCGAATGTAGGGGCAAAACCCTGGCTCATGTTTTGGTGGACACTGGCTCATCTCTGAATGTATTTCCTAAAAAATCTCTTGATAGGCTTGATTGTGAGGGATTGACATTGAAACCAAGTAACATAGAAGTAAGGGCTTTTGACGGCTCCAAAAGGATGGTACATGGGGAGGTAGACATTCTTATAAAAGTTGGAACACAAACATTTGATTCAACTTTTTACCTAATGGATATCCGTCCCTCATATTCCTGCTTGCTAGGCCGACTATGGATTCACAATGCTGGCGCTGTCACTTCTACATTACACCAAATGCTGAAATATCTGATTTAAGGGAAGATTATCACCGTTCATGGAGAAGAAGAGTATATGATCGTCCATCTCAATTCCTTCAGATATATGGAATTAGATGGTGAATTTATTGAAACTCCATTCCAACACTTTTAAGAGGTCCTGCAAGATGTAGTAGTGACCAAGGTTGTGTCTCAGGTTCCCAAGATTAAAAGGCCTCCACTCCGGATGTCATCTCTGAAGGATGCCCAGGAAGTAATAGAAGAAGGTGGGTGCACTATCTGGGTACAACTCCTAGATATCCCATATAAGTCTGACAAGTTTGGCCTAGGTTTCACTTTAGGTTCCCAGAAGGTTGTACGCTGCGCTCGTGTCGGAGGACCACCCGTGAAGATTAGCAACCGCGAGGTCAACACCGTAGAAGATGATGAAGATAGTTGTGACTTGGTGGACTGCATATTACCAAGGATTGGAATAGCTTCAGGGAGGTCTAAGGAAGCTTAGTCAATCATCACATTGCACCTGGAATAGCTAGAAGAAGCATTGGACTTTTCTCCAAAGAGGTAAAAAACTAAAAAATTTATATCCTTATCCATACATGATTTTCTTTCGATTTTAAAAGCTAAAATGTAGATATCATGTCTATGAAGCTAACCATGTCCTTAAATCCCATTTTAATTGACTGTGTGATGAGAATTTCTAAACTGAGTTTTCTGAAGTTTTAGGGTTTCAGTTTGGTACCAAACGAAATTCATCCTAACCATTGATCTATTGCTGATTAGATTTTTTGATTTGGTTGAGAAATGAGCATTTTCAAGATTAAGTTTATAATGTATTTACTGGGGGTGTTTCATAACCGGATGAAACAACCACCTAAGTGGTAAAACAAGTGCGCGTTAATGTGAAGGACCTGGGTACCAGCCCCAGCGGTACCCTTTTGTTTTGCTCATATATTTTGCTTACAGATCCAGTGTGCCAATCTTTCCTAAGCGCACCATGCACTCTAAAAGTTAGTTCTCCTACCGTATTACACGTACTTCTGAGGCCAAGAAAATATTGTTTCCACTAGTTTTGGACTATGTCAAAATACATGCTTGTTGTAATGATTGCATCTTATATAGGAAAGAGATTAAAAACTTGAATGAGTTCCCAAGGTGTAAGGTGTCGCGCTACAAATAGAAGGACAATGATGTTGATGACGACTATGGTGTAACTAGCAAGGGTGTTCCTGTCAAGGTTATATGGTACCTACCAATAGTTCTAAGGTTTAAGAGATTGTTTGCTAATTTTAGTGACACAAAGAATACTAGATGTCATGAACATGAAAGAGTGTGTGATGGAAATATTCCCCATGTAGATGATTCATTGCAATGGAAGAAAATTAATTCCATGTTTCCAGATTTTTCCCTTGAATCGAGTATTCCTAGGCTTTGACTTTCCACCGATGGAATGAACCCTATCTTAATTAAACTCTATCTCTATGGTTATGCATGAAGAGCAAGTATATGATGATATTGATGATTATTTCGGGTCCAAAATAACTAGGGAATGACATAGATGTTAATTTATCAATGATGCTATCAATGACTTTCCTAACAAAAGGAAAAAAACAATTTATCTTGGGCATCAAATATTTCTAAGACCTAATCATCCATATCATAGATTTCACAAGGCTTTTAATGGAGAGTATAAGTTATGTATTTGATCGTATCTGATCATAAGGGATCATCGATGGCCCATAAATTGGAATTGAACAGTCATTTGAAGGTAAAGTGGGGTGTACCTTCAAGACACCCTGATGCCAAAGTGAGGTTCAGAGTAAAGTGCAAGTAAAGAGTAAGACTGTGAATGAATGAATACCTGAACCTCTAGTGTAAGAGTGTATTTATAGCCCCTAACATTAGGGCAAGGTCTCCATGTTGGGCTAAATGGACAAGCCCAAAATGGAGACTTCCAGGACCTACGTGTGTAGTGCATATTAGCATGTGGCTCCAACTTGAGTGAACTTCCCCGAAATACAAGGGAGGTGCAGATGTGGTCTTTTCGAGGTCGAAATGACTCTGTGATATTCAGAGACATCAAGTGCATTCCCTACGAGGAGCGCGCATCAATATGAACATCTGGGAACTGTTGATCCTCCTTGACAGTCTGGTGGCGAGGATGTCCTTGAAGGATATGTGGAGGATAGGTCCTTAACATGAGAGGAGGAGATCATGGTTGATGTAGGTCAAGGGCAGGCCCATTTTTGCTGGACTTCCCCTGCATCATAGTTGGATTGGGCCTTGTATAATATTTTGGCCGTGTGCGGGTCCAGTCCAGAATAGGAGCCCCCTAAGTCGTTGCTCCTAAATGGAAGAGCTATGAATTAACACTAACTTGTATGTATGACAGGCGTAGCTCATCGAGGAATATGGACGACCTTACATGGTAGCTTTTTTGGAAGAAATTTGAGGCGTGTTTGCAGGGAGAGTCCCTATGTTACTCGACTTACCGGGAGCCAAAAATAATTATAGGGCTTTTACTTCACAGGCCATGTGGCATAGCCTTCAGGGTGGAACGATGGCTAGGGAGTAGGGGTCACCATGACCCGAGGGTGTGGGCGGAGAAGAAGTGAATCATTGACACATTATTTAACAAGGCTCTTCGTCTTCAAGACATGTTTTATAAATAGGGTTCAAGGGCTCATTCACAGTATTTTCAAGTTCTTGCTCCCAACTTTCTCCTCATCGGTACTGATTTCCTCTTAGTCGTAAGCACTGTTGCATCTTCCATCACAAATCCTATACCAACTTTGATCAAGTAAATATTTTTTCTATGATTACTCTTGCATGTGGATGGGTTTCGTATTTTATGGAAATTTTCCCCGTGATTTTCATGGGTCCAAGATGAATTTCATGCCTTGGGAGTGGTATTTCCCGTGAAATTCATGGATTTTTTGATGAAATTCACTATCTTGGGGTTTTGCCTCAGGACATTCATACTTCTCCCCACGAGATTCAATAATTTTGACGAATCATATGTCCTTAGGGGATAAGTCCTCGCGATACTCATGAATTTCCTCGTAAGATTCCTTCGCTTCTCACAAAATTCATGAGATTTATCGTAATGATGATGGGTTTCCTCGCGAGATTTATGGGCTCCTTGTGGTCTTCTTGAGTCTGCTCGCTCCCTGTTGGATGAGGGCTTGTTGAAATGGTTTGGTCATAGGCACACCCTTTCACTTGGTTTGCAGTGTAGGGGTGAATTTAATTTGACTGTTGAATTTACTGGTTTTGCTCTGCTTTTTTGGTGAGATGGCAGAACAAGTCGAGGTGGCTGACACAACCGAGAAGGTCGAGACAAACAAGGTGAGAAGAGCAGATGAGAGCCTCCATTTGGTCAACACTATCACTAATGCGTCATTGTCTTAGGTTGGACCAGAGCCCCGGGGAATAACCTCGGTCTATAGCAATGCTGTAGGAAAGCGTATAAAGTTGTCGAATATGGCTTTGATCAACATTGTTTTAAAAGAAACTTCAAGATATTTCACCTGACCTCCATAACCAAAATATACTCGTGTACGAAATCGTCTTCAAATATTTGGGGCTTCGTCTTCCCTTTAGTGACTTTCAAATGGGTGTCTTTAATCATTTGTCCCTGGAAACTTCCCAGATGCATCCTAATATGATCAACTTCATACGGGAATTAGAGATCATGTACCACTATCTTAAGATTGGGTCGATGATTACCCTATTTTTCAGGTGGTTTCATCTTAAGTCGCAGTCTATGGGAGGAAAGCATAGTGAAATTATGACTATCAGATCCTGGATGTCCTAACAGATGTCGAGACACCGGATCCGACTTTAACACACAACAATATGATATATGAACACATTAAATAGTGCAAA
This sequence comes from Vicia faba, assembly GCA_948472305.1. NCBI lineage: Eukaryota > Viridiplantae > Streptophyta > Magnoliopsida > Fabales > Fabaceae > Vicia > Vicia faba. Next base: position 401,868,364 of record OX451736.1, on the reverse strand, counting down.
AGGTAAATAATAGAGATATATGTTTACCCAATTCGGTTACAATAACACTTACTCTGGGGGCTACCAAGCCAGGGACGAAATTAACTAGATAATATCAATTTGTAAAGCTCACAACAAACATCGCAGTTTATAGCCTACGCACTTAATCACTAACCTTTGCTTAAATTTTACCTTAGATACACCTAGGTATGAAGCCGTCATCAAATCCCTCTTCAATCACACTCAGCGATTGGACCTTGTCTAAACACAAATAGAGAACGAAATAGGAAGTCACTCTTCCAAGACACACAAAACTCAATGCTTAGAAGCTTATGAGAATTGGCACACAAACACTCAATGCTTAAAAGCTTATGATTATCTGACACAACTTACAACCCCAAAAAATTTATACTCTTCTATCATGATGATATTAGAGAGAGGCTTACAAATAAGGATTCTAAAATCCTATCAAAACACACACGTAAGTTCCACCAAATACTAGGTATACACTAGTCTATTTATAACTTTATTTTGAACTGGGTTTGACTTCAAATCGCAGCAGTGAGACTGCACATAGTTTGCACAATCTTCTCCAAGAAAATAGGTCTTCAATCATTAGTTTCCTAAAATGTATCCATATTTAGAAACTATGCATATCTTCAAAAACCAATATAGAATATCTGATTTCTCAATCTTGGATGCCATATAAGCTAACTAAATATTCATTGACTACTAAGTAATTAACATATCAGCTAAAAAATAATTGTTACCTACTGCAAACACGATGTCCTATCCTCTTGGTTGGGACATCATATACGACATGTTGAAAAATTCAAGTTGTAACATCTTGTTTAACATGTTGCTTCCAAGTTGGTTATACCAAAATGTATGCCAATCGTGATTTTATAGAAATAATACATAGTTAGGTTTCTTTTAAACAATCCATGAGATTGTTCAAGATGTACATGAACTATATCCACGCTTCAAGGAGAAATAATTCATCATTCAGCCCGTGTCTTAAGAGGTCATGGATGTGGTGTTCAACCCAACTAATCTCTTCGATGAGAATGGGAATGCATAAATAAGAATGCTCTCAAAATTTCCTATCCACTGGTGTCGGGCTCATTACAATCATCGGCCAGCTTATTACCTCACTTCTGTTGGTCGCATGGGTGACGAGGATAAGGGAGCCTTCAGCATTCTCAAAAAATTCGTTGATGCTTTCTTCCCCTATAGGTGGGTGACGCGGGTGGAGAAAGTTGCCCTTGATGGTGATGGTGAACCCACATTTGTAGGACCGCATGATCAATACTAAGGCGCTTGTCAAATGTCATACTTACGAGGATGTTGTGGTTCTTCTAGGTCTCTACCCATGCGACCTTGTTGTCTTTTGTTTTTAATTTGTTCTATGTACCCACATGCCCATACTAACTCGAGCATGTTGTTTTTTTGTAGGTAATATGGCGGATCTTCATGAACGTTTGCTGAAATTAACTCATGACAAAAAGAGAAACAAGAGGATAGTGAAGCCTACTCGCTTTGGCCCCAATCTCGACAAGGCCAAGGATGAGTCCATCGCTTCATCTGGATCCCCTGATGTCTTTCACCCTGAGGCCATGTCCAGGAAGAAGAGGGCTCGTCCCGAAGGAGACATCTTGGATTTGACATTGAACGTCTTATTGAGAAGTATTTCTTTGAAGGGTTCCCTCTGATTGTATCAAGTGAGGAATCTACCATCATTAGGAGGCTCGACGAGGAAGGAAGGAAAGGAATTCGGCTGCGAGCGTCATCAGTGTAATAAAGGTTATCGAGATGGCAGTGGACCTCTCGGGCGAGGGAGCCAGTTCGTCTACTATGGTGGGCAAGCTGGAGTCACATAAGTCATCTCTCTAGGATAAGGAAAGGAAGCTGAAGGGTGCCCTCGAGGAGAGCAAGGGAATATTCTGGGTTCAATCTAAGTAGCTAAAAAATGAGAAAGAAAAGATGACCAATGCCTCCAAGGAGAGGGACACATTGCTGCTTCAGAAGAAAAGTCTGGAAGAGGAGGTCGCCAACCTGAAGGCAACCGCGGTGTACGTTGAACATGATCCAGAAGAGATTTCTAAATTAAGGACTCATGCCGAGTTGGTTGATCGAATTCTGATTCTTGAGTTGGTCTACGTAGAAGTGGTGACTGACAGATTTGAGGCCGCGATGGCTCAACTAGTCGTGTTGAATCTAGAGGTCAATACTGAAAGGGCTGAATTTTTGTCTCAGGTGGTTGACGACAAACTATTCCCCCACTTGATTCTTCTGAGCTTGACACCGAAGAAAGAACCTCAGGGTGTGATTGATGTTTCTTGGTAGTTTGTTTATTTTGATCGGGCCTACGTGCCCGTGATTTTGTAATGCTTAGACAGGGGCATGCGTGTCTATATTTTTGTAAAATTGGACAACACCGCCTTCGTGGTCAGTTTTTTGGATGCTTTTATTCTGTGTTAGATGTTACTTATCGTTATGTTTATGATGTTTATTTTGTGCAAGTGTGGAAATTTGTGCTCGACCAAATTATGGTCGACAACGCAATGAGACATGTCGAGGAGGCGGATTTGGAATCTGCTTGAATGAGGCTAAGGTCGGGGTCTGGACCTTGACCTCGTGGCGTGAAATGTCCCACTGTGAGCTGGGTGTTCTTCCATTTAGGTACTTTGACGATGGAGCTCGATGGAGGTATGCCCATCGAGATAAGGTCTTGCCTGTCCAATAAATAAAGACCTACATTTTTTCCTTGGTAGTTGGAGGCCATGTTTCTACCTCAACATGCTTCTATGGTCGAGCAAGTCCCATCGTTTATCGCAGAGGGTCGGTCGAATTCTAAATCCCCACTTTTGCTTGGGACTTAGCTGTAATATTGTTTTAGCTTTATAGTGTTCCATGGTCGAGGTAGTTGCTCCCCACTTGGGTGCTCAAGGTAATATGCCCTATTGCCCGTTGTCTCGCGAACACGATAGGGGCCTTCTTAGTTGGCGGCCAGTTTTCCTTTGTGAGAATCTTTCTGATTTCTTCGTAGGACTAGACAACCGACTTTGAATTTTCATTTTATGACTTTGGCGTCATGTCCCAGAGTTATATGTTTCTTTAGCGTGGCCTCATGAAGAGACGTTCCTGATCGAATCTCTTCAACCAAATTGAGTTCTTATCGCAAGGATTCATCGTTTAGTTCCTCATCGAGAGAGAATTCAGTTTGCCTAGATGGTTCCATGGTCTCCATGGGGATGATCGCCTCAGTACCGTATGTTAGTCGGAAAGGAGTTTCCCTGGTTGTCGTGTGTGGTGTCATCATGTAATCCCAAAGTATGTTGTCTAGATCTTCAACCCATCCCTTTTGGCTTCACATAGCCTACGCTTAAGTCCTCATAAAATGACTTTGTTCGTGGTTTCAGCTTGTGCTTTTGTTAGAGGGTATTCAACATATGTGAAGTGATGCTTGGTGCCGAGCTTAGAAATGAAACCTCAGATGTTTTGGTCAGAGACCTGGGACCCATTGTCGGTGACGAGCGCTTGTGGTATGCTGGACCAAATGAGTATGTTTATTTTATAGAAACAAAGTATGTTATGCAACGTGAATTTGGTAAGCGATACGGCCTCTATCCATTTTTTGAAATAACCGACAGCGACGATCAGAAACTCGTTCTAGTATGATCCTTGGGTGAAGGCCCCTAGGATGTCTATCCCCCACTAAGCGAATTACCACGAGGAGGATAGTGTTTTAAGCTCGTGTAGGGGTGCTAGGGGCATATCTGCATGACGCTGTCATCTGTCGTGTTTTTTGACATGCTCTTAGCATCGTGCTGCATTATGGGCCAGTAGTATCCTTCTCGTAGCACCTTTCGCACCAAGGATCTTTCGCCTTAGTGTTGGGTGTTGATTCTTTCGTGATTCTTTCAATATGTCGGGAACTTTAGTCTCTTTGATGCACTTTAAGAGTGGGATGGAGAATCCCCTCCTGTAGAGCTTATACTCGACCATCACATAGGAGCAAGCTCGACGTTTGGTTGCATTGGTCTCTTTTTGGTCGGCGGGTAGTTCTCCCTTGGTGAGGTACTTGAACACTATGGTCATCCTACATTAACTATCCCTGATGGCATTCACCTCAGGCGACACAACTTGTTTTTTTATGCTCGGGCGAGAAAGGGATTCCTGGATGACAGATTTGTTCCCACCTTTCAACCTTGTGCTTGCGAGTTTTGACAGTATGTTGGCTCGAGTGTTCTATTCATGAGGAACATGTTTGAACTCCACCAGAGTGAACCTCTTCCTTCTTTCCTTGACCATATTTAGGTACTCAATGAGGCTTCGTTCTTGGATTTATACTTTCCTAATACCTGGGACGCGACGAGTTAGGAATCAATGAAGATTTGTAATTCCTGGGTGCCTAGGTCTTCGTCCAGTCTTAGCCCCACGAGCAGGGCCTTATACTCGTCTTGGTTGTTCGACATTGGTGAAGCAACTGGCAAAAAATCATTGAGTGAAAATTAATGAAGTCGCCATCGAATATTTATTTATCCCACTGAAGGGAAAGAAAAATCATTAAAGAAAAACCTGAGAAGGGAGAAATCACGGTCTTACGACCGAGAGGTCGGGTACGAGAGTCGATTATGCATGAGGAATGTATTAGACCCCTTCACGTCTGGGGTACTCCACGAGATCCACTCTTGTTGTTATAAACAAAGGGTGTAATCATATCTAAAACTTATAAACTAAGGGAATAATGCATGAACGCAAAGTGTATATACAAAGAATAAGGTTTTATTAGTCGTGCCCGCCGCTGTTGCAAACCTTTAGTGCCTACGTACCATATTTCGTGCAGAAGGGGATTAGGGAACTCATAGTTCTCCTAGAAAAGACTTGTTTGTTGGTTGATTTTAAATAAAGAGACAAGTCGTCATTTAGTGACTACACACCAACATGAGGGAGGGTTTGAGAACACCTCTAGTACTCAAGTGGAGAAGTTGACAACCATGGGGATAGAGAAAGAATATCTCATTTATAAATGAGTCATGTCTAATCTTGGAAAAGGTTTTAAAGGTAAAAGGTGCTCGATCGCACAAAATATTTGAATTAATTTGAATGTTTTTTAGTCGTTTTGAAAAGGTAAGAATATGCTTATGTGGTTTAGCATTTATTAAGAAAAGATGTTTTGTTTTAATTATGAAAAAGAGAAATGAAAAAGTCTAAGGGAGACTAAAAATCATAATTGTATCATGCAATGGTGTTCCTAAAGATTGCATACAAAAGGGGAAACATGTACCTAAGTTAGCATGCATGGTTTATAAACTTAATGTCTACCGTGAATCGAAAATGAAACAAGAAAGTGCAATCGAATAAAGTTGAACCAAAACCAAAACAAAAATCAAGTGCAAAATAACAATAAACAATGAATCCAACGAATTTCAAAGTGGGAGGAAGGAGCTCTTTCCACTTGATTTGATCAAACACCGATATTGAGAAATAACTCGAAGAGTTAATGTTTAAAGAGATGTGATCTAACAACGTCAAAACAAATGACAAAGTGTGGGGGCTGGTTTAAAACCCCTTCCAACTTTATTGACTCAATGGACAAGAATAAGCATAATTCAAAGCATCTAAGTATAACGCGAACGAAGAACGGCATGCACTAGAAAGTGTGAGGGCCGATTGTAAGCCCTTTAATCCACTTATTGACTCAATAGTAAGCACAAAGTAAAAGGAGAGGATAATTTCCTTCTTTGAGGACTTTACACAAAGGCCTTCTTCGAGGTCTTTAAACAAACAACAAGAAATTGTCCCTTTTGAGGTCTTTTGCAAACCCAAACATTTCCTTATTTGAGGTCTTTAGACAAACACAAACATTTCATCCTTTGAGGAATTAAAACAAAATTCACCACCTAAAGTAGGGACTCCCTAGAATAAATCTCTATTCATACTTCTCATAAAAAGGAAATCAAAAAGACAATGCAGAATATAAATAGGATAAGCACAATACCAAACGAACAAAAAGTCCGTAGAAAAGCGATATCAAAGCAAAAGAAACATGAATATCTTTGCAAAAGCTTCACCAACAAAGAAAAGAGTCAGAAATCGAATGCTCAGAATAAGTGTCGAAGAATCATTAATGTGAAAATAAATCAAAAGCGGGAAAATCGCATCGCGTAGGCTCAAGATGTCAGATAAAGGCTTAAAGTGTCAGATGAAAATTGAATAGAAATCATATTGATATTCTAAACATAATTGGCTTTGACTTGTAAATATAAGTTGGAGAGGATGTCAGGGAGAGTCATATTCTCAAAGGATCACTAAAAACTGTTTAATATTGAATGAGTTATAATATTTTGAACTTGTACTTGAAATGTTGACTTTTTGGTCGAACCCACTTTTAATCAACTCGAAAAATTGATCTTTTCTTACATTTCAAGGCACCTTAACCCTCATATGTAATAATAATGATGAATCATCCATTGATCTTTGATCAATAATGTCCAACCTTGAGCGTACTTGATAATGAAGGCATCGAAATAAACAGATGGTCCTTTGACCTTTCTTGAGAAATAAGAAACCAAACATGGGGGAATTCTTGATCAATATGAGATTGGATGATGTTTGAAGATGATGACCTAAGATTATAGGTCAGTCCTTGAAGTACAAGTCCTTGAGAACCCATGTTAGTGATGGGAAAAATAGCAAGTGTACTATTTTTGTCCCTTGTAATAATAGGAAACTTCCCTGAATGTTGATCTCAATGAATGAATATAATTATTTAGTTCAATTCACGTTCATTTAAACAAAAACTTAACTTGGGGATTTGGTTATAGAAACTGTCACTTAAGAATAAGTAGAAATATAAATATGCTTTTTCACAAATATGATGAACACACTAGGGTGTGGTATGTAATTTTCCCTATCACGACCTTGAATCCTGATTTCTTTAACAAGTTCATAACATTAAACTACCATCCCTTTATATTATTTTCCATTAAGTGTTTAGTGAGAAAACCTTTAACCATCCATCCTAAATCCTATGTCCTTAGAGATATATGATGATGGAGTCAAGCCTTTATTTTTATAAAGAGTGGTCTAGTAACTACAAGGTATCCCTAGTCCTAGGTGATATCTACTATAGTCTACTCATACAAAAACCATAACAATTGCGGTCTAGCTGGTTCTTATTCGTGAATCAATCCTAATTAGTCCGATCAGAAAAGCATAAAATCATTTCACGATTAAATTCAATAAGAAAACAACTTTAATAAAGAACTCTGGAATTCATAATCATTAAAGATTCAAATCAAATACACAACCTAGAATCGGAGGTTTTATCCGTTTGTATTGTTCACAAGAATTACAATCCCTCTCTTGTTGATCTTTTATTTAATAATATAAAGGCATTTTCTCGAGTGCTTCAAAAAATGGTATATTGATCTCTAGCTTTTTGAACTACTAGACAAATTTATCAAACTCTCTCTCTCTCTCTCTTTCGTGTTCTTCTTTTCCACTCGAGATGAATTCAACAACTTGATCGCTGGTTTAGTTTTCTTTTCAACTGGCTTCACAGGTGATACCACTTCTTCTTGTTTTCTCTTGTTCTCTCTCACTTCTAGATCTGCTTCTATGATACTATCATAAAATTTTACTTCATCTTTCTTTTCTTCAGTAGCTTTCTCATTCCTTATTGTGACATGATTACCATTCTCATGATTTTTCTATTTTTCTTATGCTTGCAACGCTACCTGTTATGCAATTTGTCCCATTTGAACTTCCAAATTTTTTATTGCAGTTGTTGTATTCCTATAATTACATCTTGTCTCTTCTTGAAATTTAGAGGTGTGGTGGGCTGCCATATTTTCAATAGCTACCTCCTATTTTTTTCCAGGGAGCTTGTTACTGTTGATCTTTCCAGGAGAAGTTAGAATGATTATGGGTTTTAGAATAAAGATTATTGGGCTTCAAAAATTTTAGCTCCTCAATTTGTTCTAGAGTAGCAAGACAATGGACAGTCATGTGTGGTCCACTACATATTTCACTACCTTCCTTATGAGCCTGTAGAACTTGAGCTACCTATTGAGTACCCATGTTCATTGCTTTAAGCTTTTTCTCCACTTCTGCAGCAATAGCCTCTTAAATTTTTAATTGCTTATTCACTTCCAACTTCAAATCAATCACTCCCTCTGGTCTGCTTATAACTCTGTCATATAGCTCCAGATGCTCATTTGCAGCAATGGCTTCAATAATCTTCTTCATAAAAGTGGCTGTTGTAAAAATTGATGAGCCACCAACAATTGTAGCAATAAGTTGCTTTGTCTTTGATCTAAGGCCATTCACAAACATTTTCATCTGTTGTGTTTGGCTCATGTTGTGAGTTGGACAAGCTACCGACAACCTCTTGAATCTGTTATAGGCATCACCCAACGACTCTCATTCTTTCTGCTTAAAATTCACAATATCATATCTTTTGCAAATGTAAGCATAAACATGAAAGTATTCGTCAAGAAAAGTCTTCTCCATCTCTTCTAAAGTATCAATACTCCTAGAAGTTAATGAGTAAGACCACTCTTTAGCATCTTCGAATAAGGTAAACAAAAAATTCAGAGTTTCTTTGCTTCCTCTGTATGCCCATCAATCTTCAATGTCTCATAGTAAAAAATCTATGCAAGTGTTTATTGGCATATTCATTCACCTTTCCGGTGAAAGATCTTCTCTCAATCTAATTGATTGTGCTCGGATGCAGTTGATAATTTGGAACATTCACCGAAAGGTTTACAATTTCCAATATGCCACTCGATGCATTTGCTCCTCCATAATCACCAAGAAGTCACTCTATGGGATCTACATCCATAATTTCTTCCTCTAACTTTGAATTTGAATGGACTGAGATTTTCTCTTCTTTAGACTCCATTCTTTCTAGTTTAGCTTGTCTGAGTCTTGCATGCAATGTTCTCTTGATTTGTACATCAAAAGGAAAATTAGCTTAGGGTTCTCCTTGCATGAAATGGTTAGAAGAAACTAGTAATAACAACAAAATATAAAAATTATAGAAAATAAATTTTAGTTGCAGAGCAACAAAATTTTAATTGAACTAAATTACATTAATAACTATGCAGTCCCCGACAATGGCTATAAAAACATGACGGGAAAAATAGCCAGTGTACTATTTTTGTCCCTTATAATAATAGGAAAATTCGCTGAATGTCGATCTCAAGGAATTCGTACAATTATCGAGTTCAATTCACGTTCAATTAAACAAAAACTTAACTTGGGAATTTGGTTTTAGAAATTGTTACTTAAGAATAAGCAGAAATATAAATAATATTTTTCACAGATATGATGAACTTGCTAGGGTGTGGTATGCAATTTACCCTATAATGACCTTGAATCCTGATTTCTTCAACAAGTTTATAATATTCAACTACCATCCCTTTAGATTGTTTTCCCCTAAGTCCTTAGTGAAAAACCTTTAACCGTCCATCCTAAATCCTAAGTCCTTACAGATATCTGATAGAGTCAAGCATAATATACTATAAAATGAAATAAAACGTTGATGAGAAAAACATTGTCTATAGGGTATCCCTAGTCCTAGGTGATATCTATTATAGTCTATTCGTACAAAAACCTTAACAACCGCAGTCCAGCTGGTTGTTAACCATGAATAAATCCTAATTGGTCTGATCAGGAAAGCATAAAAATATTGCAATAATAAATTGAATAAGAAAACAACTTTATTAAAGATATCATGAATTCATAATCATTACATATTCAAATCAAGGGCACCACATAGGATTGGGGGGTTTAGCCGTTCATATTGTTCACAAGAATTACATAAATATAAGAATTCGACATTACAAATGATGAAGGAAGTTTGGTCTTTAATCGCGTCCGCTCATGAAAGATCCCCGTTCTTCAAGAATCTCATATCCTCACTCCTAGACTCTGGAATTCGTTCTCTGCAACAAAGGTCCTCTTTTTCTTTCTTAGACACAAATCTAAGTAGTATCAGTAGTATCAAAATTATTATTGCGCCTGCCAACACGGGCCGTGTCAGATGACACGGGAACCTGTGTTGTCCCTCTTACTTTTTCATTTAAGTTTCCAAGTATCGGGTCTGCTGACACGGGTCGTGTTAGGCGACACGGGCACCCATGTCACACCTCTGACTTCTCCTATATATGGATTAGTCCTAGCTATCATCCTGACACGGCCCGTATTAGGTGACACGGTGGCCATGTCAGGACTCTTGTAGGTGGATATTTACATTGCTTCCGAAACTCCGAGATTTGCACTGATTTCTCCCGATTTAATCTTTTGAACCTGGAAACACTAAAACATAAAACAAAAGCATAATGTGTGATAAAACGAAATAAAATCTCGATAAGTAAAAAGAAAGGATAAATGAAAAAACTTATAAATATCTGTGTAAAAACCACTGATCAGTTAACCATACTTTGACTTTGATTAGATGACACCCTAGCTGAGGGAACATTGTTTAATCCACTTGGTTCATAGTTGTTCTTTCAAAATAAATGGAAAACAAGACATATTTTTGTATTTTTATTAATAGTTAGTAAAACATAAAGCATATAGAGACAAATGTACAAGATACACAATAGGGTTCTTGGTGATGTCCTCAAAGACAAGCTCAAGAAGTAAGTGATAGCAAAAGTTTAGGAAGCAACCCAAAGTTGTGATCTTGAGGTATTTGCAAAAAATGTGCAAATGATAGGGGATATTAGGGTTAAAACTTCGGTTATAACAATTTCTCCTATTTAAGTGTCTTCTATCCAGATATTTGATGGCCAAAATCTTTGTCTCGACGTTAATGAAGATATTTAAATACAAGAAGAAATCCAATTTTCGGTTCTAAGATGTCATGCAATGTTTAGGATTATGAATTCCAAAAGGAAAACTCTACAGGATAAAAAAAGGCACCACTTTGAATAAAAGAATGTAAACAAAGCCACAACTCAAAAGTTATCGGAGAAAGAGGGTTCAGCCAGAAAAATAAATCACTGGGGGGAAGAACATAACTCTGGAATTGACCGTGTGATGGGGAAAACAAAAATCACAGAAAAACACAAATACAACTATGGGACAAACCCAAGGAGTAGAATATTCAAATCTATTGGGATCAACCCAAAAGGAATGAATCTGAAAACTCAACTCTATTTGGACCAATCCAAGGAGGAGAAAATTCAAATCTATTGGGATCAACCCAAAAAGAACGAATAAGAAAACTCGACTCGGTCGGGACCAACCCAAGGAGGATAAAATTAAAATCTATTGGGATCAAACCAAAAAGAACAAATCGGAAAACTCAACCCAGTCGAACAAACCCAAGGAGGAGAAAATTCAAATCTATTGGGAAAAACCAAAAAAATAACAAATTAGAAAACTCATCTATGTTGGGACCAACCTAAGGAGGAGAAAATTTAAATCTATTGGGATCAACCAAAAAAGAACAAATAAAAAAATCAACTTTGTTGGGACAAACCCAAGGACGAGGAATGGAAATACAAACTCTAATGAGGGTCGAAGACTTTAATGAGTAGTAAATACCAAAAGGGAATGAATACCATATATCAACCATGTGATAGTTTAACACAAGTAAACAACCAAAGAAATAATGAATACCATCTATCAACCATTTGATAGTTTAATACAGGTAAACACAAAAGGTTGTGGACAAATAAACTTCTCAAGAAAAAGTATTAGCTATCAAGGACAAAAGCTCAATCTAGGAACAAACTAGAAAGAAACAGACAATAAGACTCGACTTAGTGAGGAAGTAACTTAACTGAGGAATCTGTTCTATCCACATAATATAAATTGGGGAAGAACGCTGAATAAAATCTTCCACGAGAAATAAACTCAATGGGGAATTGAATGGAATACATTTTTTCTTCTTATGGGAACACTCTATTAGAAATAAATACAGGTTCTGCAAGGTGGTAAGCAAAACCAAAGAGAGTAGATCAGAAACATCAAAGGATGTGTATTATAATGACACAACACCTAAACTACACTAGGGATAACCATGTAAATCATTTGGCTACAATTGGATCTCGGCTAAGTCTCATCTAAGATTTAAATCCTGTTGGAGAGTAAGCATTAAACAAAGGCATAAAAGTCCTATTACCAGGCTTAAATCTTCAAGGGAATGAAAATGTTTCTTAGGAAACAACCAGAGCAGAATCTCTCGATGATAACAATCCACTAAAGGGATACAAAGTTGTTGCAAACATTCCACTAGAGAAAAAATATAGCAGTTGGAAAAAACACCAATTATCTTCACGGCTTCACCAATGAAAACAACATGAAACATTGTTGGATTTGATAACCTCACATATGATGAAGAAGACCATTATACAAGCTCCACTAAGGAAAGCCAAAATAATGATATCCTGGTATTGGAGAAAACAAATCCTTGGATAACATCAGGAAATCCTACTGAGGAATAACAATCTTGTTGGCAACTAGAAGACTATGAGACCCTACGGGAAACAAATACCATAATATAAGATAACTGCAACCTACTAAAGGATAAGCAGAGAAGGTTTCTCAATTCAAGGAAGGAAAGTTACATTCCGCACTTCAAGGTTCGTTCATTTTTGGAATAACTGTTTTTATCCTTGTGATTCAAAATCGAAGGAAATGTTTTTGTAATTTATAAAGAACATGATTTATTATTTACACCTTTTTGATTCAAAAAACAATATCAACAATAAATGAAAATTTTTCAAGCAGAATGAAATAAGAGTTGCAAAAAAATGGATAAAGGCTCAAACTTTATTGATAAAATGGAATTCCTCAAATGGCATGAATCCATAGATGATTACAAAGTTTAGAAAATGGTAAATACAAGGAAAAGGTAAATTTAAATACAATTACCACTATTTTCCCAATAAACTTTGAATTACTGTGTACAAGGTTTATCTAAGAAGTGATGAGAATTTGATGAAGATTGTTGCTTCAAACGATCAACTCTTGTCTAATGTAGTTACTTGCCAAGAATCCTTAACTTTTCCCTAGATTTCCTTTGCGTATTTTTAATCTACAAGGATAAATTATTTTGTTTATGTCTCTAAATTTTTCCTGGACCTTCCTTTTGGGTTTTCAGCCCACTGAGACACTCATATTTGTCTAAGCCGTTGTTGTACCCCAAAATTTGCCCTCCCATTTCCTCAACATTTTCTCATCACAAAACCCTTGGAGCTCAAGATCCAGTTAGGGTTTCCTCTGCTCAAGACTTCTCCTTGCACTGTTGACCCAAATTAGGGTTTGTGTTTGCACAAAGATGTTTTGACCTAAAATGCCTAAGATGACTTTCATGCTTCATGTTGGACTCCCAAGTTTATCCATACCAAGTTTCAAGTCTTGATTCCAAATTTTGCCCAGTCAACTGGACAATTGACCTAGAAATCAGCTGTATTGGGGAAAAAGTCAACTGTGGCCAATTGACAGTCAAATCTCATGAAAATTGACCCACATCAACATTATGAACTCACATGGACCATTTCATCAAGTTTGGATCACAATTCCATAAGAAATTTGATCAGATCACCAAAAGGGCAAAATGGTCATTTTTAGGGTTTTGACTGCACAAAGGCAATTTTTGACTGTTTGACCTAGCCAATGGCAAATCAAGCTCACATATGGATTCAAGGACCCCATGGAATTATCTTGACATGCTCAACAAGTTCAAAAGATCCCAAATACACAAGATTGACAATTGAATTTCCCAATCAATTGATCAATTTTGACTGTATACTGAAAAGTCAAACTTTGACTTTTTGGTCAAAATCAAGTGTCAAGATTCATTTTACATCAAAACATGCCAAATCATGAAACTTGTTCATCAATAAATCAAGAATTGCAAATTAGGGTTTGAAATGAAGATTTTTCATAACTTAGAATTTTTCTAAGTTATGAAAAACCCTAATTTTTTCCTAACTTTGTCCCACTTTCTCACCAAGATCCATTTGGATTCAAGCAAAAGTCAAAACATGAAAGTTGTATTCTATTGCAAAATCTACAACTTTGATTCACAAAGTTTTCCCAAAAGAAGCTTGTAGCTCAAGTTACAATTTTTGGAACAAGGGTACCAAACCATTCTTAACTTAGAGAAAATTTGACCTATTTTAGGCAAGGTTTTTACCTAACTTCAAGACCATTTTTCACATACTTCCACTTGGAATTTCAATTTGCATTTCAAAGATGGATTGTATTACACATTCCAAGCTTTCCAAAATGTCCAAGAACTCATCAAACAACCTCATGGTTAGGGAGAATCGAATTTGGCAAGATGGGAAAAACTCACTTTTGATTTGGCCAAGTTACATGTTCATACATCTAGGCCATTTTGAAATCAGCTTGCACAACTTGATTACAGGTCATATGTCCCTTTTGCACTCATAAATTTAATGCAAACTCATTGTGCCAAGACCATATTTTATGTGTTCAAGCATTACATAAAGGTTTAGTCCCAAATTAGAAAAAGCATAATGTCCATTTTTGCAAAAGTGAACTTTATGTCAATTAGCAATCCAAGCTAGTACAGGGCAAATCTCTTTGGCACAAGTTTATGAGCTAATTACACTAATCAAGGCCAAAGTATGCAGCACATTAGGGGGGCCTCTATCAGTCTAGAAACACAAGTTGACATTTGTTGCTTAAAGTTGAAGAAAGCTAGCATAACATAACACAACTCTCATCTCAGCTAACACAGGCTTAAGCAAACTTGTCAAACATTTTCTAATCATCAAACCTGAGCTAGAACACGAGCCAACCATCTCCAACACCCTCTCAAACACAAAATCACCCTCAAACTGCCAAAACAGGGGACCTGCTGCAGATTGAGTTCCATAGCTCAATCCTTTCGTGCATTCTTGCTAAAAACACTTCAAACACATCCCACAACATCCCTTGAAGCTATTCCAAACCTCAAACACGACCTGTAACACTCCCAATCAACATCACCATTTTCATTTTTCTATTTTGCAGGTGGAGTTCTGTAACTCGATTCAGCTAGTTTCAAAGCAAAGTAAAACTTGGAATAGCATCCCTGGACATCAAGGAAGTTGTACCAATCATCACCTTGCACTGAAAGTACCTCTATCACCAGATACAACTCCAACTGAACAAGTAAGTTCATGAACTCGTATCTCTCTATCCAAGCATTGTTAGCTTTAGGTTTGTGAAGAAAATATGTCACATTCATAGCCCTGAACATGCCCATGTAATTAGTTTTAATTTATATTATGTGTGCTATGAGAATTTAATGTCTGAACATGGAACAAAAACTAGGTCAGGAATTGGGGAAGAAGAAATTCTCTCTCATCTTAGAGAGTTAAGTCAAGTTCTTTATATGTCTGGATTCGTCTTTTAATGCTCTACATTTTTCATGTTGTGAGTTTTGCTTGAAAGTCCAGGAATTGGGAGATAGAAAACGCGCGTGGATGGTTGTTCAAACATGTTCTGAGGTTGAAGATGAAGTCTTCTTGGGCTGGGCCTGAGTTGACTTTCTTTTTGCACCCTTTTGTTACTTTTGAACCCCCTGACCCATTATGCTTATTTTTATGATTTTTTGACCTTTTCTTTTTTGTCCTGACTTATTTATTTTTTCTCATAATATTAAAAATATTAAAATAATTTTTTAAACCATTTTTGTATTTATTAGGCATTTATTTGTTTAAATGGTTATTTGTACATGAATAAATATATAGACACACTTTTATTTAAAAAATGCTAAAATAGTGCAAACACATTTTATTTTCCATTTTTATTTTATTTTATCTTCTGAAAATATTTTATATAAAATATACTCTTTTTTATAAATATTAAATATTATTATTTTGTATATATAATATATATTTAGTAAATAATACAAATACATACATATTTATTAGCATATTTAGAAAAAAATACAAAATATATACATTTTTATTCTTATTAATATTTAATATTAAAAATACCTTTTTACAAATATACTTCATTTTTATTTTATTTTTGTATATAATAAATAAATATTGTACATATTAAATAATTAATACTTTTATTTAATAAATTAGGGTTTTACCCTAGATACATAAAAAAATCCAAAAAATAATACTTTTTATTTTGTTTATTTGACACAAAAAAAATACCTTTTCTTTCATACACATAAAAAACATTTTTTTGCATATTTATTCCATTTTTATTTAATTGTTGTATATTAAATATCTTGTAAATTCCCAAATTGATGTAATAGTCTAGGTTTAAATTCCTTGTCAAAATACCCCCCATTTGAATATTTGTACCCCCCTTCCCATATATTGTGTTGTAATAATTTAGGAACTTTATTTTTCGCACTTTAATGCTTTCTAACTATACCATGCTAGAATTAGGGTTTGTATGCGAATCAAAAACACCAAAAATAGTTTGACCTAATTTCAAGATAAACAAGCATGAAAATGGACAACACTAATCACACTTGCACCCCTAGGGTATTCCACTTGTTGCCTTCAATAAATGGGCCATATTGCATGTTAGGTCTCTTTGGGCAAAACAAAATAATCAAATGATCATAGTCCCTCGATGACGCTTTCAAAAGTTGCCTAAAAAATGATCAAGTCCCTTAAAGGAAAAATTGCCCAAAGATACTTGGCACCATTGCAATTATGGTCTAAACGATGACCCGTGCCCGTCCCTTTCATATCCTAACACAATATTGTCCACCAAATACAATGGTGGAACAAAATTGTTAAAAGGGTTAAAACATAGCAATAATCTTTGAGAAAATTAGGGTAGATAGCTCTTGGTTACTTGCCAACTTGCAAAACAAAACACTTGCCTATTTTCTAAACCACACATCACTACACTTTCAAAACAACTTTCAAAAACAAATGAAAACCTTTTTCAAAAGACGTACATCTTTGTATACATCCCAACATGGATCATTGCCACCACATTGGCCTCTTTTCAAAACATTTTTCAAACCCACACACACAAAGCACCATTTCAAACAATTGAAAATTAAGGCAAGTTGATCTAAGCAAGTAACTAAGAGCCCATGGATAACCATGGATAGAAAGGGTGCTAATACCTTCCCTTTCTATAATCTACTTACCGAACCCAAGAAAACATCTCAAAGGTTTTTGATGTGCTTTTTAACCTTTCCTTAGGATAAAATAAAAAGTCGGTGGCGACTCTTGCTCAACCGAAACATTTGCGAAAACAAACGCAAAACTCATAGTCAGTTCTCCCACCGTATCACAGAACTGGCGACTCTGTTGGGGATATATGTTTAAGTGGAGTAACCTTAGGGCTTAGATCACCCTCTTGCATGACTAATTGTTTGATTTGATTGCTTTATATCTTGGCTCTCTTGTTTGGGTTTGCAATCCTACACCCGGATTTTGGGAAACATTCATAGATAGCAATACGTTGTGGAAACTGTGCGGGGTATACCGACACGTTTGAAGCAATAGCTATATTAGTGCGACATATTTGTGAGTACCGGTAACCCTTGAGTTCAATCAAGGAGAGTACGGGGCCGCTGAGTGATGTCACTAAGCACTAATGACCTAGAACCTTACTTGACCATCTTGGCCTTTTATTAGGGGTAGTGAGATGACCGGCTTTGGTGCAGTCCGAAGTTGGTAGATACTCGATACTACACTCATTGAGGGTTGTTTTCTTGGAATATTTTGGTCGCTAGTTAAGTGGCTAAACCAAAACAATGAACAATGAAAACAATCCAGTGATATTGAGCTCCTTAGAACCCGATTACTATTTATAGGACAGGTTTTTAAGCCAACTACACTCAAGAGGGTACTTACCTATGAAACCCCATGCAAGCCTGAAACTAGGGTTTGGTGTGATTTGCTTGTACATATGTTTGTGCATACATCATGAACATCATAAAGCATCATATGCATTCACTAACCACTTCAAGGGTTTAGATCTTCATCTTTGTTCTTGTTTTGTAGGTCATGGAAATTCCGCGCAGAAAAACCATCCAAGTCAACCTTGTGAGAGTCTCTCCTCAACTCAAGGAGCTCACCTCAAGAATTCCGGAAAGCTCATCCTTCAGTGAAAGACATGGTAGACTGCTCAGCTTAGTCAACACCAACATTGAAGAAGACATGATGAAGGTGCTATTCCAGTTCTTTGACCCTCTTCACCACTATTTCACTTTCCCTGACTACCAGTTGGTACCCACTTTGGAGGAATTTTCTCAACTCCTGAGAATTCCTATCCTTAATCAACTACCTTTCAACGGTACGGAAAAGGAACCAAAGCCGGAAGATGTTGCTCGAGCATTACATCTACAGCCTTCTGACATCAAGGGGCATTGGGAAACTAGAAGCGGCGTCAATGGTTTCTTAGCAAAATTCTTGTTTGAGAAAGCACAAGAGTGTTGGAATTCATTGGACCTACAAGCATTTGAAGAGATTGTGGCACTCCTTATCTATGGGTTGGTCTTATTCCCAAATTCTGACCAATTGGTAGATGTCAACGCCGTCAAAATCTTCTTGTCCAGAAATCCAATACCAACATTGCTTGGGGACATTCTTCACTCATTTTACACACGAACAATGAGAAAGTGGGGTGTTCTCATGTGCTGTACTCCTCTCCTTGCAAGGTGGTTTATTTCGCACCTTCCACAATCTGTCTTGAAGAATGACCAAGGCTCAAGGTGGTCCCAACGGTTGATGACTCTTACTCACTCTGATGTACATTGGTGTTCTCGGTCCAGAGAAAATGTCATCATCGTCGACCGTTGTGGAGAGTTCCCTAATGTTCTATTACTTGGAATCAGAGGGGGCATTACCTACAACCCTTGCCTAGCTTTGAGGCAATTTGGATATGCACGAAGAGATGGCCCTCACGACATGTTGATTCCTGACCTAGTTTTTGACTTCGACAACGATGCACAAGGACTTTGCCAAAGATTCATCAGAGCTTGGGGGAGGCCCAACAAGGTTGATAACAAGACTCTGGGACACAAGAACTCCATCCCTCTTGAACCTTATCTCAAGTGGGTACGAGCCCGGGCCCAGAGTCTAATGATGCCTTATCCTCATGTTCTCCCTGTGATTAAAGGGCCCGTCAAGGAAGGAGAGGTCCCCTACACCATCCTACATCCTGACATGCCTACATCATGGGAGGAAATGCAGAAGAGTTGGATCCAACTCAAGGAGGAACGAAACACTTTTGAAGCCAGCTTCTACGCCAGCGAGAAGAAGGTTTTAGAGCTCACCCGCCGACTCCATGAGCAAGAGGCCCTCAACACCTACATTGCGCCAAAGAGGATGCGCAACGTCTTTTTACCTTGAGAAGTTGTTTTTGTAATATTTGGCCCATGGGGCATTTATGTACTAACAAATCTTTTCTTATTAATATGATGTGCGTTCTTTTTGTTTGCAACAATTGTGAATTTCTAAAATCCTTGAATGCATTGCATAGATAGCATCTCATGCATCATGTGCATAACAGGTACCCATTTTTCTACAGGTTGCTTAATCTTCTTCGCTATTTATTTGGAACAGTCATCATGAATCCAGAATCATCAAGTGAGCAAGCAATCAAGGCCCTTCAGGCCCAAAGTGCCCAGTTTCAAGAAATGGTCATGAGCCTGGCCCAAGGGCTGCAAGAGTTGAAGGCTCTACTCCTAAAGAAGAAGAAGAAGAAGAGAACTGCGTTATTCAACACTGGATGCAGGTTTGGGAACACACTCCATAACGAGGCTGATCCAACTACTTCCTCTGCAGAGAAAGACAGTCCCCAAGGGGGAGGAGCTCCTAGTCTTGCAGTCTTTGACAACGAGACGAATTACAATGACGAATAATACCCACCTACTGCTGACAGATACAAGCAATTAGAAGACCGCTTGAGTGCCATGGAGATTCAGAATGTGCTGGGGCTGGATTTCGGAGATTTGGGGTTATCTTCTGGGGTGGTAATCCCACACAAGTTTAAGGCGCCCGCCTTTGCCAAATACGATGGGGCTTCCTGTCCAAAGCTGCATCTAAGGTCGTACGTAAGGAAGATCCAACCTTACACGACAGATAAGAACCTTTGGATCCACTTCTTCCAAGATAGCCTTTCGGGGTCACAGCTTGAGTGGTTCTATCAGCTAGATGGAACCAGTATCCGACATTGGGAAGATTTGGCAACCGCATTTTATAGACAATATCAATACAATTCTGACCTCGCTCCTACGCGTACCCAACTTCAGGGTATGTCTCTAGGAACGGGCGAAGGGTTCAAAGAATATGCACAAAAATGGAGAGATTTTGCTGGCAGGGTGCAGCCTCTATTGACTGATTGTGAGCTGGTTGATGTGTTTTTAGGGACCTTGTCTGGTCCATTTTTCAATCATCTGGTTGGCAATTCCTCAGCTGGGTTTACGGATTTGATCCTAACGGGTGAAAGGATAGAAGCTGGCATCAGGTTAGGAAAGATACAAAAAGCTGCCTCCGCAAGTACTGAGAAGAGGCCTTTCAAGAAGGAAGCAAGTGCAGTCTATGGTCCTAGAAGACAAGTCAGGTCAGAAAGCCGCCAAGCCGTCAATGCATTGGTCATTTCAAAACCTGCTGCTGCTCCTCAGCAGTACAGTCAACAAAGAGGTGAAAGGCCCAAGAGGCAGTATACTCGGCTGAGTATGACCTTGTCGCAAATCTTACCGCAACTGTTATCAACCAACTTGGTGACCATCAAAGAGGCTCCGAAGGTCGTGAATACTGCATCTCCTAAGTATAACCCAAATGCCCGTTGTGCTTATCATTCTGATAGCCCCGGGCATACTACTGATGATTGCTGGGCCCTGAGAAACAAAGTGCAAGACCTTATCGATGCGAAGGAAATTCAGTTTGAGGCGCCTGAGAGGCCAAATGTTGTAACTGCTCCTATGCCCCAGCATAGAGTAAACGCCATTGAGGAAGATTTGTATGCTGTTTCGGTGAATGATGTTGCTACCCCTCTTTTGACTGTTAAGAGGAACTTACTACTAGTCGGTTTATTTTCGGGTTGTAGCAAGGGTTGCCTCCTGTGTGCTGTTATCCCTACCGGTTGTCCGCTGCTGAAATCAGGCATCCAAAGCCTGATGGATAGCAAAGAAATTTTGTTCAAGAAAACTGCTGTTCCGTTTGTTTCCGCTGAAGAAGTATCTGTCGTCACGATTTTCAACAATCCTACCAAGGCTCTCCCAAGGAAGCCAGTCCAAATTATGTCTGTTGCACCCATTACTATTACTGTTCCGGGGCCTCTCCCCGATGAATCTAACATGGCTGTCCCATGGCATTATGGGACAGACGTGTATGTGCTTGGAGTGAAGCAGGAGTTCAACACCGGTACCAGTATCAGTAACATCACTGGTCCCGCCAAGATTACTCGCAGTGGCAGGCTCTTCTCTCCTAACATTGCACCGCCAGTTATCCGAAAACCTCTTATCATCACACCCGCAAGTGTGCATGTTTCAAATCAAGTTCCTGTGTCTACTACTGCCGCCGAGTCCTCTGATGCTCGGGGCAAAGAAGTTGCTACCGATTTGCCTGCCAGGACGGAGGCACCAAAAAAGACTGCTGTTGAAGCCTCCCAACAAGAGATGGAGGAAATCCTTAAAATCATTAAAAAGAGTGACTTCAATGTCGTTGAACAGCTGGGGCATACCCCCTCCAAAATCTCCATGCTATCATTGCTGCTGTGCTCAGAGGCCCACGCCAAGGCCCTGATTTCATTTCTGAAAATGGCCCATGTGCCGCAAGAGACATCTGCAGATCAATTCACTGACTGTGTGGCTAATTTGACAGCTGACAATGGTTTGGGGTTCTCAGATGCTGACCTTACCGCCAAAGGGAAAAATCACAATGATGCCCTGCATGTCTCTATAGAATGCAGGGGCACTACTCTCGCACACATGTTGGTGGATACTGGTTCTTCCCTGAATGTTTTGCCCAAGAAGGCCTTAGATCGTTTGGATTGTGAGGGCCTGGAATTGAAACCTAGTAACATCATTGTTAGAGCCTTCAACGGTTCTAAGAGGATGGTGCACGGTGAGGTAGACATTCCTATTCGTGTGGGTTCCCAAGTCTTCGACTCAACATTCTATGTAATGGATATCCGCCCATCTTATTCCTGCTTGTTGGGTCGACCCTGGATTCACAAGGCTGGGGCAGTAACATCCACTCTACACCAAAAGCTCAAATACCCTGTCAAAGGGAAGATTGTTACTGTGCAGGGTGAGGAGGAATACATGGTTAGTCACTTGAATTCATTCCGGTATATCGAGATGGACGGGGAGTTTATTGAAACCCCCTTTCAGCATTTTGAGGAGGTACCTCCAACGTTGGCATCGGCTGAAACAGTGGTTGAAGAAGACTTTCCGTTGAAGATGGCTTCCCTGAAGGATGCCCAGGCTGTAATCGAGAAAGGCAAGTGCGCAAATTGGGGTCAGCTTCCTGACTTTACTCAAAAGACCGACAAGTTTGGGCTGGGCTTCACTGCAGAGGCTCAGAGAGATGTGCACAAAGAAAGGATCAGAAAGGCTCCGGTGTTTATCACCAACCCAAGGGTGAATGCTATCGAGGAGGACGTAGAGGAAGCAGAATTTGACAGTTGGATCTATCCAACCACCAACAACGGATCAAGCAACTGGACGACAAAGGATTTTACACCTATTACATTTGTCACGCAGTAATTAACTCTTTTGATTTTCAATTTGTAACAAACAATATGTTAAAACTTTTATTGGCTCGGTGTCCTACCCGGGGCACCGTAGCTCCATTTGTGAGGGCTTTTTGTATGACATTTCCATATATCATTAATCAAAACATTGGACATTTGTTGCATTTCAAATCTTGTGCTCTTTTTCTTTCTGTGTTATATATTGCAAAACAACTATATTTACACACACTCACTTATACAGGTTTTAATCCACTCTGGATCTCACTGGTAACAGCTCTGCTACTGCCAGTTATGACTTCAAAAATCCGATCAACTTGGCCGAAGACGAAGGTGAAGATGATTGCGAAGTGCCTGGTGAACTCGCAAGACTGCTACTCCAGGAAGAGAGGGCCATTCAGCCGCATGAAGAGCCGGTGGAAACAGTGAACCTGGGTATTGAGACAGATAGAAAAGAAGTCAAGATTGGTGCCAATCTAGAGCTCAGCGTGAAGCAACGATTGATCCAGATGCTGCATGATTACATGGAGATCTTTGCTTGGTCATACGAAGACATGCCTGGTTTGGATGCCGACATTGTAGTTCATCACCTGCCTACCAAGGAAGACTGCCCTCCAGTAAAGCAAAAGGTCCGCCGTATGCGTCCAGAGATGTCCGAAAAGATCAAAGCCGAGGTTATGAAGCAATTCGATGCTGGATTTCTAGCAGTGACTTCTTACCCCCAGTGGGTGGCCAATGTGGTGCCAGTACCGAAGAAGGACGGTAAGGTCAGAATGTGTGTCGACTACAGGGATTTGAATAGGGCCAGCCCCAAAGATGATTTCCCTCTGCCTCACATCGACGTTCTTGTTGACAATACTGCTCAACACAAGGTGTTCTCCTTCATGAATGGCTTTTCAGGGTATAATTAGATCAAGATGGCTCCTGAAGATATGGAAAAGACTACCTTTGTGACTCAGTGGGGCACCTTCTGCTACAAGGTCATGTCATTCGGGTTGAAAAATGCTGGGGCAACCTACCAACGTGCCATGGTTGCTTTATTTCATGATATGATCCATCATGAGATTGAGGTATACGTTGATGACATGATTGCAAGGTCTCAAACTGAGGAGGAACACCTTGACCATCTGCAGAAGCTGTTTGACCGACTGAAGTTGTACAAGTTGAGGTTGAATCCAAACAAATGCACCTTTGGGGTGAGGTCTGGAAAGTTGCTAGGTTTCATTGTAAGCGATAAAGGTATTCAAGTGGACCCTGCCAAGGTAAAAGCCATACAAGAGATGCCAACTCCCAAGACAGAGAAAGAAGTCAGAGGCTTTCTGGGACGACTGAATTACATTGCCCGTTTCATCTCACATCTAACTGCTACCTGTGAGCCAATCTTCAAATTACTGAAGAAAGATCAAGTAGTACGTTGGAACGATGAATGTCAGGCCGCTTTCAAAAAGATAAAGGAGTATCTCCAAGAACCACCCATTCTCATGCCTCCAGTAGAAGGGAGACCTCTGATACTATACTTGACAGTACTTGACAACTCAATGGGGTGTGTGCTGGGGCAGCATGACGAGTCTGGCCGAAAAGAGCACGCTATTTATTACCTGAGCAAAAAGTTTACCGACTGTGAGTCTCGGTACTCACTGCTCGAGAAAACTTGCTGCGCTCTGGTATGGGCTGCTCGCCGGCTGAGACAGTATATGCTGACCCACACTACTCTGTTGATTTCAAAGATGGATCCCATCAAGTACATATTCGAAAAGCCTGCTCTGTCTGGAAGAATAGAAAGATGGCAAATGATCTTGACAGAATATGATATCCAGTACACAACTCAAAAAGCAATCAAGGAAAGTGTATTGGCAGATCATTTGGCACACCAACCTGTGGACGATTACCAATCATTGAACTTTGAATTTCCAGACGAAGACATCATGGTGGTAACTGATTGTGAAGTGCCTGGACCGGATGAAGGACCTAAGGAAGGATCTCGATGGTCTATGCATTTCGACGGAGCCTCAAACGCTTTGGGTAATGGCATCGGCGCTGTGATCATATCCCCCAAAGGTACTCATACTCCACTCACCGCCCGGCTGTGTTTCAACTGCACCAACAACATGGCAGAATATGAGGCGTGTATCATGGGTCTTCAAGCTGCAATCGACTTAAGGATCAAGTTTCTGAGTGTCTTCGGAGATTCCGCTCTCGTGATCAATCAGATCAAAGGCGAGTGGGATACGAAATACCCAAATCTTATTCTTTACAAGGAGTATGTGCTGACTTTGCTTCCCCACTTTGAAGACATAACTTTTGAACACTTCCCAAGAGAGGAGAATCAGTTAGCGGACGCACTAGCTACGATGTCTTCAATGTTCAAAGTCAAATGGGACAATGAGGCTCCCCGGATCATTATCTGGAAGTTGGACGAACCTGCATACTGATGTGATCTTGAGGCCGAAAAAGTGACTGAAAAACCCTGGTATCATGAGGTGAGGAGATACTTGGAAGCTCAGGAATACCCTGAAGGTGCATCTGTCAACGACAAGAAGTTCATGAGAAGATTTGCGGCAAAATTCTTCCTCAGCAACGACATTCTCTACAAACGGAACCATGATTCAACTCTACTGCGTTGTCTGGATAAGGCTGAAGCAGAGAAGATCATGATAGAACTGCATGAAGGTACATTCAGAACACATTCCAATGAACATACCATGGCGAAGAAAATCCTTAGGGCAGGATATTTCTGGTCCACAATGGAAGCCGACTGTTACCAACATTCTCGAACTTGTCACAAATTCCAGATCTATGCTGATAAGGTGCATATCCCTCCGGTCCCTCTGAACATCCTGACGGCACCTTGGCCTTTTGCAATGTGGGGCATTGATATGATCGGCGAGATCTGACCGACGGCATCCACTGGGCAGCGCTTCATCTTGGTAGCAATTGATTACTTCACGAAGTGGGTTGAAGCAGCTTCCTACGCCACGGTAACCAAGAGCGTCGTGGCACGTTTCATTCGGCACAACCTGATCTGTCAGTACAGCGTCTCGGAAAGAATCATTACGGACAATGGTACCAATCTTAACAACAAGATGATCACTGAGCTCTGCGAGCAATTTAAGATACATCACCATAACTCTTCTCCTTACCGGCCGAAGATGAATGGGGCTGTAGAAGCAGCTAATAAGAACATCAAGAAAATTGTGCAGAAGATGACAGTGACCTATAAAGATTGGCACGAAATGTTACCGTTTGCTCTTCATGGGTACCGTACCTCAGCAAGGACGTCAACCGGGGCAACACCCTTTTCCTTGGTCTATGGCATGGAGGCAGTCCTGCCGATTGAAGTCCAGATACCCTCTCTTCGGATAATGAAGGATGCAGACTTGAGTGAAGATGACTGGATCCAGACTCGACTTGATCAATTAAACCTAATTGACGAAAAGAGACTCACCGCTATCTGTCATGATCAGACGTACCAAAAACGGATGATCAGGGCATTTAACAAGAAAGTCAGACCACAAGAGTATCAAGTTGGGGACCTGGTAATCAAGCGCATCATCCTTCCTCAAAGTGATCCTCGGGGCAAATGGACCCCTACGTACGAAGGGCCATTTGTGGTTAAACATGTGTTCTCAGGAGGAGCCATGATTCTAACCACCATGGATGGGGACGACCTTCCTCACCCTGCCAATGCAGACATAGTAAAAAGATACTACGCATGAATAAAAGACCCGCTATGTTGACATACCTAGGCAAAAATAAGGGCTTCCCGGCGAACCAAAAGGGTTCGGGCAAAAATAAGGGATGAAATGAAAAAAATCTGTACACCCGGCAAGTCGAAAACCTGAAAAGGCGGCTTGGGCAAAAATGGGTATCCCGGTGGACTGAAAACCCGAAAGGGTGGTCCAGGCAAAAGTTAGGGATAAAGCGTAACACTATGTCTCATTGTGTCACCTTGCATCCATAATTCGGCATCAACTATCTGGCTCAGACTTCGGCATCGATCAATCAGCTTCATCTTCAACTAGGCAGCAAAGTGATGAGACGCTTGAAGACATAAAGGCGATAGCAGAGTTGGAACCCAGTGGGAATATTGTGCACATAGCTGTTTTGTTTCCTTTTCAAAATTGTATAAACTTTGTGTTATTCGGCGGTGTTCTCTTACTAGGACGACAGCCTCTTGTACAAAAAACGCCTATTTACAGGAAAATTTCAAAATCAATACAGATTCAGTTTTCCAAATAAATTGCCCATTGTTTTTCCCTTTTTCTGTTTTGTCTTGCGAAGAACGTCCAATGTTCATTTTTGATATATGCATTTGACATTAAATTGCTAATTCACAAGTACTTGCATACGAAACAAAAGACTAATTACAGGTGACATCAGAATAGGGGCAATATAGAGTTGTCCAGGCAGTCTAGTTGCTCTGTCCACCAAGGTGCCAAGGTAGATTTAACTAAAGAATGTGATCAAGTTATCTCAACTCCCCACAAAGTAAGACAAGATAGCAACATTCCCCAGCGGAGTATAGGCATTCATCAGCAAGCATCCCCGGCAGTCTTGACCTAAGATTGTTCCTCGGCGGAATATCAACACCCCAGTACAGTCTGAAAAGTTTCCCCAGGAAAGTGGAATTCTTATCCCCGGCAGGTCTTGAAGCTTATCCCCTACAGAGTACAGACGTCTCTCCCGAGTTTTATTCAAAGTTATTCCTCACAAGGGCTTATAACTGGGTTATCCTCAGCTAATTACCACGGAAGATCGTCCTCGGCGAAATTCTTTCAATCCCCAGCGGAGTTCATCAAAGTTCCCCAACGTAACTTATCAACACAATCCCCAGTGGAGTTTATCATTGTTATCCCCAGCGGAGTCCATCATTATCCTCAGTGAAGCTCTCGTCAAACTTCAGCAAAGTATCTCTTCTACAGAGCAATTCCCCGCAGAGTAATCTCTCCAACAAGTTTATTCCTCAACGGAGTCATCTTCTCCTACCAGTGTATTCTTGCAACCGTCTTCCCCAGCGGAAATGAAGAGCTCTACTCTTCAACGTCAGCCCAGGATTTAATTCCACGGCCGATCGTCAAGGATTTATTTTCCTAGACGAAAATACATTCATAAACATTTCGCATTTCATACATCTTGCTTACATACATGATAAAGTGCATACGACACTATCTCATTTTGAACGTCATAACATCATGCATGTCATACATCATGACATTGCATACAACTGATGTTTTGCCTTTTCAGGAAAAAAGACAACTACCTCCAACTGTCACAGTTTCCAGATTCGATTCCTGTATCTAGCCAGGGCACATCTGTGAGTGATCAGTTTCCAGATTCGATTCCTGTATCTAGCCAGGGCACGTCTGAAGAGTTTGAAGATTCGATTCCTGTATCCAGCCAGGGCATATCTATCAACTACCACAATTCCAGATTCGATTCCTGTATCCATCCAGGGCATATCTGTTGACGACTATTTCCAGATTCGATTCCTGTATCCAGCCAGGGCATATCTGTTGATGACTATTTCCAGATTCGATTCCTGTATCCAGCCAGGGCATATCTGTTGACGACTATTTCCAGATTCGATTCCTGTATCTAGCCAGGGCACATCTGAAGAGTTTGAAGATTCGATTCCTGTATCCAGCCAGGGCATATCTGTTGACAACTATTTCCATATTCGATACCTGTACCCAGCCAGGGCATATCTGTGAGCATCCGACTGTAGATTCGACACCTGTATCTAGCCAGGGCATATCTGCATGAGGAGATTGAAGATCAAACACCTGTAACAAGCCAGGAAAACATCTGTCTTTCTCAAAATACACAAGTTATCGCTAAGGAATCTCTTATGCGATCAACACTTCCAAATGGCATCTATAAGCCCATTCCCGACAAGGTTCTGTCACGTCTCCAGATGGCATCTATAAGCCCATCTCCCTATCCACCATCTCTCCAAATGGCATCTATAAGCCCATTTCCAACATCATATTGCTGATACTCCAACATGCGAGTGCAAATTTCCGGGCACTCTAGTGTCCAATCTCCATTTACCCTCGAGTCACGAAAGGCAAACTTGCCAATCTAACTCTTCAGGTTCAAGAAGATTGAACAGTGGCAACTGTTGTACCCCAAAATTTGCCCTCCCATTTCCTCAACATTTTCTCATCACAAAACCCTTGGAGCTCAAGATCCAGTTAGGGTTTCCTCTGCTCAAGACTTCTCCTTGCACTGTTGACTCAAATTAGGGTTTGTGTTTGCACAAAGATGTTTTGACCTAAAATGCCTAAGATGACTTTCATGCTTCATGTTGGACTCCCAAGTTTATCCATACCAAGTTTCAAGTCTTGATTCCAAATTTTGCCCAGTCAATTGGACAGTTGACCTAGAAATCAGCTGTATTGGGGAAAAAGTCAACTGTGGCCAATTGACAGTCAAATCTCATGAAAATTTACCCACATCAACATTATGAACTCACATAGACCATTTGATCAAGTTTGGATCACAATTCCACAAGAAATTTGATCAGATCACCAAAAGGGCAAAATGGTCATTTTTAGGGTTTTGACTGCACAAAGGCAATTTTTGACTGTTTGACCTAGCCAATGGAAAATCAAGCTCACATATGGATTCAAGGACCCCATGGAATTATCTTGACATGCTCAACAAGTTCAAAAGATCCCAAATACACAAGATTGACAATTGAATTTCCCAGTCAATTAATCAATTTTGACTGTATACTGAAAAGTCAAACTTTGACTTTTTGGTCAAAATCAAGTGTCAAGATTCATTTTTCATCAAAACATGCCAAATCATGAAACTTGTTCATCAAGAAATCAAGAATTGCAAATTAGGGTTTGAAATGAAGATTTTTCATAACTTAGAATTTTTCTAAGTTATGAAAAACCCTAATTTTTTCCTAACTTTGTCCCACTTTCTCACCAAGATCCATTTGGATTCAAGCAAAAGTCAAAACATGAAAGTTGTAGTCTATTGCAAAATATACAACTTTGATACACAAAGTTTTCCCAAAAGAAGCTTGTAGCTCAAGTTACAATTTTTGGAACAAGGGTACCAAACCATTCTTAACTTAGAGAAAATTTGACCTATTTTAGGCAAGGTTTTTACCTAACTTCAAGACCATTTTTCACATACTTCCACTTGGAATTTCAATTTGCATTTCAAAGATGGATTGTAGTACACATTCCAATATTTCCAAAATGTCCAAGAACTCATCAAACAACCTCATGGTTAGGGAGAATCGAATTTGGCAAGATGGGAAAAACTCACTTTTGATTTGGCCAAGTTACATGTTCATACATCTAGGCCATTTTGAAATCAGCTTGCACAACTTGATTACAGGTCCTATGTCCCTTTTGCACTCATAAATTTAATGCAAACTCATTGTGCCAAGACCATATTTTTTGTGTTCAAGCATTACATAAAGGTTTAGTCCCAAATTAGAAAAAGCATAATGTCCATTTTTGCAAAAGTGAACTTTATGTCAATTAGCAATCCAAGCAAGTACAGGGCAAATCTCTTTGGCACAAGTTTATGAGCTAATTACACTGATCAAGGCCAAAGTATGCAGCACATTAGGGGGGCCTCTATCAGTCTAGAAACACAAGTTGACATTTGTTGCTTAAAGTTGAAGAAAGCTAGCATAACATAACACAACTCTCATCTCAGCTAACACAGGCTTAAGCAAACTTGTCAAACATTTTCTAATCATCAAACCTGAGCTAGAACACGAGCCAACCATCTCCAACACCCTCTCAAACACAGAATCACCCTCAAACTGCCAAAACAGGGGACCTGCTGTAGATTGAGTTCCATAGCTCAATCCTTTCGTGCATTCTTGCTAAAAACACTTCAAACACATCCCACAACATCCCTTGAAGCTATTCCAAACCTCAAACACGACCTGTAACACTCCCAATCAACATCACCATTTTCATTTTTCTGTTTTGCAGGTGGAGTTCTGTAACTCGATTCAGCTAGTTTCAAAGCAAAGTAAAACTTGGAATAGCATCCCTGGACATCAAGGAAGTTGTACCAATCATCACCTTGCACTAAAAGTACCTCCATCACCAGATACAACTCCAACTGAACAAGTAAGTTCATGAACTCGTATCTCTCTATCCAAGCATTGTTAGCTTTAGGTTTGTGAAGAAAATATGTCACATTCATAGCCCTGAACATGCCCATGTAATTAGTTTTCATTTATATTATGTGTGCTGTGAGAATTTAATGTCTGAAAATGGAACAAAAACTAGGTCAGTAATTGGGGGAGAAGAAATTCTCTCTCATCTTAGAGAGTTAAGTCAAGTTCTTTATATGTCTGGATTCGTCTTTTAATGCTCTACATTTTTCATGTTGTGAGTTTTGCTTGAAAGTCCAGGAATTGGGAGATAGAAACTGCGCGTGGATGATTGTTCAAACATGTTCTGAGGTTGAAGATGAAGTCTTCTTGGGCTGGGCCTGAGTTGACTTTCTTTTTGCACCCTTTTGTTACTTTTGAACCCCCCTGGCCCATTATGCTTATTTTTATGATTTTTTGACCTTTTCTTTTTTGTCCTGACTTATTTATTTTTTCTCATAATATTAAAAATATTAAAATAATTTTTTAAACCATTTTTGTATTTATTAGGCATTTATTTGTTTAAATGGTTATTTGTACATGAATAAATATATAGACATACTTTTATTTAAAAAATGCTAAAATAGTGCAAACACATTTTATTTTCCATTTTTATTTTATTTTATCTTCTGAAAATATTTTATATAAAATATACTCTTTTTTATAAATATTAAATATTATTATTTTGTATATATAATATATATTTAGTAAATAATACAAATACATACATATTTATTAGCATATTTAGAAAAAAATAAAAAATATACACATTTTTATTCTTATTAAAATTTAATATTAAAAATAACTTTTTACAAATATACTTCATTTTTATTTTATTTTTGTATATAATAAATAAATATTGTACATATTAAATAATTAATACTTTTATTTAATAAATTAGGGTTTTACCCTAGATACATAAAAAAATTCAAAAAATAATACTTTTTATTTTGTTTATTTGACACATAAAAAAAATACATTTTCTTTCATACACATAAAAAACATTTTTTTGCATATTTATTCCATTTTTATTTAATTGTTGTATATTAAATATCTTGTAAATTCCCAAATTGATGTAATAGTCTAGGTTTAAATTCCTTGTCAAAATACCCCCCATTTGAACATTTGTACCCCCCTTCCCATATATTGTGTTGTAATAATTTAGGAACTTTATTTTTCGCACTTTAATGCTGTCTAACTATACCATGCTAGAATTAGGGTTTGTATGCGAATCAAAAATACCAAAAATAGTTTGACCTAATTTCAAGATAAACAAGCATGAAAATGGACAACACTAATCACACTTGCACCCCTAGGGTATTCCACTTGTTGCCTTCAATAAATGGGCCATATTGCATGTTAGGTCTCTTTGGGCAAAACAAAATAATCAAATGATCATAGTCCCTCGATGACGCTTTCAAAAGTTGCCTAAAAAATGATCAAGTCCCTTAAAGGAAAAATTTCCCAAAGATACTTGGCACCATTGCAATTATAGTCTAAACGATGACCCGTGCCCGTCCCTTTCACATCCTAACACAAGATTGTCCACCAAATACAATGGTGGAACAAAATTGTTAAAAGGGTTAAAACATAGCAATAATCTTTGAGAAAATTAGGGTAGATAGCTCTTGGTTACTTGCCAACTTGCAAAACAAAACACTTGCCTATTTTCTAAACCACACATCACTACACTTTCAAAACAACTTTCAAAAACAAATGAAAACCTTTTTCAAAAGACGTACATCTTTGTATACATCCCAACATGGATCATTACAAAGGTTGCCACCACATTGGCCTCTTTTCAAAACATTTTTCAAACCCACACACACAAAGCACCATTTCAAACAATTGAAAATTAAGGCAACTTAATCTAAGCAAGTAACTAAGAGCCCATGGATAACCATGGATAGAAAGGGTGCTAATACCTTCCCTTTCTATAATCTACTCCCCGAACCTAAGAAAACATCTCAAAGGTTTTTGCTGTGCTTTTTAACCTTTCTTTAGGATAAAATAAAAAGTCGGTGGCGACTCTTGCTCAACCGAAACATTTGCGAAAACAAACGCAAAACTCATAGTCAGTTCTCCCACCGTATCACAGCCGTCCTTTTGGGTTTTCAACTTAGCGATTTGTTATTTTATTTTTATTTAGGGGAAGTATTGCTTGACTGGATAATCATTCAAAGAATGTGGGAACTCCTAGCCATCCATAACTTCAAGCATCAATGCACCAACAAAGAAGGCTTTCTTGACAACATACGGACCTTCATAATTAGGAGTCTACTTGCCCCTAGAATCAGAATTGAAAGACAAGATATTTATGAGCACGAGATCGCCTTCTCTAAATTCATGAGGTTTTAAATTCTTATCAGATGCTTGTTTCATTCTCTTATGGTATAATTGTCCATGGCACAAAGCCATCATTTTCTTCTTTCCTATCAAATTCAGTTGGTCAAACCTGTTTTAGACCCATTCAGCCTCAAACAACTTGATTTCTATTAAGATACGTATATATGGAATCTCAACCTCTACAAGGAGAACTACTTCCATACCATAAACAAGAGAGATGGGGTCGCACTTATTAAACTAATGGATGCACGATACCCATGCAAATCAAAAGGGAGCATCTCATGCTAGTACTTGTATGTAACAACCATTTTCTGGATGATTTTCTTCATATTTTTATTAGAAGCTTCAACAACCTCATTCATCTTAAGCCAGTAAGGCGACGAGTTGCGATGTTCAATCTTGAAACTTTCATAAAGCTCATAGATCATATTATTATACAAGTTCGAACTGTTATCAATGATTATCTTTCTTGGGACATCATCCTGGCTAATAATTAGATTCTTTATAAACCTAATCACAATCTGCTTGGTCACATTAGCATAAGATACCGCTTCCATCCACTTAGTATAATAATCAATATCCACAAGGATGAACCGATGTCATGTCAAACCTTTAGGCTCAATCATTCCAATCATATCAATTCCCAACATAGAGAAAAGCCACAGGGAAGAAATAATGTTCGAAAGAGTTAGAGGCACATGAATCTTATCAGCATAGATCTGACACTTGTAGCATTTCTTCACAAACTTGCAGCAGTCACATTCCATTTTCAACCAATAGTAATTTTCTATGAGCATCTTCTTAGCCATTGAATTTCCATTGGCATGGGTACCAAAGGAATATTTATGTACTTCATTCCTTATTCCTTTTATACAAAACATTTTCATTGAGGAAGAAACTGTCATTTAATCTTCTTAATGTCTTCTTATCTTTATTGGATTCCCGATGTGGGTACTCTTGAGTTTGAAGTAAATGCTTGATATCATAATACCAAAGCTTGCCATTTTAAACCTCTTATGCTGCAAATACATGAGCATGTCTATCAAGACGTCTGACTGTGATTTGAGGCGCTTCATTCATAAAATTCACATTTTACATGGAAGTCAGGTGGCCAAAGCATCCTTCATTTGATTCTCATCTCGAGGAACATGATGAAATTCAACTTTATCCAAGAAAGGTAACAACCTCCTTGCATAATCCTTGTAGGGAATCAATCCAAGATGACGAGTCTCCCATTCTCCTTTAATCTGAGTAATTACCAACGCTGAGTCTCCATACACATTAAGAATATTGATTCTCAAATCAACTGCTTCCTCAAGACCCATAATACAAGCTTCTTACTCTGCCATGTTGTTTGTACAATCAAACATCAACCTTTTAGTGAAAGGGATGTGGGAGCAAAGGGGAGTAATAATATCTGCACCAATTCCTTCACCATAAGCATTAACAACTCCATCAAAAACTAAACCCCAATGAGATCCAGGTCCCGGTCCTTCTTCAAGAAATGGTTTATCACAATCTTTGGCTTTTAGATACATAACATATTCATTAGAGAAGTCAAACTCGATGGAATGATAATCATCATCTAGTTGGTGAGCAAGGTGGTATGCCAACACAATACCTTATATAGACTTATGAGTACGGTATTCAATATCATATTCAGATAAAAATATCTCCAAACATGTAATTCTTCCAGTAAAAGTAGGCATTTCAAAGATGTACTTAATCAAATCCATTTTATATACCAACGAAGTAGTGTGATTTATCATATATTGTCGCAGATTCTTAGTAGCACATGCTAAAGCACAACATGTATTTTCAAGCAATGATTATCGTGACTCACAATTAATAAACTGCTTGCTCGAATAATATATGACATATTGTTTTCTACTTGTTTCATCTTGCTGATCTATGATACAACCCGTGAAATTACCCAGCATAGTCAAAATACCAAGAAGATAGTGTTAGAACAAAGTTTGAATCTACTACCCTAAGTTTAAGTTTTGATGATAACAAAATGAAAGGATATATTAATTATGTGAATCATTTTAAGAACTATTTGCTACCTGAAGTATTACGTTCTGTTTTGCGGAAACTCTGATAGGTATCAGCAAGAGCACACCTAATCAGCATCAGAATATTGGTTCTTAACATCAGCATCAGAAGATGCTATATCAGAATACCAGAATCAGAAGAATAACTCACGTGTATGCTGAAGCTTGATGAACAGAACTACGCTCAACACTCTGATAAAGACAACAACAGTTCATCAGCACTTAAGCAGAGTCAGAATGAATCCAAGCCAGAACACGCTTTAAGTTGCAACGGTACTGTGCATTAAAAGCAAATTATTACCAACGGCATCATTCCAGACAAGATCTGCTCAATAAGGAAAGTTTGTTATTGGCATTGAATCAAGAATATTGCTCCAACGTTCAACAAATTCAGTGCTATATAAACAAGTCAATGAAGATTGAATTGGCTAATGCTCTACATCATATTACACATCTAAAAGCTAATCATCATCTTCCTTCTCTCAGTTTGCTAAACGCTTCATATTTCCTTACTCAGTATTTTAGCAATCTAGTTTCAATAAGCTTAAATTGTGTAACATCACAGTTGTGATACAGTTTTGTAGAAAACATTCACACACTTAGTTTTCTCTTCTTTGTAAGAAAGTGTTTCCTTGACAAATTGGGTTGTGGTTTGCATCAAGAAGGCTTTAGCAGTTGTTAAAGCAGTTTGTAATATTCAGTTGAATATAGTGGATTAAGACCTCGTTGGAGAGAGGCGAAATCACCTTGACGGGTGGACTGGAGTAGTTTGAGATCAAACGAACCAGGATAAAAATATCTTGTTCATTGCATTGTTTTTCAGTTTTACAATTCAACCCCCATTCTTGTGTTTTTCACTTCTTCAATTGGCATCAGAGCGCCTGGTTATGAGCTAAAACACTTAACCGTGTCAGTACAAGATCCAGCGTCAGAAAAACACAATGGCAGGAAATTATTCTCACACCAGCAATGACAACCATGAGGACAGAGACCGATTCAGCGGCAAACCTCCAGTCTTTGATGGAGAAAACTTTGATTACTGGAAAGACAGAATTGAAAGCTTCTTTCTGGCACATGATGCTGATCTGTGGGATATGGTGACAGATGGATACACGCACCCTGTGAATGCAAGCGGTCAGAAGATTGATAGGAAAACAATGTCTGACCAACAAAAGCGTGACTTCAAGAATCACCACAAGGCCAGAACCATCCTTCTCAGCGTCATCTCGTATGCTGAATATGAAAAGATCTCCAACAGAGACACAACTAAGAACATGTTTGACTCACTCAGAATGACGCATGAGGGCAATGTTCAGGTCAAAGAAACTAAAGCTCTGGCGCTCATTCAGAAGTATGAGGCGTTCAAAATGGAAGAAAGTGAATCCATTGAAACAATGTTCTCAAGATTCCAGATTCTGGTAGCTGGTCTCAAAGTTCTGGACAAAGGTTACTCTATTGCTGATCACGTCAAGAAAATCATCAGAAGTTTACCCAAGCAGTGGAGGCCAATGGTTACAGCTCTGAAGCTAGCAAAAGATCTCAACAAAATTTCTCTGGAGGAACTTATCAGCTCCCTCAGAAGTCATGAGATAGAGCTAGAAGCTGATGAACCCCAGAAGCAAGGTAAGCCTTTAGCATTAAAATCTAACAAAAAATCTGAATCTAAAGTTTTGCAGGCAGTTGAAGAAACATCTGATGGATCCTCATCAGAAGAAGACGAACTCTCCCTCCTCTCCAGAAGAGTGAATCAACTGTGGAAGCAGAGGCAAAGGAAGTTCAGGAATCCCAGAAGATCTGATCAGAACGAGTCTTCTTCCAGATACAGAAGGACAGATTCTTCCTCTGGATACAGAAGATCTGAAGGCTCCTCGGGAAGCAGAAAGCCAAACACCAAGGACATCATCTGCTATGAGTGCAATGAGCAAGGACACTAAAAGAGTGACTGCCCAAAGCTTCAGAGGGAAAAGCCCAAAAAGAAGTTTGGAAGAGAAAAGAAGAAGAGTCTCATGGCTACATGGGATGACTCTGACTCATCTGAAGCTGACTCAGAATCAGATGATGAGAGAGCCAACATAGCTCTCATGGCCAACATTTCAGAAGATAGTGAAGCTTCTGAATCAGACTCAGAATCAGATACTGAAGAGGTATTTCCTGACTTTGCTGTTAATTTTACCAAGGCTGAACTTGTTGAAAGCCTTAACGAGATTCTGGAAAGGTATCAGCAGATTAGAGTTAAATTCAGAGACTTGAAAAGGAATCTTGAATCTGACTCTAATAAGACTGAGAGTCTTAAATTGGAGAATTCTGAGCTGAGAATTAAAATTTCAAAATTAGAAAATACTTTACAAAACTCTCAGAAGGAACCAATTTCTGAAACTCCCAGCAACGCTGATGAGATCATCAAGGAGTATGATCACAGTTTCCAAAAGTTCCTTGCTAAAAGCATAGATAGAAGCAAAATGGCTTCAATGATCTATGGAGTTAGCAGAAACGACAGGAAGGGAATAAGATACCAAGGTAAGGTTCCTACACCAAAGAATGTCATGGATTTAACCATTAAACACACACCTTTGAATTCACACTTTGTGTATGGTCACACACATGATATTAAATACACTAGCAGTAAGTACTCTGTAAAACCAAAATTCAACCAGAGTTTTGGTAAATCTAACAAATCAGGACCCAAGAAAATCTGGGTACCTAAGGATAAAATAATACATGTTGCAGATATCTTTAGCAGCAAGTCAGAAACACCAGCCATGGTACCTGGACTCTGGCTGCTCGCGACACATGACGGGAAGAAGGCATATGTTCCAAAGCCTGGAACTTAAGCCTGGAGGCCACATTGGCTTTGGAGGCAATCAGAGGGGAAAGATAATTGGCTCTGGAACTGTTGGTAATGGAAATCTTCCCTCTATTAATAATGTTCTGCTAGTAGATGGATTAATGCATAATCTGTTATCCATAAGTCAATTAAGTGATAACGGTTATGATATAATCTTTAATCAAAAATCATGTAAAGCTGTTAGTCAGAAAGATGGGACTATCCTGTTTAATGGAAAGAGGAAAAACAACATTTACAAAATCAAACTTTCTGAACTGAAGAGTCAGAATGTAAAGTGCCTTCTGTCTGTTAACAACGAGCAGTGGATCTGGCACAGAAGATTGGGGCATGTTAGTATGAGAAGAATATCTCAGATTAACAAACTCAATCTGGTCAGAGGACTTCCTAATTTGAATTTCAATTCAGATGCTCTGTGTGAAGCATGTCAGAAAGGCAAGTTTGAAAAACCTTCTTTTAAATCTAAAAATGTTTTTTCTACCTCTAAGCCATTAGAACTTCTGCACATTGACTTATTTGGACCAGTTAAAACTGCTTCAGTTAGTGGCAAGAAGTATGGGTTAGTAATCGTAGATGACTATAGCAGATGGACATGGGTAAAGTTCTTAAGACACAAGGACGAGTCACACTCTGTGTTTGTTACCTTCTGTAACCAAGTTCAGAATGAAAAGGATCTTAGAATCGTTAAAGTCAGAAGTGATCATGGTGGAGAATTTGAAAACAAAGACTTTGAGTCATTCTTTAATGACAGAGGCATTCTGCATGATTTCTCTTGTCCTAGAACTCCCCAACAAAATGGAGTTGTAGAACGAAAGAACAGAACATTGCAAGAAATGGCCAGAACCATGATCAATGAGACAAATGTTGCTAAGATCTTCTGGGCAGAGGCAATAAACACAGCGTGCTACATTCAGAATAGAATCTCAATCAGACCTATTCTGGAAAAGACTCCATATGAATTGTGGAAGAACAGAAAGCCCAACATTTCATACTTTCATCCATTTGGATGTACCTGTTTTATGTTAAATACAAAGAATTATTTGAACAAGTTTGACTCTAAAGCACAGAAGTGTATTATGTTAGGATACTCTGAATGCTCAAGAGGGTACAGAGTATACAATACAGAAACACAGATTGTGGAAGAATCAATCAGTGTTCGTTTTGATGATAAGCTTGACTCTGAAAAGTCAAAGCAGAATGAAGTTTTTGCAGGTATGGAAATTGAATTTACAGGTTCTGAAGACAAATAATCAGAAGCTCTCAACACAGACACTCCTTCAACGTCTGAAAGGAGCACTGCTAGCAATCCTACAACAGCTGCTGATCAACCTCAGAAGAGATTACCCAGAAGCAGCTTGGATCACCCAGAAGAGACTACCTTAGGAAGAAAGGAAGATACAATCA
This sequence comes from Vicia faba, assembly GCA_948472305.1. Classification (NCBI taxonomy): domain Eukaryota; kingdom Viridiplantae; phylum Streptophyta; class Magnoliopsida; order Fabales; family Fabaceae; genus Vicia; species Vicia faba. Next base: position 401,828,931 of record OX451736.1, on the reverse strand, counting down.
GAACAAGAGCAAGCTTCAGAAACTCTGAAGAAACCCTCATGGGACTTGTGTCTCTGATTGAACCTTCTTCTATTGATGAAGCACTTCTGGATAATGACTGGATTCTGGCAATGCAAGAAGAGCTGAATCAATTCACCAGAAATGACGTATGGGATCTTGTTCCCAGACCAAAAGGATTCAACGTCATTGGAACAAGATGGGTGTTCAGAAACAAGCTAAATGAACAAGGTGAAGTCATCAGAAACAAAGCACGACTGGTTGCACAAGGTTATAGTCAGCAAGAGGGGATAGACTATACAGAAACCTTTGCCCCAGTCGCCAGATTAGAATCTATCAGATTTTTAATTTCATTTGCTATTAATAGAGGCATCACTCTGTATCAGATGGATGTTAAGAGTGCATTCTTAAATGGTTATATAGAAGAAGAGGTTTATGTGCACCAACCCCCTGGTTTTGAAAATACAAAACATCCAGAACATGTTTTCAAACTAAAGAAGTCACTATATGGTCTGAAACAAGCTCCCAGAGCTTGGTATGAAAGGCTAAGTAACTTTCTGTTAGAAAATGAATTCACCAGAGGGAAGGTGGACACTACCTTATTCTGTAAGTCAGTTAAGAATGACATCTTAGTATGTCAAATTTATGTTGATGATATTATCTTTGGTTCTACTAATCCTTCTCTTGGAAGAAAATTTGCTAAGTGTATGCAGGCAGAATTTGAGATGAGCCTCATGGGGGAACTGAAATTCTTTCTAGGAATTCAGATCAATCAAACTCCAGAGGGAACTTACATTCATCAGAGCAAATACATCAGAGATCTTCTGAAGAAATTTGACCTCTCAGAATGTAAGCCATCAAAGATTCCAATGCATCCCACGTGCATTCTGGAAAGAGAAGAGGTAAGCAAAAAGGTAGAACAGAAAGTCTACATAGGTATGATTGGTTCTCTCCTTTATCTGACAGCTTCAAGACCTGATATATTATTCAGCGTATGTATTTGTGCTAGATTCCAATCAGATCCTAGAGAATCTCACTTAACAATTGTTAAGAGAATTTTCAAGTATCTGAAAGGTACTACTAATCTGGGTTTGTTTTATAGAAAATCTAGTGATTACAGTTTAGTAGGCTACTGCGATGCTGACTTTGCTGGAGACAGAGTGGAGCGTAAAAGTACTTCTGGAAGCTGCCACTTTCTGGGATAAAATCTGATCTCTTGGTCCAGCAAAAGGCAATCAACAATTGCGCTATCAACAGCAGAAGCTGAGTACATAGCAGCAGCAGGATGTAGCACACAAATGCTCTGGATGAAAAGTCAGCTTGAAGACTTCCATATTTTTGAGAGTAACATCCCTATACTCTGTGACAATACTTCTGCTATTTGCTTAAGTAAGAATCCTATTTTACATTCTAGAGCTAAGCATATAGAAATAAAACATCATTTCATTAGGGACTACATTCAGAAGGGAATTTTGAACTTAAAATTTATAGATACAGACCATCAATGGGCTGATATCTTCACTAAACCCCTTTCTGAAGATAGGTTCAATTTCATTCTGAAATATCTCAGCATGAAAATCTGCCCAGAGTGAAAATGTTTTAATTCCATATATTTATCTTCAGAATGTATTTGTTTTACTGTGAACTTCTGATCAATCTCTTTTCAGAAAGATAGAACATGCAGATTGTATCAGATGCTAGTCTTAAAGATCTGAGCGTTTCAGCTCAAGGATAGAAGAGCTGATCATTAAATCAAACAAGTGTCATCCAATCATCAGCAAATCTCTGAAGCAGAACGCGTGCACGCTTCTGAGAAGGCAAAACTCTGATTGGGTGCATTGAGACACATGTCTGGTAACCGTTTTAAGTATATCTTTCTCAAATCCCCCAAAATCAGCAAGCATTAAATGAAAGTAATCATGTTTTTAAAACGTAATCATGATTTTATTTCTCTTTCTTGAAAATGTTTACACTTTCAAAATATTCTGAAGCCTATTTAAGCACGTTAACCTCTCACTTTAATCTTTTAAAGTTTCTCATTATCTCTCAAGTATTCTCTGCATTTTTCTGTGTTCATCTCTCTCAAACCCATTTTCTCAGTTTTTTCTCAAAATCCCTAAGTGTGAACATGGCAACCTCCAGCAGTGCTTCTACAGGTTCTCAGAAGAAAGCATCATCTGAACAATATCAAGTTCCATTCAGAACACTCCTCACTCCAGTGAAGAATCTTGAAGTGTTATCTGAACTGATCATTGATTTTGGCAGTCTGAAAGAAAACTGTTTTGATTTAACAGAAGAAGTTAGGGCAAAGAAATGGGAAAGGTATTTTGACAGGTTGGTTGGACCAACATTCCCAATGTTAGTCAAGGAGTTCTAGATTCATGCAACTGCTTCAACGTATCAAGTCACCTCCTACATAATGGGGAAGAAGATTGTGATCACTGAGGATCACATAGCAAAGTTGATTGGTTACAGTGGTGGTGGCGTCCGCTGTATTGATATGGCTGAGAGATGCTCTGACATTGGTGTCATAGCATAATAGATTTTCACCCTTGGGGTGCCCAGCAGCAAGATCAGAGATCTGAAGGATCATCACAGAGTTTGGGCGAAGATAATTCTGGGGTGTTTTAATCATAGGAAGCCAACTAGTTCCCCTGATTACATAAATATAGATCAGCAGTTTCTGATATATTTTATCAATCAGAAGGTAAAAATCAACTTAGCTCATCTTCTGTTTAATCACCTCAGAACAAGCGTGAAGGAAACCAGGGAAGAAGAAAGAACAAAGAGGGATTGGATACCCTTTGGAAGGTTAATATCAGATATTCTGACTGAGAATAGGCTGATAGAGCACCTGATAGAAGCTCATGAGTTAAGCACCATTGAACCAACGGTTGGGAAGCCTCTGAACGCGAAGAATCTGAAGAAAATGAAGTTAATAGAGAATATCAGAAAGGAACCCAGCGTTACTCCCACTGCTGACATCACCAGCAGAAGAGTCCCACTGAGTGACTTTCCTTTATTTTCTGAGATAGAATCTAAACCAGTGGTGGTTCTCAGATACCTAGACGCGTGCAAGGCTGATGGTACAGATCCCAAGCTCAACATCAAAGATCTGCACCAACCTCAACCAGAAGTTACACTTAAGAAGACAAAGAAAAGGAAGGCCCCTTCAGAAGGAACATCCCAGCAGACACCCAAGAAAAGAGGTAACTTATCTGCTGCTTCTGTTTTAAATTCTTCTACTATTCCAACATATATCCCAACTCCAACTTCTCATAGAATCCCAATCCCCATCCCAATAATAGATGAAACCGAACCAGAAGATGACCCTTCTGAGGCACTACAACTCAGAAGACCTCGAACCAAACATCCCAAACCAACAATTTCAACAACATCAGCAATTGACAAAGTGATGTCTGACATTGATCAACACACCTCTGATCACCCCTCCAACAATCCAAACTATGAACCACAAATTGTCCACTCTCCACAACCAGAACAACCTCTCTCACCCATTCCAGAAGAACCACTTATCCCTGAACAACCAGAAATTTCTCCTCCTTCTCCATAACCAGCAATTCCTTCTCCCTCTCTTCAACCAGAAATTCATCCACCATCACCTCAACCATCACCTCAACCTTAGTTTCATCACTCTGAGACTCCAACTCCTCCACCTTCTGAACCTCATTCTCCTCAATCATCTGAACCACAACCTCTGGAAATACAGCTTCCATGTGGAACAACGGTCACAATGGCCCAGCTGCCATCCTCGCCAGAATCCACACCACCAAATACTCCCAAAACCCCAAACAGTCCAATCATTATTTCTGATTCTCCCACTCCATCTCCCAAACAAACAGCTCCCAAGCAAACCACCGAAAACCCCAGCAGGACCTTCATAGATTTAACAATCCTTGACCGTCTTGCTGATCTGAAAAATAAAATAGCCATTCCAAAACCAAAACAACCAGATGTTGGCTCTGGTATTATGAATTTTGAAACAGGTTTGCAACAGTGGATTGCTTCTCTGAAGCAAGTCTATCCTGGAATGATTGATCCAGCTGCCTCTGACCAGCTCTAGTCACAATTCATAATTTGGGTACATGCTGAAGCCCTCAAGTTGCAGGATATCAACTATGAGCAGGCACAACAGAACTTTAGCAAGCTGCTGAAGGAAGTTGAAAGTCAGCTGCCACATGAAGACGTGTTCCTTCTGGATAGTGAGCCATGGTCTGAGAAGCGTCCAACTTCAAAGGTGCAACCAGAAGAAGACACGACTATTCAAGCTGAAGCCAGTCAAGCTGAAGATGTTGCAGAAAGCTCTCAGAAGCTCCCTGCTTCTGATGTCTCTCAAGCTGCCTTGGACAGGCAGACTCTAGAAGAACTGAAGCTGAATGACATTCGTCTACAGCAAAGGATGGATGAAAATGACCAGAAGATGAAAGAAAGGATGGATGTGCAGGATAGCAAGATAGATACAGTAGTCAGCATGGTGCACAAGCAGAATGAGACTGCTGATTAGATCAAAGCCATGCTGGAGAACCTGTTCACACGCCTTCCTCCCCAACCTTAGATTTTCATTCATGCCATTTTCATGTTTTATTTGCTTATCTGTTGTACTGTTTTGTTTGATTCTGAATATTTTAATATGACAAGTTTTTTTTCTGATCAAAATGTTTTAGCACATCACTTACACTTTTTGATTGCTGACAAAAAGCGGGAGAACAAGAATGATATTTTTCAATAAACGGAGTACTAAGACAGAAAATCTCAAACATTCTAACTCTGATATACTTGAATATGTTTTCTGTTTGTGCTTAAGTCTACAGGTACAAGAATGCTCTATGACAATCTGAAGACTAAAGCTCTGATACTCTGACCCAAAGCAAAGCTCTGACTCTGATCTGAAGCTCTGCTCTGATATTCTGATCTAAAGCTTCTGATAGTCAAAACTCTGATATTCTGATGTTCAAAGAAAGGCAATAAAGATCTGATCCTAAAGAACTCTTGGAATTAAAAAGGGAAGTAATAAATTCAGAGGGAGTATCTCTCAACTCTAACATCTCTCTATCCCTTATCTTTGATAACCTCTTACTCTGATACATCTTATCATTTAGTTATCTCTGATACGTTTTCACGTTATTTTCAATTAAAAATATCTAGTTTTTGTCATCATCAAAAAGGGGGAGATTGTTAGAACAAAGTTTGAATCTACTACCCTAAGTTTAAGTTTTGATGATAACAAAATGAAAGGATATATTAATTATGTGAATCATTTTAAGAACTATTTGCTACCTAAAGTATTACGTTCTGTTTTGCAGAAACTCTGATAGGTATCAGCAAGAGCACACCTAATCAGCATCAGAATATTGGTTCTTAACATCAGCATCAGAAGATGCTATATCAGAATACCAGAATCAGAAGAATAACTCACGTGTATGCTGAAGCTTGATGAACAGAACTGCGCTCAACACTCTGATAAAGACAACAACAGTTCATCAGCACTTAAGCAGAGTCAGAATGAAGCCAAGCCAGAACACGCTTTAAGTTGCAACGGTACTGTGCATTGAAAGCAAATTATTACCAACGGCATCATTCCAGACAAGATTTGCTCAATAAGGAAAGTTTGTTATTGGCATTGAATCAAGAATATTGCTCCAACGTTCAACAAATTCAGTGCTATATAAACAAGTCAATGAAGATTGAATTGGCTAATGCTCTACATCATATTACACGCCTAAAAGCTAATCATCATCTTCCTTCTCTCAGTTTGCTAAACGCTTCATATTTCCTTACTCAGTATTTTAGCAATCTAGTTTCAATAAGCTTAAATTGTGTAACATCACAGTTGTGATACAGTTTTGTAGAAAACATTCACACACTTAGTTTTCTCTTCTTTGTAAGAAAGTGTTTCCTTGACAAACCGGGTTGTGGTTTGCATCAAGAAGGCTTTAGCAGTTGTTAAAGCAGTTTGTAATATTCAGTTGAATATAGTGGATTAAGACCTCGTTGGAGAGAGGCGAAATCACCTTGACGGGTGGACTGGAGTAGTTTGAGATCAAACGAACCAGGATAAAAATATCTTGTTCATTGCATTGTTTTTCAGTTTTACAATTCAACCCCCCTTCTTGTGTTTTTCACTTCTTCAGATAGGAGGCTCAAGAAGATATTCTTTGGTAATATCAAAATACTTCTGGAAATCATCAGTCCAAACACACCCGTAATCATTCTTCAGAAGCTTGAAGATTTACTCAAAAGTAGCTGTCATATGAGAAATAAATCTGGATAAATAATTCAGACGTCTGAGGAAACCCTTGACTTATTTTTCTATTCTTGGTGCAGACATTTCTTAAAATTCTATGACTTTCTCATAGTCAACTTCAATTCACCTCTAGATAAAAATGAAGCCTAAGAACTTCCCAAAACATACACTAAATGTGCATTTGTTTGGACTCAAACAAAGACGATACTTCCTCAAACGTTGAAATAGCTTCAAAAGGTATTCTATATAACCTTCTTCAGGATGAGATTTGGTAATCATATCATCTACATAGAACTCAATTTCCTTATGTATCAAGTCATGGAATAGGGTTGTCATAGCCCTCTAGTACATTGCACCAACGTGTTTCAACCCGAAGGGCATCACTATGTAACAGAGTATTCCCTAGGGTGTGATAAATGTTGTTTTTTTCATCTCCTTGAATGCCATCATAATTTGATTGTATTCGAAAAAATCGTCCATAAATGAGAAGACATTTAACTTTGTTGTATTATCTACCAACATATCAATATGTGGAAGAGGAAAATCAGCTTTTGGACAAGATTTGTTCAAATCTCTATAATCAACACATATGCATACTTTACCATCTTTCTTTGGAACAAGAAAAATATTGGCGATCCATTGAGGATAAGCTGATGTCATAAGAAAACCGACATAAATCTACTTCAAGACTTTCTCTTTGATTTTAGCTGCTATATTAGGTGAGTCCTTCTTAATTTTTGCTGGATGGATGGGCATTCTGGCATCAACAGCAAACGATGCTCCACAATATATGTATCCAAACCAGACATGTCTTGATAGGACCAAGCAAAGATATTAACATATTCTTTCAACAAATCAATCAACCTACTCTTCACATCTAAATAAAGCAGTTCCCCAATCTTGACTTCCTTCTTATCTTGTCCGGATCCCAAGTTAATCGTCTCCAATAACTCTTGGTATGGCTAAATGGTCTTCTCCTCGTGCTCAAGCAACATAGTGACCTCTTCTGGGATTTCAATGAACTCCTCTTCTTCAGATTCATACACAATATATTCAAAGTTAGGCGAGGGCTTAAGATCATTGTTTTCAACAGTTTTATTAATTAATCCGGACATATGATTATGCTTGATTTTAGAAACAAATAAAATGCAACAAGTGATTATGCAGATTATAGAAATTTTTTTTTAAGTTTTTTTTAGATTACCATTTTACAAGAAAAAGCATAAAATAAAAAACAAAATTGGATAATAAAACTAAATTATATTATTGATTTTAAAATTTGAAACAAAAAAGGTAAGTCCAAACAACATCTCTTTCACCTAGGGTAGAGTAAAAGGATTTTGAAAAACAAAACAAATTACTTTGAAATGTGAATACAAATAGGAATATCAAAAGAAATCCAATTCAGACCTCTTCTTCCATGTGTCACGTCGTTTGGCCTTTCCAGCTCTGGCTTGTCTTCAAGGATGGCATCAAATTCAGGATGTGTAGGATTGATGAATCCTCCACTGTGAAACACTTCTTTTTATGGGAGAAAAGTAGACTTTGGATTTGTAGCTTTAGTGTTCTAATAAAAAAAACCCAACCCAGCCCTGTTCTTATTCTTTGGAAAATGAATCACTTGTCCTCAAACACCATTAGAACCCTTCCGCACAACTTATTGAGCATCTTTAATTGAAGAGATGGGAACTCCACTTTTATTGAAATCATTATTCAGTGATAAAGATTGAAACAATGTTCCAACAACGACTTCATCTGCTTCAACAAAACTGAAGGAGGATAAATGAGACACCAACATAGTTTTCTCTCCATTAATAACTACCACCTTGCCATTCCTGATAAATTTCAAGTTTTGATGCAAAGTAGAAGTAACAACGCCAACTTCATTGATCCAAGGGTGTCCCAACAAATATATACAAGAAGGAAATATATCCATGAATTGAAATGTAATTTGGAACATATGTGGTCCCACCCTCATAGGCAAATCCACTTCACCAATCACAAACTTCCTAGACCCATCAAAACCCTTTACAACAAGAACAATATACCTCATAGGGGTTCCTTGATAAGCAAGCTTTGACAAGGTTCACTTTGGAATGACATTCAATGATAATCCATTATTAATCAACACATTAGATAAGAAATCTTCTACACAATCCGCAGAAATATGTAAAGCCAAATTATGGTTTCTGCCTTCTTCAGGAAACTCATCATCATAGAAACGGAGATTATCACAAGTTGTAATATTTACCACACCACCTGTAAACTAATTAATCATCACATCATGTTCCACAAAATCCTGATCTAAGCCTTCATGAGAAAATCTATAGAGTAGAAAAGTTCATCAACAAGGACAAGATACATTTTTTTGAAGGAGTTTGTAGCAACTAATCGACAATCTTGTAGTCGCTCATCTTTATAATTTTTATCAAATAATCGCATATTTTTCTTGGGTAAAACCACTAGTCTGACCTTCCACCAATTTTGGTTCAGCACTAACTTTAACAAATTGTTTCCCAACATTCTTCCTAACATTAGCAATTCATTGGGGTGTGTGAGCAAAATCTCGACCGTTGTGGGTCACACCACTAGCTTCTGCAATACTCACGATAGAAGATAAATGCTTAATCTCTAATTCTTTTCCATACTCCAACATTTTTGCATTATATTTGTAATGCAAACCCTTATCTGACTCATACAGAACAAATCCAGACAAGCAAATTACAAGCAGAGTCAAATCAGGCTTGCTATGATACATAATTTCCACAGGCTCAAGATTATCATTATTCCTAAATCTACTAAACTAAACAGGACCTTGATCTACTAATTGCTGAATATCTGATTGAACTACATCACAACCTCAGATAATCTTAAAATAAGTCTGAAACGCAACATAATCATGTTGGCAATAACCCAATTTATAAACAACTTTGTGATTTTCCATAAAAGGAGTTTGGATAATTTTAATATTAAAGATTTTGTATTCTCCAGGACATCTATCAACCATATTTACTTCAAGATTATCATTTCTATTTTTGCAAACATCGATAAGACCCTTATCCAACATATTTTGAAAATTTCTTCTCACAACAAAACACCCACGATAATTCCCCAAAAATATTATGCAAGCAGTATGATCATGTTTATAGTAACTGAGTTCACAGAGAGTAGCATGAATCTCTACCAAATTTCTCCCTATCAAATTCACATCAAAGATACGATAGTCGTCGGAACAACCATATACCATACTAACAGTACATGCCCCATTCTTGTGCAATGGGTTTGCTTGAACATTCGGCCCAACATCTTTGAAAGACAAAATACCGGCCCTTATAAACTTCTGAACCTCGAATTTCAATGGATAACAGTTCTCTATACACTATGACATATAAGGGAATAGACAATGCTTTTTCTTCCATAGACAACGCTTAAAAGCGCTACCTATTCTTGCACTGTTGTAAGTAAATACAACGTTTTTTTGTCTGTGTGAAAGAGCTGCTTAATATAGACTTTAGACAACTCTTTATTTAGTGAGCACTTTCTTAAGTCCTCTTTAGACAACGTTTTTTACATTACAAGCGCTTTATAAAGTGTGCCTCTAGTTCGCTTTCACTTTAGACAGTGCTTCTTAAACCGCTGTGTAATATAATTTTTTGTTCACTTTTTTATGTTTTAAGTAACGCTTTCTAAAGTCCCTTTTAGGTAGCACTTTGTACGTCACAAGCGCTTTTGTATGCACCCCTTTAGGCAGCGCTTCCTTAAAAAGTGCTTTCTAAAGTCCCTTTTAGGCAGCACTTTGTACGTCACAAGCGCTATTGTATGCATTCCTTTTGGCAGCGCTTCCTTTAAAAGCGCTTTCTATTCCCAAATATAAGCAGGAAGCGCTATCTAATGTTCATATATTTTTTTAAAATATATTTAGCTTTTATTTTAGGCGCCCTGTACAAATAATCATTTAAAATTTAAGTGATGTCTTTCAAATTTGCACCAAATTTCATAAATTTGGAGCTTCAATGCACCAAATTTACATATTTATATATACAAATTTAATCCAATAATTTATATATACATAAATGGGATACAACTCAAAGAATTAAATAATGTATGTATACATAAATTTACATATTTATACATACGGCTTTAAAATCCAATATTACTATCTTCTAGAGATGATATCTTCTCTATTGTCTTCTCTACAAACAACAACAATGAAGAACCCTAAATGAACTTGGTATCTCTATATCTTATACATATGTATCTATCTAAAACAAAACCAACAAAGGCATATCAGAACCAAGCTATATAACACTTAAATCTTATAACTATTATAAGTTAACAAAAATCAATGTAACAAAAACAGATCAAGAATCCGTTATAACCTACTGAATTCCATGATTCATACCAATGCAAACAAAACTTTATTTGAATTTAAATCCAATACCATCCTAACTAGCCTTCCACATAACAACAACAATATTGCAACATAATTTACCACACTAATGATGACATAGTATCTCATCAAAAACTAAAATTTATATATACTCAAAATTATCATCTTTGAAAGTGTTACAATACCTTATAAAATTCTCATCTCAATAATATATTTACACCAATCCTCCTTAATTTTATCCAATTTATGTTTCGAGTAAGTAGAAGACTTGTATTCATCAAAGTACTACATAATATAACATAATATGATTTAGTTAAAACTAATTAATTAGATGAAATATGTTAAATATATTAAAATAAATCATAAGTTAGAAACCTATACCATGGTTGGAATATCTATTTGATTCAAAAGAATAATTTCTTTCATAAACCTCAACATGAAATAACCACAATCTATGTCATTACTCTAACGAGCACACTACACATGGAAAAAAATATGATATATATCAGGATATATAATTTAACTTATTTTATCAAGTAGCATCATTAATATAATCAAAATTGTGAAAATATACATGCACTCTGATCCATGTAATGTTGTTTTCTTTACTCTTTGGTACTTGAGTATCTCTTTGTGATCAAAAAAATTGTATAACTCTAACAAAATATAAACGAGTATTTAATCTCACATAAATTAATAAATAAGTATACAAACAAAGATTTAGAATAATATAACTTACGTATCAATCATCTCCTTCATATATGAGTATTTTGTCTAATTACCTTCTAACGAATCCAAATAATATACAATTTCTCTTTTTGAATTAATCGCAACCAACAACCAGTGTCGACTGTAAAATTAACAAAGGTTAGATGAAAACTTTCTACACAATGTCAAAACACGAAAAATTATAATTGATGAAGTTTGAATGAAAATATTACCCATTTCCAGTATTAAATAGAAAAAAAAAATTTATGTATCTTTGTTGGCCATAAGTGTATGGATAAAATACTCTTTGACTTCATCTGGTCTTTGTTCGATTAATAGTGAGTTGATACTGTTTGGAGACAAGAAACAAAATTTTTGGTCTAATTGATGCAGGCGCATCAAGTTGGCATACATGAAACTTAAATAAGAACATCATTAACATTAATAAAATTCATTTAAATGAGCATATAAATTGTTCAATTAATTAAATAAAGTTGATTAGAATATACCTGGTGTATGTATTGATAACACCGATACCTAATTTTTAATGTGTAAGAACTTGATCCACATCCTCTTTAGTTATTGTATCGTAATAGGAAAATCCAAAAATACTTGCCTCCATAGGTATATTACGACCACCTCCGTCAGCCAAATTTGGTATTCCCATTAATGTCTGAAGGCATGACCTATACCGAGAAGTAGGCTTTTTTCTAGCCACGGACTTTGCAACATCCTTTTTTTTTGTGGACATGTTGCCAATTTAAGGCTTGTTACTCATATTGACTTGTTGCATCTCTTTAGTATGATTCTAAATATCAAATGCATATAAGATAGTTGAAGTATAAGATCGTGAATTAACTTTTTCTATAAATAATATATATAAATTTACCTCTTTTTTGGATGCAATTGATTCAGTTTACCGCATAATCCCCTTACCTTTTGATTTGGGATTTGTAGAAGTCTAACATTACCATGAAAAAAATGTATGTTAAATGGTCGTAAAAATTTTGAATACTCAAAGGTTCATAATGTTTTCAACATACCTCATAATCTATGCAAATGAGGTTTGACGACCATGCGACTTACGATCCCATTGCCTCTCCCACCAATGTTGCATCTGAAATATCGTCGGGCAAAGGTAATGGTGCATCTCTCTCTAAAGCAATATCAATTGATACTTTCAAAAATATAGCAGGGAGCGGTTTATGGTGAAGTACTTCTCCCAATGTGTTATGCATTTTTCCCTTGCCAACCATGCGATAAGTCAGTGACGATAAATAGAGCTGACAAGGTGAAATGCCTTAAACCAATAATAAATGTGAAAATATTAATGTGTATATATGTCAATTAAAAAAATTATCCTAATTCATAATAATATATATTACCTCGGGAATTTTCTGTTGGAAATCACAATTGATACTATCTTTGTCACTAGTATCCTTTAACCTTAAACCTTGCCTTTCTGACATGTATCTTTCTTTCTCCTTTTCCAACTCACGAACTTTAGCTTTAAATTTTTCTAACTCTTCTATCACTTCTTTATTGCTATGACCTTTCCTCTTTTGATGGTTACCCAAGGATGTTGGAGTCACCCAGAATCCCTTACCCCTCACACGACCGGTATGCTCAGGAACATTTAATACTCGACTAAGTATGCTCCTCCAATCATGGTCTTCAACTTGAGTTAAATATTTAGATATATTCTCCTGAAATTCATATGCACATAGAAATATATTAGTTGTGATTAAAACCCATAAATTATTTATGTTAAGAAAATTTTGATTTAATTAAAGGAATATTGATATACTTACACATTTCTCATAAATTTGAAGCACATATTCCTTAACCACTCCATCCTTACCCACCCGGGCAGTCTTTCACAGAACATGTTCTGGAAGAGATAATTCTTGACTTTTCTCCTCTTCTAACTACACATTAAAGTGAATAATAAAATCAATTATAACACATGATTAACAAGTATATCATAACATTTATACATATTACCGATCTTTGTTATAAGTGTGTATATCCCATATGCCCTTTTCTGTATGGATACAGGGGACTTGATGCTCGTTGGCGATTCACGACACTCACATCCGGAAAATATGAGGTTCTTCATTTCTCTTTACAGGTTGCCCATTCTTCAAGGGAAATCAAGCCTGCATATGCCTTTAGACATTCTGCATCGATAAAATTGTTATCGGTATCTCTAAGAAACTTGCTTTTCAAAAAAGATCGAATCCCTCTTAGTCTTTTTCCGGCCAATTGAAGATAATATTGTTAGAACATAGTTTGATTCTACAACCCTTGTAAGAGTTTTGACGATAATAAAGACAAAGAACAATTATGAACCCTAAAATTATTTTATGTTTTGTAGAGAAGTTCTGATGGAAGAAGATCAGAAGATGCGCTAAAAAACTGTTTCAACTCTGATTATAAACTCTTTGAAAGAAGTTCTAACGCTCCATATAGCACTCTGTGTTTCTGATCTACAAAGTTCTGAAGCAAGCAGCAACAGTTACTTCCATCTTCTGAAGCAAGCATTTTCTGAAGCGTTACAAATCAAATATTTCCATTTCAAGAGTAACGGCTGGAAGGGAACAAGGATGTTAGTTTTTGGAAACCGCCTTAATTGTCATTGATCAAGTTTCCAAATGCTCCTTCATGCTTCTCCTATTTAAACAAGCTTTGAGGATAAATCGTTTATGATTTTTCACACACGAACAACAACACTGCTATCGTCTTTCATCCTCAAACGTTCAACAATCAAATTGTGTAAAACATCACTATCTTGGGATACTGTTTTATTAGAAACACTATTGTACACTTTTATTCATACATTGTTTAGAGATATTCCTTGAGAAAAACCGGGTTATGGTTCATACTCAAGAAGACTTTGGCAGCTGTCAAAGTAGATTTGTAATCAAGATTGATTAGTGGATTAAGACCTTATTGAGAGAGGCGAAATCACCTTGGCGGGTGGAATGGAGTAGTTTGAGTTCAAACGAACCAAAGTAACCAACTTGTTATTTACTTTAAGTTTTAAAAATCCCAATTCAAACCCCCTTTGTTGTGTTTTTCCATTCTTCAATTGGCATCAGAGCACCTGGTTCTGAGTACAAGCACTTAACCGTGTCAGTAAAGATCCAAGCTAAGAAAAACATTATGGTGGGACCAAGTCAGAACATCAACAATGATTACCATGATGAGAAAGACAGAATCAGCGGAAAACTTCCAATCTTTGATGGAGAGAACTTTGATTACTCGAAAGACATAATTTAAAGTTTCTTTCTGGCTCATGATGATGATCTCTAGGATATGGTGATTGATGGGTACATACATCCTGTTGATGAAAGCGGTCAGAAGATTGACAGAAAAAAGAATGTCAAATCATCAAAAGCGAGATTTCAGAAATCATCACAAGGCCAAAACTATTCTCTTGAGTGCCATCTCATACTCAGAGTATGAGAAGATCACAAATAGAGAGACAACAAAGCACGTGTTTGATTCCTTGAGAATGACGCATGAAGGAAACACACAAGTCAAAGAAACCAAAGCCGTTGCGCTCATTCAGAAGTATGAAGCCTTCAAAATGGAAGAAGTTGAAACCATTGTAACAATGTTCTCAAGATTTCAAATCCTGGTTGCTGGGCTAAAAGTTTTGGACAAAGGGTACTCAACTGCCGATCATGTAAAGAAGATCATCATAAGTTTACCAAAGAAATGGAGACCCATGGTAACTGTTCTTAAACTGGCAAAAGATCTGAATAAAATATCTGTAAAAGAACTTGTCAGCTCTCTCAGAAGTCATGAGATAGAGTTAGAAGATGATGAGCCTCATAAGCAAGGTAAGCCTTTAGCCCATAAATCTATTAAAAATATGATTCTAAAGTTTTGCAGGCAACATAAGAAAACTCTGGTTGTTCCTCATCAGAAGAATACGAATTATCCCTTCTCTCCAGAAGAGTCAATCATCTGCGGGAGCACAGGCAAAGGAAGTTCAGAAATTCCAGAAGAATAGGGAATCAATCTGAATCATCGTTTGGATACAGAAAGTCTGAACCATCTTCTAAATATAGAAATTCAAGAAACAGAGACATTGTATGCTACGAATGCAATGAACAAGGGCACTACAAAAGCGATTGTCCAAAGCTTCAGAAGGAGAAACCCAAAAATAAGTTCGTTAAGGAGAAGAAGAAAAGTATCATGGCAACATGGGATGACTCAAACTCATCAGAAGCAAACATTGAATCAGAAGATGAAAGAGCCAATATTGCTCTGATGGCCAATATATCAGAAGATACTAAATCATCTAGACCAGAATCAGACTCAAAGGAAGAAGAGGTAATTTCTAACTTTTCTAGATCTCAATTAGAAGAGAGTCTGTCAGAAACTCTAGAAAGGTATCAGAAACTTCGAGTCATAAACAAGAACCTGAAAAAGGATCTAGTTTCTCACTCTGAAGAAACTAGGAATCTGAGATTGGAAAACTCTGAGCTGAAAGAAAAATTTCAAAACTTGAAAATAATTTACAAAATACTCAGAGAGAAACTATCTCAGAAGTTCATAGTAACCCTGATAAGATCATAAAGGAATATGATCATAGCTTTCAGAAATTCCTCGCAAAAAACATAGATAGAAGCAAGATGGCTTCAATGATCCATGGAGTTTGTAGAAATGGAAGAAAAGGTATAGGATACAAAGGTAAAGTATCCCAACCCAATAAAGTTAAGGATTTGGTTATTAAACGCACTCCTCTGAACTCTCACTTTACCTATGGGCACACACATGATTTAAAATATACTAGTAATAATTTTTTCTGCTAAACCAAAATTCAAACAGAATTTTGGTAACTCTAACAAACAAGGACCCAAAAAGATATGGGTACATAAGGATAAAATTGTCTATGTTGCAGATATCTTTGACAGCAAGACTAAAACACCAATCCTGGTATCTGGACTCTGGATGTTCTCGACACATGAAGGGAAGAAAGCATGTGTTCCAAAGCCTGGAGCTTAAATCTGTAGGCTACGTAGGTTTCATAAGCAATCAGACGGGGAAGATCATTGGCTCTAGAATAATTTGTAACGGTAATATTCCCTCTATTACTAATGTTCTGTTAGTAGATAGATTAATTCATAACTTGTTATCCATAAGTCAATTAAGTGATAACAGTTATGATATAATATTTAATCAAAAGTCCTGTAAAGCAGTTAGTCAGAAAGATGGATCTATCCTCTTTAATGCCTATTGTCTGTTAACGATGAGCAATGGGTTTAACACAAAAGATTGGGGCATGTTAGTATTAGAAGAATATCTCAGATTAAAAAACACAATCTAGTCAGAGGACTTCCTAACCCGAAGTTCAGCTCAGATGCTCTGTGTGAAGCATGTCAAAACGACAAGTTTGCAAAACCTAATTTTAAAGAAAAAAATGTTGTTTCTACCTCTAGACCATTAGAACTTCTGCATATAGATCTATTTGGACCAGTGAAAACTGCATCCATTAGTGGCAAGAAGTATGGATTAGTGATCGTAGGTGACTATAGCAGATGGCCATGAGTAAAGTTCTTAAGATACAAGGACGAGTCACACTCTATGTTCTTTGCCTTCTTTAACAAAGTCCAAAATGAAAAAAGATATTAGAATTGTTAATGTCAAAAGTGATCATGGTGGAGAATTTGAAAACAAAAAATTTGAATTATTTTTTTATGAGAATATCATCTCTCGTGATTTCTCTTGTCTTAAAACTCCATAACAAAATGGAGTTATAGAACAAAAGAATATAACTTTACAAGAAATGGCCATAACCATAATCAGCGAGACAAACATTACTAAGAACTTTTGGGCAGAAGCAATTAACACAACATGTTACATTCACAATAGAATCTCCAAAAGACCTATTTTGGATAAGACTCCATATGAACTGTGGAAGAACAGAAAGCCCAAAATCTCGTATTTCCATCCATTTCGATGTATTTGTTTTATTCTTAACACTAAATAACATATGAACAAATTTGAATCTAAAGCACAAAAGTGTATTATGTTAGGATACTCTGAACGCTCAAGAGGCTACAAAGTATACAACACAGAAACATGGATTGTAGAAGAGTCAATCAGTGTTAGATTTGATGATAAGCTTCGATCTCAAAAGTCAAAGCAAGATAAATCTTTTGCAAATATAAAAGTCCAATTTACATGTACTGAAGACATTGCATCATAAGGTTCTCACAAATAATCACAAACAACACCACAAGAAGATGTCACAAATATTACAACAACCTCTAAGAAACCTCTCTAGAAAATACAATCCAGAAGCAACTTAGCTCATCATGAAGACAAAATTATGGGAAAGAAAGAAGACCCAATCAGAAAAAGATCCACATTCAGAAACTCTGAAGAATCTCTCATGGGATTAGTGTCTCTGATTGAGACAACTTCCATTGATAAAGCTTTCATAGACAATGATTGGATACTTTTTATGCAGGAGGAATTAAACCAATTCACAAGAAATGAAGTGTGGGATCTGGTTCCCAAACCAAAAGGGTTCAACATCATTGGAAATAATTGGGTATTCAAAAACAAGCTGAACAAACAAGGAGAAGTAATCAGAAATAAAGCACGGCTGGTTGCACAAGGTTATAGTCAGCAAGAAGGGATATACTATACATAAACCTTCACTCCAATTGTCAGGTTAGAATCTATCAGACTATTAATTTCTTTTGTTGTAAATAATGGCACCACTCTCTATCAGATGGATGTCAAAAGTGCATTCTTAAATGGATACATTGATGAACAAGTTTATGTGCACCAACCCCCTGGTTTTGAAAATTCAAAACATCTAGAATATGTATTTAAACTAAAGAAATCACTATATGGTCTGAAACAAGCTCCCAGAGCTTGGTAAGAAAGACTAAGTAGTTTTCTGTTAGAAAATGATTTTACCAGAGGGAAGGTGGACACAACTTTATTATGTAAGCCATTTAAAAATGACATTCTAGTTTGTCAAATTTATGTAGATGATATTATTTTTGGATCTACTAAAGCCTCTATGGGAAGAGAATTTGCTAAGTCTATGCAGGCAGAGTTTGAAATGAGCTTAATGGGAGAACTCAAATTATTTCTGGGCATTCAGATCAATCAAAATCCAAAAGGAACATACATACACCAAAGCAAATACGTCAAAAAAATTCTGAAGAAATTCGACTTATCAGAATGTAAGCCATCCAAAACTCCAATGCATCCTACATGCATTTTGGAAAAGGAAGAGGTAAGTAAAAAGGTAGAGCAGAAGATCTACAGAGGTATGATTGGTTCTCCTCTTATATCTTACAACTTCAAGACTAGATATTTTGTATAGTGTATGTCTATGTGCCAGATTCCAATCAGATCCTAGAGAATCTCACTTAACAGTTGTTAAGCAAATTTTCAAGTATCTGAAAGGTACTACTAATCTTGTTCTGTTTTATAGAAAAACCAATGAATACAAATTAGTAGGGTATTGTGATGTTGACTTCGCTGGAGTTAGAGTAGAAAGAAAAAGAACTTCTAGAAGCTTCCAGTTTCTGGGAGAAAATCTGATCTCATGGTCCAACAAGAGGCAATCCACAATTGCATTATCAACCGTTGAAGCTGAACATATAGCAGCAGCTGGATGCAGCACACAGATGCTCTGGATGAAAAGTCAGCTTGAAGACTTCAACATATTTGAGAGTAACATTCCTATACTATGTGATAATACTTCTGCAATTTGTTTATCTAGAAATCCTATTTTACATTCTAGGGCTAAGCGTGTTGAAATAAATCATCACTTTATTAGGGGCTATATTCAGAAAGGAATTCTTTCCTTAAAAATTATTGACAGAGACCATCAATGGGCTGATGTCTTCACTAAACCACTTTTTGAAGATAGGTTTAATTTCATTCTGAAACATCTCAGCATGAAATTATGTCCAGAATAAGAGTTTTATTTATATAATCTTTAACCCTCAGAATTTTATCTTTTTCTTGTGAACATCTGATCAATAATTCTTTAGAAGTTAGAAGGACAGTTGTATCAGGATCTATCTAAGAAGATCTAAATAGTTCTCAAACGGTTCATTTCAAATATAGAAGTATGCAGTTCACATCATCAACATTTGTAATCTTCTCACAAGAGTTTCTTCTAAGGCTAAACACACGTTCAAATTCTGAAGGGACTAAAGTGTTGATTGGATTCATTGAGACTCGTGTTGCATCGGTAACTGTTCTATATCTCCAGACTATCTCCCTATTTTTAGGAATCATTAATGATATGTAATCATTTCTATTCACTCTTTTCTTGCTAACTAAGTTTTCTAATTGTTTATAAATACACCGTTCACTCTCACTTTCACTTTTTCACTCTCACTTCTTCTCTCTACTATTTTCTCTCTACTTTTTGTGTGAAACCTTCTTTCAAAAACCTTCACAAAGTCTGTGTGAATAATGGATTCCTCTCAAAGCGCTCAAAGCTCTCAATGTGTTCCTAGCTCTTCGTCTTCAACAGCAGAAAGGTATAAAGAACCTTTAAGAACACTTTTGACTCCAATCGATTCGCTGGAAGTTCTCTGTGAACTCATTATAGACT
Organism: Vicia faba; assembly: GCA_948472305.1. NCBI lineage: Eukaryota > Viridiplantae > Streptophyta > Magnoliopsida > Fabales > Fabaceae > Vicia > Vicia faba. The sequence continues at coordinate 401,808,963 of OX451736.1, read as the reverse complement.
TTGAAAGTATGAAGGAAAACGGCTAAGACCTCACTCCTGATGTTGAATTTCAAGGGTGGACCAAATATTTTGATTGTCTACTGGGTTCAATTTTTCCAAGATTGGTCAATGAATTTTGGATTCACGCCACTACATCAAACCATCAAGTTACCTCTTATGTGATGGGGAAGAAGATAGAAATTTCTGAAGATCTTATTGCAAGGTTGATAGGTCATGATGGCGGAGGCATTCGTTGCAGCGACATGGCAGAAAAATGCTCTGACCTAACAACAATCTAAAAAGAGATTTTTACTTCTGGACAACCATCAAACAAAATTAAAGATCTGAAGGACTACTTCAAAATTTGGTCAAAAATTATCTTGGGCTGCATCAACCACAGAAAGCCCACAAGTTCTCATGATTATATGAACATTGACCAACAATTTCTATTGTACTTCATTGCAACCAAGGAAAAGATAAATCTTCCCCATCTATTGTTTAATCATCTGAAGACAAGTGTTAAAGACACTAGAGAAGAAGAAAGGACTAAGAGGGACCAGATACCTCTAGGTAGGTTGATATCAGATATTTTGAATGAAAACAAACTGGTAGAATATCTGAATGAAGCTTAGCAGGTATGCATTCTGGAAGCATGTGCTGGAAAACCTCTAAATGCCAAGAATCTGAAGAAGATGAAAATCATTGACACCATAAAAAAAGATCTAATTGTTGCAACCAAAGAAGTCATCACAACAAGAAGAGTTCCTCTGAAGGATTTCCCTCTATTCTCTAAAATGATGCTTCTCCAAAAATCATAGTCAGATATCTGGAAGCTTGCAAAATGGATGGGACTACTCCAGAAGTAAACATTTGTGATCTGCGACAACTGGCTCCAGAGGTTGTTCTCAAGAAATCAAGGAAGAAGAAAGCTGTAGGAGAAGGATCTTCTCATAATGTACCAAAGGCTGCTAAGAAGAAAGGTAATTATTCTTTTATTTTTGTTGTAGAATCAGTGATTTTATCAACATCTGAAACCCCCTCCTCTCCAAAACCCATAGAAGACCCTTCACCATAAACCTTTGCTGATTTTGATATAGAATTTGACCCTTCACTCACTCTAGAAAACATTTTGAATGAACCATATTCTCCTACTGCCCATCTTGACGAAAATAAGCCAGAACTTGCTCAAGTTCTTTCTGATATTGATCAATTTGATCATGATTTCCAAGCTCCCCACATAGAAAATCAAAACATCCAAGCTCCCCACTCTGAAAATCCAAACGTTCACGCTCCCCAACCAGAAAATCCAAATATTGACTCTGATACAACTACACCAATTCCTAAAATAATTGAACCTCTCATGGTCCTAAAACCACTCACAATCCACGACATTCTAGAAATTCCATCTCCTTACTATTCCACTCCACCAAACACACCTCATTCACCCATTATCATTTCTGATTCTCCATCTCCTATCAACCCCCCATAAAATCACCTTTTCACAATATTAGACTTAGAAGTGTTGGATAATCTTTCCTCTAGCTCTCACAAGATTGCCATCCCAAAACCAACACCAAAACTTACCAAGGCATATGTTGGTAAAAATTTACTGATTTTTGAAATAGAGATAATTGAATGGGTTAACTCTTTGAAGCTAGCATTTTTAGAAAATCTGAATCCTGCTGCTTCTGATTCACAATGGAACTAGTTCAGAAAATGGTTCAATTCTGAATCCCAGCAACTTAAGGAGTTAAGTTATGAAATATCTCAACAAAACTTCTTTGATCAGCTGAATGTTTTCAAGGATCAAGATTTGCGCCACTAGGATAAGAAACCTCTTCTTCTACTGGATAATACCCCTTGGGAAGATCACCAGCCTTCCGAAGTTGTTGAACCATGCTCTGATACTCTTCCTCTGGTTATTTTTTTAAAACAAAGGCAAAGAGACTGAAGAAGCTACTGAGTCAGAATCTGCTGCAGCGTGCTCTGAAAAGGTGGAACCTTCTGTTGATATCCCTTATTCATCTATGGCCATGCAAACTCTGGAGGAGTTGAAGAAAGAAAATGCATTCATCAAGGAGAGACTAGACAAGCAAGATGACACATACAAAGAAATCAAAGGGATGCTGGGAAAACAAGAAGAATGGAACACTCAGATTAAGAGCTTGTTGGAAGCCATGTTCACACGACATCCTCCACCTCAATCTTAGTTTTTAAAATTGTTTTCTTTATTATGTCCAATTTTTTGTGTTGTTTTCTCATGAATGTGTTATTGTAATCCTTCTTAATACAACTCAACTTTTATTGCTTCTGAATCTTAGTGTTTATATTGCTTTTTGATTCTTGACAAAAAGGGGGAGAACGTAAGATATTTATAATAACGGTATCGAGCCACAATCTCAAACATTTTGAATATCATAACTTCTAGTTTTTTTCCAAAAGAAAAACAGGAACAAAACTCTGGTGCAGACAGAAGTAGATGGTTCAAAAGCTCTGATCAAAATAAACTTTAGGGAAGTAATTCATCTCTATCTAAGTAATCAACTCAGGGGGAGACCGTCAAATGCTTTATGTTCTTTCTGTTTTTATTTAAATATTCTAGTTTTTTTCATCATCAAAAAGAGGGAGATTGTTAGAACATATTCTGATTCTACAACCCTTGTAAGAGTTCTGACGATAAAAAACACAAAGAACAATTATGCACCCTAAAATTATATTTTGTTTTGTAGAGAAGTTCTGATGGAAGAAGATCAGAAGATGCGCTAAAACAATGTTTCAACTATGATTATAAACTCTCTAAAAGAGGTTCAACTGCAAACAGGACTTCGTGTTTTTGATCTACAAAGTTCAGAAGCAAGCAGCAACGACTAATTCCATCTTCTGTAGCAAGCATGTTCTGAAGCATTACAAAACAAATATTTCAATTTCAAGAGTAACGGCTTGAAGGGAACAAGGATATTTATTTTTGGAAAGCGCCTTAATTTTCATTGATCATGTTTCCAAATGCTCCTTCATGCTTCTCCTATTTAAACAAGCTTTGAGGATAAATAGTTTACAATTTTTCACACACGAACAACAACGCTGCTATCATCTTTCATCCTCAAACGTTCAACAATTAAACTGCGTAAAACATCACTATCTTGTGATACTATTTTATTAGAAACAACATTGTACACTTTTATTCATACATTGTTTAGAGATATTCCTTTAGAAAAATCGGGTTGTGGTTCATACTCAAGAAGACTTTGGTAGCTGCCAAAGTAGATTTAAAATCAATATTGATTAGTGGATTAATACCTCGTTGAGAGAGGCGAAATCACCTTGGCGGGTGGACTGGAGTAGTTTTAGTTCAAACGAACCAGGATAACCAACTTGTTATTTACTTTAAGTTTTAAAAATCCCAATTCAAACCCCGTTTCTTGTGTTTTTCCATTCTTCAAAAATGATTTTCGATCATCATCAATGTTAAAAGACCTCTACAAAAAAACATACATATCATGCGTTAGTAATGTAAAGACATAATCGTCAACAAAAAGAAATGACATCACATACGACACATGCATATCACTCTATATTTTTTCTTTAACGGGTTTTAACTCACGATTTATCCAATCATCACAAGTGATTGGAAATTCTCTCCTCAAAAGGGAACCAATGTAACTTGTCAACATTGAACTGTTAGGCTCAATTAGTTGTTTGTCTTCATTCCAATGTAAGTCAAATTTGATACCTTTATCTCTTGCACAAATGATTAACTTCATAATTGTTATTATTCGCCAAATATCATTCTCCACATCACGAGGTGATTCATTTCCATCACTATTAGAAGCGGGATGTGATTTTTCCTCATTACTAGCCATTTGACCAGTAATATTAAAGAAAAATGTAAACACCATATAAAATTCAAGTAACATTGAATGAATAAACACAATATAAAAACATAAACACAATATAAAACCATAAACACAATATAAAAACATAAACACAATATAAAATCATAAACACAATATAAAAACTTATACACAATATAAAAACATAAACACAATATATAACAATTTTATTGAATGACAGAACAAATAACATTTTACTAGTACCTTTTTCACTAACATCTCTTTCTTTTCTTGGTTGGAATATGAATTACTTGTCTCCTAACAACTCAGACAGATGGATTGATCCAAATTCCCTCATTATGATCATTTCTAATATATGATTCATCCACTATAATATTCTCATCTTAATCATTTTATATATACGACTCATTCCCTCTAACATATAACTCATTCTCAACATTAATATCACTTTCGTTTACACTGTTATCATCAATCACTTTGTTAGATAAAAGCACTATAGACCATTTAGTACTTGTCGGATCAGTGACATAGAACACTTGTTTAGATTGAGATGCTAGAATACAAGGCTCATCTTTGTACCCCACCCTATTAAGATCCATTTGTAAACATCCCGACTTATCCATTCGTATGCCACTATTATGTACCCATTTGCAACCAAAGATAGGAATCTGAAACTTCTCATAATGAAACACCCAAATATGCTCGATAACCCTAAAATAAGACAAATTTGAATATTTGGGGTTTAAGTCGTTCATACTTGAAATGTGCATTGCCTCAGCTACAACTGTGATACCACTATCTTGCATAGTACTTTTATCATCTTGTTCTTTGGTATAAAATGTGTATCTATTAATTGCGTATGCGCTATAAGAAAACACGAGCAAACTCGGACCATATGCTAAACATATCAACCTTTCAATTATTGAAGGAGGATCTAAATCAAACATTTAATAAATATGATCCTTGAACCATTGTATAAAACTTTGATTGTGCTCTCGTACTATCTAATTTTCATTTCTATTCGGATTTAAACCCCATAGTACATCCTTGTGCATTTCAACATATGGCTCAACCTCATTGTCATTGTGCATAACATATAAATGCACTTGATCTCGTTCAACCCTTGATATTGTCACAATTTTATTTCCGATTAAATTTTTTCCTTCTTTCCTTTTAAAAATATGAGATTTTGGTAGTCCAAGGGATTGAACATTGGTCAAATATTCAGTATAAAACTCAACCGCTTCTTCAACAATGTATCAGGAAACCATACAACCCTCTGGTCGACTTTGGTTTTTCACGTACCTTTTTAATATTTTCATATAATGCTCAACAAGGTACATCCATCTCATATAATTTGGTCTACACAATTGTGTCTCTTTCACAAGATGAACACAAGATGTACCATAATGTCAAAAAATGAGGGAGGAAAATACATTTCAATCTCACGCGAAGTAATAACTATTTATTTTTGCAATATTGGTAAGATCTCAGGATCGATCACCTTACTACAAATTGAATTGAAGAAAAAACACAATTTAGTTATGGCGCATCTTACTTTTTCTGGAAAAATAGAACGTATACCTATTGGTAGAAAATTCTCCATTATAACATGACAATCATGTGTCTTTGAACTCTTTAACTTGAGGTCTTTTATAGACACAGGTCTTCTAATATCTGAAGAGTAACCTTCTGGAACTTTAACTTCACTTAGAAACTTACACAATATTTTTTCTCCTTTCTAGATAAAGTATAAGTAGCAGGTGGCAGATATGTTCGTGTTCCTTTCTTCATGGGTCCTAATTCAGTTCTTATTTCCATCTGTATGAAGTCCTTTCTTGCTTTAAGGACATCCTTAGACTTTCCTTGTATATTGAGTAACGTACCAATAACACTTTCAAATATTTTTTTTCAATATGCATAATGTTGTACCCCAAAATTTACCCTCTCATTTTTCTCAAAGCATTCTTTCAAGGCTCTTCAAGTAGTCAAGACACTCAAGGGTTGACTAGTCAAGATGCACCTTCTAAACCAAAGGCATATAACTAGGGTTTGGAGTTTCTCAATGAAATATGGTTTTCAAAGGTCTCAAGTGGCTTTCATGGTACTCCATAGGTCCTCAACAAGTCTCATGTCAAGTTTCAAGCCCTACATCACAAGTTTGCTCAGTCAATGACTCAAATGTTTGAAAATGCCCTGAATTAGTAAAAAAGTCAACTATGGTCAACATACAGTCAAACTTCAAGATTTTTGGTCAACATTAACATTTTGAAGTGAAATTTATCATTTGATAAAGGTTGATCATTATTCCTCGAGGAAAGTCCTCAGATCATCAAAAGTCAAGAATTGCCAAATTAGGGTTTCCTTATGAGAAGTCAACTCAACTTTGACCAGACATAACTTTCATATACTTCATCAACTATTCCCCAACCAAATCTCATTTTGAAGAAAATTCAATTCTCTGCATCTTTACTTTTATTCCCAAGTCTAAAATATGCTTCATTTGGAAGATATGAGCTCATACATTATAGGTCATTTTCAAAAGTCAACAAAAGACAATTTTTGTCAAGGCAAATTACATAAAGATAATATATTCAAAAGCAAAAAATATCAACATAGAGATTGTAGAGGACATCTTCAGATTTCCAAAAAGCCCGAGATCATCTTTAAAAGATTAAAATTGAGCAAGTTATAAGTTTCACAAGTTGGGGGAATTTTGAAGAAATTCATGAAGTGCAAATTGAGCAAAATTGTAGTTTGGACCAATGAGCCTAGTTTTTTATATTCAAACATGATTATAAGATGTGATAAGACCTCTAAAAAGCATTCACACTTTCTCATGATTTTTATTGTTTTTATTTGAATTTTTATTCATTTAAAAATGAATAAAATTTGATAAAAATGAAAAGGGAGTATGGAGACTTGGGCCTTTGAGTTTTCTCTCCTCAAGCCCATCACAATTTCATGCTAGCCCACCATCATATGTCCAGGTTCATGCGAGGGATGGAAATGGCAAGAATATCCTAAGTTAGGCAATATTTCAAAATTTGATTCTTGTCATGAAACCAAGGTTAATGCCTTGATCTTTTACCATGTTTGTCAACCTCACCCTTCTCTCTATAAATACATAACATTGCAAGCCTAAAAGGACACCTATAAACTTCCTAGAGAAGCTCTACCAAATTTCACAAAAAATCTCAAAGTTGTAAAATTCAAAAACCCAACTACTAGCGATCCTCGATATAAACCAATCACACTTTCGTGTTCCTGGAACTCCCAGAAGCTCATACAAGCCATTATTCAAGCCTAAAGCACGCGCAAAACATCCACACCGAGCCCATCGGTTTTTTGGTAAAATTCTGGATCCCAAACTCTTTAATTACATGATTTAAATTGGTTTTGCACACATATTCATGTTGTTATTGATGATTAGACTAAATCTAACGTGCTACATGCGAGATTAGGTGCTTTAATCCCAAAACACCATGGTTAAGTCTCAAGCATTTTTGAGCTTTGGATTCAGTGATGCAAGGAAGTGACCTCTTAGTTGTCATTGAATCTAACATTTTCGCAGGTTATTGATTTTTGTTTGGTCGGACAAGACGATTGGAGTTTGACTCCGGCGTCTATGACTTTTGTTGACTACGGCGAGGCTTGCATGGACAAAAGCCATATTCTAATTGGCCCGTTTAAATCCATTTGACGGGCGTCTTTATTTTATATTAATGTTGTTTTATTGTATCTAACAAATGAATAGAATGATCCAGCGGTAACGTGCATGTGCTTAAGTCACTCCCTCTCTAGGTCCTGGATTCGATCCCCAGGTTTTGAGTTTTTGCATTTTTTTTCAAATATTTTCTTTGCATATTAGTGCCTTATGAATTGTGCTTGGCTTGGTTTGTTTCTTTGCATCCTTGACTTTTCTTTTACAGCGCATGAACTTCTTATTGAGCTTGGGGAAATTTCTGAAGTACACCCCCTGATTACTTATTGCAGCACAACCCATCCTTTTCTATTTTGTTTTGTTTAATTCATTTTCTTTTCTTAATTCTTTTATTTTAATCATAAAAATAAAAAAAATCACAAGAAATATCAGATTCGGGTTTTATTAATTAAATTAATTTCAATTAATTATTTTATTCACTTTTTTATTAACTAATTAGGGTTAGTGTTTTCCTTACTTTAATTTAACTTTATATTTATTTTTCTAAATAAAAAAATGCAAAAACAACAAAAAAATTCTTTTATTACTTAGAGATTTCTAGGGCTTTACTTCCCCACGTTTATTTTATTTGCATTATTTTCATAATTATGTAACTGTACAAAGTGTTGTAATATTTAAAACTAGGGCTCTTTACATTTTTTTTCCCATTTTGGTTTGTATTTCCCCCATCCCGAAGTGATGTAATAACTTAGACTTTACTTTCCGCATTTTTATTTTTCTTCCCTATGTATATATTTAACTGCTAGATGTATGCTTAATCAGATTGCATGATAAGCCTTAAAAACAAACCATAGAACACCTAATATCTAAGATAAACGTAACTGAAACACAACACACTTTGCACATACGCACCTGTAGGGTATGCCTCACTTGTTGCCTCAGATAAACAACAGTCATGTTCTTCGAACATGGGACACTTTAGCAATGTCCTTCGATACAAAGATCATAGTCCTCAATGAACCTTCGATGTTGCCTTTCGGTAAATGATCTAGTCCCTTACAATAAATTGCTAAAGCATCCTACAAGTTGCCTCTATGACTGTATGATGACCCGCGTTTGTCCCTCAAAACATCTAACGACAAGGCTACCTACTGACTAATAGTAGGATAGCACTATCTAAAGTAAAAGAGGAAAAGAATAAAGACCATTAGAGTAGGTCGACTGTTCATAGTTGCTTGCTCACAAAAACCAAAAAAATAATTTTTTCACACATACACAAACTCTTCTCTAAAATATTTTCAAAGACAAAACACTTTGTATAATTTCTCAACAATACGAGAAACATTACAAAGTTCTCCACACTGAGGCATCTTTTCAAAAAATATTTTCAAACACATAACACAAAGCATTTTGAAAGTGAGCTAGTAACTAAGAGCCCATAGATAACTACGGATGAAAATGGTGCTAACACCTTCCCTTTTCATAATCTATCCCCCGAACTCAAAATATTTAAAAAGGTATTTCCTTTTCTTTTTACCCTTTCCTTTGTTGGATAAAAGAAAAGCCGGTGGCGACTCTTTCTATCTGCAACATTTATGATTAAAATGCAAAACCAGTAAAGTCAGTTCTTCCACCGTATAACAGAACTGGCGACTCTGCTGGAGACAGTCTTAAAAAAGTGGGGTTATCTTAGAGATAGTTCACATTTAAATGCTTAACTGGTTTGATTTTCTTGCTTTACATTTTGGTTTATGTTTGGGTATTCTTGTATAGATCATATACCCAGATCTGGGGCACATTAGGTAAGTAGGAATAGATCGTGGGGATTTTACAGCGTAATATTGACATGGTTAAAGCGATGGATACGTTAGTGTGACATATTTATTGGTATCAGTATCCCTTGAGTCTAGTCAAGGAGAATACAGGGCCGCTGTGTGGTGTCATAAAGCACTAACTGACCGTAAAACCTTAGTTGAATAACTTTTCCATTAGAAAGTAGTGAGATAGCCGGCTTTGATGCAAGACTAAAGTTTGTTGATACTTGATGCTACACTCATTGAGGTCGGACTTTCGAGATATTTCAGTCTCTAATAAAGAAGCTTGAGCTGAAACAATGTCCGAGATAAAGATCAGTGATATTGAGATCCTTTAGAACCCGATTACTTTCTTTAGGACAGGTTGAACCAACTAAAATTCAATAGGGTACTTAGTTATAAACTCCATACAAGCTTTAACATAAGGCCTTGTCTGTTTTGTTTGTGTTTGATTAAATTGTTCAAACATAACATCATACATCATAACATTCTTACCATTTCCTAACCATTTCAAGGACCAAGGAATTTATCTTTGTTCTGTTTTGCATACTATGGCTTCCGCCCACAGAAATACCATCCGAATCAACTTCATAAGGGTGCCTCCTCAACTCAAAGATTTAGCTTCAAGGGTTCCTGAAAATTCTATGTTCACCAAAAGATATGGTCAACTTCTCAATCTGGTTACCTCAAGCATCGAATAAGACTTGATAAGGGTGCTCTTTCAGTTCTTTGACCCTTTACATCATTATTTCACTTTCCTCGATTATTAGTTGGTGCCTAAATTGGAAGAATTCTCTCAACTACTAGGAGTGTCTGTTCTTGATCAAATACCCTTCACCGGTTTAGAGGAAACTCTAAGACCTGAAGTTATTGCCAAGGCCTTACATCTGTAGAGTTCTAACATTATAGATGATTGGGAGACAAGAAATAGGGTCAAAGGATTTTTGGCTAAATTCATGATGGAAGAGGCTCGACTAATTTGGGATACTTTAGATTCACAAGCTTTTGAGAAGATCCTGGATCTTCTAATCTATGGGTTGGTGCTTTTTCCTAACCCATACTAACTCATAGATGTGAATGGTGTCAAGATTTTCCTTACTCGTAACCCTGTGCCTACATTGGTTGGAGACATTTTATACTCTCTTCATACTCGCACCATGAAGAAGCAAGGGACTCTTATGTGTTGCTTTCCTTTGCTGTCTAGGTGGTTTATTTCTCACCATCCTCGATAAGTATTGAAGAATGAGCTGAGTTTGAGGTGGTCGCAAAGGTTAGTGCCACTTTCTCATATGGATATCCATTGGTGCTCTCGATCCCAAGAGGACATTACCATCATTTACCGTTGTGTAGAGTTTCCTAATGTTCCACTCTTAGGAATTATGGGGTGTATTACTTATAACCCTTCTTTAGCTCTACGACAATTTGGCTATGCTCGAAGAGATGGTCCCCACGATGCACTCGTTCAAGGTATTTTATTCGACTTTGAGAATGATATCCAAGGTTATCATCGAAGGTTCATACATGCTTGGGGCATGGTAAGCAAGGTTGATAGCAAGACTTTGGGGCATAAGAATCCCATCCCTCTTGAGCCTTATCTCAAATGGTTACGAGCTTGACATCAGAGTCTCATGATGCCATATCCAGCCATCCTACCAATAATCGTGGAGCCTGTTATTGAGGGGGATGTTCCTTATACAATTCTCTACCCTGGTATGCCTACTGATCTTGAAGAGTTGCAATAGTCTGTGATTCAAATGAAGCAAGAATGAGACATCTTTGAGACTGAATGCTATGCAAGTGAGAAGAAAGTGTTGGAACTCACAAGGCAACTTCAAGAGGATAAAAGTCTTAATACTTACATCAGTACAAAGAGGAAGCATCCTTGAGAGATTTGATTCTTAGATTTTAGGATTTCATTTATCTCTAAAAGCTTTTGTAAGCCTAAAAGGCAGTTGTAATCTGAACTTTGCTAATAAAATTTTTGCTTCTTATTTCGTCCTGTCTAGAAAATTTAAATTTCCCAAAGTCCTTGAAAACATTTGCATTCGTATATCATGCATCATTTCATGAACAGGTTTTCCAGCACGAACAGTTCTAGGAAACTCTTCTGAACCTGGCCAAGGGGCAGCAAGAAATAATGACGCTCCTTGCTAAGAAAAAGAAGAAGGCTAAGAAGTCTGTTGTCCTACACCTGGGGAGGAGATTCAAAGGTCCTTCCCAACCGATTCAAGCTGTTGAAGTCTCCTCTGATGAATATGATGAGCAAGATGAAGAGGATAGGACAGTCAAGTAGGAAGACAAAAACAACCAGGGGTCTAAAGATGAGGACTACTCAGGTGAACAATACCCTTCTACTGACGACAAATATAGACAATTGGAGGATAGGGCAAGGCTATGGAGGTTCAAAAGATACCAGGATTGGATTTCAGTGAGCTAGGTTTGGTTCTAGGGGTGGTCATTAAACCTAAGTTCAAGGTCCTTGTCTTAATCAGATATGACAGGGTCTCTTGTCCTAAACTACACTTGAGGTTATATGTCAGAAAGATCCAACCTTACACTGTTGATCGAAAGTTATGTGTCAATTTCTTCTAAGAAAGTTTGGATGGCACCCAACTTGAATGGTTCTATCAGCTGGAGGGAACCAATATTCACACCTGGGAAGATTTGGCTGCTGCTTTCTATAAGCAATATGAATACAATGCTGACATGGCACCAACTTAAGTGCAGTTACAAAATATGTCCATGGGCTCAAGATAAGGTTTCAAGGAATATTCGAAGAAATGGAGGGACCTAGATGGCAGGGTGCAACCTCCTCTGAATGATCGGGAAATGGTAGACATGTTCATGGGCACTCTGACAGGCCCGTTCTTAAATTTGCTGATTGGAAGTTTCCCATCGGGTTTTACAGAGATGATTCTGACTGGAGAAAGGATCAAAAGCGGTATAAAAAATGGGAAGATCCTGAGGGCTACATCTTCTAGTGATGTGAAGAAGCCATTCAGAGGTAAGAAGGAAGTTAGTGTTGTCTATGGTTAGAAAATTTGTAGCAAAGTTACTCTCCATGAGTCTGTTGAAGCAACTTTGATTTCTAACCTGAAACCTGCCCAACAACAACAGCAGGGTAACCGTTAAAGTCAAGATTCTCCAAGAAGGCAGTTCACTAAGATTAATATGCCTTTATCTCAGCTCATTTCTCTGCGGGATCCTCCTCAGAGTCCCAACACCTCCTCTCCAAAGTATAATCTGAATGTAAGGTATGCTTATCATTCACACAGTCCTAGTCATTACACCGACCATTGTTGGGCCTTGAAGAGAAAGATCCAGGACATGATTGAAAATAAGGAGATTGAGTTCGATCCTCCAGAGACTCCAAATGTAATTACAACACCTATTCCCAAACATGATAAAATCGTAAGTGTTGTTAAAGATATTTCGTATGGAATTTCTGTCAATGATGTGGTTACTCCACTCTCCATAATAAAGAATTTGCTATAGGCTGGTTTATTGCCAGGTTGTTTTGAAGGTTGTTATTGCTCTATAGTCAAACCCAATGGCTACGGATTGCTGAAAAGAGGTGTTCAATGTTTGATGAATGAACATATTATTTTGATTTAAAAAGTTTTGTCCACCAACAATTTCTGCCAAGATCTGTCTGTTATCTCCGGTATTCCTTTTAGGATCCCTTCCAAAGGTCCTATAAGGATTACCGCCAATCCAAAAGTTGATCCACTGGTTATCATAACGTCCAGGCCTATCCCGTTTTCCTCAGATAAAGCAATTCCTTGGCACTATGGATCTGACGTTTATTACCATGGCATCAAACAAGAATTGTTCGATGAAGAAAAAAGAAGAAGTTGATCACAATATTGTCAATATTGCGGGGACCAGTAAGATTACTTGAAGTGGAAGGATTTTCTCTTTAGAAATCTCTCCACCTGCTCAAATTACAGTATCCCAGACGAATACTGGGGCTCAGGGTAGAGAGCCGGTGATAGAGCCTGCCAGGACTGATGCGCCAAAAGAAGCTCCTGTCAAAGATACTTTTAGGAAATATTTAGAAGAGGTTCTGAAGATTACTTGCTGAGGTGATTATAAAATTTTCGAACAGTTGGGGAAGACCCCATCCAAAATATCTATGTTGTGACTACTGCTGTGTTTCGAGGCCCATGCGAAGGCTTTAGTGAAATTCCTAAAGACTGCTCATGTGCCGCAAGAAATTTTGGCAGATCAATTTGGAAGCTATGTGCCCAGTATGACAACGGCCAATAGTTTGGGTTTCTCCGATGCTGACATGACTCCGGAGGGGAGGATTCACAATAGGGCCTTGTACGTCTCCATTGAGTGAAAGGGCACTACATTGGCCCATGTATTGATTGACACAGGATCATCTTTGAATGTTCTGTCGAAAGGCGCTCTCGACCGGTTAGATTGTGCATGGTTGGTTATGAAGCCCAACAATATCATAGTTTGAGCATTTGACGGATTGAAACGAATGGTGCATGGAGAGGAAGACCTCCCGATCAAGGTGGGTTCACAGATTTTTGAGTCCACTTTCTATGTCATGGAAATCCGATCTGCATAACCTTGTTTACTGGGACACCCTTAGATCCATGGGGAAGGTGCTGTCACTTCCACCCTGCATTAGATGCTGAAATATCAGGTAAAAGGGAAAGTTGTTACTGTTTGTGGAGAGGAGGAATATATGGTCAGCCATCTTAACTCATTTCGATATGTTGATATGGATAGAGAATTCATTTAAACACTCTGTCAAACCTTTGAAGTAATCTCACCTTCTGGTTTTAAAGATGTCTCATCCATTCCGAAGATTACCAAAGCTCTGCACAAGATGGCCTCCTGGAAAGATGCTAAGGCTGTTATTGAAGAAGGTGATAGTAATATTTAGGGTCAGCTTCCTGATATCCCTGATAAATCTAACAAGTTTGACCTGGGCTTTACTTCAGAAGGTCAGAGGGTCGTTCGACGCGCTCGTGCCAGGAGACCTTCATTCTGCATCAGCAACAATGGGGTCAATGCTATAGAGGATGCAAATAGTGATTGTGACTTCAACAATTGGATTTTTCCCTACTATTGGTGATGGAATAGATAACTAGAAGCCAGAAGACATGTTCCATATCTCTTTCAGCCAGGAGTTATGGCTATATTCCTGTTTTTATTGATTTGAAAGTTTTGGTTATGTAAAATTTGAACAATGGCTTTAAAACCTTGTGTCTTACCCGGGGCATAATGGTTCATTTATTAAGGGTTAATTAATTCATGAACTTTTACTCATTCAATAAAAACATTAGACATTTTGCATGCAAATTTTTTGATCCCTGTCTTTCTTTTTATCTTATTGCATTTTTCAAAATAGCTATGTGTTCTCACACACACCTATAAACTATATTGTAGATCATCATCCACTCTGGATCTCATCGATAAAAATTATGCTATTTCCTCATATGACTTTGAAAATCCGATCTACCAAGTCAAAGACAAAAGTGAGGAAGATTGTGAAATACCTAGAGAACTTGCCATACTTTTGATACAGGAAGAAAAAACTATCCAACCACATGAAGAGCCAGCCGAGGTGGTGAACATGGATACTGAGACAGATAAGAAAGAGGTCAAGATAGGTGATGACTTAGACAACAATGTCAAGAGCAGGTTAATCTAGATGCTACATGAATATGTTGAAATCTTCGCCTGGTCGTACGAAGACATGCCAGGGCTCGACATCGATATTGTGGTTCACCGTCTGCCAATGAAAGAGGGTTGTTCTCTGATAAAATAGAAGGTTCATCGCATGCATCCTGAAATGTCAGAAAAGATTAAGGTTGAGGTTATGAAACAGTTAAATGCAGGGTTCTTGGTAATGGCGTCATATCCTCAATGGGTGGCTAATGTTGTTCCAGTACCAAAGAAAGACGACAAAGTGCGTATGTGCGTAGACTACATGGATCTAAACAGGGCGAGCCCTAAAGATGACTTCCCACTACGGCATATCAAAATTTTGGTTGACAATACCACTCAATATAAGGTATTCTCTTTCATGGATGGTTTCTCAGGTTACAATTAGATCAAAATGGTTCCTGAAGACATGGAGAAAACTACCTTCATCATACAGTGGGGCACTTTCTGTTATAAGGTTATGCCTTTTGGGTTGAAGAACACCGGGAAAACTTATCAGCGTGCCATATTAGCCTTATTTCATGATATGATTCATCACGAGATAGAGGTATATGTTGACGACATGATAGCCAGGTCACAAACTGAAGAAGAGCATCTTGATCATCTGCACAAACTGTTTGAGAGACTGAGGAAGTATAAACTAAGGTTGAATCCAAACAAGTGTACATTTGGGGTGAGATCTGGTAAACTCTTGGGTTTCATCATCAGTGGTAAGGGTATTGAGGTCGATCCGGAAAAGGTTAAATCCATACAAGAAATGCCAACTCCTTGTATCGAGAAGGAGGTCAGAGGTTTATTAGGACGGCTGAATTGCATTGCCTGTTTCATTTCACATTTGACTACTACTTATAAGCCAATCTTCAAGCTACTGAAGAAAGATCAAGTAGTAAAATGGAATGATGACTGTCAAATATCCTTTGATAAAATTAAGGATTACATACAAGAACCTCCAATTTTGATTACACCAGTTGAAGGAAGACCTCTATTCATGTACTTAATAGTGCTAGAGAACTCAATGGGGTGTGTACTGGGGCAGCATGACGAGTTTGGTCAAAAAGAGCATGCAATATACTACCTTAGCAAAAAGTTTACCGACTGTGAAACAAGATATTCACTGATCGAGAAAACATAATGCGCTTTAGCATGGGATGCTCTCTGTTGTACCCCAAAATTTGCCCTCCCATATTTCTCAAAACATTGCAAGAAAAATCTCTAAGTTGCCCAAGGTTGCTCAAGAGTTGGTCAGACAAGCCCTCTCCTAAGGCAGTCAACCCCAAATTAGGGTTTTGTGTTGCATCAAGATCCTTGTGTCCAAATGACCTCAAATTCTCCCGAATGTCCTAATATGTTCTCAAGGTCATACATGTCAAATTTCAAGCCTTGCAGAGGAAGTTTGCTCAGTTAATTGCTCAAAGGGCCCAAAAATCGACTGTGCTAGGGCAAAAGTCAACTGTGACCCAAATACAGTCAAACTTCAAGATTTTTTGTCAACATTCTCATTTTGTATATTTTTTGTTCAATTGTGACTTGCTTTATGTCATTATATATTATTTGTATATTATTAACAAACAAATCAGTTCGGCCTAGTGGTAAGCGTGCACGTTCAATATCCATCAGGACCTGGGTTCGAATCCCAGGTCCCCCCAATTTCTATTTGATTTTGTATTTCAGGTGATCAAGTGCATATTCAAACCTGCAGCCTACCGTGTACCATCACCCATGCATTAGCCAGATGGCCAAAGGCCAGATATGGTGGCCAGGACTCGAAGGTCAACCAAGACATTAGTCAATGCATATGCGCTGGATTCCCAAAGTCAACAAGGCCAGCTGCAATTGAGCCACAAATTTGCTTCTCAAACTCCCAAAATAGGCTCATACCCCTCTTCTCTTCTATTTACTTATTTTATTTTAATTAATTGTTTTATTATTTCTATTTAATTTCTAACCAATTAAAATTCAGTCTTTTCATAAAATAAAAACCACAAAAAATATTTTATTCAATCAAATTTTTATTTTTATTAATAAACACTAATTAATTAATTTAGGTTTTAATTAGAAATAACTTTAACCTATTTTTTGAAAATAATTAAAATTAAATTAGACTTAATTAGGTTTTTACTAATTCAATTAATTTTTATTTCTTTCTTAAAATAACAAAAACCCAAAAATAATTTATTTTTATTAATTAATTTATTAATTTAATTTAGTAATTAATTTAGGTTATTTTCTTTCTTAAATTAAAAATAACAAAAAAATATATTTTCTCTCAAAAAGGGTCAAAACCCTAATTTGCGTTGAATTTAATTTCCCGCACGCGATTTATTTATTTTATCCAATAATGTACTTGCTCTGGTTTGTAATAGATAATTGGGACCTTTTATTTATTTTACCGTTTCATTTTATTTTTAAAGGGTTTGTCTTTGGCGATGTAAATACCCGACGCCTTGTAATTTAAATTCCGCATTTTATTTCCGTAAATTTTAACTGCTAGATGTTTGATAATAGGATGGCATGACAAGACTGAATGTTTTAACCTAAAATCAACTTAGATCACCCTTAACATGTAAAAAGATAAAAATAACTAAAAACGACACACTCGCACATGCGCACTCTTAGGGTACACCCCACTTGGTTGCCTTCGTACACGGTCATTGAGTATAGGTCACTTTAGAGGTCGTCCTCTTGTCTAAAGATCATAGTCGCCTCTAAACGGTTGCCTCAGATATGATTTCCTCAAACAACTGATCTAAGATATTAGGGTTACCGTTAAGGCGTCATAACATTTCTTTAGTGACCGTATGTCCCTAATTGGAATTGATCCTTAAAACTCCAACGACGATGCTACCTACTCATCAATAGTGGGATAGCATTGTCTAAAGGAAATTAGCATAGAACGATTCCTTTTTTTAGAGTAGGTAGATGGTTCTTAGATACTTGCTCTTTCAAAAAACAAAAACTTTTCACACTTACACTCCTTTTCGAACAAAGTTTTCAAAAACACTTCATACACTCTTGAGGACAGAAGCAAGAATTAAATCAAAGTTTTCAAAACAAAATTTTTTTTCAAACCCACAAGCACAAAGAAAGCAATTTTGAAAACAATTGAGCAAGCACCTAAGAGCCCGTGGATAACCACAGATAGAAAGGGTGCTAAAACCTTCCCTTTCTATAATCTACCCCCGAACCTGAGAAATATCTCGAAAAAAGGAATTTTTCTGTGCTTTTTTCCTTTCCTTGTTGGATAAAATAATAGTCGATGGCGACTCTTGCTTACCGCGACATTTTGCAAACAAAAAACGCAAAACGCAAACCAGCATTCCAAAAAACAGTCAGTTCTTCCCACTGTATCATAGAACTGGCGACTCTGCTGGGGACATCTATAAGTGGGGTGTACCTTAGGAATAGTTCATATTGTTTTCAATTGGTTGACTTGTATGCTTTATATTTGTGGGTTTGTATCGGACTTACTATAGATCCTAACCCGGATCTGGGGAATACCCTTTAGGTAAGTAGCAATAAACTATGAGGGAACTGTACGACGTAGACCGATACGGGTGAAGCAGTAGCTACATTGGTGTGGCACTTTAGTATGTACCGATATCCCTTGTGGCGTAACGAGGACAATATGGGTCTGCTAAGGGGTCATTAAGCACCAACTGACCTTAGAACCTTTAATTGACCAACTTGGCCATAGAACAGTAGCAGTATGCTACACTCATTGAGACTAAACTCTCGCGATGATTCCGGCCGCAAGAAAAAATTGCTAAATTGGAATTATGACCGATTGAGGGTAGTCAGTGATATTGAGATCCTCTAGAACCCGGTTACTATTTTTAGGACAGGTTTAAACCAACTGAACTGAAAGAGGGTAATACCTAAACTCTTTGCCATCCTGAAATCTATGGGCTATCTGTGTGACTTGTGTTCCCTTACCATGTTTGCTATTTGTGGATACTTGTGATATGTTTCTATCATGACATCATGCATCATGACATTGCATGCATATTGCATTGGACTAACCTATTTCAAAGACAGAAGGGATTCATCTTTGTTTTGTTTTGTAGGTCATGGCACCCATGCGTAGAAACACTATTCGGATCAATTTTGTCCAGATTCCCACTCTACTTAAGGAATTGGTTGCAAAGATGCCAGATACTTATTCCTTTATCAGAAGACATGTGCACCTGCTGGGTTTGGTCACCTCCAAGATGGATGAACAGATGATGAGTGTCTTAGTCCAATTCTTTGATCCACTGTACCATTTCTTTACTTTTCTGGACTACCAGTTGGTCCCTACCTTGGAAGAGTTCTCTGATCTACTGGGTATCTCCATTCTAAAGCAGACCCCATTTACAGTTTGGAAGAAGATCCTTAGGCCGAAAGAGATTGCTTCAGCCCTTCATCTGACAAAGGCTGAGGTAATATCAAACTGGGAGACTAGAAGTGGTACAAAAGGTTTCTTGGTTAAATTACTGGTTTATCGGGCTAATCAGTTCTGGGACAGTCTAGACTTTCAGGCATTTGAAGACATTCTGGCTCTTCTCATATATGGTTTGGTGTTGTTTCCTAACTCTGATTCCTTTGTTGACGTGAATGCGGTGAAGATTTTCATATCCGGTAATCCTGTGCCCACTCTCTTGGGTGATATTTTTCACTCTCTTAATGCCCGTACTGCTCGGAAACGGGGAACCCTTATGTGTTGTGTACCATTGTTGGCGAGGTGGTTTATTTCTCACCTCCCCAAGTCAGTTTTGAAGAACAAGGAAGGCATGGGTTGGGCCTACAGGGTTATGTCTCTCTCTCATAATGACATCATTTGGACTATTAAGGGCATGGAAGACGTGGCTATTATTGATCACTGTGGGGAATACCCCAATGTTCCACTGCTAGGAACCCATGGGGGAATCACCTATAATCTGTGTTTGGCCTTACGTCAGTTTGGGCGAGCAAGGAGGGAAGGACCTCATGAGTTGCTAATTCCAAGTATTGTCTTTGATTTCCAAGGGGATAGTGACGAGCAATGCCGCAGATTCATAAGAGCTTGGGATAGGGTACACAGGTCTGATCCACACAAGCTGGGTGTGAAGACTTCTCTACCAATGGAACCATATCTCTGATGGGTTCGCATACGTGCCCAAAAGTTGGGAATGCCCTACGAAGTTGTCTTACCTATAACTCTTAAGGTTGCTGATGAAGAAGGGGTTCCTCCTACCATCCCACACCCTTACATGCCTACTGACATTGGGGCATTGAAGAGGTCCTGGATGCAGCTGAGGGAAGAACGGGATACTTATATAGAAAAGTATCACGAACAAGAGAGGAAGATCCAAAAGTTGACAAGGCAGTTGGAGAATGAGCAGGTCCTCAATGACTATGTCTGCACCAAAGGCAAACGACCGTGGGAGCGCTGATGTCTTTTGATTATTTCTAGTTTTGATTATTTTTCAGTATTTCCCTTTTTGTAATGCCTTAAAAGCATCTGTTGAACAATTGAATTCAAAGTTTATCTAATAAAAGTGTGTTTCATTGTGGTTTACGAATTTGAATCTCTAAAGTCTTTGAAATCATATCATGCACATATCATTCCCATGCACCTCATCCCAGGTACCCATTACAGGTTTTTCTCATCTTCTTCGCTGTTTATTTCAGCATCATGTCTTCTGAACCATCAACTGAACAAGCAATCAAGGCTCTACAGGCTCAAAATGCCCAGTTCCAAGAATTGTTCATGAGTTTGGCTAAGGGTCAGCAAGATCTGAAGACCCTTATCTTGAAAGAGAAGAAGAAGAAGAAGAAGAAGAAGACGATCTTATTTAATATGGGTCGCAGGTTCGGAAACGATTTGCGAGAAAAGGTTGATTTGACCCACTCATCTAGAGGGGGAGATAATCAGGAAGAAAGGAGGGCTCCTAGCCTTGTGGTTTCCGACAACGAGACCAACTTTGACGAAGACTAGTATCCTCCGGCTGAGGATAGATACAAACAACTGGAAGACCGATTGAGCACGATGGAAGTTCAGAAAGTTCCTGGTATGGACTTTGGTGATCTGGGTCTGTCATTTGGGGTTGTAATTCCCCACAAGTTTAAAGCACCAGCCTTTTCCAAGTACGACGGGGTTTCTTGTCCAAAATTGCACCTATGTTCGTATGTAAGGAAAATTCAGCCGTACACCACTGAAAAGAACCTCTGGATCCACTTCTTTCAAGACAGTCTCTCAAGGACTCAGCTTGAATGGTTTTACCAACTGGAAGGGGCTAGTATCCGTAATTGGGAAGATTTGGCTTTTGCTTTCTACAAGCAGTACCAATACAACACCGACCTCGCTCCTACGCGTACCCAACTCCAGGGTATGTCTATGGGTGCGGGTGAAGGTTTCAAAGATTATGCTCAGAAGTGGAGGGACCTCGCTGGAAGAGTGCAACCTCCCTTGGCTGATATGGAATTAGTAGATATGTTTCTGGGGACCTTGTCTGGTCTGTATTTTAACCATCTGATCGGAAGTTCTTCGTCCGGGTTTACGGAACTGATTATGACCAGGGAAAGAATTGAGGCTGGTAACAAATCTGGCAAGATACAGAAGGGTGCTTCGTCAGGCACCAAGAAGAAGCCTTTTAAGAAGGAGTCCAGTGTTGTTTACAGTTCAAAGAGCCATAATAGACCTGAACGTCGTCAAGCTGTTAATACGGTGGTTATATCAAGACCTGTTGTTGCTCCTCAACGCAATAATCAGCCAAGAGCCGAGAGGCCGCGAAGGCAATTTACTCAGCTCAACATGACTTTATCCCAAATCTTGCCACAATTATTGAAAACCAACTTGGTGATTCTGAAGGAGGCCCCGAAGACCCCCAACACTGCATCACCGATGTACGATCTGAATGCCCGCTGTGCTTTTCACTCTGATAGCCCGGGGCATGATACGGATAATTGTTGGGTCTTGAAGAACAAGGTACAAGACCTGATTGATGCTAAGGAGATCGAGTTCAGAGCACCAGAAAAGCCTAAACAAGATGCAGGGGTGAATGCTATCGGGGATGACGATGATGAAGAGTTTAATATTGACAGATGGATATACCCAACTGCCGATAGTGGATTAAGCAACTAGATAGCGAAGGATTCTATGCCTGTTTCTGTTATCACCCAGTAATGAGACTTTTTGTTTGTATTTGTAATAGACAATGTTTTAAACTTTACGGCCCGGTGTCGTACCCAGGGCACCGTGGCTTCATTTGTGAGGGCTTTATGTGTGTGATCTACATATATCATTAATAAAAGCATTGGACGTTTTCTTGCATTTCAAATTTTACGCTCCTTGTTTTTCTTTTTATATATATTGCAAAACAGCTATTTTACACACACTCACATATACAGGTCTACATCTACTCTGGATCCCACTGATAACGACTTGGCTACTACTAGTTATGACTTCGAAAGTCCGATCAACTTAGTCGAAGACGAAGGTGAAGATGATTGTGAAGTGCCTGGTGAACTTGCTAGACTCTTACTTCAGGAAGAGAGGGCTATAGATCCGCAGGAAGAGCCAGTGGAAACGGTAAATCTGGGTACAGAGATAGACAAAAAAGAGGTCAAGATCGATGCAAATCTAGAAGCTAGTGTTAAGCAACGGTTGATTCAGATGCTGCATGACTACGTTGAGATCTTCGCCTGGTCTCATGAAGATATGCCTGGGTTGGATACCGATATTGTGGTTCACCGATTTCCTACCAAGGAAGACTGTCCTCTAGTGAAACAGAAGGTCCGCCGAATGCGCCCAGAGATGTCTGAGAAAATCAAGGCTGAAGTTATGAAACAATTTGACGCTGGTTTTCTAGCGGTTACTTCGTACCCACAATGGGTGGCCAATGTGGTTCCGGTGCCGAAGAAGGATGGTAAGGTTCAGATGTATGTTGACTACAGGGATTTGAACAGGGCGAGCCCCAAGGATGATTTTCCGCTACCTCATATCGACGTTCTGGTTGACAACACCGCACAACATAAGGTCTTCTCCTTTATGGATGGTTTCTCTGGTTATAATCAGATTAAAATGGCTCCCGAAGACATGGAGAAGACAACCTTTGTTACTCAATGGGGTACCTTTTGCTACAAGGTCATGCCTTTTTGGATTGAAGAATGTTGGGGCAACGTATCAGCGCGCCATGGTCGCTTTGTTCCATAACATGATCCATCATGAGATTGAGGTATAAGTCGACGACATGATTGCAAGATCCCAGACTGAGGAAGAACACCTTGACCACCTTCAGAAACTATTTGACAGGTTGAAGTTGTACAAGCTGAGGTTAAACCCGAACAAGTGCACCTTCGAGGTGAGATCTGGTAAGCTGCTGGGTTTCGTCGTAAGCGATAAAGGTATTTAAGTGGATCCTGCAAAGGTGAAGGCTATACAGGAAATGCCAGCTCCCCGAACAGAAAAAGAAGTCAAAGGCTTTCTTGGACGACTAAACTATATTGTCTGATTCATCTCGCACCTGACTGCTACTTGTGAGCCAATCTTTAAGCTACTGAAGAAAGATCAAGTTGTAAGATGGAATGATGAATTTTAGGCCACTTTCGAAAGAATCAAAGAGTATCTCCAAGAACCTCCTATTCTGATGTCGCCAGTTGAAGGGAGACCTTTGATCTTATACTTGACAGTACTAGACAATTCAATGGGGTGCGTGCTGGGGCAGCATGACGAGTCTGGCCGAAAAGAGCATGCTATTCATTACCTTAGCAAAAAGTTTACCGACTGCGAGACCCGATACTCGTTGCTCGAGAAAACTTGATGCGCTTTGGCATGGGATGCTCGCTGAGACAGTATATGCTGACTCACACTACTCTATTGATATCAAAAATGGATCAAATCAAGTATATCTTCGAAAAGCCTGCCTTGTCCGGAAGAATAGCAAGATGGAAGATGATCTTGACTGAGTATGACATCTAATATACGACCCAAAAAGCAATCAAGGGAAGTGTTTTGGCAGACCATTTGGCACATCAGGCAGTGGATGATTACCAGTCTATGAACTTTGAATTTCCGGATGAGAATATCATGTTGGTAACCGACTGTGAGACACCTGGACCGGATGAAGGACCTGAGGAGGGATCCCGATGGTCTATGTACTTTGATGGAGCTTCAAACGCTTTGGGTAATGGAATTGGCACCATGATCATATCTCCTAAAGGCTCTCATACTCCACTCATCGCCCGACTATGTTTCAACTGCACCAATAACATGGCGGAGTATGAGGCGTGGATTATGGGTCTTCGAGCAACTATCGACCTAAAGATTAAGTTCTTGAGTGTTTTCGGAGATTCCACTCTCGTGATCAGCTAGATCAAAGGCGAGTGGGATACGAAACACCTTAATCTTATTCCTTACAAGGAGTATGTATTGAATTTGCTTCAACATTTCGAAGAGATAACCTTTGACCACTTCCCTAGAGAGGAGAATCAGTTAGCGGACGCGCTAGCTACGATGTCTTCTATGTTCAAAGTTAATTGGGACAACGAAGCTCCCCGGATTATCATTGAAAGAATGGATGAACCTGCACATTACTGTGACATTGAGACTGAAGAGGTAGCAGATAAACCCTGGTTTTACGAGGTAAATAGGTATCTCGAGGCTCAGGAATACCTCGAGGGTGAATCTGTTAATGACAAGAAGTTCCTAAGTAGGTTCGCTGCGAAGATCTTTATCAGCAATGGTATCCTCTACAAGTGTAACCATGATTCAACTTTATTGTGCTGTGTGGATAAAAACGAAGCAGGAAAGATTATGGTAGAGTTGCATGAAGGTACTTTCGGAACCCATTCCAGTGGACATACTATGGAAAACAAGATCCTTCGGGCAGGATATTATTGGTCCACAATGGAAGTCGACTGTTATCAACATTCTCGGATCTGTCACAAGTGCCAATTCTATGATGATAAGGTGCATATACCTCCAGTACCTCTTAACGTCTTGACGGCTCCTTGGCCTTTTGCAATGTGGGGCATCTACATGATTGGCGAGATCAGACCTATGGAATTTAACGGGCATCGTTTCATCCTGGTAGTTATTGATTACTTTACAAAGTGGGTTAAAGCAGCTTCCTTTGCTATCGTAACCAAGAATGTCGTGACACGGTTCATTCGGCATAACCTGATCTGTCGATATGGTGTACCAGAGAGGATCATTACGGACAATGGTACAAATCTCAACAATAAGATGATCACCGAACTCTGCCAGCAGTTCAAGATACAGCATCACAACTCTTCTCCCTACCGGTCGAAGATGAATGGGGTTGTAGAAGCGGCTAATAAGAATATCAAGAAGATTGTGCAGAAGATGACAGTTACATACAAAGATTGGCACGAGATGTTACCATTTTCTCTTCATGGGTATCGTACCTCAGCACGGACGTCAACAGGGGCAACACCCTATTCCTTGGTATATGGCATGGAGGCAGTCTTGCCCATTGAAGTTCAGATACCCTCTCTTCGGATTATGAAGGATGCAGGTTTGAGAGAATATGACTGGATTCAGACCCGGCTTGATCAGCTGAACTTAATCGACGAAAAGAGACTTACTGCTATTTGTCATGGTCAGACGTATCAAAAGTGGATGATCAAGGCATTTAACAAGAAAGTTAGACGACAAGAGTATCAAGTTTGGGATCTGGTAATCAAGCGTATTATCCTACCTCAAGGTGATCCCAGGGGCAAATGGACCCCTACTTACGAAGGGCCATTTGTGGTTAAGAACATTTTATCAGGAGGAGCTATGATTCTAACCACCATGGATGGTGACGACCTTCCTCACCCCGTCAATTCAGACATAGTGAAAAGATACTACACATAATCAAAGACCCACTAGGTTGACTGGCCTAGGCAAAAATAAGGGCTTCCCGACGAACTAAAAGGGTTCGGGCAAAAATAAGGGATGAAAATGAAAAAAAATTTGTACACCCGGCAAGTCGAAAACATGAAAAGGCGGCTTGGGCAAAAAAGGGTATCCTGGTGGACTGAAAACCCGAAAGGGCGGTCCAGGAAAAAGGTAGGGATTAAAGAATAACATTATGTCTCATTGGATCACCTTGCGACCAGACTTCGGTATCGACTATCGAGCTCGGAAGGCACTAATCAATCTGATTCATCTTCAGTAGCAAAGTGATGAGATTCTTGAGAACATAAAGGCAATAGTAGAGTTGGAACCCAGTGGTATTATTCACATAGCTGTTTTGTTTAGTTTTTCACAAATTGTGTAAATTCTATTATTCGGCGACGTTCTCTTACCAAGACGTCAGCCTCTTGTACAAAAACGCCTATTTACGGGCCAAACTTTAAAATCAATACAAATTCATTTTCAGACAAATTTCAAACTGTTTTTCCTTTTCTCTATTTTGTTTTTGCAAAGAACGTCCAATGTTCATTTTTGATATATGCATTTGACATTAATTTCTGCTCATAAAAATTTACATGCGAAACAAAAGACGATTACTGGTAATATCAGAAATAGAGGCAATAAGAATTGTCCAAACTGTACAGTTGCTCTGTCCACCAGGTACAAGGTAAATTCAAATGAAGAATACGGCCAAGGTGCATTCACTCCCCACAAAGTAAGACAATAATGATATCTCTCCCCAGCTGAGACTTGCAACTGTGAATGAATCGGTAATATTCTCCCCCAAGCAGAGTTTATCTACCATCAACACTGAAAAGGCTTAATATCCCCGACAGGTCTTAATATTCCCCAACGGAGTATAAGAGTATTCCCCGGTAGAGTACAAGATGTCCCCAGTGGAGTCTGAAATTTTCCCAGCACAGTCTGAAAAAGCTCCCCCAGTGGAATTTGGAGAATCATCCCCAGTAGATTTTGGAAGATTGTCCCCGCAAGTTCAAAGGATTATCCCCATAAGAGTCTAAAAGGTTATCCCCAGTGAAGTCGCAACCGAAAGATCGTCCCCAGTGGAGTTCTTTCCTTTCACAAACAAGAAGTCAATCCCCAACAGGATTCAGTATCACCAGCAGCGGTAATTCGTCCCCAGCGGAATTTATCGATGGAATCCTCAACAGAGCATCTCTTCCACACAGAGTAATATCCTCATCAGTTTATTCCCCAGCGGAGTTATCCTCTCCTGCAGGTTTATTCTTGCAATCATCTTCGTTCGCCATCCCCAGCGGAAACAAAGAATTCAACTCTTCTCTCCAGTAGATATCCGGGATTTATTTTCCCCAGCTAAAGCATTACATTTCCATACATCATGATACATGCATATACGCATCATATAACACAATGTCATTTATTTTGAGAACATCATTGCTGGATACATATCATGCATTACATACAGCTAACCTTTACATTTCAGGAAAGATGCGGCCAAAATCTCATTCAAAGCGATGAAGCTTTTATCTCAAGCGAAGTACTGACCGGTTCTTAAATCTCAACTGAATTATCCTCGGTTGAATTACAGATAAGGTTCTAAATCTCGACAAGTTCCTTCGTAGAAGTATGGGCGAGTTCTTAAATCTCAATAGAATTATCCTCCGTTGAATTACAGACAGGTCTGAAATCTCGATGAAGATGTTTCCCTCAGTCGAAGTACTGACCAGTTCTTAAATCTCAACTGAATTATCCTCGGGTGAATTACAGATAAGGTTCTAAATATCGACAATTTTCCTCCGCCAAAGTGTGGACGAGTTCTTAAATCTCAACAGAATTATCCTCGGTTGAATTACAGACAGTTCCTAGATCTCGATGAAGATGTTTCCCTCAGTCGAAGTACTGACTGGTTCTTAAATCTCAACCAAATTATCCTCGGTTGAATTACAGATAAGGTTCTGAATCTCGACAAGTTCCTCCGTCAAAGTATGGGCGAGTTCTTAAATCTCAACAGAATTATCCTCCGTTGAATTACAGACAGGTCCGAAATCTCGATGAAGATGTTTCCCTCAATCGAATTATTATCCGGTTCTTAAATCTCAACTGAATTATCCTCGGTTAAATTACATATAAGGTTCTAAATCTCGACAATTTTCCTCTGTCGAAGTGTGGACGAGTTCTTAAATCTCAACAGAATTATCCTCGGTTGAATTACAGAAAGTTCCTAGATCTCGATGAAGATGTTTCCCTCATTCGAAGTACTGACCGATTCTTAAATCTCAACTAAATTATCCTCGGTTGAATTACAGATAAGGTTCTAAATCTTGACAAGTTCCTCCATCGAAGTATGGGCGAGTTCTTAAATCTCAACAGAATTATCCTCTGTTGAATTACAGGCAGGTCCAAAATCTCAATGAAGATGTTTCCCTCAGTCGAAGTATTGACCGGTTCTTAAATCTCAACTGAATTATCCTCAGTTGAATTACAAATAAGGTTCTAAATCTCGACAATCCTCCTCAGTCGAAGTACTGACCGGTTCTTAAATCTCGACCGAATTATCATCAGTTGAATTATAGATAAGGTTCTAAATCTCGACAGAGTTCCCCCGGTTGAATTACGGACAAGTTCTTAAAACTCAACAGAGATGTTCTCTCAGTTGAAGTACAGGCAAGTTCCTAAATCTCAACAAAGATCATACTTCCCCAGCGGAATCTTCTATAACAACAGGTATGCAAGTTCCCGCTAAGGAATCTCTTATGCGATCGATACTCCTGCAGATGGCATCTTTAAGCCTATCCTCCCACCAGCAATCTCCAAATGGCATCTGTAATCCCATTCCCGACATCACAAGGCTGATACCACTTCATGCGAGTGCAAATTTCTGGGCACTCTAGTGTTCAATCATCTTCCACCTTCGGATCACGAAAGGCACGAAAGCCAATCTACATCCTCAGGTTTAAGAAGATTGAACAAGGGAATATGTTGTACCCAAAAATTTTCCCTCCCATATTTCTCAAAACATTTCAAGAAAAATCTCCAAGTCGCCCAAGGTTGCTCAAGAGTTGGTCAGACAAACCCTCTCCTAAGGCAGTCAACCCCAAATTAGGGTTTTGTGTTGCATCAAGATCCTTGAGTCCAAATGACCTAAAATTCTCCCCAATGTCCTAATATGTTCTCAAGGTCATACATGTCATGTTTCAAGCCTTGCAGAGGAAGTTTGCTCAGTCAATTGCTCAAAGGGCCCAAAAATCGACTGTGCTAGGGCAAAAGTCAATTGTGACCCAAATACAGTCAAACTTCAACATTTTTTGTCAAAATTATAATTTTGAAGGATATTTCATCATTTTATCAAGGGTTTATCATGATTCCTCAAGGATTGCTCAAAATTCATCAAGACTCAAAAGTTGCTAAATTAGGGTTTTGCAGGAAAAGTCAACTCAACTTTGACCAAGCATAACTTTCTCATACTTTATGAGAAATGACCCATCCAAAGCTCATTTTGAATAGGATGAAATTTAATACAATCCATATCCATACCCAAAGATCAAAAAATGCACTCACAAGAATTTATGAATTTGGACATTATAG
Source organism: Vicia faba (assembly GCA_948472305.1). Lineage (NCBI taxonomy): Eukaryota > Viridiplantae > Streptophyta > Magnoliopsida > Fabales > Fabaceae > Vicia > Vicia faba. The sequence goes on along the minus strand of OX451736.1, from coordinate 401,779,521 downwards.
GTCATTTTTTAAAGTCAACAAAAACACCTTTTTTTCCAAAGCTTATAACATAAGCATGGGATATCAAATAGATATGAAACCAAATGGGTTGGTTATAGGACATCTCAAGCTTTCTAAAAAGTCCCAGAACACCTCCAAAAGTTCAAAATTGAAGAAGTTATGTATTGTTGAAGTTGGACATTTTTGCAAAATTGCCAAAAGTTAACTATCCCCAAAACTTCAAATTTTGTCAAGTGGGCCCATTCTTTTCCACTTGATTTGAGCTTGCATAATTGCCCACGTGTCCTAGCTTCGGCCATGAGCTCATATTTGATTTTTATTATTTGATTTGATTTTTTATTGAATTTATTCATTTTAAATCAAATTAAATCATTTAAAATCCAAAACATTGATTACATGAGATCTTTTGGCTATTTCAGGATTTGATAATCACCATTAACATCATAAAAATCTAATCAAGCAATTCATGTGAAAAAAGATTGAGATTTGGGCAAATTTGGCAAGTTGTGAAGAGGAGATCAAATCAAATCTGAAGCAATTGATATGAGAAGATTGAATCCATAATTCTTACCCTAATACACTCCATAGTACATAAGGAAGCAAAGGGAATCGAGACAAGGGTTGGAAAGTGCAGGCATAGGCAGAACGAAAATTGGAAATTTCATCAAAAAGTTTGAGATCAAAACTATAGCTAGAGGCGTTTTCAAGGGCTAAGACCTGTCCCAAACACTTCTTGGACATTCACTCAAGCGAAACCGATCAGAATCACACATTTTCCATCTTCTTAGGGCACTGCAAGTGGTTCACGAGTCCGCTCCATTCTTGAAATCAATTTGCATTATTCTTGCATCTACAACGAAAACTAATTGCATATTTTGATTCACCATGCCATTTGCAGTCTTTTGACATTATTTAATTTCATTTATCTAACCTGTATGTTGATTCGCCATAGCTAGGGTTTCAAGGTTTGGTTTAGGGGTTTCTGTTTTAGGTAAAATCAGCCTTGGTAATGGCTATACGTATGACCGGGAGAGGAAAGCGAGTTTAACCATGGCATGAGGAGGCATTTTTATGGCCTATAGCAGATTTTGGGGTATGCATAACTTGTAGTGACGGCCTGTGTCCGTTGCTATAGGTTTTACAGGGTTTTAGCCACAGACGAAGGTTGAAGACAATATGTGGCGTCGACCCATTGCATCATTCAAACAACGCGCGTTATTTATAATTTTTTCTGGCCATTGACTTGCTTTATGTTATTATATATTATTTGTATATTATTAACAAACAAATCAGTTCGGTCTAGTGGTAAGCGTGCACGTTCAATATCCATCAGGACCTGGGTTCGAATCCCAGGTCCCCCCAATTTCTATTTGATTTTGTATTTCAGGTGATCAAGTGCATATTCAAACCTGCAGCCTACCGTGTACCATCACCCATGCATTAGCCAGATGGCCAAAGGCCAGATCTGGTGGCCAGGATCTGAAGGACCACCAAGACATTAGTCAATGCATATGCGCTGGATTCCCAAAGTCAACAAGGCCAGCTGCAATTGAGCCACAAATTTGCTTCTCAAACTCCCAAAACAGGCCCATACCCCTATTCTCTTCTATTTACTTATTTTGTTTTAATTAATTGTTTTGTTATTTCTATTTAATATCTAACCAATTAAAATTCAGTCTTTTCATAAAATAAAAAACACAAAAAATATTTTATTCAATCAAATTTTTATTTTTATTAATAAACACTAATTAATTAATTTAGGTTTTAATTAGAAATAACTTTAACCTATTTTTTGCAAATAATTAAAATTAAATTAGACTTAATTAGGATTTTACTAATTCAATTAATTTTTATTTCTTTCTTAAAATAACAAAAACCCAAAAATAATTTATTTTTATTAATTAATTTATTAATTTAATTTAGTAATTAATTTAGGTTATTTTCTTTCTTAAATTAAAAAATAACAAAAATATATATTTTCTCTCAAAAAGGGTCAAAACCCTAATTTGCGCTCGATTTAATTTCCCGCACGCGATTTATTTATTTTATCCAATAATGTACTTGCTCTGGTTTGTAATAGATAATTAGGACCTTTGATTTATTTTACCGTTTTATTTTATTTTTAAAGGGTTTGTCTTTGGCGATGTAAATACCCGACGCCTTGTAATTTAAATTCCGCATTTTATTTCCGCAAATTATAACTGCTAGATGTTTGGTAACAGGATGGCATGACAAGACTGAATGTTTTAACCTAAAATCAACTTAGATCATCCTTAACATGTACAAAGATAAAAATAACTGAAAACGACACACTCGCACATGCGCACTCTTAGGGTACACCCCACTTGGTAGCCTTCGTACACGGTCATTGAGTATAGGTCACTTTAGAGGTCGTCCTCTTGTCTAAAGATCATAGTCGCCTCAAAACGGTTGCCTCGGATATGATTGCCTCAAACAAATGATCTAAGACATTAGGGTTACCGCTAAGGCGTCCTAACATTTCTTTAGTGACCGTATGTCCCTAATTGGAATTGACCCTTAAAACTCCAACGACGATGCTACCTACTCATCAATAGTGAGATAGCATTGTCTAAAGGAAATTAGCATAGAACGATTCCTTTTTTTCGAGTAGGTAGATGGTTCTTAGATACTTACTCTTTCAAAAAACAAAAACTTTTCACACTTACACTCCTTTTCGAACAAAGTTTTCAAAAACACTTCATACACTCTTGAGGACAGAAGCAAGAGTTAAATCGAAGTTTTCAAAACAAAAAACTTTTTCAAACCCACAAGCATAAAGAAAGCAATTTTGAAAACAATTGAGCAAGTACCTAAGAGCCCGTGGATAACCACTGATAGAAAGGGTGCTAATACCTTCCCTTTCTATAATCTACCCCCCGAACCTGAGAAATATCTCGAAAAAAGGAATTTTTCTGTGCTTTTTTCCTTTCCTTGTTGGATAAAATAAAATTCGGTGGCGACACTTGCTTACCGCGACATTTTTCAAACAAAAAACGCAAAACGCAAACCAGCATTCCAAAAAACAGTCAATTCTTCCCACCGTATCACACACTCCGACTAAGACAGTATATGTTGATCCATACTACTTTGTTGATCTCTAAAATGGATCCTATCAAGTACATATTTGAGAAGCATGCTCTCTCTGGAAGGATTTCCCGATGGAAGATGGTCTTAACAAAATATATTATCCAGTACACAACTCAAAAGGAAATCAAAGGAATTGTACTGGTCGAACATTTGGCGCATCAGGCTATAGACGACTACTAGTCCATGAACTTTGAATTCCCGGACGAGAACATCATGCTAGTAACAGATTGTGAGAAACCTGGACCATATGAAGGACCTGAACAAGGATTCCAATGGACTATGGTTTTTTATGGGGCTTCCAACGCTGTTGGAAACAGAATTGGTGTTGTGATCATTTCCCCCAAAGGTTGCCATAAACCTTTTACTGCCAGACTATGCTTTGACTGCACCAACAACATGGAGGAATATGAAGCGTGCATAATGGGTCTTAGGGATGCTATTGACATGAGAATCAAGTTCTTAAATGTATATGGAGACTCAGCTTTGGTAATCATCCAGGTTAAAGGAGATTGGGATACGAAGCACCCGAATCTCATTCCTTATAAAGAGCATATACTAACCCTGATCCTGTATTTCCAGGAGATTTCCTTTAAGCATATACCATGAGAAGAGAATCAGTTGGAGGATGCTATAGCAACCATGTCATCCATGTCCAAGGTCATATGGGACAATGAGGCTCCCATAATTACCATTGAGAGATTCGATGAACCTGCGCACTACTGTGAAATTGACACAAAAGGAGTAGTGGAGAAACCTTGGTTTCATGAGGTGAAAAGGTACCTTGAGACTCAAGAATACCCTGAGGGGTCATCTGTAACACCCCAATTCTACCCCAAGCAATTATGCAAAATAAATCAGAGTTATAAAATTTCAATCATACAAATGAATCGAAACGTCACAAATTCTTCTAACAAAATTCATTGCATTCATCGTGGATATATAAAACTTTCAAAATATCGGATGAACCATAAAAACATCTTTAAATGAAATAATTCAACATCTACGCAGCGAAATTCTTAATAACATCTCTAACAGAACAGCAACTTCGAATCATCTCATAAATCATAATCAAATTGAAATTCAACAACTAAAAATCATTGATCAAAACAGCAAGCGTACATCCCCCCGAGTGTTACAAATCAGAGCAATGACACCGACTCGAACTATTGAAGGAATACATCCTTCACTCTCGATTACCTGCACGTTACAAACATAAGGGAAACATTCAAACAGAAGGAGTGAGATATCTAACAATATAATAAAGCGCATGATAATTAATATATTAAATTAGATTAACAACATCGCCACTTCTCATCTCATACTCAACAAAAATCTCAACAATAATATACATTCATCAACATCAAAATACACTTCTTTATGAAATCATATAATGCGACTCAATACTATGCAAATGCATGTGGTACCATTGGAGAAGAACTCCCATCTCAAAAATTTTCCAATTAATAGAGGCATCAACAAGGCATAAGCCTTCATCTCAAAATTTGCCAATCCAGGCTATCTCAACGAGCATAAGCTCCATCTCAAAAATGCAATGTATGCGACACAACCATGAATGTAATGATAACACCCAACTTAACGACATCTCAAATCATCTCAAATAATCATCTCAAATAATCATCTCAAAACATCTTAAATAATCATCTCAAACATCTCAAATAATCAAAATAATTCCTCAAAATTCATTTATTTATAAATCATCAAACATCATTATTTATTAATAACTTCTTATTAATAACTCAGCAATATTTTAAGTCTGCAGTAAAATAATACTGCCATTAATAACAGCTTCTAAGCATCTAACGTTCATCGCTCTGCATAAAACAACGCAAAGGCCATCCAACTTCTAACCACGCAACCTCTAACCAACACTATTTCTAATTACACAACTTCTAATGACGTAACCTCTAGGTGGCACAATCTTCTGTCTACTACAAATTCTGATCATCATAGTTTCTGACTAACTCAACCTATGACCACATATAGCCTCTGACCGAATAAAACTTCTGATCAGATACAACTTCTGATCATCTAATCTTCTGACCACTCAACATCTGACCAGACATAACTTCTGATCATCTCATCTTCTGACCACTCAACATTTGATCAGATACAACTTCTGATCATCTCATCTTCTGACCACTCAACATCTTACCAGATACAACTTCTGATCATCCCAGCTTCTGACTACTCAACCTCGGACTAGCCACATCTTTTGAATAATACAAATTATGACTAGTGCAACTTCTAACATCAGAACAACTAGTTTTCATTATGCCACGCATCTTCTAACAGTTTACGTCTAACTTCAGAACTTCTATCTTGCACTAATCTAACGCAGATCTAGTCAACGTACTTCTACTACCATAACTGCTACTTCTATTCATCCTACTATTCTAATTCTTTCCTGCTACCAACGTAATTAGGAACAGTACGCCTAACGCCATGCCTAATTAATTCATTGTTCTAGACAACAACTTCTGGTATCCATCACGTACAAATCTGCGTTTTTCATCACAACTACATTCAACGTTTTCCATTACTGCATCTCACCAGGATTCCATAACTAAGCCTTAAAACTTAATCTAATCAAGACAGTTCATCACCCATAATTACCCTACAATTCTACAGCAATTAAACAACATCAAAACAATTAATATTCATCATAATCCATTAATCCTCATCATATATCAATCATAAATTCTCAATTCAAAAACAAGACAACAATCAACTCTAACCCCACATATCAGTCATCATAAACCCAATTATAGAGTTAGAACCCCACCCTTACCTTGGATCAAAGGTTTCTTTACAATTCCGGTTGGATTCACGTTCTTGCGGTTATTCCTCCTTCTCACGCAGCTTGCATGTTCTTCTCAATCCTTATTCTTCTACTGCTTCTTTCTTTCTAATCCTTCTAACAAATAATAAAATAACCCTATTATTCTATTATCTTCTTATTGGGCTTAAAACCAACACACCCCCTTATTACTTATATTCTCTCAAAATAAGCCCACATTAAATAATATTACACTTCTAATATTATTTCACCACATAATAAAATAAATCCAATTAATTATAACACAACTTCGCAAATATTCCAAAAATAATTTAATTAAATAATTAATTAAATTACGGGCGTTACAACTCTCCCCCACTTAGAATATTTTCGTCCTCGAAAATTTACCTCAATTAAACAATTCAGGATAGGAGTCTCGCATCTTGCTCTCAAATTCCCAAGTCATGCTTTCACCAGCAGCTCCTAGCCAAACCACTTTAACCAAGGAAATCTCTTTTCACCTCAGAGTCTTCATTTCACGACTAGCGATCCGTACAGGCATCGTCTCCACCGTAAGATTATCCCGTACTTGCACATCGTCCATATGAATCACATGAGATGGATCTGAAATATACCTCCGAAGTTGCGACACGTGAAACACATCATGCAAATTCGAAAGATTAGGCGGTAAAGCCACTCTATAAGCAACATTTCCCACTCTCTCTGAAATATGATACGGTCCAATAAAATGAGAAGTGAGCTTCTTAGACTTCAATGCTCGCCTAACACCAGTCACAGGTGTAACTCTGAAAAACACATGATTACCAGCTTGGAATTCTAAATCCTTCCTTCGATTATCATGATAACTCTTCTGTCAACTTTGTGAAGCTTTTATCTTTTCTCGAATCAACTTCACCTTCTCGGTAGTCTCACGAACAAGTACAGTTCTAAGTACTACACTTTCACCAGATTCATGCCAACATAATGGAGTTCTACATCTTCGACCATACAATGCTTCAAAAGGTGCCATCCCAATACTAGAATGGTAACTGTTATTATACGTGAACTATATCAATGGAAGATAAGTATCCCACGATACTCCCTGCTCAAGAACACATGCTCTCAACAAATCTTCCAACAATTGAATAGTTCGTTCAGTCTAACCATTTGTCTGAGGATGATACGGTGAACTCAACCTCAACTTAGAACCCAACGGTTATTGCAAACTCTTTCAAAAATCAAAAGTAAATCTTGGATCTCTATCTGACACAATTCACAAAGGAACACCATGCAACTTCACAATCACACTGATATAAATCTCAGCCAACTTCGGCACTGGAAAACTGATGTTAATAGGAATAAAATGAGCTGACTTCCTAAGCCTATCAACAATCACCCAAATCAAATCATGCCCTCTTAAAGTATTAGGAAACCCCGTCACAATGTCCATTGAAATTATATCCCATTTCCATTCTGGAACATCCAACGGTTGCATCAATCCTACAGGCTTCTGATGTTCAACTTTCGACTTCTGACAAGTCAAACATGAATACACAAACCGAGCCACATCATTCTTTATCCAAGGCCACCAAAACAAACCTTTCCAATCTTGATACATCTTTGTAGCTCCTGGATGAATACTCAACTTACTTCTATGGCTCTCTTCAAGTATCACTTTCTTCATCTCAACACACCTTGCTCATCTAACTTAAAATCATTATCCTCAGATCGATCAATCCCAACCATCAAATCTACCAGTTTCACGTCCAACTTCTGAGCTTCTCTGATACTGTCTAGAAATTCATTATTAATCTTCAACATACCCAACATCACACTCTGTGAAGTAACCTTGCAAAATAAGCTCATATCTCTGAACTGCTCAACCAATTTCAACTCTTTAATCATCATTACTGACATATGTAAAGACTTTCGACTCAACACATCAGCTACCACATTCGCCTTTCCTGGATGATAATTCAAACCAAAATCATAATCCCTTTACAATTCCAACCATCTTCGTTGCCTCATATTCAATTCCTTTTGATCAAACAAATAATTTAAGCTCTTATGGTCACTAAACACTTCAAATCTAGAACCATAAAGATAATGCCTCCAAATCTTCAATGCAAAAACAATTGCAGCAAGCTCTAAATCATGCGTAGGTTAGTTCTGCTCATGAGTCCTTAACTGCCTCGACGCATAAGCAACTACCTTACCATTCTGCATAAGCACACCTCCTAAACCCATATTAGAAGCATCACAATACACCACAAAAAACTCTCCTGGATTAGGCAACGTCAAAATCGGAGCCAACGTCAACCTCTTCTTTAATTCCGTAAAACTTTCTTCGTACTGAACATCACAAAAAAAGGCTCTACCTTTACAAGTCAACTTAGTCAACGGAAGTGACAACTTAGAAAACCCTTCAATAAACCTTCTATAATAACCAGCTAATCCCAAGAAGCTACTAATCTCAGTAGGTGACTTTGGAGTTTCCCATTGCAACACAGCATCAACCTTCGATGGATCTACAACAATGCCACTACCTGAAATCACATGACCAAGAAAACTAACTTCCTTCATCCAGAATTCACACTTGGACAGCTTTGCATACAACTTCTTCTCTTTCAAAATCTGCAATACTAATCTTAAATGTTCAGCATGCTCTTCTTCCGACTTAGAGTAAATCAAAATATCATCAATGAACACCACCAAGAACCGATCCAAATAAGTATGAAAGATACAATTCATATATTCCATGAATACTCCCGGCGCATTAGTAACACCGAAAGGCATCACCGAATACTCGTAATGTCCATAACGCGTTCTGAAAGCCGTCTTCTGAATATCTTCATCCTTCACTTTAATCTGATGGTAACCCGACCTCAAATCAATCTTACTAAACACACGGGAATCCACCAATTGGTCCATCAAGTCATCTATTCTTGGAAGCGGATACTTGTTCTTAACCGTCACCTTATTCAACTGTCTATAATCAACACAAAGCCTCATACTTCCATCTTTATTCTTCACTAACAACACTGAAGCTCCCCACGGTGATACACTTGGTCTTACAAACTTCTTCTCAAGTAACTCTTCCAATTGCTTCTTCAACTCTGACAACTCAGACGCAAACATCCTGTATGGTGCCATAGACACAGGTTTGGTACCAGGTACAAGATCAATTGCAAACTCAACTTCCCTCTCTGGCGGTACATCAGGAATATCATCAGGAAAAACTTTAGGAAATTCACACACCACCTGCAATTCCTCAATTATAGATTGAGTCTCTACAGATAGCGTCGCCATCAACGAGAACATCTTTGCTTCCTCTTGCATCAAACTTCGCAACTGTTTAGCAGACAACAAACCATCTTCCTCTTCTTCAGGAGTAGAAAACTTCACCGACTTGTCATAACAGTTAATATGAACACAATTATGCTCTAACCAGTTCATACCCAAAATCACATCCAAACCTCTTAACGGTAAACAAACCAAATAAGCAAAGACACGGATTTTCTGATATCGAACTTCTTTCTTAATCTCCGGGCGTAAACCATTCTCAAACTTAATACACTTTGAAAACTCAGCATTTTCCTCAACGTAATGCGGATAAAACTTAGCCAATTCAGTAAACTTGGCAGCATACTCAACAACTGATAGATTTCCTTGCTTCAGCTCAAGGAACTCAATTTTCTTCTTACCACAGACATGTTCAGGAAAATACTTTCTCAAAAACTCCCTACGGAACACAGCCCAAGTGACATTCTCACCTGCAGCTTCTAACTTTTGGCAAGTCTCTAGCCACCAGTCATCAACCTCGACTTCTAGCATATGAGTCCCATAACGAACCTTCTACACTGGAGTGCAATCCATCACGTGAAAGATCCTCTCAATCTCTTTCAACCATTCCAAAGCTCCGTCAGGGTCATACTTTCCCTTGAACGTAGGTGGATACTCTCTCTGGAATGTCGCCAAGCTACGAGATCCAACATTCCCGTCAGCATTCGGCTGATTTTCAATCGCATGAGCCATTGCTTCTAAAGCAGCAGCAAGAGCAGCATCATTCCTTCCAGCCATCTCAACTTCTCACTACAACTTAAACAACGATTAGAACTCAAAATAACAATAATCGATTGTTAGACAACTAAGACTCAACGACAAGGTCAAACCAACCTTTTGCTCTGATACCAACTTTGTAACACCCCAATTCTACCCCAAGTAATTATGCAAAATAAATCAGAGTTATAAAATTTCAATCATACAAATGAATCGGGACATCACAAATTCTTCTAATAAAATTCGTTGCATTCATCGTGGATATATAACACTTTCAAAATATCGGATGAACCGTCATAACATCTTTAAATAAAATAATTCAACATCTACGCAGTGGAATTCTTAATAACATCTCTAACAGAACAGCAACTTCGAATCATCTCATAAATCATAATCAAATTGAAATACAACAACTAAAAATCATTAATCAAAATAGCAAGCGTTCATCCCCTCGAGTGTTACATATCAGAGCAATGACACCGACTCGAACTATTGAAGGAATACATCCTTCACTCTCGATTACCCGCACGTTACCAATATAAGGGAAACATTCAAACAAAAGGGGTGAGATATCTAGCAATATAATAAAGTGCATGATAATTAATATATTAAATTAGATTAACAACATCACCACTTCTCATCTCATACTCAACAATAATCTCAACAATAATATACATTCATCAACATCAAAATACACTTCTTTATGAAATCATATAATGTGACTCAATACTATGCAAATGCATGTGGTACCATTGGAGCAGAACTCCCATCTCAAAAATTTACCAATTAATAGAGGCATCAAAAAGGCATAAGCCTTCATCTCAAAATTTGCCAATCTAGGCCATCTCAACGAGCATAAGCTCCATCTCAAAAATGCAATGTATGCGACACAACCATGAATGTAATGATAACACCCAAGTTAACGACATCTCAAATCATATCAAAACATCTCAAATAATCATCTCAAAACATCTCAAATAATCAAAATAATTCCTCAAAATTAATTTATTTATAAATCATTAAACATCATTATTTATTAATAACTTCTTATTAATAACTCAGCAATATTTTAAGTCTGCAGTAAAACAATACTGCCATTCTGCAACTCTAACATCAAGACCGTCACTATTCCTACCGTTATAGCTCAACAGCAGATTCTAAGCATCTAACGTTCATCGCTCTGCCTAAAACAACGCAATGGCCATCTAACTTCTAACCACACAACCTCTAACCAACGCTATTTCTAATTACACAACCTCTAATGACGTAACTTCTGGGGGGCACAATCTTCTGTCTACTACAAATTCTGATCATTATAGTTTCTGACTAACTCAACATCGGACCAGATACAACCTCTGACCGGATACAACTTCTGATCAGATACAATTCCTGATCATCTCATCTTCTGACCACTCAACATCTGACCAGACACAACTTCTGATCATCTCATCTTTTGACCACTCAACATCACCAGATACAACTTTTGATCATCTCATCTTCTGACCATTCAACATCTGACCAGATACAACTTCTGATCATCTCAGATTTTGACTACTTAACCTCTGACTAGCCACATCTTCTGACTAATACAAATTCTGACTAGTGCAACTTCTAACATCAGAACTGCTAATTTTCACTATGCCACGCATCTTCTAATAGCTTACGTCTAACTTTAGAACTTCTATCTTGCACTAATCTAACGCAGCTCTAGTCAACATACTTCTACTGCCAAAACTGCTACTTCTATTTATCCTACTATTCTAATTCTTTCCTGCTACCAACCTAATTAGGAACAGTACACCTAACGCCATCCCTAATTGATTCATTGTTCTAGACATCAACTTCTGGTATCCATCACGTACAAATCTGCATTTTTCATCACCGCTACGTTCAACGTATCCCATTACTTCATCTCACCAGGATTCTATAACTAAGCCTTAAAACATAATCTAATCAATACAATTCATCACCCATAATTACCCTACAATTCTACAGCAATTAAACAACATCAAGATAATCAATATTCATCAGAATCCATCAATCCTCATCATATATCAATCATAAATTCTCAATTCAAAAACAAGACAACAATCACCTCTAACCCTATATATCAGTCATCATAAACCCAATTATAGAGTTAGAACCCCACCCTTACCTTGGATCGAAGGTTGCTCTACAATTCCCGTTGGATTAACGTTCTTGTCGTTATTCCTCCTTCTCACGCAGCTTGCACGTTCTTCTCAATCCTTATTCTTCTACTGCTTCTTTCTTTCTAATCCTTCTAACAAATAATAAAATAACCCTGTCATTCTATTATCTCCTTATTGGGCTTAAAACCAACACACCCCCTTATTACTTCTATTCTCTCAAAATAATCCCATATTAAATAATATTACACTTCTAATATTATTTCACCACATAATAAAATAAATCCAATTAATTATAACACAACTTCGCAAAATTCCAAAAATAATTTAATTAAATAATTAATTAAATTACGGGCGTTAAATCATCCATCAGTGACAAGAATTTCTTATGAAGGTTTTCATCTAAATTCTTATTAAGCAATGGAATTCTATACAAGCGCAATCATGACTCAACCCTGCTTTGTTATATGGACAAGAGAGAAGCAGAAGAGATTATGCACGATATGAACGAAGGTGTCTTCGGTACTCACTCTAGTGGGCATACTATGGCTAAAAATATTTTAACAGTTGGTTACTATTGGTCGACTATGGAAAATGATTGTCACCGCCATTCAAGAACTTGTCATAAGTGCCAAATCTATGCCGATAAAGTTCATGTGCCTCTAGTACCATTGAATGTCATGACTTCACCTTTGGCCATTGTGGGGCATTGGTATGATTGGAGAAATTTAGCCCACAACATCTAACGGACACCGCTTCATCCTCGTCGCCATTGACTACTTTACGAAATGGGTTGAAGCAACCTTATTCGCCTATGTTACTAATAATGTGGCCGCATGGTTCATCAAGCATAACTTGATCTGTCGGTATGGAATCCCCGAAAGTATTATCACAGAAAACAGTACCAATCATAACAACACAATGATTACTGAGCTCTGCATATAGTTCAAGATCAAGCATTATAACTCTTCTCCTTATGGACCTAAGATGAATGGCACAGTGGAAGCCGCCAATAAGAATATAAAGAAGATCATACAGAAGATGGTTATGACATGGATACCGCACTTCGGCTAAAACATCAACTAGGGCAACCCCTTTCTCTTTAGTCTATGACATGGAAGTTGTACTACCTGTCGAAGTTCAGATTCCTTCTTTGAGAATCATGAAAGATGCAGACTTGGGCGAAGATGACTGGGTTCAGATCAGGTTGGATTAGTTAATCTAATTGACGAGAAAAGGCTTGCAGTTGTCTGTCACGGTAAGATGTATCAGAAATGCATGATCATGGCATTCAATAAGAAGATCAAGCATCGGGTATATCAGGCTGGTGATTTGGTAATAAAACACATTATTCTCTCGCAAGGTGATCCCAGGGGAAAATGGACTCCTACCTATGAAGGACCATTTGTAATAAAGAAGATACTTTCTGGTGGAGCTATGATACTGACCACCATGAACGACAAATATTTCCCGCACCATGTGAATGTGGATATAGTAAAAAGATACTACGCCTAAAAATGACCAGCTAGGTTGAATGGCATATGCAAAAATAAGGGCATCCCGGCAAACCAAAAGGGTTCGGGCAAAATTCAGGGATATATAAATAAAATTGTACACCCGACAAGTCGAAAACCTGAAAAGAAGTCTTGGGCAAAAAAGGGTATCCCGGTGGACTGAAAACCCAAAAGGGTGGTCCAGGAAAAAACTAGGGATTAAAGTGTATGAATATGTCCTCATTGGATCATTACAACGAGCTTTATTACTGACGTCGAGTTCAAACAATACAAATAAGTTTAATCTTCTTCTTCCGATAGCAAGGGATATGATGTTCGAAGACATAGGGGTAATAGAAGATTTGGAACCCGACAAGATTATTTCCCCATAGCTATATATTTTGTTTTCACTTTGTAATCTTTTTCCGACGACTTCCTCTTACTAGGATTTTCGTCTCTTTGTAAAAAATCGCCTGTTTATGGGAAAAATTATCAATACAAAAACTATTTCAAATTCAAATTCTATTTTTACTTTTTCTGTTTTGTTTGCACAATGTCCAATAACTAAAATTGAATGAGCATATGCATATTAATACAATTGACTATTAACAAATGCATAAAAACAAAAATAAGTGTTTAATCAAGACTGTAGGAGTTGGGACAACGTCCAAGCCACCCATGAATCCCCATAGATCCACTTCAGGAGATTATCCCCATGAAGTAATCTTCACAAGTTTATACATTTCCCGTAATTTCTCCAGCATATCGCTCGGGCAGATAAAGGAATGTAGCCTTTCTTCCCAGTGATATTATTACCCATCTACGGAATCCCGATCATTACAGTCTACAGGGATTCTTCTCCCCAACTAAGTCTTCAAAATTGTAAAAGCCCTTGCAGACTATTTTTCTGCAGCAGAGCTCATTCCCCTTAGCAAAAAGTTTCCCTTAGCACGATATCCCTCCACCAATAGGGTTTACTTCCCCAACAGAGTTTAGAGTTCTGTCGACATGGTTTATTTCTCCAATAGGGTATATTTCTCCAACAATTTATCATCTCCTAGATACAATGTAGATACAATCTAGATATATATTCATTCTGATGCTCATTATAGATTCTCTTCTAGATACAATGCAAGTATAATCTAAGTATAGATTCATTCTGACACTCATTCCAGATCCAGTTCTAGATATAGTGCATATACAATCAAGATACAGATTCATTCTGGCACTCATTCCAGATTTCTCGTCTAGATATAGTTCAGATGCAATCAAGATATAAATCCATTCTGATACTCATTTAGTACATCTTTCAGATACGATTCAGATAAAATCCAAATATGGATATCATTCTGATACCCATTCAATGCATCTTCCGATACAATAAATGCATAGATTGATTCTGACACTCCCCAGTTTGAGTATGCTTTTACCATAAATCACCAGCGAAAATTCTCTCCCCAATGAAGCTTCCACTATCCCCAAAGAATTGCTAATGAATCAAAAATTGGGCCAGATATCAGTCAACTT
Source organism: Vicia faba (assembly GCA_948472305.1). Classification (NCBI taxonomy): domain Eukaryota; kingdom Viridiplantae; phylum Streptophyta; class Magnoliopsida; order Fabales; family Fabaceae; genus Vicia; species Vicia faba. The sequence continues at coordinate 401,764,390 of OX451736.1, read as the reverse complement.
TATTCTCCTCATACAAGCCAAAAGGTTGTCCACCTCTTCTATCCCCAGTCAGGATATAAACTCCTCAGTAGAGCAATGAACAACCAATGTTCTTGAACTTTTCTCCCCAAGCAGGAATTAACATTCTCCAGCAGAGTTTCCTCAAAGCAAAAAGCAGAAATCAATGTTCCCCAGCAGATTTTCCTCAAAATAGCAAGTAGGAATCCCCAACGGAAACAATTCCCAGAAGATTGAAGATTACACATACTCTTCATCCCCAGTGACAGTTGGGGATTTACTTTCCCAGACAAGGATGCTGCTCAAGTTTACAAATGCACTCTAATAACATGTCACATTCATACATCATTTACCAAATGTCATAACATATGCATACGAAACGCATATAGCACAATCTCATTTATTTTGATAACACCATTACACAATGAATTTTATACATCATCACATGGAATACAACTAACTATTTACCTTCTTTGGAAATATCAATCAACAAACATCATTAACTACTTATATGACTTGACAGTTTTCTCAAAGGCTACATCTGACATGAGCTATTTCAACAGTTTCCTCAGAAGGTCATTCTCAAAAATACCTCTTTTGGTATGGGTTTATCTCTTCCAGTTAATCATAGGAAAAAAACCTCTTTTGGCATGGATTTATTCTTCTAGTTAATCACAGGCGAAAGACCTCTTCTGGTATGGGTTTATCTCTTCTCGATAATCATAGGCGAAAGACCTCTTCTGGTATGGGTTTATCTCTTCCAGTTAATCACATGTGAAATACCTCTTCTAGTACGGGTGTATCTCTTCTAGTTAATCACAAGCAAAATACCTCTTCTGGAATGGATTTATTCTTCTAGTTAATCACAGGCGAAAGACCTCTTTTGGCATGGGTTTATCTCTTCCAGTTAATCATAGGCGAAAGACCTCTTCTGGAATGGATTTATTCATCCAGTTAATCAAAGGCAAAATACCTCTTCTGTTATGGGTTTATCTCCTCCAGTTAATCACAAGAAAAAGACCTATTCTGGTATGGGTTTATCTCTTCTAGTTATACACAGGCGAAAGACATCTTTTGGAATGGATTTATTCTTCCAGTTAATCACAGGCGAAAGAACTCTTCTAGTATGGGTTTATCTCTTCCAGTTAATTAAAGGAAAAAGAACTCTTCTGGTATGGGTTTATCTCTTCCAGTTAATCCCAGGAGAAAGGCCACTTCTAGCATGGATTTATTCTTCCAGTTAATCACAGGCGAAAGACCTCTTTTGGTATGGGTTTATCCCTTCCAATTAATCGCAGGTGAAAGACCTCTTCTGGTATGGGTTCATCTCTTCCAGTTAATCACAGGATAAAGACCTCTTCTTGTGTGGATTTATCCTTTCATTTAAAAACAGGCGAAAGACCTCTTCTTTTTTCAGATTAAATCGACCAAAGATTTATTCTGATACTTCTTCTAGTTGAAGTCAACGTTTATTTTGGATGGAATCTGTATGCCCATCTCCGGCAACTCTCCTTCACATCTCTAAATGTCATCTAAAAGCCCATTCTCGGTATACTCAACCAACAATATTACTTCTTGCACAAGCGAGTGCAAATTTCTGGGCACTTAGCTGTTCAATCATCTTCTACATTCAAGTCACGAATGACGGACATGACAATCTAACTCTTCAGGCCAATCTACCCAAAATTTTCCCTCTCATTTTTCTCAAAGCATTCTTTCAAGGCTCTTCATGTAGTCAAAACACTCAAGGGTTGACTAGTCAAGATGCACGTTCTACACCAAAGGCCTACAACTAGGGTTTGGAGTTTCTCAAGGAAATGTGGTTTGAAAAGGTCTTAAGTTGCTTTCATGGTACTCCATAGGTCCTCAACAAGGCCTATTTTAAGTTTCAAGCCCTACATCACAAGTTTGCTCAGTCAATGACTCAAATGTTTGAAAATCAATTGTATTGGTTAAAAAGTCAACTATAGTCAACATATAGTCAAACTTCAAGATTTTTGGTCAACATCAACATTTTTAGTTGACATTCATCATTTTATCAAGGGTTGATCATGATTCCTCAAGGAAAGTCATTAGATCATCAAAAGTCAAGAATTGCCAAATTAGGGTTTCCTTAGGAGAAGTCAATTGAACTTTGACCAGGCATAATTTTAACATATTTCATCAAATTTTCCCTAACCAAATCTCATTTTGAAGAAAATTCAACTCTCTACAACTTTTCTTTTATTCTCAAATCCAAAATATGCTTCATTTGGAAGATATGAGCTCAGGCATTATAGGTAATTTTCAAAAGTCAACAAAAGACACTTTTTGTCAAGGAAACTTACACCAAGATAATATATTCAAAAGAAAAAATGATCAACATAGAGATTGTATAGGACATCTTAATATTTCCAAAAAGTCAAAGATCAACTTCACAAGATGAAAATTGAGCAAGTTATGAGTTCCACAAGTTAGGGGAATTTTGAAGAAATTCATGAAGTGCAAGTTGAGCAAAATTGCAATTTTGGACCAATGAGCCTAGTTTTTGATATTCAAACATGATTATAAGACGTGATAAGACCTCTAAAAACAATCATACTTGCTCGTGATTTTTATTGTTTTTATTTGAATTTTTATTCATTTTAAAATGAATAAAATTGGATAGAAATGAAAACGGAGTTTGGATAGATGGGCCTTTGAGTTTTCTCTCCTCAAGCCCATCAAAATTTCGTGCTAGCCCACCAGGATATGTCTAGGTTCATGCAAGGGATGGAAAAGGCAAGAATTTCTAAGTTAGGAAATATTTTCTAAATTTGATTCTTGTCATGAAACCAAGGTTAATGCCTTGATCTTTTACCATGTTTGTCAACCTCACCCTTCTCTCTATAAATACATGACTTTGCAAGCCTAAAAGTAAACGCAGAATCTGCCTAGACAAGCTCTACCAAATTTCACCAAAAATATCAAAGTTATAAAATTCAAAAACCCAACTTCTATCCATCCTCGATCTAAACCAATCACGTTTTCGTTTTCCTAAGAGTCCCAGGGGCTCATACCATCCATTATTCAAGCCTAAAGCACGCCCAAGATAGCCACACCGAGCCCATCGATTTTTTGGTAAACTTTTGGATCTCAAACTCTTTAATTACATGATTTAAATTGGTTTTACGCACATATTCATGTTGTTATTGATGATTGGAGTAGATCTAATAAGCTACATGCGAGATTAGGTGCTTTAATCCCATAACACCATGGTTAGGGCTCAAGCATATTTGAGCTTCGTATTTAGTGATGCAAGAACTTTCAGTCCAAATCGAGGCCAGATTTGAACTCAGGGGATGATTTTACATGGTATATACCTCTTAGTTTTCCATGAATCTAACATTTTCGCAGGTTTTTGATTTTTGTTTGGTTGGAGAAGACGACCATAGTTTGACTCCGGTATCTCTGACTTCTATTGACTCCGGAGAGGCTTGCATGGACAAAAGCCATATTCTAATTGGCCCATTTAAATCCATCTGGCGCGTGCGTTTTGAATTTCAAATATATGATTAAAATTTATTTTATATTATTTTTTTATTGTATCTAACGAATAAATAGAATGGTCCAGCGGTAAGGTTCATGCGCTTAAGTCACTCCCTCTCTAGGTCTTGGGTTCGATCCCCAGGTTTTGAGTTTTTTCTTTTTTTTTTTCCGAATATTTTCTTTGTAGATCCGGGCCTTGTGAATTGGGCTTGGCTTGGTTTGTTTATTTGCACCCCTTACTTTTGTTTAGTAGCGCCTGGACTTCTTATTAGGCTTGGGGAAATTTGTGAAGTACACCCCCTGATTACTTGTTGCAGCATAGCCCATCCTTTTCTATTTTGTTTTGCTTAATTCATTTTCTTTTATTAATTATTTTCTTTTAATCATAAAAATAAAATAAAAAATCACAAAAAATATTAGATTCAGGTTTTATTAATTAAATTAATTTCAATTAATTATTTTATTCACTTTTTTTATTAACTAATTAGGATTAGTGTTTTCCTTAGTTTAATTTAACTTAATTATTTATTTTTCTAAATAAAAAGTGCAAAAATAACAAAAATAAATTCTTTTATCACTTAGAAATTTATAGGGCTTTATCTTCCGCGCGTTTATTTTATTCGCATTATTTTCATAATTATGTAACTGTACAAAGGTTTGTAATAGTTAAAATTAGGACTCTTTACATTTTTCTTTCCCCATTTTGGTTTGTATTTCCCCAATCCTGAAGCGATGTAATAGCTTAGACTTTACTTTCTGCATTTTTATTTTTTCTGCCATATGTATACATTTTACTGCTAGAACACCTAATATCCAAGATAAACGTAACTGAAACACAACACACTTCGCACACACGCACCTCTAGGGTATGCCTCACTTGTTGCCTCGGATAAACAACAGTCATGTCCCTCGAACATGGGATGCTTTAGCAATGTCCCTCAATACAAAGATCATACTCCCTCAATGACACTTCGATATTTCCTTTCGGTAAATTATCTAGTCCCTTACAATAAATTGCTAAAGCGTCCTAGAAGTTACCACTATGATTGTACGATGTCCCGTGCCTGTCCCTCAAAACATCCATGGACAGGGCTACCTACTGACTAATAGTAGATAACATTGTCTAAAGGAAAATAGGAAAAGAACAAAGACCATTCGAGTAGGTAGACCGTTCATAGTTGCTTTCTCACAAAAACCAACAAATTTTTTTTTCACACATACACAAACTCTTCTCTAAAATATTTTAAAAGACAAAATACTTTGTATACGTTCTCAACGATATGAGAAACATTATAATGTTTTCCGCACTAAGGCATCTTTTAAAAAAATATTTTCAAACACATAACACAAAGCATTTTCAAAGTGAGCTGGCTACTAAGAGCCCATAGATAACTACAGATGAAAAGGGTGCTAACACCTTCCATTTTCATAACCTACCCCCCGAACTCAAAATCTTTAAAAGGTCTTTCCTGTTCTTTTCACCCTTTCCTTTGTTGGATAAAAGAAAAGTCGGTGGAGACTCTAGTTATCCATAACATTTGCGATTAAAATGCAAAACCAGTAAAGTCGGTTCTCCCACCGTATCACACATAACGTCAAGAAAATGTCTTACATACAACGACTTCCAATATGGCAATTCAAAAAAATTGACCTCTTCATCCACCCGCCTTTGACAAGCGTATATGCAAAAGACTTCCCAAACTGAGTACTCATATCTTTCACCTTTTCAAAAATTTGGTCACGTATTAACCTAGGTGGAGCTCTATCATGTTCTGGATTTCCATTGAATGCCTTTCTCTATCTACGATAGTGATGATTTGAATTTAATAATATACGATGATCGATAAATACATCCTTTTGACAAAATTCCAATCACTGCCAATTAGTGTTTTCTTCACAAATAGGACATGGTTTTTTACCTTTAATGTTATACCCTGATAGATTTCCGTATGCGGAAAATTATTAATTGTGCCAAATAATATCTCCCTCAAATTGAAACTTTCTTTCTTCAATCCATCATAAACCTCCACACCGTTCTCCCATAAAATTGTTAAATCTTCAATTAAAGTGTCAAGTATACGTCTATGTCATTCCCTGGTTGTTTAGGTCCAAAAATTAACATAGATAACATCATGTACTTGCGCTTCATACATAGCCATGGAGGTAGGTTATAAATCATAATAATCACAGGCCATGTGGTATGTGAGAAACTTTGAAGACCATGTGGGTTCATTCCATCAGTAGATAATGTCAAGCAAAGGTTTCTTGCTTCTCCTTCAAAATCAGGATAATCATTATTAATTTTCAATCTCTATGGTGAATCTTCCGGATGTCTAAACTTTCCATCAAAAACTCTTTCATTTGCATGCCAAGTCAAGTGTCTTGCATCGGTTTCACTACGAAACATGCATTTAAATCTCGGAATTATAGGAAAATACCATAAAAAATTTGTTGAAGACAATTTTTTCTTATATCGAGATAAACCATATTTAGGACACTCATTTAACGATTCATATTCATTTCATAACAAAATGCAATCATTTGGACAAACATGTATCTTATCATAGCTCATGCCAATAGAGCACAACATTTTTTTGGCCTCATAGGTTCGATTAGGAAGAAATTTATCCTCTGAAAGCATATCTTTCATAAGAACTAATAACTCTGAAACATTTATCTGACCTTCCATTTCCCTCCTTTAAGTTGTACAACTTTAATACCACAGACAATCTTGTGAATTTAGTGAAAACTTAATAAAACAGTTTCTCTACATCACTTACCAACCTCTCAAAGATTTTGGGACAATCCTGAAGATCTTCTTCAAGTGCTTCTGCAATCTCTTCGACACAATCACGATCGTATGTATCTGTGCCATTGTCGTCTGAAGCATATGTCGTACTATCCCCCGATTCAACATTCCAGTTACTTTTCTCAGCATGAAATATCCAACATGTATAACTTCGATCAATTACATGCCTCAGTAAATGGGAATCCAACCCAACTGCGTCAACCCGACCCCCATAACAATAACCCAAGCAAGTACATTTCATACAACTGGGGTTTTCGACATGTTCAAAAACAAACGTAACAAACTCTAATACCCCGTTCTCGTACTATTTTGATAATCGATTGGAACACATCTATTTTTTATCGATGGTTTTACTACTAAGTAATCTAAACAAAAACACTATAATTAATCACGCAACTATAAAAAAAGTACAAATAATTACCTGCAGAGAAGTCAGCAACTTTTGGAAGAATGCAATGTAAGTTTCTTGGTACAGTCAAAATTTCAATCTTCACAAGAGAAATCGAAAATTGTGACAGTGGCTATGATATCGGGCAGCAACTACACATAAAAAATTAGGTTCACTAACAACATTTCAAACGTGTTTAAAGTAAAACGGGAAAGTAACCAATGTTACAACCAAAATTATCATTTGAAACCAAACATTATAACACAAAAGATGTTATCAAAACCTTCAAAAATGACTCAAACAAAATGAAATATACACCCACCACATAGGAAACCACAAAGTAACCAACCATGTTTATTCTCTTTCATATCAGTATAATAAATAATCTCCACAAATAACTAATCAATTATAATTACTTTCAAAACTCAAAATAATAACATGCTACAATTATTTTTCGTTACCAGGCGAGCATGAATTTTCTTTCTACAGTGTCACTAGATTGACTTTAGAAATTGAGGATATACTAACACACTATGAATTAACAGTATAAGAATTCATTAAATATACCAAACATGAGTCAATAAAACTTATGTCTTCTTACGCCTGTCAATTTCTTTTAACAATAGCGTAACAGAAACAAACATATAAAGAGTATACTAAATCGTGTTGAAATGAAGCATATAATTTAAAATCAAATCACAAAGTTTCTATCAACAACAACTAAGCCAAAGTAAACAGTCCCCTTCCCAGCTCCTTCACTCTACAATTCCTTAACTTTCCAGGATATAAACTCTGAGTTAGGTTTGAGCACTTGTAAAATCAATCGCTCAACACATTTAAAGGTTATAGATACTAGTCGACACACAACTTCTACCAAAATGTACAATCCAAACTCTACAGTACAATTCGACTACAACCCAAAGCAAGAGATGCAGACCAAAAATCTACCCGGCTTGTTATTATGAAGGTAAGTCAAAGAATAGCACAATTAATGAAAAACAAAGAAATGGAAAGAATATTTTTTATTGAAAGAATAAATGTGAAAATAAAAAGAGAATAGTGACTCTTTGTCCCCAAGGGTATCTATTGTACGGTGAGTCTGCAAGAATTGCATATTACTTTTATGTGATTACAGGAACAAGTAGCGCTGGACTTGTAGCTGCCATATATTTGAGGAAAAGAAAAGAGAACTTCCAAGTTATGACTCGTTCAACGTTACTCCGATGCTAGGTATGACGATCCTACGATGCTAGGTCCGACAGTTCTCCGATGCTAATGACGAAACAATAGAGATTCACATTGAAGTTATGAATCGTTCTTGCAAGTTAATGAATGAAGGTCGCAGAGAAATTGGAGAGAATGCTTGAAATAGAGATTCGTGCTACAGAGAAATTTGTTTTGAGAGAATAAAGAAAACCTTTGAGTTTTAGGGTTTTCGTTTTTTTAATTTAGAAATAAGAAATTAATGAACTTAGATAGCGCTTCGTAGAAAGCACTTTCAAATGTATTACCTTTAGCAATACTTTTTCATTAAAAAGCGCTTTCCGATGTATGCCCTATAGCAGCGCTTATATGATGCGGTTTCTAAACACATCCTTTAGCAGCAATTTATGGGTATGTATGCCCTTAAGCAGCTCTTCTTAAAAGCGCTTTCTAAAGTAGGCCTTTAACAGAACTTTTTTCTCAAATTTCTTTTAAAGCTATAGCAGCGCTTTCTAACGTAAGCCTTTAGCAGTGCTTTAGGCCTATAACAACGCTTTCTATTATTGGGCCTATAGAAGTGATTTGAATTTAGGCAAAGTTTTCTTGAATTATTTTTTTAATTTCAATTTTAATTGACCTTAGGCAGCGCTTTCAAAAAACACTTCCTAAAGTGTGGCTTAGGCAATGCTTCTTCTTAACTTTAGGCAATGTTTTTTTATAAAGCGTTGTCTAATGTATATAGTTTTAAAATTTAAAATTTTATCGCGAAATATAACATCGCTTTGGTTTAGAAGCATTGTCTAAAGTGCGCTGCCTAAAAGCAGTTTTGACATAGTGATATCATGTCCTGAAGCACCATGATGAAAAGCACAAACAACATAAACCCTATACCACCAAGGAAGTTTCTCAAGAACGACAGGGATCAAGTGGGTTCCTTAAACGATTTCTTATCCTTCTAAGAAATATCCCTAAGTTGATTACAGTCAGGCTCCATGTCCACATTGTACTTATATTGTCTGACAAATGCTTCTCCCATATAATTGAAAGTTCAAATATTGGTGCTATCCAGACCCATGTACCACTTTAGTGCAACTCAGGTAAAACTATCTTGAAAATAATGAATCAGCAGACGTTGATCATCAATATGGGTTAACATTTTCCTGACATACATAACAAGGTGACTCCGTGGACAAGATTTTCCCTTAAACTTATCGAATTCAAGAACTTTAAACTTGCTTGGTACCTTGACTTTAGGGACATAGAAAAAATCACTGACATTCTTCTTAAAGAGCTCTTTCTCATAGAGAGCCTTCATTTCTTTATGTAATTTCTGGAACTGGTCCTAAATATCATTCATACGATCACAAAATTCTAAGCTCTCACTTGGTGCAACAACATGATAAATTTGTTCATCAACATGAGGAGTAGTGTACACAATAGGGGGTGTAGTAACCATGACTAGTTGCATTAGAGGAGGAACCTATACAGCAGGATTATAGCCTTCAGGAGTAAAATTCTCTAGCATTCCCAAATGATATCCATGAGGCATCTGGTGGCGAGTAGCAGCACTAACGAAAATAACATGAACTGGAGTAGAAACAGTCTCTGAGATCATAGTAACCTGAGATTTCCATGAAGCTTGAACCTGAGCTTGAGGAGGTGGTGGAGCATGGGTTTGGGCAGTAACAAGAGCTTCAACTAGTGCGGTGAGATGCTTCATACATGTTCGTAAAGTGGTAACTTCTTCCATGAGCTCTCTGTTTTCCTATTTAATGTTCTCCATTATTCTTATATCATTTGCACGAGTGTTGTACGAATGAGACAATTTGACTGAATGAAGAAGAGCAATAGATCATACTCCAACAAACTCTTGGAAGAAAGAACAAAATGTTGAATGATGCATGATATGCAATGCATATGGTTGTTTAAATTTTTTTAACACGTTTCAAGGAACTTTAATACCCTTCTAAGATCCAAATATATGAAGAATGTCAGAATAATCTTGAGATGGTGAAATGCTTGAGGAAAATAAATCCTCTTGCACTCTTATTTTCTTGCTAGCATGATCTTTTTCATCCTTTTGTTTTAAGTTTTACTAAAGTTATGCATTCTCCATAATTACAATCTGGTACTTGTTCTTACAAGCATCTTTTTCTTGTTGCATCTTGGTCAAGGCAATCTTAAATTTTTTGACATCATTTAGAAAAACAGAAGTAGGCTCTACAGCAGGTGTATGAAAAGGCTCTTGGAAAGGGTAAGGCATCTTAAAATCATTTTATCTTGCTTTCACCAGTTGAAGATAAGGTTCCAAAGAAACACAATCTTCTTTGCCTAATACTCCTCTTCCTTTTCTATGGATATGATGTCAAGTGTGACTAATACTTTATTTGAATGCTTTGTTATCTTCACCCTCTTTAAGAAAGTAACCACTTAACAAAATTTGGTTTCGTTTGTCTCTCATCGTAAATACAAGTTGACGATGTGCCAAAATCGGATTATAGTTAATGCCCCCGTTTGTACCAAGAAATGGCACGTTACACTACAAGAAAATTAGGATTTTACGACACAAAAATTGCGACAGTTACTTAATAACCGTCGTAATTCTAATATAGGGACCCATGTCACGACGGTATACACCTACCGCCCTAAAATGAATGTTGCGACGGTTAAGAAACCGTCCTAAAATAGACATCACGACGGTAAAACAACCGTCGCCCCCCTAAACCTTTAAAAAACATGCAAAAGTTATGAAAGGGCACGACGGTAACCACACCCGTCGTCCCCCTAAATCCTTTACCCCGCTTCGTCTATTACGCTTTACTGCAATTTAAACCCAACTATTTCAAACCCAATAACACCGAACTTCACTCCATCATTTCCTGCATCACCTTCACCCCCCATGTTACTTACCGTGTTCTTTCAGACCCTATTCTCCAACCGCATTCCTGTTTATCCTTTTTCCACTTCCTCAAAACCCATCATTCCAACCATTCACTCAAACCTGACCTCAAGGCCCATTTGATTCTCTTTTCTAGACTCTTTAAAGCTCGCAAATTCTCCACCATCAAGACTATTCTGAATTCCGTTGTTACTGATTCCCAATTTCGCTCCCCAGTTTCGGGGGTCGTTGATTTGCTTGATGAATTTGAGTTTCATTTTGTTGACAAGCTTTGTGATATGTTGTTTAGGGTTTGTTCTGATAATAGGTTGTTTCCAGAGGTGGTTAGGGTTTTTGATTATGTGGAGGAAAAGGGGTTCGTGATAGAGGAGAGGTCTTGTTTTGTGCTTTTGCTTGCTTTGAAGAGATGTGGTGAGATTGAGTTGTGTCTTAGATTCTTCCGTCGGATGGTTGAGTCTAATGGAATTGAAATTAGGGTTCAGTCTTTGACACTTGTGATTGATGGCTTGTGTAAGAGAGGAGAGGTTGAGAAAGCTAAGGAGTTGATGGATGAGATGGTCACTAAAAGCATTGTGAAACCGACTGTGTTTACTTACAATACGTTGTTGAATGCGTATGTTGGAAGAAAGGATCGAAGTGGAGTTGGTGAGATACTGAGGTTGATGGAGAAGGAGCCGGTTGTTTTTAGTGTGGCGACTTATAGTATTTTGATTCAGTGGTATTCTAGTTCTTGTGATATTGGGGAAGTGGAGAAGATATTCGAGGAAATGCGTGAAAGAAAAATAGAAATTGATGTTTATGTTTATTCGTCCATGATAAGTTGGAATTGTAGGTTGGGAAATATGAAAAGGGCATTTGCGTTCTTTGATGGCTGAATTTGTAGGATGTCTGCAGAATTTTTCTGCATTTCTGACATGAAGTTTGCATGTTTTGTTATTTACAATTCTACTCTCCTCTTTCTCTTTTGATGTGTCAAAACAGGTAACGATGTTTAAGAAGAATTACGACCATCTTCCAAAGGACACATATTTTGGCACATACAAAGATTCTGTGCGCGGAAATCCGAACTATTTCCTGACTTACGGAAATGGAAAATCAGTTGCACGGGTACAAGATCACCTTCGGCCTAACGGTGCACACAGATGGCACAATTATATGAAAACCCCAAAGTATAATACATCATCAATAAATACAACATTTTTGTGTGCATGATCATTTTTGCTGTTTTACATTACACATACGCCAAATTCTCTGATTAACTTCTAGACGTGATCGTTGTGGTTGCAAACCTACCAAAGAAGATGTCAAAAGATGCTTCATGTTGGAATTTGACAGATCTGTAAGTTTCAGTTTTTAAGTTTTTCGATTCTAGGTATTTATCATTGCTTTCATTTATGCTAAGTAGACCTTATTATCAATTTCAGGCATTCATCATTGCTTCAACAGCAACTGAAGAAGAAATGTTGAAGTGGTATGCTACCTTCAATTTATATTCATTTATACTCTCCTACATAATTTAACCATTATTTTATCGATCTTCGAGAAACATTTGATCTTTTTTCTTGTTCCAGGTATAATGAGCATGTTGTGTGGGGTGATAAAGAGTTGAAGATAAAACTGTTGAGGAAAGGAATATTGACCCGCATATACGCTCCCACGGTCAGTGATAAGTTAGTTAAAGTTGTTCCAATCAATGTAGTCAAGCACGAGATCTTAAGTAGGATTGGTTATAGGAGCGTTATAGAGCTATAACATAGCTGTATTTAAACAAATCGCTATTGTTCTGCGATTATCTAATGCAAAATATTGTCAAATAGCAGACATAACAGCGCTTGCGCTATAGCAGTGCGGTATTGTGGAATTTGAACAAACTGCTAATCTGTGATCCGCTATTGACAACAGTGTGCTAGAGATAGAGGTGTTGCTATATCTATTTCTACATATTATACATTTCTTGATGATCTTGTCTCCAGGTCATAATACAAAGTTTGAGGGAATCCGGAGTATTCAGCTCCATCATTGCATCGGCGCCAACACTTTCCAAAGACAAGTTCTTGCATTCAATTGATAGTAGCAATTCAACAAGAGCTGTTGCCTCTATATTCCACTCATCCAGAAAAGTTGGAAGAATCAAAGAATCTCAAGCAACTGCAAGGAGGATTCTGGATCTTGAATCTTCTGTATTTCAAGAATCGGCCGTACCACCGGAGTCTCCTCCGGGTGTAGTAGAAGATAGTAACCTCATTTCACACTCATGATCAATTTCAGGACCGTCCTTTCTTCTCCTTCCATACTCCATAGGTTGATATGTCATATCTTGTTTCTGTATAGAGTGCTATCATTGAATTCTATTTTGTGCTTTTTCCCCTTCATATTTGTTGATAGGATAATAGTGTTTTATCTCACATGCTATTGATTATATGTTATGAGACTTGTGCTAATGTATGAAGATATTAAACAACAGTCATAATCTAAAATATTTGTTTATTGTTTTATTGTTTACTTGGTGCAAATATTAATGTACATTTTACTTAAATATCTCTTTTATTTAACCTTCAATATTATTAAGGTGGAAAACCCAGAAAGCTATTCGGGTCATGGAGATTTTGGAAAAGCACGGCCAGGCTGATGTTTTTGCGTATGAAGCACTTTTAAATGGGTACTGTAAAGCTGATATAGTTGATGCTGCCAATAAGGTGCTTTTCATACAACATCAGTTTATGTGTATCTATGTTTATGTTGTTGATTAGCGGTCAGTCTGCTCTTGATATTGTAGATGAGGATTGCTTTGTTCTATATCATACAACATCAGTTTATGTGTATCTATGTTTATGTTGTTGATTATATATTACTTGTTTACATGGAGGTTCTGATATCTCAAGGTTAAAGATTATATTGAGTTTGTATTGTCATGTGATTTAGGAATGCCTCTGCACTATGGGAGTTCTATTTAACTACTACTGCACTTTACTTTGTAACTTCCATTTTATAAGATTTGTGAATCATCCCAATTTCGTTCAAGGTTTTTTATGCACACCTTACTTAGACTGAATAGCACATTCATTATTACTGTGACTTTTTTCAAGAAGATGATGACAACTAAAGCATTCATATGTTACATTTTTTGAAGTTGGTGTTTGGGTTTTTCTCATCTATTACATAATAGGATTCAATCCAAAGTTGGGAGGTAAAAAACCTTATGTGCAACATGTCAATATACTAGTTCTAAATTTTAAAATACAATCGAGCCATGGTCCTTTTGAAGTGCGTCAGTACTGTGTTGAAGTCTTAAAGACATCAAAAACCATGACAAAATGATACAGTGGTGAATGAATTCCTTAGAGATATTTGGCACCATGTAATCTTTTATACTTGCAACTTTAGAAGTGTTTTACTTTTAGTAATATTGAAGGCCTAATTACTCTCAAGTTTTGGAATCTCTTGGACTCTTCACAGATTCTTATCGACATTGGATAGGGGTTGGTGCATTGATAATATTTAAGTTTCTTTAGAACATTATATTTACTGGTGTTGTTGTTTCTAAATCTATTATAATCTCTTTAGTAACTGCTACTGATGTTGTTATTGGTGAAGCAACTGTGATTGTGATTGGAAACAATGTTACAATTTTGTATGATGCATCTAAGGTGTTTGATGAAATTTCCGATAGAACTTTGATCTTAAAAGTTTCTGGTTTGTTAAGAGGGGGTTTAAATATTGGTGAAGTGGGCTGTCCTCCAGATGCAATTTCTTATAATAATAACTACGCCAATGTGCAGCTTATTCTAGAGGTATGTGATGTCGACTTCATGAGATTACTGCAGCTTATTTATTCTTGTCATTTAAATGATTTCAGTGCTTATGTAATTGTGATTATTTTGATCTGCATAACTTGTTAATTTTGCTGACGGCAATGCAATGTGTTTTCCAGATTGCCGAGATAACTCATGTTGATGCGGTATGGCCTGGTTGGGGTCATGCATCAGAGAATCCTGAGCTACCAGATGCATTAAAAGCAAAAGGAATTGTATTTCTTGGGCCTCCTGCAGTATCTATGGGGGCATTGGGAGATAAAATTGGTTCATCGTTGATCGAGCCGGCATCTTGACGATCTCTCTTGCTTCTAAATAGAGTCGGCATCTTGAAGTCCAACTGATTTGTGATCAGTACGGAAATGTTGCAGCTTTACACAGCCGTGATTGCAGTGTTCAACGAAGGCATCAAAAGGTATGAAAATTTTCTGTTACTAGTTACTACACCAAATTGTCACGATGGAATGAATCTCGGTAATGACATAATCAATCATCTGGAACAGATTATTGAGGAGGGTCCGATTACTGTAGCACCCCCAGACTCCAAGATCTCATCAATTAGCCTATTGGAGATAATGTGAATACAACAATTGCAGACTTAATTAATGATGATGGAAATTGGAATTGAAGCCATTTAAGGAACATGTTCAGTCGGAAGTTTTTGGATATAATGCTTGTAATACCTCCACCAAGAACAAGGATATAGAGGATCATTGGAAAGGCATTTGGAATCTGAGTGTTACTAAAAGAATAAGGGTTTTTGTGTGGATGATATATCATAATGGAATCAAAACCAACCAATATCTAAACCACTTGAATCTTCCAGATAATTTGTGTGATTACTGTGATGGAAAATGTAGTAGTGTTGTAGCTGAGCTTTGGTGAGTAATGGAAGGCATTGATTTAGCTCGCACAAGGGCATAGAGAAGACTGATGGTGCAAGTAGACATCAACCAAGTTTTTGAAGCTCTCACAATGAGCTTAGTCGAGAAAGGTCTAGGTTTAAATCTGATTCCTAAAATCCAGGAATTTACAAGCACTAATGAAGACATTTCTATCGTCTATATTTATCAGGAATTGAAAAAGTGTGTCGACGTGCTTCTATATGAAGAATGTCCTCAATTTATGTATCATACATATCTAAAGAACTTGAGACGCCTTGATACATATCCAAATTTGATTAGGTTTCTCCTTAGCGGAAAGTGAATTTTATTTTATTGGAGATTTTGTTGTAGTTGATTTTTCTGTACCTTATAACTTTTCATACAATTGGAGTTTGATAATATTTGAATTTTTCTTGTTTATTGGTAAAATTTGCACTTCTTTTTACCTTTGATCACATTTTTTTGATATTATTGATGATTATTTGATATTAAATGTTTTTATTGTAATTAACTTTATTATGTTGAAAAGTGATAGAAAATAAAATAAAAATACTATAAATAAAAAATATTAAAGTAAATAATAATTTAAATATAATAGTAAAATATTATAGTAAAATAATATTATATTTAAAATTATTTTACTAAATAATAATTTAAATAAAAATATTATTTGAAATTTATAAATCAGATTACGACGGTTAAAACCGCCGCAATTTCTAACCTACGGCGGTAGAATAACCGTCGCAAACAACAACAAAAACAAAAAATAAAGTCAAATTCACGACGGTATATAACCGTCGCTATCTGTTGTGCGTGACAGTTTTGCAACCGTCGCGAAATAGGCTGGGGACGCACGATTCTGCGACGGTACTTCTACCGTCGTAGATTGTAAATTGCGACGGTTTTAACCGTCGTAATCAGCCAAAATAACCGTCCCAATCTATCATTTTTCTTGTAGTGTTAGGAAACTCCCAATATGCCAAAACTGCTTTTAGGAAGCACATTTTAGACAGCGCTTCTAAACCAAAGTGCTTCTATATGTCGCGATAAAATTTTAATTTTTAAAACTATATACATTAGACATCTCTTTACAAAAAAACGCTGCCTAAAGTTAAAAAGAAGCGCTGCCTAAGCCAGACTTTATGCAGCGCTTTATGAAAGTGTTGCCTAAGGTCGATTAAAATTGAAATAAAAAATAAAATTCTAGAAAGCGTTATCTAAATTCAAAGCGCTTCTATAGACCCAACAGTAGAAACCGTTGTCATAGGCACAAAGCGCTGGTAAAGGCTTAAGTTAGCAAATATTGTTATAACTTTAAAAGAAATTTGAGAAAAAACATTGTTAAAGGCCTACTTTATAAAGAACTTTTAAGAAGCACTTCTTAAGGCCATACATACCCACAAAGCGCTGCTAAAGGATGTGTTTCGAAAGGGCATCATATAAGCGCTGTTATAGGACATACTTCAGAAAGTACTTTTTAATGAAAAAGAGCTGCTAAATGTAATACATCAGAAAGCGCTTTCTACGAAGCGCTACCTAAGGTCATTAATTTGTTATTTCTAAATTAAAAAAACGAAACCCCTAAAACTCAAAGGTTTTCGTTATTCTCTCAAAACAGATTTCTCTGTAACGTGAATCTCTATTTCGAACATTCTCTCAAATTTCTCTGCAACCTTCTTTCATTAACTTGCATGAACGATTCATAAATTCAACGCGAATATCTATTATTATGTCATCAGCATCTGAGAACCATCGGTCCTAGCATCAGAGAACCGTCGAAACTAGCATCGGAGAACCGTCAGACGATTCATAACTTGTAAGTTCTCTTTTCTTTTCTTCAAAGATATGGCAGTTACAAGGCCACCTATACTTGTTCCTGTAATCACATCAAAGTAATCTGCAAGTCTTGCAGATTTATCGTTCAATAGATACCCTTGGGGACAAAGAGTCACTTGTCTCTTTTTCTTATCACATTTATTCTTTTAATTAAAAAATTCTTTCCAATTGGGTCGGCATCTCTTGCTTGGGATTGTAGTCAAATTGTACTGTAGAATTTGGATTGTACATTTTGGTAGAAGTTTTGCGTCGACTAGTATCTATAACCTTTAAATGTGTTGAGCGAATGATTTTTCATGTGTTTAAACCTAAGTCAGAGTTTATATCTTGGAATGTTTTCTTTGAGCTTGGTTGTTGTTGATATAAACTTTTTTATTTGCGTTTAAATTATATGCTCCATTTGAACACAATTTAGTATACTCCTTATATGTTTGTTTCTGTTAAACTATTGTTAAAAGAAATTGATAGGTGTATGAAGACATAAGTTTTATTGACTCATGTTTGGCATATTTAATGAATTCTTATACTGTTAATTCATAGTGTGTTAGTATATCCTCAATTTCTAAAATCAAGCTAGTGACACTGTAGAAAGAAAATTCACGCTCGCCTGGTAACAAAAAATAATTGTAGTGCGTTATTATTTTGAGTTTGAAAATTAATTATAATTGATTATTATTTGTGAAGAGTATTTAGTATTTTGATATGAAAGAGAATAAACATGGTTGGTTACTTTGTGGTTTCCTATGCGGCGGGTGTATAATTCATTTTGTTTGAGTCATTTTAGAAAGTTTTGATAACATCTTTTGTGTTATATAGTTTGGTTTCAAATGATAATTTTAGTTGTAACATTGGTTGATTCCTATTTTATTTTAAACATTTTTGAAATGTAATTAGTGAACCTAATTTTTTATGTGTAGTAGCTTCTTAATTTCATAGCCGCTTTCACAATTTTTGATTCTCTTGTGATGATTGAAATTCTGATCGTACCAAGAAACTTACACTGTAAGGTTCCAGAAGTTGCTGACTTCTCTACAGGTAATTAGTTGTTCTTTTGTTATTGCTGCATGATTAATTATAGTGTTTTTGTTTAACTTACTTAGTAGTAAAACCATGGATAAAAAATGGATTTCTTCCAATCGATTGTCAAAGGAGTACGAGAATGAGGTATTAGAGTTCGTTAAGTTTTCAATTGAACATGCCGAAAACCCCAGTCAAATGAAATGTCCTTGCTTGGGTTGTTATTATGGGGGTCGGGTTGACGCAGTTGGGTTTGAATCAAATTCACTGAGGAACGAAATTGATCGAAGTTGTACATGTTGAATATTTCATGGTTAGAAAAGTAATGGGAATGTTGAACTGGGTGATAGTACGACATATGCTTCAGCCTACAATGACACAGATACATACGATTGTGATCGTGTGGAAGAGATTGCAGAAGCACTTGAAGAAGATCTTCAGGATTTCCCCAAATTGTTTGAGAGGTTGGTAAGCGATGCAGAGAAACTGTTGTATAAAGGTTGCACTAAATTCACAAGACTGTCTGCGGTATTTAAGTTGTACAACTTAAAGGTGGGCAATGGATGGTCGGATAAAAGTTTCACAGAGTTATTAGTCCTTATGAAAGATATGGTTCTGGAGGATAATGTTCTTCCTAATCGAACCTATGAGGCCAAAAAAATGTTGTGCTCTATTGGCATGAGCTATGATAATATACATGCTTGTCCAAATGATTGTATTTTGTTTTGAAACGAATATCCATTTTTAAATTAGTGTCTTAAATGCGGTTTATCTGGATATAAGAAAAAATTGTCTCTAGAAAAAGTCTTATGGTATTTTCCTATAATTCTGATATTTATACGCATGTTTCGTAGTGAAATCGATGCAAGAAACTTGACATGGCATGCATATGAAAGAATTTTTGATGGAAAGTTTCGACATCTGGAAGATTCACCACAGTGGTCGAAAATTGATAATGATTATCCTAATTTTGGAGGAGAAGCAAGAAACCTTCTCTTGGCATTATCTACTGATGGAATGAATCCTGATGGTATTCAAAGTATCTCAGATACCACATGGCCTGTGATATTTATGATTTATAACATACCTTTATGGATATGTATGAAGAGAAAGTACAAGATGTTATCTATGTTAATTTCTGAACCTAAACAACAAGGGAATGACATAGACGTATAATTGAAACCTTTAACCAAAGATTTAAAGATTTTATGGGAGAACGGTGTTAAGGTTTATGATGGATATATGAAAGAAAGTTTAAATTTGAGGGTGATGCTGTTTGGCACAATTAATGATTTTCTGGCATACGGAAATCTATCAGGGTATAACATTAAAGGTAAAAAAGCATGTCCTATTTGTGAATAAAACACTAATTGGAAGCGATTTAAATTTGGTCAAAAGAATGTATTTCTCAGTCATCGTAGATTCTTAAATTCAAATCATCATTGTCGTGGGTGGAGAAAGCCATTCAATGAAAATCCAAAACATGATAGAGCTCAACTTACATTGACAGGTGACCAGATTTTTGAAAATGTGAAAGATATGAGTACTCACTTTGGCATGCCTTTTGCATATACGCTTGTCAAAGGCGGGTGGAAGAAGAGGTAAATTTTTTTGAATTGCCATATTGGAAGTCGTTGTATGTAATACATTTTCTTGATGTTATGCATATTGAAAAAATGTATTTGAAAGTGTTATTGGTACGTTACTCAATATAGAAGGAAAGTATAAGGATAGCCTTAAAGAAAGAAAAGACTTGATACAAATAGGAATAAGAACTGAATTATGACTCATTGAGAAAGGAACACGAACATATTTGTCGCCTGATACTTATACTTTATCTAGAAAGGAGAAAAATATATTGTGTAAGTTTCTAAGTGAAGTTAAAGTTCTAGAATGTTACTCTTCAGATATTAGAAGACTTGTGTCTATGAAAGACCTCAAGTTAAAGAGTTTAAAGATACATGATTGCCATGTTATAATGGATCATTTTTTACCAATAGGTATACGTTCTATTTTTCCAAAAAAAGTAAGATGCGCCATAACTAAATTGTGTTTTTTCTTCAGGTAAATTTTTAGCAAGGTGGTCGATCCAGAGATCTTACCAATATTGCAAAAAGAAATAATTATTAATTTCCGTGAGCTTGAAATGTATTTTCCTACCTCATTTTTTGACATTACGGTACATCTTGTTGTTCATCTTGTGAAACAGACATAATTGTGTTGACCAGCTTAGATGAGATGGATGTACCCTATTAAGCATTATATGAAAATATTAAAAGGGTATGTGAAAAACCGAAGTCGGTCAGAGGGTTGTATGGTTGAACGATACATTATTGAAGAAGCGGATGAGTTTTATACTGAATATTTGACAAATGTTCAATCCATTGGACTACCCAAATATCATATCTTCGAAAGGAAGGAAGGAAAACATTTAATCGGAAATAAAATTGTGACAGTATCAAGGGTTTAACGGGATCAAGTGTATTTATATGTTCTGCACAATGACAATGAGGTTGAGTTGTATGTTGAAATACACAAGGATATACTCTGGGGTTTAAATTTGAATAGTGAAAATTGGATAGTACGAGAGCGCACTCAAAGTTTTATACAATGGTTCAAGGATCATATTTATTCAACGTTTAATTTAGATCTCGCTTCAATAACAGAAAGGTTGATATGTTTAGCATGTAGTCCGAGTTTGCTCGTGTTTTCTTATAGTGCATACGCAATTAATAGATACACATTTTATACCAAAGAACAAGATGATAAAAGTATTATGCAAAATAGTGGTGTCACAGTTGTATCTGAAGCAATGCACATTTCAAGTATGAATGACTTAAACCCCAAATATGCAAATCTGTCATATTTCAGGGTTATCGAGCATATTTGGGTGTTTGATTATGAGAAGTTTCAGATTTCTATCTTGGGTTTCAAGTGGGTACATAGTAGTGACATACGAATGGATAAGTCGGGATTTTTACATGTTGATCTTAATAGGGTGGGGTACAAAGATGAGCCTCTTATTCTAGCCTCTTAAGCTAAACAAGTGTTCTATGTCACTGATCCGGAAAGTACGAAATGGTCTATAGTGCTTTTATCTAACAACTTGATTGATGATAACAATGTAAATCAAAGTGATATTAATGTTGATAATGAGTCATATGTTAGAGGGAATGGGTTGCATATTCGAAATGATCAAGATAAGTGTGATACGATGGAAAAACTGACTTGGTTGTTTTGCGTTTTATTGCAAATATTGCAGTTAGTAAGAGTCGCCACCGACTTTTCTTTTATCCAAAAGGAAAGGTGAAAAAGCACAGGAAAGACCTTTGAGATTATTTCTTGAGTTCGATGGGTAGATTATGAAAAGGGAAGGTATTAGCACCCTTTTCATCCATGGTTTTCCATGGGCTCTTAGTTACTTGCTAGATCACTTGCTTTTGTTTGAAATTGTGCTTTCCATAGGCAAACTTTGTAATGATTCTCGTTTGTAAGAATGTATAGAAAGATGTTGTTCTTTTGAAAATGTTTCGTTTGAAAGATGTTTTTTTGAAAGTGTTGGTGTTTGTTTTGAAAATAGAAAGGATGTTTTGTTTTGAAAGTGAGCAAGTAACTAGGAACATTTTACCTACTCAAAAGTCTCTCATGTTTATTTCCTCTTTTCTTTGACATTGTTATTTTACCATTGATTTGGTAATTAACCCTATCTTTGGATGTAAACGGGACAGTAATGGGTCATCGTATAACCATGATTAGAAATATTTCAAGGTATCTTAGCATCTTTCTTTAGGGACTAAGATCATTTTGAAAAGGCAACATAGATAGCATCATCGAGGGACTATGATCTTGTAATTTTGCTTGTTTTTGCTAAGATACCTCACATGCATAATATGGCCATTTTTATAAGGCAACCAAGTGGATTTTACCCTAGGGATGCTTGCGTGTAAGTGTGTTAATTTTCATGCTTTGTTTAGTCTTTGATTAGGGTTTGCTACTTGTTAATCTTATCTTCTCATACAAACCCTAATTAGTAGCATTTATATAAAGCGATAAATTGTGAAAAGTAAAATTACTACACTATTACATCATTAGGGGAGGGGTGTGTACAAATTTACAAATGGGGATTGCAAGAAAATTAAACCTAATTATCTATTACAACCATATTGAATATATGTATAATAATTGAATAAATATACAAGGAGATAAATGGAAAAGAGGTGATTTTTTTTATTTTTATTTTATGAAAGGGGCTTTATCCTAATTAAATGAGATGATTAATGAAAAATAAACAAAATTTAAACCTAAATTATTTAGGAGGGAAATTAAGTTAGAAATGTTTTTTAGGATTTTTATGAAAAGGGTTCAAGTTAAATAAAAGTAATATGGAAATTAACTAATTAAAATAATCCTAAGTTCTAAATTAAGCTTAACTAAGAAAATAGATAATTAAACCTATGTCTAATTATTTATTAATAAAAAGGAAATTAATTTATTTAAGAAAGTATTTTTAGTCCTTTTGGTTTTTTTAAGGAAAAATAAAATGTATAAGTATAAATAATAAATAAAATATTTTTTGGATTTTTTTATTAATAAAAATGATAATAATAATAATAATAATAATAGTAATAATAATAAAAATAATAATAATAAAAATATTAAAGAAGAAAAGAAATAAAAAAGACAAAAATAAGAAAAAAGAAAATAATTACAGAAATTTGGGCCAGGGATGCACAAGCAAATCCGAGTTAGTAAAAGAAAAAAACAATAGGCCCAAATGCTGAAAGCCCAGGCGCTGCAAACAAAAAAAAATCAAAGAAGTGAAAAAATGGAAAAAGGTCATGCTGGGGGTTGAACCCAGGACCTAAGGGTGACATGCGCGCGCTTTAACCACTGGGGTGGTGATACATCCATTAACTTGTGTGAAAAGATAAATATATAACACAAAACGCGCCCTGATTACACTTCATCTTCAACCTCCATCCAAAGGACATGTATCTTCTTCATCTTTCAACAAAAATGAAAAGTTCAAAAATGAAAGGTGTGGCATTTCTTTCCACGAATCCAACCATGTAAATAACTTAAGCTAACATTCAAAGATGAATGAAAATTTTTTTGACCCTAATTCAAAACCTAAATATTTCAGAATACTTCAACTCTAAAATTCTCTAAGCTCGGGCCATATAAATGCAAACTATGGATATGTACAACTTCGTGGCAATGGTATCTACATTTTATCTTCACAAAGCAAAATCTAATGATGCATGTATGAAGAGATAGAAGTTTGAAAACTTACCTCTTGCAGTTGGAGTCGTGTATGGAGTTTGAGCAACCTTTGTGATGGCCTGATGATTTCTGTAGCTTGCCTGGACCTCCTTTATTATGTTTCAACTCCTACTTTGCTTTGAGGATAGCTGAAACTCTCAACTCAAGTCAAGTTGCAAGCTTTAAATTTGGAAATGGTGGATGGTGATGGAGGAGTTACAGTCAAGAAACAGGGGTCTGAATCACTTTGATATTATGTATATTAAGTGTTTGGATGGTTAAAACTCAATACACATGAGTGGATTTGGAGATGGCTATGTGAGGTTCAAAACTGTCAAGTTAAGGCAGATTCTGAGTTGCAGAGTGCTTGGGAGTGTTTTGGGGTCTTAACATTCATGTGTTATGTTGCAATAGACTTGTGTATATGTATGGAAAAGATTAGAGATCAAATGCACTCAAGGTTTCTGAGCTCTAGCCTTTTGGCTCTAGGACTTGCTTTTGAAGAAAAGTGAGAAGACAAAACTCAAAGTATTTTAAAAGCATGTTCTAAGCTCAAAGAGGCTTTAGACACTTTGCAATTGGTTTATAGGGTTTGTGTGTGCATAAAGAACAAGTGCAAAGCTCAAGAAGTTTACAATTGCAAAAGTAGTGCTTTATCAAAATGGAAATGACAACTTTGTGCCATAAATGGAAATTTAACTTGGATAAAGGCTCAACTGCTTGGATTAAATATCTATCAGCTCTATAAACCTTTAATTATGGAGTGATAAACAAGTTTGAGGCCTGCAAAGCAAAGATTATGCAGCCTAGGCTTGGATTTGAATTTTTGTTCATCATGAAATGGCTTGTAATTTAAGTTTGAAAACCCTAATTTCATCTCTTCGATTCTCCTTGGTCACAAATGATCTCAAGGATTTCGTGGACATTTTGGAAATCTTTTAATGTTCTCTACAACACCTCTTTGAATCACTTTTGAAAATTCCCTTTGGAACTATATAAAAAAGTGCCATGAAGTTAGGTCAAAATCCTGACCAAAACTACGGCAAAATTTCACTAAGTGTTCAATTTCAAGACCATAACTTTATGAATTAATAACTTGAGATCCAAGAATTTTTAGAAGAAGATGTGTAAAGCAATGTTGTAGATATCATGGAGATCTACAACTTTCATGTTGAAAGTTTCTTTTGAATCATTGCATCATGGTGAAAAATTGGCTTAAAGTTATGAAAAAACATTAAGTTTTAAACACTTAGAAAAATTTCTAAGTTAAAAAACTTTGACTTTTCAAAATGAAATATTGAATTTTTGATTTCTTGATGAATAAGTTTCATATTTTGACATGTTTTGATGAATTGTGATCTTTGACATTGGATTTTGACCAAAAAGTCAAAGTTTGACTTTTCAGTGTATAGTTGACTTTTGATCAGTTGACTGAGAATTCACTATCAATCCAATTGATCTTGAGAAATGTTTTGTTAGAACAAATTTTGAATCTACTACCCTAAGTTTAAGTTTTGATGATAACAAAATGCTAAGATACATTAATTGTATGATTCATGTAAGACACATATGCTATCTAAAATTTACATTCTGTTTTACAGAAACTCTGATGGGTATCAGCATGAGAACATCCTCATCAGCATCAGAAAATTGGATATCAACATCAGCATCAGAAGATGTTATATCAGATACCAGAATCAGAAGATCAACTTGCGCTTATGCTGAAGCTTGATGAACAGATATGCGCTTAACCATCTGAAACTCTGATAAATACAACAACAGTTCATCAGCACCTGAGCAGCGTCAGAATGAGCCAAAGCCAGAACACGCTTAAGTGGCAACGGTACTGTGCATTCAAGATGATTTATTACCAACGGCATCATTCCAGACAAGATCTGCTTAATAAGGAAAGAATGTTATTGGCATTGAAACAGAATTATTACTCCAACATACACTAATTCCAATGCTATATAAACAAGTCAATGAAGATTTAATTGGCTAATGCTCTACAACAATCTACACGTCAAAAGCTATTCGTCATCTTCCTCTCTCTCAGTTTTCTAAAAGCTCTCAAATTCCTTACTCAATTATTTTAGCAATCTAGTTCTCATAAGCTTAAATTGTGTAGTATCACAGTTGTGATAAACAGTTTTGTAGAAAACATTCACACACCTAGATTTCAATTCTTTGTAAGAAAGTATTTCCTTGAGAAACCGGTTTGTGGTTTGCATCAAGAAGGCTTTAGCAGTTGTTAAAGCATATTGTAATATTTAGTTGAATATAGTGGATTAAGACCTCGTTGGAGAGAGGCGAAATCAGCTTGACGGGTGGACTGGAGTAGTTTGAGATCAAACGAACCAGGATAAAAATATCGTGTTGATTGCAATTGATTTCCAGTTTTTACAATTCAACCCCCCTTCTTGTGTTTTTCACTTCTTCAATTGGTATCAGAGCACCTGGTTCTGAGCTAAAACACTTAACCGTGTCAGTATAAGATCCAGCGTCAGAAAAACACAATGGCAGGAACTTATCAACACACCAGCAATGACAACAATGAAGACATAGACAAATTCAGCGGCAAACCTCCAGTCTTTGATGGAGAAAATTTTGATTACTGGAAAGACAGAATTGAAAGCTTCTTTCTGGCACATGATGCTGATCTGTGGGACATGGTGACAGATGGATACACGCACCCAGTGAATGCAAGCGGTCAGAATATTGACAGGAAAGCAATGTGTGACCAACAAAAGCGTGACTTCGAAAATCACCACAAGGCCAGAACCATTCTTCTCAGCGCCATCTCTTATGCTGAATATGAAAAGATCTCCAACAGAGACACAACAAAGAACATGTTTGACTCACTCAGAATGACGCATGAAGGCAACATTCAGGTCAAAGAAACTAAAGCTCTTGCGCTCATTCAGAAGTATGAGGCATTTAAAATGGAAGAAAGTGAATCCATTGAAACAATGTTCTCAAGATTCCAAATTCTGGTGACTGGTCTCAAGGTTCTGGACAAAGGATACTCTACTGCTGATCACGTCAAGAAGATCATCAGAAGCTTACCAAAGCAGTGGAGGCCAATGGTTACAGCTCTGAAGCTAGCAAAAGATCTCAACAAAATTTCTCTGGAGGAACTTATCAGCTCCCTCAGAAGTCATGAGATAGATCTAGAAGCTGATGAACCTCAGAAGCAAGGTAAGCCTTTAGCATTAAAATCTAACAAAAAATCTGAGTCTAAAGTTTTGCAGGCAGTTGAAGAAACATCTGATGGATCCTCATCAGAAGAAGACGAACTTTCTCTCCTCTCCAGAAGAGTGAACCAACTGTGGAAGCAGAGGCAAAGGAAGTTCAGGAATCCCAGAAGATCTGATCAGAACAAGTCTTCTTCCAGATACAGAAGGACAGATTCTTCCTCTGGATACAGAAGATCTGAAGGCTCCTCAGGAAGCAGAAAGCCAAACACCAAGGACATCATCTGCTATGAGTGCAATGAGCAAGGACACTACAAGAATGACTGCCCAAAGCTTCAGAGGGAAAAGCCCAAAAAGAAGTTTGGAAGAGAAAAGAAGAAAAGTTTCATGGCTACATGGGATGACTCTGACTCGTCTGAAGCTGACTCAGAATCAGATGATGAGAGAGCAAACATAGCTCTCATGGCCAACATTTCAGAAGATAGTGAAGCTTCTGAATCAGACTCAGAATCAGATACTGAAGAGGTATTTCCTGACTTTGCAATTAATTTTACTAAGGCTGAACTTGCTGAAAGCCTTAACGAAATTCTGGAAAGGTACCAGCAGATTAGAGTTAAATTAAGAAACCTGAAATGGAATCTTGAATCTGACTTTGATAAGACTGAGAGTCTTAAATTGGAAAATTCTGAGCTGAGAAATAAAATTTCAAAATTAGAAAATGTTTTACAAAACTCTCAGAAGGAACCAATTTCTGAAACTCCCAGCAGCGCTGATGAGATCATCAAGGAGTATGATCACAATTTCCAGAAGTTCCTTGCTAAAAGCATAGATAGAAGCAAAATGGCTTCAATGATCTATGGAGTTAGCAGAAACGGCAGGAAGGGAATAGAATACCAAGGTAAGGTTCCTACACCAAAGAATGCCATGGATTTAACCATTAAACACACTCCTCTGAACTCACATTTCGTGTATGGTCACACACATGATATTAAATACACTAGCAGTAAGTATTCTGTGAAACCAAAATTCAACCAGAGTTTTGGTAAATCTAACAAATCAGGACCCAAGAAAATCTGGGTACCTAAGGATAAAATAATACATGTTGCAGATATCTTTAGCAGCAAATCAGAAACACCAGTCATGGTACCTGGACTCTGGCTGCTCGCGACACATGACGGGAAGAAGGCATATGTTCCAAAGCCTGGAACTTAAGCCTGGAGGCCACGTTGGCTTTGGAGGCAATCAGAGGGGAAAGATCATTGGCTCTAGAACTATAGGTAATGGAAATCTTCCCTCTATAAATAATGTTCTGCTAGTAGATGGATTAATGCATAATCTGTTATCCATAAGTCAATTAAGTGATAACGGTTATGATATAATCTTTAATCAAAAATCATGTAAAGCTGTTAGTCAGAAAGATGGGACTATCCTGTTTAATGGAAAGAGGAAAAACAACATCTATAAAATCAAACTTTCTGAACTGAAAAGTCAGAATGTAAAGTGTCTTCTGTCTGTTAACAACGAGCAGTGGATCTGGCACAGAAGATTGGGGCATGTTAGTATGAGAAGAATATCTCAGATTAACAAACTCAATCTGGTCAGAGGACTTCCTAATTTGAAGTTCAATTCAGATGCTCTGTGTGAAGCATGTCAGAAAGGCAAGTTTGCAAAACCTTCTTTCAAATCTAAAAATGTTGTTTCTACCTCTAAGCCATTAGAACTTCTGCACATTGACTTATTTGAACCAGTTAAAACTGCTTCAGTCAGTGGCAAGAAGTATGGGTTAGTAATCGTAGATGTCTATAGCAGATGGACATGGGTAAAGTTCTTAAGACACAAGGACGAGTCACACTCTGTGTTTGTTACCTTCTGTAACCAAGTTCAGAATGAAAAATATCTTAGAATCGTTAAAGTCAGAAGTGATCATGGTGGAGAATTTGAAAACAAAGATTTTGAGTCATTCTTTAATGACAGAGGCATTCTGCATGATTTATCTTGTCCTAGAACTCCCCAACAAAATGGAGTTGTAGAACGAAAGAACAGAACATTGCAAGAAATGGCCAGAACCATGATCAATGAGACAAACGTTGCTAAGATCTTCTGGGCAGAGGCAATAAACACAGCGTGCTACATTCAGAATAGAATCTCAATAAGACCTATTCTGGAAAAGACTCCATATGAATTGTGGAAGAACAGAAAGCCCAACATTTCATATTTTCATCCATTTGGATGTACTTGTTTTATGTTAAATACAAAAAATTATTTGAACAAGTTTGACTCTAAAGCACAGAAGTGTATTATGTTAGGATACTCTGAACGCTCAAGAGGGTACAGAGTATACAATACAGAAACACAGATTGTGGAAGAATCAATCAGTGTTCGTTTTGATGATAAGCTTGACTCTGAAAAGTCAAAGCAGAATGAAGTTTTTGCAGGTATGGAAATTGAATTTACAGGTTCTGAAGACAAGTCATCAGAAGCTCTCAACACAGACACTCCTTCAACATCTGAAAGGAGCACTGCTAGCAATCCTACAACAGCTGCTGATCAACCTCAGAAGAGACTACCCAGAAGCAGCTTGGATCACCCAGAAGAAACTATCCTAGGAAGAAAGGAAGATCCAATCAGAACAAGAGCAAGCTTCAAAAACTCTGAAGAATCCCTCATGGGACTTGTGTATCTGATTGAACCTTCTTCTATTGATGAAGCACTTCTGGACAACGACTGGATTCTAGCAATGCAAGAAGAGCTGAATCAATTCACCAGAAATGACGTATGGGATCTTGTTCCTAGACCAAAAGGATTGAACGTCATTGGAACAAGATGGGTGTTCAGAAACAAGCTAAATGAACAAGGTGAAGTCATCAGAAACAAAGCACGACTGGTAGCACAAGGTTATAGTCAGCAAGAGGGAATAGACTATACAGAAACCTTTGCTCCAGTCGCCAGGTTAGAGTCTATCAGACTTTTAATTTCATTTGCTGTTAATAGAGGCATCACTCTGTATCAGATGGATGTCAAGAGTGCATTCTTAAATGGTTATATAGAAGAAGAGGTTTATGTGCACCAACCCCCTGGTTTTAAAAGTACAAAACATCCAGAACATGTTTTCAAACTAAAGAAGTCACTATATGGTCTGAAACAAGCTCCCAAAGCTTGGTATGAAAGACTAAGTAACTTTCTGTTAGAAAATGAATTCACCAGAGGGAAGGTGGACACTACCTTATTCTGTAAATCAGTTAAGAATGAAATCTTAGTCTGTCAAATTTATGTTGATGATATTATTTTTGGATCTACTAATCCTTCTCTTGGAAGAAAATTTGCTAAGTGTATGCAGGCAGAATTTGAGATGAGCCTCATGGGGGAACTGAAATTCTTTCTAGGAATTCAGATCAATCAAACTCCAGAGGGAACTTACATTCATCAGAGCAAATATGTCATAGATCTTCTGAAGAAATTTGACCTCTCAGAATGTAAGCCATCAAAGATTCCAATGCATCCCACGTGCATTCTGGAAAGAGAAGAGGTAAGCAAAAAGGTAGAACAGAAGGTCTACAGAGGTATGATTGGTTCTCTCCTTTATCTGACGGCTTCAAGGCCTGACATTTTATTCAGAGTATGTATTTGTGCTAGATTCCAATCAGATCCTAGAGAATCTCACTTAACAGTTGTTAAGCGAATTTTCAAGTACCTGAAAGGTACTACTAATCTGGGTTTATTTTATAGAAAATCTAGTGATTACAGATTAGTAGGCTACTGCAATGCTGACTTTGCTGGAGACAGAGTAGAGCGTAAAAGTACTTCTGGAAGCTGCCAGTTTCTGGGAGAAAATATGATCTCTTGGTCCAGCAAAAGGCAATCCACAATTGTGCTATCAACAGCAGAAGCTGAGTACATAGCAGCAGCAGGATGTAGCACACAAATGCTCTGGATGAAAAGTCAGCTTGAAGACTTCCATATTTTTGAGAGTAACATCCCTATACTCTGTGACAATACTTCTGCCATTTGCTTAAGTAAGAATCCCATTTTACATTCTAGGGCTAAGCATATAGAAATAAAACATCACTTTATTAGGGACTATATTCAGAAAGGAATTTTGAACTTAAAATTTATTGATACAGACCATCAATGGGCTGATATCTTCACTAAACCCCTTTTTGAAGATAGGTTTAATTTCATTCTGAAACATCTGAGCATGAAATTATGCCTAGAGTGAAAATGTTTTAATTTTATATTCTAACCTTCAAAATGTGTTTTTCTGTTTACTGTGAACTTCTGATCAATCTCCTTTCAGAAAGATAGACATGCAGATTGCATCAGATTCTATTCTTAAAGATCTGAGCGTTTCAGCTCAAGGATAGACGTGCTGCTCACTAAATCAAACAAGTGTCATCCAATCATCAACAAATCTCTGAAGCAGAACGCGTGCACGCTTCTGAGAAGGCAAAACGCTGATTGGGTGCATTGAGACACATGTCTGGTAACCGTTTCAAGTATCTTTCTCAAATCCCCCAAAATCAGCAAGCATTAAATGCACGTAATCATGTTTTAAAATGTAATCATGAATTATTTCTCTTTCTTAAAACCGTTTACGCTTTCAAAACATATTTTGAAATCTATTTAAGCACATTAACATCATTCATTAATATTTTACCGTTTCTTACAATCATCCAAAGATTTTTTTGCATTTTTACTTGTGCAATCATCTTTCTCAAAAGAAACCCTTTTTCTCAAAATTCTTTCTCAGAAAACCCTAAGTGTGAACATGGCAAGCTCTAGCAATGTTTCTGCAGGTTCTCAGAAGGAGGCTTCATCTGAACAATACCAAGTTCCCTTCAGAACACTCCTTACACCAGTGAAGAATTTGGAAGTGCTGTCTGAACTAATTGTTGATTTCTCCAGTCTGAAAGAAAATGGATTCGATTTGACAGAAGAAGTTAGGGCACAGGGATGGGAGAGATATTTTGATAGGTTGGTGGGACCAACATTACTAGTATTGGTCAAGGAGTTCTGGATTCATGCGTGCTCATCAACACATCAAGTTACCTCCTACATAATGGGAAATAAGATTGTGATCACTGAGGATCACATTGCAAGATTGATCGAATACAGTGGTGGTGGTATCCGCTGTATCGACATGGCTGAAAGATGCTCTGACGTTGCTGTCATTGCAAGGCAGATTTTCACCCATGGGGTTCCCAGCAGCAAAATCAGAGACTTAAAGGATCAGGACAGAATATGGGCGAAGATTATTCTGGGGTGTTTTAATCACAGGAAGCCCACAAGCTCTCCTGATTATATAAATATAGATCAGCAGTTTCTGATCTATTTTATTAATCAGAAGGTAAAGATTAACTTGGCTCATCTTCTGTTTAATCACCTCAGGACCAACGTCAAGGAGACAAGGTAAGAAGAAAGGACAAAAAGGGATTGGATACCCTTTGGCAGGTTAATATCAGATATTCTGACTGAGAATAGGCTGATAGAACACCTTACAGAAGCTCAGGAATTAAGTTCTATTGAACCTACTATTGGCAAGCCTCTGAACGCCAAGAATCTGAAGAAAATGAAACTGATAGACAATATCAGAAAGGAGCCCAGCGTTACTTCTCTTGCTGACATCACCAGCAGAAGAGTCCCTCTGGACGACTTTCCACTATTTTCTGAGATTGAATCAAAACCAGTAGTTGTTCTCAGATACTTGGACGCTTGCAAGGCTGATGGTACAGATCCCAAACTGAATATTAAAGATCTGCACCAATAACATCCATAAGTTACTGTGAAGAAGACGAAGAAAAGAAAGTCCACTTCAGAAGGACCATCCCAGCAGACCCCTAAGAAGAGAGGTAATCTATCTGCTGCTAATGTTTTAAATTCTTCTGCTATTCCAACATCAATCCCAACCCCAGCTTCACATGAACTTCCAATCCCCATACAAACTATTGATGAAACCGAACAAGAGGATGACCCTTCTGAGTCACTGACTCTCAGGAGATCCCGCACCAAAAATCCAAAACCCACAACATCAACAGAATCAGAACTTGACAAAGTTTTGTCTGAAATTGATCAACGTGTTTCCGCTCACGTCTCAGAAAATCCAAACACTCAACTAGAGATTGTCCACTCTCCTCAACCAGAACATACTCTCTCACCCATACCAGAAGAACCACAAATTCCATAACAACCAGAAATTCCACCTCCTTCTCCACAACCAGCAATTCCTCCTCCCTCTCCTCAAAAAGAACCTCATCCACCCTCACCTCAACAATCACCTCCACAACCTGAGTTTCATCATTCTGAAGCTCCATCACCTGAACCTCATTCTCCTCAATCCTCTGAGCCACAACCCTTGGCAATTCAGCTGCCATGTGGTACAACTATAAACATACCCCAGCTGCCATCCTCGCCAGAAACTACCCCTCCAAATACTCCAAACAGTCCAATTATTATTTCTGATTCTCCCACTCCATCTCCCAAACAAACTACTGAAAACCACAACAATACCTTCATCGATTTAACAATCCTTGACCGTCTTGCTGATCTCAAAAATAAAATAGCCATTCCCAAACCAAAACAGCTAGATGTTGGCTCTTGCATTGTGAATTTTGAAACAGGCTTGCAGCAGTGGATTGCTTCTCTAAAGCAAGTTTGCCCTGGAATGATTGATCCTGCTGCCTCAGACCAACTCTGGACACGCTTCAGAATGTGGGTACGTGCTGAAGCCCTCAAATTGCAAGACATCAATTATGAGCAGGCACAATAGAACTTCAGCAAGCTGCTGAAGGAAGTTGGAATTCAGCTGCTGAAGGAAGAAGTGCTCTTTCTGGATAGTGAGTCATGGTCTAAGAAGCGTCCAGCTTCAAAAGTGCAGCCAGAAGAAGATCAGACAACTCAAGCTGAAGAGGTTAGTCAAGCTGAAGATGTTCCAGAAAGCTCTCAGAAGCTTCCTGCTTCTGACGTTTCTCAAGCTGCCTTGGACAGGCAGACTCTGGAAGAACTGAAGCTGAATGATATTCGTCTACAGCAAAGAATGGATGAAAATGATTAGAAGATGAAGGAAAGGATGGATGTGCAAGATAGCAAGATAGATACAGTAGTCAACATGGTGCACAAGCAGAATGAGACTGCTGATCAGATTAAGACAATGCTGGAGACTCTGTTCACACGCTTTCCACCCCAACCTTAGTTTTTCATTCATGATATTTTCATTGTTTTCTTTGCATATCATCTGTACTGTTTGTCTGGCTATGAATTTAATATAACATGTTTTTCTTCTCTGATCGTTTTAGCTTATATCACTTACACTTTTTGATTGCTGACAAAAAGGGGGAGAACAAGAATGATATTTTTGAATAACGGATTACTGAGACAAATAGTCTCAAACATTCTAACACTCTGAT
The DNA here is from genome assembly GCA_948472305.1 of Vicia faba. Taxonomy (NCBI): domain Eukaryota; kingdom Viridiplantae; phylum Streptophyta; class Magnoliopsida; order Fabales; family Fabaceae; genus Vicia; species Vicia faba. The sequence goes on along the minus strand of OX451736.1, from coordinate 401,730,182 downwards.
ATACTTGAATGTTTTCTGTTTTTGCATAAGGCTACAGGTACAAGAAGTTAATCACCTCTGATACACTGAAGCTCTGATATTCTGATCTGAAGCTCTGATATTCTGATGTTCAAAGAAAGGCAATAAATATCTGACCCTAAAGAACTCTTGGAATTAAAAAGGGAAGTAATAAATTCAGGGGGAGTATCTCCAATCTAAACTCTGATATCTCTTTATCCCTTATCTTTGATAACTTCCTAATTAATTCTGATACAAGTTATTACTTAGTTATCTCTGATACCTTTCACGCTAAATTTCAATTAAAAAATATCTAGTTTTTGTCATCATCAAAAAGGGGGAGATTGTTAGAACAAAGTTTGAATCTACTACCCTAAGTTTAAGTTTTGATGATAACAAAATGCTAAGATACATTAATTGTATGATTCATGTAAGACACATATACTATCTAAAAATGACATTCTGTTTTACAGAAACTCTGATGGGTATCAGCATGAGAACATCCTCATCAGCATCAAAAAATTGGATATCAACATCAGCATCAGAAGATGTTATATCAGATACCAGAATCAGAAGATCAACTTGCGCTTATGCTGAAGCTTGATGAACAGATCTGCGCTTAACCATCTGAAACTCTGATAAAGACAACAACAATTCATCAGCACCTAAGCAGCGTCAGAATGAGCCAAAGCCAGAACACGCTTAAGTGGCAACGGTACTGTGCATTCAAGATGATTTATTACCAACGGCATCATTCCAGACAAGATCTGCTTAATAAGGAAAGAATGTTATTGGCATTGAAACAGAATTATTACTCCAACGTACACTAATTCCAATGCTATATAAACAAGTCAATGAAGATTGAATTGGCTAATGCTCTACAACAATCTACACGTCAAAAGCTATTCATCATCTTCCTCTCTCTCAGTTTTCTAAAAGCTCTTAAATTCCTTACTCAATTATTTTAGCAATCTAGTTCTCATAAGCTTAAATTGTGTAGTATCACAGTTGTGATAAACTGTTTTGTAGAAAACATTCACACACCTAGATTTCAATTCTTTGTAAGAAAGTATTTCCTTGAGAAACCGGTTTGTGGTTTGCATCAAGAAGGCTTTAGCAGTTGTTAAAGCAGATTGTAATATTCAGTTGAATATAGTGGATTAAGACCTCGTTGGAGAGAGGCGAAATCACCTTGACGGGTGGACTGGAGTAGTTTGAGATTAAACGAACCAGGATAAAAATATCGTGTTGATTGCAATTGATTTCCAGTTTTTACAATTCAACCCCCCTTCTTGTGTTTTTCACTTCTTCATGTTTTAGGTCATGCCATTAGGTCAAAAAGATGAAATTGAACTCTTGAAACCATGCTTCAAACCAATTGACCATTTTCTAGGTCAAAAATCAGAAATTGCCCCTTCTCAATCAAAACCTTAATTTTGACCATTTTTCCCTTTTGATGATTTGATCAAATTTTTTGAGGAATTATGGTCAAAACCAGATCAAATGATACATATGATTTTATAATGTTGATGTGGATAAAAAATTATGAAGTTTGACTGTAAATTGACCAAAGTTGGCTTTTTTCCCAATACAACTGGTTTTTAGGTCAACTGCTCAATTGACTGAGCAAAAGTGTGATCCAAGGCTTGAAACTTGACATGAGTAATCTTGGTGGTCCATAATAATCCATGAAAGTCATATGAAGCATTGAAAGTTCAATTATCCTTATTAAATCTCAAACCCTAATTTTGGTCATCAGTGCTTATGGAAGTGTCTTGAGCTAATCAAACCTAAGGCAATATTGAACTGAAGGAGATCTTGTGAGAGATTACTTCATAAAAAAGAGGGAAAATTTTGGGGGTACAACAGCTTCCCATGTTAAATATTCTTAAAGCTGAAGAGTTAGATTGGCAGATTCGCCATTCGTTTCTTGAAGGTGAAATGTGATTGAACGCTAGAGTGCCCAGAAATTTGCACTCGAAGATGGTTGGTGAATGGGATTATAGATGCCATTTGGAGGAATGTTGGTAAACATTGGAAGAATTATCATCATAAATCTCTTGTTGATTTATGCTAAAACTTGATGTTTTACCTATGAGAAAAAGAGTTAGTAAAATGCAGGTGCCTGCATAATGTTTACCAGATGTGTATTATGTTAAATGCATATGGTATGTACATGTTCGATGTATGAATGTGAGATGTATATTTTTGTCCGGGAAAATTAATCCCTGACTGCTGCTGAGGAAATTTTGGGGGGTTAAATCCCTGATTGCCGTTGGGGATGAAGAATATGCATATCTTCAAACTTTGTTGAAAGGATGCTTTCACTGGAGAATATCTCTTGAATGTCAACTGTTATCTGGTCGGATCCAGGATTCACAATTTGTTGAGGATGAAGTAGTCAACTGCTATCTGGTCGGATCCAGGCTTCACGGCAACTTACTGGGTGAAGAGACGAATTAACTGTTATCTGGTCGGATTCTAGGCTTTGCAAAAAAATTTCTTGAAGTGGTAACTACTATCTGTTCGGGTCCATGTTTCATGGTTTTTGGAATGTTTTAATATTATCTGGTCGAGTCCAGACTTCATACTGTCTCTCTGGGGATCATAATTAGTTGTTATCTAGTCGGGCTCCAGGTTTCACAATAAACTATTTGAAAAACTGTTATCTAGTTGGGTCTAGGCTTTGCAGATTTCTGAGGTTGATGAGGTCAATTGCTATCTAGTCGGGTCCAGGTTTCACCATAAACTGTTTGGGGATTTGGTTTTTATCTGGTCAGTTTCCAGGTTTCACAACGAATCTATGAGGGTAATTGCTATCTGGTCGAATACATGCTTCACAACAACTTGCTTGAAAAGATGAAATTGAAAACTGATATCTGGTCGGATCCAGGTTTCACAGTAATTTATTGGGGCAGAGGAAAACTCTAATGGGGAAAAGAAGTTAAACCTTGGTCGGGTTGAGTCCAGGTTCTTCTATATCTTTGACGAGTTAGACTATTATCTGGTCGGGTCCAGGTTTCATAGTATCCTGAAATTGAGATCAACTGTTATCTGGTCGAGTCCAGGTTTCAGGTACTCAAACTGTTATCTGGTCGGGTCCAGGTTTCAGTAATTGAAGAAGTCAAACTATTATTTGGTCGGGTCCATGCTTCAATAATAACTTGAAAATTGTGCTAATATCTGGTCGGGTCAAGGCTTCATAGTATCTTTTTGGAAATAGTAAAGGCTTTGCTGACGGCTTTACTGGGGATCAGGGGTTATGGCCCTATGATTTGCAATAATTTGAAAGGAAAATTCAAATTGGAGAGTGTAGACTTAGTCGGGTAGGACATACTCAGCTTGGGGAGGATATACACAGTTGGGGAATAACGGGCTCAGCTTGGGAGGGTGGACTATGGCGGGGGAATAGAGACTCGGTTTGGGAGGATGTACTCGATTGGGGAATTTTGTAGTTCCTCGATTGTTTTTGGGGAAATAAAACCTGTTGGGGAAATAAACCCTGTTGGGGAAGTGAGTTTCTTTTAGGAAGAGATCCACAAGGCTTCAACTTGTAAAAATTGACTTAGCTGGAGAAAGAGCTTCAAAGAGAGTGAGACTCTGGTCGGGGATTATCCTATGCAAAGAAGCTTTGTGAGTAACTTTGTTGAGGAGGATGTTAATGGAATAACTCTGTGAAGGTATTCCCTATTTATTTAAAGAAGTGCCTGTTACTGCTTAGGTCATATGTGCCAAACAGTTTTAATTATGTTCATATGCATATGTTCATTCAATTTTAGTCATTGGACAAATTTGCGTTCAAAACAAAGATAGAAATTTTTCACTTCAAAGTATATTTGTATTGATATTTTGCCCATGAATAGACATTTTTGTACAAAGAGACGGAGATCCTAGTAAGAGGAAATCGTCGAAAGGAAAATAAAATTGAGAATGAAAACAAATATCCATGTGAAATGATCTCATTGCCTTCCAACTCTACTATTGCCCCAATGTCTTCGAATGTCCCTTGCCGTTGATAGAAGTTGATTGGATTGATCTTGGACCGTTTGAACTTGGACCTTGGTGATAAAATTGACTGTGTTGATTCCACAAGACATAGTCGTACGCTTTTAATCCTTAACTTTTCCCTGGACCGCCCTTTCGGGTTTTCAGCCCACCAGGATAACCTTTTTTTCCCAACTCGCCCTTTCGGGTTTTCAACTTTCCGGGTGTACAATCTTTTGCATATATCCCTAATTTTTTCCCAAACCTTTTGGTTTTCCGGGATGCCCTTATCTTGCCTAGGCGTGTCAACCTAACGGGTCTCTTATGCATAGTATTTTTTAACTATGTCCGCATTTATAGGATGTGGGAAATCTTCACCATCTATGGTAGTCAGCATCATGGCACCGCCAAAGAAAACTCTCTTGACAACAAATGGCCCTTCATAGGTGGGAGTCCATTTTCCTCTGGGGTCGCCTTGTGGTAGAATGATGCGTTTTATCACCAAGTAACCAACTTGATATACTCGAGGCTTGATCTTTTTGTTGAAAGCCTTGATCATCCATTTTTGGTACGTCTGACCATGGCAAACAACAGCTAACCATTTTTCGTCAATCAAGTTCAGCTGATCCAATCTCATTTGAATCCAATCGTCTTCGCCTAGGCCTACCTCATTCATAATTCTCAGCGAGGGAATCTGAACTTCCACTGGTAAAACAGCTTCCATGCCAAAGACTAGAGAAAAGGAAGTTTCCCCAGTTGATGTTCTAGATGAAGTACGGTAGCCATGTAGAGAAAACGGAAACATCTCATGCCAATACTTATAGGTTAATACCATTTTCTGCACAGTCTTCTTGATATTTTTGTTGGCCGCTTCGATTGTGCCATTCATTTTTGGTCTATATGGAGAAGAATTGTGATGTTTGATCTTAAACTAAGTGCAAAGCTCAATGATCATAGCATTGTTGAGGTTAGTCCCATTGTCGGTGATGATCCTTTCGGGGGTACCATAACGGAAGATGAGGTTGTGTCTGATGAATATAGCTACCACATTCTTGGTGACTGAGGCAAATAAGGCGGCTTCGACCCATTTGGTAAAATAGTCGATAGAAACAAGAATGAAGCGATGTCCGTTGGAAGCGGTGGGCTTGATCTCTCCAATCATGTAAATTCCCCACATTGCAAATGGCCACAGAGTGGTCATGACATTTAGAGGGATATGAGGCACATGGACCTTGTCAGTGTAGATTTGGCATTTGTGACAAGTTCTTGAATGTTGATGGCAATCAGTCTCTATCGTTGACCAATAGTAACTGGCTCTTAATATTTTCTTAGCCATCGTATGTACACTTAAGTGAGTACCGAAGAGACCATCGTGCATGTCTTCCATGATCTCGTCTGCCTCCTTCTTGTCCACACATTGGAGTAGAGTTGAATCATGGTTGCGCTTGTACAATATCCCGTTACATAGGAAGAATTTGGCTGCAAATCTTTGCAAGAACTTTCTGTCATTGATAGATGCCCCCTGTGGATACTCTTGTGCTTCAAGGTATCTCATCACCTCATGGTACCATGGCTTTTCCGCATCGGTGTCAAGCTCATAGCAATGTTCAGGTTCATCGAATCTTTCAATTATTATCATAGGGGCTTCGTTGTCCCATCTGACCTTGAACATTGAAGACATGGTTGCCAAAGCGTCAGCCAACTGGTTTTCTTCCCTAGGGAAGTGATCAAAAGTGATATCTTCGAAGTAAGGAATTAGGGATAGTACACGTTCCTTGTAAGGGATAAGATTAGGGTGTTTAGTGTCCCAATCTCCATTTACTTGGATGATCACTATGGCGTAATCCCCGAACGCATCCAAATGTTTGATCTTTAAGTCAATAGCAGCTTTCAGACCTAAGATGCATGCTTCATACTTGGCCATATTATTTATGCAATCGAAGCATATTATGGCAGTGAAAGGAGTGTGGAAACCTTCAGGAGAGATGATCACATCACCAATTCCGTTACCTAAGGCGTTGGAAGCCCCGTCGAATACCATAGTCCATCGGGATCCTTGTTTAGGTCTATCATATGGTCCAAGTTTCGTACATTCCGTTACCAGCATGATGTTCTCATCAGGGAAGTCGAAGTTGATTGACTGATAATCATCTACAGCTTGATGGGCCAAATGATATGCTAGTACACTTCCCTTGATGGCCTTTTGAGTCATGTATTGAATGTCGTACTCAGTCAAGATCATTTTCCATCTGGCTATCCGTCCGGAAAGGGAAGGTTTCTTGAAGATGTACTTGATTGGGTCCATCTTAGAAATCAACAAAGTGGTATGAGACAACATATACTGTCTTAGCCAGCGAGCAGCCCATGCCAGAGCACATCAAGTTTTCTCGAGCAGTGAATATCTGGTTTCATAGTCGGTAAACTTTTTGCTCAGGTAATAAATAGAATTCTCTTTTCAGCCAGACTCATCATGTTGGCCCAAAACACACCCTTTAGAGTTCTCTAATACTGTCAAGTACATGATCAAGGGTCTTCCTTCAACTGGAGGCATGAGAATAGGAGGTTCTTGTAAGTATTATTTGATTTTTCAAAGGCAATCTGGAACTCATTATTCCATCTGACTATCTGATCTTTCTTCAAGAGCAATGTAATTGAGACGACCCAGGAATCCTCTGACTTCTTTTTCAGAATAAGGGACTGGAATTTCTAGGATGGCCTTTACCTTGGCAGAATCAACTTCAATGCCTTTATTGCTGACAACAAAACCTAGAAGCTTTCCAGATCGTACTCCAAACGTGCATTTGTTAGGGTTTAACCTTAGTTTGTACTTTTTCATCCTCTCGAATAGTTTGTACAAATGATCAATATGTTCTTCTTCGGTTTGTGATCTGGCAATCATATCATCCACATATACCTCTATGTAATGATGAATCATGTCGTGAAATAAAGCTACCATAGCCCTTTGATATGTTACCCCTGCATTCTTTAATCCGAACGACATGACCTTGTAGTAGAAGGTGCCCCATTGCGTAACGAAAGTAGTCTTCTCCATGTCTTCGGGAGCCATCCTTATTTGATTATAGCTTGAGAAGCCATCCATGAAAGAAAAGACTTTATGCTGAGCAGTATTATCAACTAAGACGTCAATGTGTGGTAGAGGGAAGTCATCCTTGGGGCTTGCCCTATTCAGATCCCTATAGTCTACGCACATGTGAAATTTTCTGTCCTTTTTCAGCAACGGTACCACATTGGTAACCCATTGGGGATAGGATGTCACAACTAAGAATCCTACATCAAATTGTTTCATCACCTCAGATTTAATCTTTTCAGACATGTCAGGCCTCATATGACGAACCTTTTGTTTGACCAGAGGGCAGTCTTCTTTTGTCGGAAGACGATGGACTATGATATCTGTATCCAACCCAGGCATATCTTTATAAGACCAAGTAAATAATTCCACATAATCATGCAACATCTGAACCAACCTCCTCCTGACACCGCTTTCCAAGTTAGCGTTGATCCTGATTTCTTTCTTAACTGACTCAGTACCCAGGTTGATAACTTTAACTGACTCTTCGTGCGGTTGAATAGCTTTTTCCTCTTGTAATAAAAGTCTGGCTAGCTCTCCTGGTATGTCACAGTCTTCCTCTCCTTTGTCTTCGGCTTGGTTGATAGGACATTCAAAGTCATAGTTATAAATAGTAGAGTCATTGGCAATAGGATCCAGAGTGGATGTGGACCTGCAAGAGTGTGTGTGTGTGTGTGTATGTAAGATACATGGCTATTTTTAAAAAAAAATGTATTTGCAAGGAAGGAAAGACAATGAATACAAATATTTGAATGCAAAAGAGTCCAATGTACTGAACGATCATATGATTAGATGAACATAAATAAAACCCTTGACAAATGGACCAAAGTGCCCCGGGCCTGGCAAATGGCTGAAAAGTCATTGTTAAAATATTACAGACAACATGTTCTTGAATTGAAAGAAAATCAATAATAAATATATTACTCCTCAACGAAGGAGATGGGAACAAAGTCCTTTGTATGCCAATTCTTCAGCTCCGTTGTAGTTGGATACACCGACTCTTCAAATGCATCTCCTTCTTCAGAATCACCCACGGTGTTGACTTCACGGCTTCCAATGTGGAGAGGTGGCTTTCCAGCACGAGCATGCCTCACTTCCTTCTGAGCTTTGACTATGAAGCCCAAACCAAACTTGTCCGCTTTAAATGGGATATCGAGGAGTTTCCCCTAAGTATCGCAGTTTCCTTCTTCAGTTGCTGCATGGGCGTCTTTAACTGAAACCATCTTTGGTGTGGCCTTACCAGCTTTAGACTCGTCATAAGAACATTTGGTAGCAGCAATCATCGATGGTACAACCTCAAAGGATTGACACGGGGTCTCAATGAATTCTCCATCCATATCTACGTACTTGAAAGAGTTAAGGTGGCTCACCATAAACTCTTCTTCTCCACAGGCAGTGACTATTCTGCCCTTGACTTGATATTTGAGTTTCTGGTGGAGGGTTGAGGTTACTGCCCCAGCTTTATGGATCCACGAGCGACCTAACAGACAAGAATAGGCAAGACGAATATCCATAATATAGAAGGTGGAGTTGAAGATTTTGGAGCTCACTTTGATTGGAAGATCTACCTCCCCATGAACAGTCCTCTTTGATCCGTCAAATGGCCTTACAATGACATCACTTGGCTTCAAGACTAAACCTTCACAGTCTAGACGGTCTAATGCCCCCTTGGGTAATACATTCAGAGAAGAACCAGTGTCGACTAACACATGTGCTAAGGTAGTCCCTTTGCACTCGATGGAAACATGTAAAGCTTTATTGTGATTCTTCTCGAGAAGTGTTAAGTCAGCATCTGAAACTCCCAAGCCATTATCAGCTGTCAGGCTAGCCACCTAATTCTCAAATTGGTATATTGTTGTCTCATGGGGGACATGAGCCTTTTTCAGGAACTTGATTAATTTTTGAGCATGGGAATCAGAACAAAGCAGCAATGACAACATTGAAATATTAGAATGGGTTATCCCCAACTGTTCTACAATCTTGAAGTCGATTCTTTTTATGATCTTCAAAATCTTTTCCATCTCGCGAGTGGAGGGTTCTTCATCAGTTGAGTCCTTGGAGGGTATTTCGATCACATCAGGCTCAACAACCTTCTCCTTCCCTCTTGTATTAGTACTTGGCTTGGTAGCAGTAATGCGGATGAGTGTCCTTGTAACAACTGGTGGTGAGATATTGGGTGAAAATATTCTCCCAGTTCTAGTTCATTTGCTTGAACCAGCTATGTTAATGACATCGTCATCTTTTCCTTCTTTGATACACGCGTCTTGTTTAATCCCATGATAGAACACTTCAACACCATAATTCCATCGTACCTCCTATAGCGGTAGAAATGTTCAAGACTAAGCCATTGGATTGACTAGACTTTATACAAATCAAAAATAAAAAATCGCCACCGCGCTTTATTATTTCCAAAAGAATGGGAAAAGAGCAAATAACCTAAAAAAAGGGGGAAAGATTCAAGGTAAGGGGGTTGGTTATGCAAAGGGAAGGTATTAGCACCCTAAACATCTACGGTACTCTGCAGGAACCTCTTTGTAAAATCTATATATTTTGGCTATAAAAAGGTGTTATATATAAAATGGATGGTGGAGGTGAGAAAAGAAATATATTTGTTATGATTTTTGCACCTGCCGTGGTTGCGAACCTTTAGTGCCTACGTACCACCTTTCATGAAATAGAGGATCAGGGTACACGTAGTTCCTCTTTAAAAAAGTTTGAAACACAAGTGTGTTGGTTAATTTTAAGAGATAAGACATCATCGTTATTGCCCGTGTGGAAAACATACTTACTACCCACAATCATGAGAAAGGAGAATTTGCATCATCTCAAAGTGGAGGATATGGCTTGGATTTAAAAATCATCAATGCGTCACCCAACACCCAAGTGGAAAATATCTCTCTTCACTACATAATATAGAAGTATAGTTTTTTGCATCACTACAAGGATTGACAAGAGTCTAACCTTTTGAGAAAAGTTTAAAGTTAAAAGCCAAAGAGGCAAAATGGTTTGAAATGAGATTGATTGACTTTTAGTCTTCTCACAAAAATGTCAAAGTATTATTAAATAGATTGAAGTTTATTTATGAAAAGATTTTAAAAATGCATGGACCTAGGTCCAAGTTTATTATGAAAGTGGTTCAAGATTACAAACAAGAAGAGTTTTCCAAAGGAGGGAAAAGATTTTTGAAATTAAAGAAGATGGGAGGAGAAGAAGAGACTATCCTAAAGCATAAGGTAAAAGCTAAGGAGAAGAATCATCTAACCAACAAGAAGCAAATACTTGACATTATGAGTCAAGATAGAATTCTCCTTCTTTGGATTGAAACCAAGCAAGCAAAGATACTAGACCTCTTCAAATATATTTAGTCTTTACAAAAATTGGGCAGAGTAACGACTGTATACGGGTGAATTCTATATTACAAACAAAGGAGGTAATCACAAAAACCTGCACACAAAAAACAAACAAGCAACCCAATGTCTTGAGGTAAACCTCAAGAACTCAAGAAAAAATAATCAGGTAAGATCACAAAGTCTCCAAGATAGGCCAAGGTTTCTAATCCTAAGTCCAAGAAAAAGTCCATTGCTCCATAATGCCAAGGATAGTAACCAAATAGTCCAAGTACCAATAAGAGTTTTTTAGGGTTTATGTTGATTATTAAGTATCTTAAGAAAAGAAAATGAAAAACTCAAGTGAGCAAAGTAAAAATGGCAAGAAAATAAATGCTCAAATGAGCAAAGATGGAAATGGCATGAAATGTAAATTCTAAAAATAAATAGTACATAAAGCATAAAAGAGTAAAGGCATAAAATAAACAAGTCAATAATTAGTGGTTAGTTAGATGACCATCTCGAAACTTTCATTTGGAACTCATTAGAGGATTTGTAGAACCAAAGCCTCCATACAACAAGTTGCATTTTCTTTTTTTCAAGTATATCATCCATTTGGAATTCTCATAAGTACCATTTAATGATCAACAATGTTTAAGTGATCTGCATTGACCAAAGGTGTTGTAAATCCATTAGAGGATTGGTAGAACCAAAGCCTCCACACAATGAATCTCAAGGTTATTGGATCAAAGAGATCAAATTAACATACTTGGGCTTGCAATCATAAGTTTGGGCCACGAATGATCATTTATTCGAATCGGGACAAAATTTTGCGCTATGTTAAGCAATCGTAAGTGGACTTATATAGAAGTCACACCTATTTTGAGTCCGGTCAATAGCAATCTATGCACCATTTGTTTTGAGACATTATATAGAGATCATGCTCCAACAACATTTAGTGCAATGAGAAGGGGATGAGATGAAGGGGATTTAGGGTAAAAAGATAAACCACATTTGAATTAATATTTAATCAAACTATTATTAAAATCATTCATCCATTTTTTGTGGAGTCAAACTCAACACCATGGATCCAATGATGTTAATAAAGCCATGATCAAAAAATCAACCCAAGAAAGCCAGAAAATAATCACAAAATAATAATATAATTAATAATACATTAAAGGGTTTAAAAAGGTAAAAAAAAAAAGGAAAATAATGAGGAAAATATCAATTATATTTAAATTAATCAAGAAATAAAAAATAAGACCATAGAAAAATATGAAAAGAGGCCAAGTAATTTTATAAAAATTTTGGGAATTTTTAAAAGTCAGAAACTATTTTTAAAAATTAAAATAAATGGACAAAATAAACAAAAATAGTAAAAAATAATAAAGTCAGAAACCAAAATAATATAAGGTCACCAATATTTATCACAATATCATTGGATCATTCCATAATTTTTTTCAGATTTTAAAAATGTGTAAAAGTATTTTTAAACATTTTAAACAAATCAAATAAGTACAAAATTCATAAAAAATACCAAAATACAAAATTAAATTGTGAAAAAATAAAAATCAAAAAGAGAATAATCAAAAATATATTTCGTAATTTTTTCAGATTTTTTGGACTAAAAATGAATTTTCTATGATTTTTTGAAATTTAAAACAATTAAAATATAAAAATCAGAAAAAGAAAAATAAAAGTAAAAGATATGGACCATTGGATGAGAGTCAAAGTGCGTTAGTAATCAAATCCAAGGGGTCTGGCGCGCTGTGCATATCATGGTCTTTAATGAATAATGTACAAAATCATTAATAAAATCAGAATTTGAAAATAACAAATGGCACACCTTCATTGGTCAGAAGATGACACGTTGGTCATCTTCAACCTCCAGCCATCACGAATTGCAGGTCTCTAAATCTGTAAAATCAGAAGCTCAGACCTATGCCATTCGCTTCGTCTCTTCAAGACGAAGACAACCACACCCTCACGCCAAATTTATATAAACTGTAACTCAAGCTATTTGGAAATAAAGTTTTGAAAAGGGATTTGAAAAATCATGGTCAAAACGTGTTTCCAGTAAGAAGTAAGTGTTGCGACTAGAACCAGGGAAATGAGAGCAACACGGTGATATCAAAGTTTTGAAGAATTGATGAAGGAATATACCTATTGAAGTTGAGTTGCAGAGCTCTGAAACTAGACTTCTATGGAGCAATATAGGGCACGATTCTTGAATGTAATCATATGGTTAGCTTCAGGGAAGATTAAGGAAGGTGAATTGATGGAAAAATGGATTGAAAAGGGTTTGAGAATAGAATTAGAAGTAGTTGAATTATGTGTTATGAAGCAAGTTAGGAAGGGTGATTCTGGCTATCTAAGCTTGGGAAATTGAATGGGGGATGACCCTCTATTTATATGGAATCAAATGGAATGTTCAAGCGTGTAAAATGATGAATTTTGGAGGGAAATCGTGTGAACCTGATGCACGAGTAAAGTGTGACCTGATTAGCAACTTGGTTAAACATGTTTAGATCACAAACGTGTGCTAATTTGATGTTTAGAGGCCAAAACATGAATTTCAAATTCTGACTTATGGAGAAACTTCAGTTCCAAGTTACCAAATTCAATCCAATGAGATTTTCTCCTCAAGGGGTCTTAGGGCAAGATTCTTGATGCTTTGGAAATATGAGGTTACAAGATTTGCAATGGAAAAAGAATGGAATCAAATGGATGCTTGAGCTGAAAGTTACATGGAGTCAAAGTTGAAGAAAAATAGTTGACTTTCCATACTTAGAAATATTTCAAATTCTTCTTTAAAAATGATCTATAATCCTTTGCATCTAAACATGGCCTTCCACTTAGAATTTTCTCTTGATCAAAAAAGATGGAATGAAGTAGATCTCTTGAATGACATTTTTCAATTTGAACCACTCAAAATCTCCAAAAATTGAGCAAGTTATGACTTATTGAAGTTGGCCAAAAATCATGAAATGACCTATAATCGTTTGCATTCTTAAGGCAACTTCCATTCATTTTCTCACTTTGCACATAAAAGAAAGCATGAAGTACACATATTTAGGATCATCATGAAAAAAGAATTGGCCCAAGGTTATAAAAATTGACAAAGTTATGACCATTTGAAGTCACATATGGAAAATTGGGGATTCATCTGGGTGACTTGTAATCTTTCTTCTTCACCAAGTTCCTTCCACATGAAAACTCCTTGGAACTTTTGAAGTGATTTGTTGGTAACTCTTTGAAGAGAATAATGTTTTTGGAATCACTCAAAAATACCAAAATATGAGCAAGATATGCCCCTTTGAAGTCCAAAACCCTAGCCTCTAGATTAAGAGAATGCTTTGAGGAAATTTTCCAAGTTTGAACAAGGTTTTAGTGCCAATATTCTTATTTTGTGAATATAAATTTTTGAGGATGATGATGAGGACTCATGGCCACCAAAGCCACTTCCATACCAATTCTTCCAAAATAACTTCAATGGTGAGGTTTGAATTCCTCAAGCTATTGACTAGGGCATGGAAATAAACTCATGAACCCATAATGCAACTTGCTAGACCTCATTGCCTTTACCTACATTATTAACAATTAAGACAAACCAATATTGTATTTTGTCAATTAGAGATAAAATCAAAGCAAAATATCCATGATCATAAAAGATAACAAGTTAAGGTGCTTGGTAACTCCTCAAAGAGAAAAGCTAAATATAGGTAGAAGAACCAAAAGCCCTAATGTGATATTATTGTGATTGAAATAATATGGTATGATGAAGGGATCTTAGGGGAAAAAATTGGGGTACAACAGTTGCCCTTATTTAAGTTTCTTCTATCCGGAGATATAAAGGTTAAAAATCTTCATGTCGACGTGATTGAAGATACTTAAATACAAAACAAACCCTAGTTTTGGCCCTAAGATGCCATGCAAATGTTTATGCATATGAATGCATATGAACAGAAACAAAGAGACCCAAAGTAACATTGGGGATGCAACAAAAATGAAGAAACAAAGGAGCAACCCCACCAGGAAAATAAATCACTGTTAAACCACAAGAACATAATCAGAGAGGAGGATAAAAAGCATCGACGTTCACAGCCGATGTCTACCAACGTTCATTGAAGGTAGAAAGAGAAAATATATCATACCACTGTCGTTCAATGCCAATGAACTACCAACATTCACTGAAGGTAGAAAGAGAAAATGTATCACATCACCGTTGTTCACTGACGATGAACTATCAACATTCACTGAAGATAGCAAAAGAAAATATATCATATCACCGCCGTTCACTGCCGATGAACTATCAATGTTCATTGAAGATGGCAAAAGAAAATATATCATATCACCACCGTTCACTGCCGATGAACTACCAACATTCATTGAAGGTAGAAAGAGAAAATATATCATATCATCATCGTTCACTGCCGATGAACTACCAACGTTCACTGAAGGTAGAAAGAGAAAAAACATCATATCACCGCCGTTCACTGACGATGAACTATCAACGTTCACTGAAGGTAGAAAAAGAAAATATATCATATCACCGTCGTTCACTGACGATGAACTATCAACATTCACTGAAGATAGCAAAAGAAAATATATCACATCACTGCCGTTCACTGCCGATGAACTATCAACATTCACTGAAGATGGCAAAAGAAAATATATCATATCACTGTCGTTCACTACCGATGAACTACCAACATTCACTGAAGGTAGAAAGAGAAAATATATCAAGTTTCCCCAAGATTCTAGTGTTTTTGCCTAGAACGGGTCTCAACTTCTTCTTTAACCAAGACACTCTGCCTGGAAAGGGTAACATGTAAGTTGTCTCAAATAAAGAGAATTCCACTTATTGTCAAGGGGAATTGCAAAGAGAAATGACCTTCTGGGGATAGAAATATGACTTCCCGGGGAAATGCCACGATATTCCTGCTGAGGAGATAAAGTCTTCCCGTGCAAAATAAATGCACAAACCAAAACTCAAAGTTCTCAGAAATACAAAGTAAATAGTATTGTCATGCAACCACAAATCCAATTCAGAAATACACTGGAGCGAGAAGGCCAATGAAGATACATCCTTTGAGAAATAAACTCAATAGGGAAAACCAAATTCAACCAAGCAAAGAGCGCTACAGGAAGATCAGAACACAATGTAAATGAACAATGATTTTTAGCAATGCATGATGTATGTATGAATGTATGAGTGATATCGTGCATATGCTGGTAAAAGGATACATGATCAGTGCAAACAAACAAAACCTCCTCAGGTACTAACAACATTGGGCTAAACTTCAACCAGAAAGATCAATCCAAGAAAGGTAAAATTAAAATGCGGAAACCAAACCCATTTCCTGCCTTAACTTTACTGAGGAGAAACATAATCCAGATGTAGCCAAATCAAACAGATACTAGGATAGAATATCCTTCTTCCAGTTTCATCGGAGAAGCAGTTTTACAAAAGCAACATGCCTACTGGAGATTACAAGACCAGCCTCAAATAAAGCAGACTGACGCTGACACAACCAAACCTTATTGGGGGATTCAAGTCTACCTCCCTGGGGAAAAAAATGCGGATTGAAATTTTTCAACACGAACACTCATTCCAAT
Source organism: Vicia faba (assembly GCA_948472305.1). Taxonomy (NCBI): domain Eukaryota; kingdom Viridiplantae; phylum Streptophyta; class Magnoliopsida; order Fabales; family Fabaceae; genus Vicia; species Vicia faba. Next base: position 401,714,165 of record OX451736.1, on the reverse strand, counting down.
AAGAGATGCCCTGGGATAATCTCCCGGGGAAATCAAGATATCAACATTAATGCCAATACTGCAAAAAGAGCGACATTTCAGCACACCAAGGGAATAAAACCTTTCATTATATGAGGGAAGACTTTGCTGGGGAATCTGGGATGGAGGCTTTTGACCATGCAAACCCAAAATCAAAAGAGAACCAAGACTTGACTGGGCATAATGGGATCACAACCCAATATTGTACCTTGCACCCACTGATATCGTCTTTAACTATCTTAGAAGCACACAAAGATTGCGCACACCAGCAAAATGTTATGAGAAAACCTTCATGAAGGGAGTAAATCTTCTTAAAACAACCGGAGTTTGTTCATTCTAGGGATCACCATTCTTGTTCTCATTGTTTCATCACAAATCCCAAAGTAAATTGAATTGTAAAGATCTTTTTTTTTTTTGAAAAGTTAATTTTGTTTTTTTAATCTTTTTTCTTTAACATTTATTATTAGTAATAAATGAAGTCTTTGCAAGCTAAATAAAAATAAGAACACAAAGAATTGGGTAAAAGCTCGAATTTCATTAATAGAATGGTAGTCTGCGAATGGTGAGACTCCATGGATGATTACAAAGTTTGGGAAATGGTAATACATAATGGAAAAGATACATTGAGATACAATGACCGCTATTCCCCCTAACAACTTTTGAAATCCTAAGCTGGAGCTTTTGTCAAAGTATGGTGAGGATCCAAGAAGATTGTTGCTTCAACGATCAAGTCTTGTCTGACATAGTTACTCGCCAAGAAAATCCCTAACTTTTGCCTAAGCTTCCCTTGCGGGTTTTCAACTTAGCGGGAAATTTATTCTGTTTATGTCTCTAATTTTTACCTCGACCGCCCTTTCGGGTTTTCAGCCTACTGAGACGTTCTTTTTTACCTAAGCCGCCCTTTTGGGTTTTCAACTTAGCGAGCTGTTCTTTTATTTCTTTAGGCGAAGTATTTCTTGATTGCGTCAGCATTCATTGGACGTGGGAACTCCTCGCCATCCATAATTTCAAGAATTAATGCACCACCAGAGAAGGCTTTCTCGACAACATACGGGCCTTCAAAATTGGGAGTCCACTTGCCCCTAGAATCAGTGTTGAAATACATGATCTTCCTGAGCACGAGGTCACCTTCTCTGAATTCACGAGGTTTGACCTTTTTATTAAATTATTTCTTCATTCTTTTCTGATATAACTTCCCATGACATAAAGTTGTCATCCTCTTCTCTTCAATCAAATTCAATTGGTCAAACCTGTTCTGGACCCATTCAGCCTCTGTCAACTTGGCTTCCATTATCACACGCAACGAGGGAATCTCTACCTCGATAGAGAGTACAACTTCCATTCCATACACTAGAGAGAACGGGGTTTCTCCTGTTAAAGTGCGAACAAATGTTCGATATCCATGCAGAGAAAAAGGGAGCATTTCATGCCAATCCTTATAAGTGACAACCATTTTCTAGATAATTCTCTTGATATTCTTATTAGCAGCTTCAACAACCCCATTCATCTTTGGCATGTATGGAGATGAATTATGATGAACAATCTTGAATTCTTCGCATAGTTCTGTCATCATCTTGTTGTTCAGGTTCGAGCCATTATTAGTGATGATTCTGCTCGGCACACCATATCGGCATATAAGATTATTTTTTATGAAACGCACAACCACCTGTTTGGTGACATTGGCATAAGAAGCAGCCTCTATCCATTTGGTAAAGTGGTCAAGTGCTACAAAAATAAAATGGTATCCATTCGAAGCTTTTGGTTCTATCATCCCAATCATGTCAATACCCCACATAGAGAAAGCCCATGGGGAGGATATCACATTGAGAAGTGTCGGAGGCACATGGATCTTATATGCATAAATCTGGCATTTATGGCACTTCTTTGCAAATTTGTAACAATCAGATTCCATTGTTAACCAATAATAACCTGCCCTTAGCATCCTTTTAGCCATCGAATGTCCATTAGCATAAGTGCCAAATGAACCTTCATGGATCTCATGCATCAACATGTCCTCTTCGTGTCCATCTACGCATCTGAGCAGGACCATGTCATAATTTCTCTTGTATAACACATTTTCACTGAGGAAGAAATTGCCTTCCAATCTTCTCAGTGTCTTTCTATCTTTCCTCGACACACCAATCGGGTATTCCTGAGTCTGAAGAAAATGCTTGATATTATAGTACCAAGGTTTTTCATCTACTACCTCCTCTGTTGCAAACATATGAGCGGGCCTATCCAGTCGTCGAACTGTAATTCGGGGTATATCATTCCAAAAATTCACTTGGTACATGGAAGCCAGAGTTTCCAGAGCATCTGCCATTTGATTTTCATCTCTAGGAATGTGATGGAATTCAACTTTATTGAAGAAGGGTAACAATCTTCTAGCATAATCTTTGTAAGGGATCAAGCCAGGGTGACGAGTGTCCTATTCTCCTTTAATTTGATTTATTACAAAGGCTGAATCACCATATACATCTAGAATCTTGATTCTGAGATCAATAGCTTCCTCAAGACCCATGATGCAAGATTCATATTCTTCCATATTATTAGTGCAATCAAACACTAACCTTGTAGTAAAAGGAATGTGCGATACATGAGGAGTAACAATCACAACACCAATTCAATTACCATAAGCATTCACAGCTCCATCAAATATCACACTCCAACGAGATTCAGGGTCGTGGCCTTCCTTAGACAATGGTTCATCACAATCTTTCGCTTTCAGGAACATCACATCCTCATCGGGGAATTCAAATTCTGCAGACTGATGATATTCCATCGACTAGTGAGCAAGGTAATCTGCCAACACACTACTTTTAATAGCCTTTCGAGTGCGGTACTCGATATCATATTCAAATAACAACATCTTCCAGCGGGCAATTCTCCTGGTAAGAGATGGCTTTTCAAAAATATACTTGATCGAATCTATTTTGGAGATAAACTAAGTGGTATGACTCAACATATACTACCGCAAGCGCTTTGCCGCCCAGGCCAAAGCACAACATGTATTTTCTAGCATAGAATACCGCGACTCATAATCAGTGAACTTCTTGCTGAGATGATAAATGGCGAACTCTTTCTTCCCTGTTTCATCCTGTTGTCCCAGAATACAACCCATGGATTTATCTAACACTGTTAGATACATAATCAACGGTCTTTCTTCTACTGGAGGGAGAAAGATAGGAGGTTCCAGTAGATACTCTTTAATACTTTAAAATGCCCTTTGGAAGTCATCCATCCACACACAATCTTGATCTTTCTTTAACAACTTAAAGATCGGTTCACACATTACAGTCATGTGAGAAATAAATCTGGAGATATAAGTCAAACGCCCGAGGAAACCCCGGACTTGCTTTTCAGTTCTTGGTGCTGGCATTTCTTGAATTTCATTGACTTTGTCAGGGTCCACTTCAATTCCTTTTTGGCTAACAATAAAACCCAATAATTTCCCCGATCTAACTCCGAAGGTGCATTTATTTGGATTCAAGCGGAGACGATACTTCCTCAAACGCTAAAACAACTTTAACAAATCTTCTATATGCCCTTCTTCAGTTTGGGATTTGGAAATCATATCATCAACATATACTTCGATTTCTTTGTGCATCAGATCAAGGAATAGGGTTGTCATAGGCCTCTGGTACGTTGCACTAGCGTTCTTCAACCCGAAGGGCATCACTCTGTAACAGAATGTTCCCCAGAGTGTGATAAACGTTGTTTTTTCCATGTCCTCTGGAGCCATTCTTATTTGATTATACCCGGAAAATCCGTCCATGAACGAGAATACTTTGAATTTTGTTGTGCTATCCACTAACATGTCAATGTGAGGCAATGGAAAATCATCTTTTGGACTAGATTTATTTAGATCTCTGTAATCTACGCACATGCGGACTTTTCCGTCTTTTTTCAGTACTGCGACAATATTGGCAATCCATTAAGGATACCCTGATGTCACAAGAAAACCAGCCTTAATCTGCTTTAGGACCTCCTCTTTGATCTTTACTGCCATATTCAGGTGGGTTCTTCTCAACTTTTGTTTAGCTGGAGGACACTCTGGCTTCAACTGCAAACGATGCTCGACAATGTCTGTATCTAGACCAAGCATATCTTGATAAGACTAAGCAAAAATATCCACATACTCTTCCAACAGCTCAATCAACCCGCTCTTTACATCAGGATGCAACGATGCTCCAAACTTAACTTCCTCCGGATCCTCTTTTGAACCCAAATTAATCACTTCCAAAGGCTCTTTATATGGCTGAATGGTATTTTCCTCGTGCTCAAGCAACCGTGAGACCTCTTCTGGAATCTCATCATAATCTTCTTCTTCAACCCCAAACACAGGACAATCAAAGTTGGGAGAGGGTGCATGGTCATTGTATTTAACGAGTTTTTTAATTAATCTGCACATGTAACAGATAAGCCCTGCAACATTAATACTTCCACCTTGGGCAGAGTGAAAGCTTTTCAAAAAAAGGAAACAGATTAACAAAACAAATTACTTTGAAACATGTATGCAAGAAGGAACATTAATGGTGACCCAGTTTTGAACTCGGACTCCATGTGTCACATAATTTGGTACTTCCTGCTCTGCTTCATCCTCTTCAACAACATTAATTCTAGAACCAATCGGATGGAGGTATCCTCCACTGCGGAAAACATCATAATAACTATTCACATAAGACTTTAACTTCAAACTTACGCCTTTGCCATTCCTCTAAGAGAAACCCAAACCAACTATGTTTTTGTTTACGGGTGGATCCACAAGTCATCCCCAAACTGCATGATGACCATTGCGCATAACCTGTTGCGCGTCCTTCAGGGAAACCATAGAATTCTCATTTCTCCTTATGTTGTCAATGGGTAGGGCTTGGAACTGGGTTCCAACAGCAGCCTCATCTGCTTCTACAATACTTAAAGAGGATAGATGGGATATCAACAACGCCTACTCCCCGTTTATGATCACTACCTTCCCTTCAGGCACAAACTTTAGCTTCTGATGCAGAGTTGAAGTGACAGCACCTGCTTCGTGTATCCATGGCCGTCCTAGCAAACAACTATATGCGCGAATAATGTCCATGACCTAGAATGTTATCGGGAATAAATGTGGTCCTATATGGATGGGTAAGTCCACTTCACCGATGACAGATTTCCTTGACCCATCAAAAGCCTTCACAATGATGCCACTCGGGCGCATAGGTGTTCCCAGATACTTTAACTTCATGAGGGTACTCCTTGGTATAACATTCAACGCGGATTCGTTATAAATTAGCACATTGGATAGCGAGTCATTCTTGCAGTTCATGGATATGTGGAGGGCTAGGTTGTGATTCCTCCCTTCATCTAGTAACTCATCATCGCAGAAACTCAAGTTGTTACATGACGTAATGTTTCCAATTACGTTGCTGAATTGATCTAACGGCATGTCATTCTCCACAAAAGCTTGGTCTGGTATTCTCATCAGTGATTCTCTATGAGCGGAGGAATTCATCAATAAATCTAGGATGGATATGTTTGAAGGAGTCTGCAATAGCTTATCTACAATTTTGTAGTCGCTCATCTTAATTTTCTTCAAGATATCATCAACTTCTTTCTCTAATGTAGCTCCACTAGTCTCTCCTGCAGCCTTCTTAGGCTCATCGTTCTCAGTAATTTTATTTCCAGCAACAACATCTCTTCAAATAACCGGCGCAAACACACGACCACTACGAGTCACCCTGCTATTATCATCTATATTTCCAACATCTGGAATTGGCTGGATGGGAACTTCCACCCCATCTTCTAAGATTGTAGCGTTGTATTTGTAAGGCACAACCTTATCTGATTTGTAGGGAATAGGACCTCGCAGACTAATTACCAATGGGTTAATAGCTTGTTTGCTATGGTACTCCACCTCAAGATGAGCGGGTGCACCAAAACAAGGTTCAATAATGTTTAACCCTTCCTCAACATAATCAGGCATCACAAAGTCATTTATGGCAAACAAATCTTCGTCTGAAGAGAAATACACATCCGCGGAGGCATACTCTTCCTCTGACTCTTCTTCCATCAAACAAACTTCAACCATATCAATATCATGATAATCATCTCTCTGACCTATGATCTTGATAGTTCCATTGTATAAAAACAATTGAACACCCTCTTTCACAATAGAACATCCTCGGGGGTCTCGACAGCAAACTATGCAAGGTCCATATTCGTGTTCTACCTGACCAGCAGTACGGCAGAAGGTAGCATGCAATTGTACGAGATCCTCATTCAAATGCTCCACATCAAAAATTCTGAATTCACCCGGACATCTAAAAACCATATTCACTTCCTCTTCATATTCTTCCCTAGGCCTGATTATATGGATTAAACCTTCATCCATCATCTCCTGTAAATCAACCTTTATCTTCTCACAACCCTGTATGTTTGTACTACAAATAGCACAATCGGCATGGTCATGCGTATAATAACTGAATTCATAGAGGTCTGCGTGCATCTTCACCAAATCCCTTCTAACCAGATTAATGTCAAAAATTCAGAAGTCACCTGGATAACCGGCCACCATATTTACAACATTCACCCCATCGTGCTTGGGTAGAAGATTGTCTTTCACATTAGGTCCCATTTCTTTGAAAGATAGAATTCCAGACTTCACTAACCTTTTCACTTCATTCTTCAAAGGATAACAATTTTCAACACTATGCCATGGTGCTCCCTGATGAAAGGAGCACGTCTGGTCTTCTTTGTAATACCAAGGCAATGGTGATGGTACAACTGGAGGTGGTCGTGTCTGGACCAACTTCTTCTGAATCAATGCCGGTAGTAACTCTGCATAGCTCATGGGAATATGGTCATAGTTCTCCCTTCTCTGATTATTCCCTTGGTTCCCCTGCTGGGACGGTCTTTGATAAGCAACGGTAGTTGGAGCGACATTCATAACAGGAGTAACCGAGGCGACTTTCTGGTGACGTTGATAATTCTTTATAGGATCGTTTACCCTCCTCTCTTGTATAACAACATTTGTATCCCCCTCTTTAGTCTTTGTAAATCCATATGCTAGATTTTTCACACCTCCCGATCCTTCACCCTCTGCCAAACGACCTTCTCTTACTGCCTCCTCTAGGCAGACACCCATTCCTACCATCTCTATAAAATCACTTGGGGCACTTGCTACCATTCTTTCATAGTAGAAAGCGCCTAGCGTCTCCAGAAAAATTTTAGTCATTTCTTTCTCCTCCATGGGAGGAATCACTTGTGCAGCTACTTCGCGCCATCGTTGCACATATTCTTTGAACCGTTCTCTTTCTTTCTGAACCATAGCCCTAAGCTGGTCACGGTCGGACGCCATGTCCACATTGTACTTGTATTGTTTGATGAATGCTTCTCCCAAATCATTAAAAGTATGGATGTTGGCACTGTCTAAACTCATGTACCATTTCAACGCTGCACCGATTAGACTATCCATGAAAAAGTGAATCAGCAGACGCTGATCATCAGTGTGGGTAGACATTCTCCTCACGTACATCACCAAGTGAGCACGATGGCAAGTGTTGCCCTTGTACTTATCAAACTCTGGGACCTTGAACTTAGCAGGCACTTTAACATTCAGGACCAAACACAACTCATTCACATTCTTCCCAAATAGCTCTTTTCCCTTAAGAGCTTTCATCTCTCTTTGCATTCTATCAAACTTCTCTTGGAAATCATCCATTCTGTCATAAAGACCCAAGTCTTCACTCGGCGAAGGGAAAGGATGACACACATCTTTATTAACAAACGAAACCAAATTCACCGAAGGAGGTGCAGCAGGAACAATATGCACCGCAGGAGGTGCTGGAGTAACAACTTTTTGAACCACTGGAGCATCTTGGGGGCCCAAATTGAAACCTTCAGGTGAAAAATTCTTTGGCATTCACCACGGATAACCCTGAGGCATACGGTTTTGAACAACAGTCGGAGTAGCAGATACGAGAACAGTAGGAACTTCAGCATTTTCCCTTGTTGGTTGAGGTTAAACACTCGGTGGCTGATTCTGAGCAACCACCAGAGCTTCCACCAAAGTAGTCAAGTTGGCTAAGCCAGCCTTCAAAGCAGAAACTTCTTCGCGTAGCTCGCGATTCTTCTGTTCCAAATTGTCCATCTTCCTTTTGAAGTTAGCACGAGTGTTGTAGTGATGAGTCAGTTTTCTGAATGAAGCAAAAAGCTGGGTAAGGCACCTAGATATACATAATAAATGCAAGAAATATGTGTAATATGATGCATGACGTGCAATGCATATGACTATTTTTACTTTATCATTTAATATTTCAAGGGATTTTACGTTTATAGACATATTGCAAAGATCAAAGTAATAAAGCTTTTTGGAATAGTGAAAAACTTTTATTATAATAACTTCAAAATGTATTACAAGTTTCAATGATCCCAAGTACAAGATGAAAATATAATCTAAAAATCCCGAGAAAAAGAACTGATGGAGATCAATCTGTACGCTGGCGCTTCCTCGTGAGCCTGGTAATCTGAGCGCTCAACCTTTGATTTTCTTCCACATGTTTGACGGAAACCTCCTTCCAATCTTCCGAAGTAGGAAATGAGTAATCAGCACCTGTTTGAGGCTTAGGAGAAAATAAATGCCATGGCCTCTCCATACACTCCACCGCTCGACTCTCAAGGATCTCGATCAAATCATCTTTCTCCCTTAAGTCTGCTTTATAGGAACTCTCCAAAGTCTGGAACTTGTTCTTCCAAGCATCCCTTTCTTGTTGCATCCTAACCAAAGTAAGTTGTAGCTCCTCTAGATCATCTAATAAGGGAGGAGTAGTCTTCACAAATAGATCAGGCATGGGTGTCTCCCGAGTATACGTCATCTTCAACTGAATGGCTCTCAATCGGATCCACTGAAGATATGGCTCCAAAGAAACAACACCTCTAGGTCCCAAATCCTTCCTACTCTTATTATGAATGTGACGCCAGGCCTTCGCAATTTTTTTCCTAGCTTCCCTGTGGTCTTCTCCTTCCTTCAGAAAGAAACTACTCAAATGAATATTGTTTGGTTTACCGCTCATCGGATAACCAAGTTGTCGTCGTGTAAGAACAGGGTTATAATTAATTCCTCCCCTTGTACCAAGAAGAGGTACATTGGGGAAACTACCACAATTGTCAATAATCTCTATATCCTGATAAGCTCGATGAGACCGATCAATATCCAAGTGAGTAAGTGCCATGATCTTAGGAGCCCAATGGGGTTCCTTCTTGACATCCCAAAAAGCATCAGACTGAGGCATATGAGAGATGAACCATTGGTACAACAAAGGTATGCAACAGATAATTATTCCCCCATGTTAGGAGCTCCGAAGATGAACAAAGTAATAAGCATCACCTAACAGTGTAGGAACTGGGTTTCCAATCATGAAAATCCTGATAGCATTAATGTCGACAAACTTGTCCGCATTAGGAAATAAGAACAATCCATAAGAAAGTAAAGCAAAGATGGCCTCAAAAGCAACCTTACTCTTCATCCTGGCAAAGTAACGAGATTTCTTCGATAAGAACTGAGCTGGTAATCCTCTAATCCCTCCTTTGGTAGTCATATGGGCTTCCACCTCAGACTTCCCTAGATGAATCAAAGCAGCAATCTCATGTGGTTTTGGCTCACCCTTCAAACAAGTAAAAGGAACACGATCGGTAACAGGTAAATCCAATAGATAAGAATACTTCTCCAATGTAGGCATCAACTGTTAATCGGGAAAAGTAAAGCAGTGATACACCGTATCATAGAACTGGATCAAGGTCGAGAGAAAACCTTCCTTCATATTCAGCTTCATGAGAGGAATAATGGATCCATACTTCTTTCGAAAGTCTACAGAAAACTCGATCTCTAGAATTAGACTGACCAACTCATCTATCTTGGGATCCTTGAAACTATATTTCCCGGTCTTTCTCATTCCAGAATACATGGTTAAAAGTACCTGAGATATTCACAAATAGTCAACCTGTAAATCCCTTGAAATATTGTTTTCTTCAAAAGATGCTTATGAGTGAATGGATGCATGATACAACAATCACACATAAGATCACACATATAGGGTTCACAGGTTCAACTTCACAAGCATGAGGTCGAAGGTACTACCCATAAGGTGTTGGTCTAAAAAGTTATCACCTATCGAACAAGGTTCTAGAGGTTCCCAGAGTCTATATCCTTCCTTCGGATATTACCAACTTCCTGATTAACTCGTTAATTAGTAATATTCTCAAGAAAGACTCGTCCGGGCATAGTATCGTGTGACAACTATTTCTGGATTACTCCGCCATAGCTTCCGCACTACACCTAAAAGGCCATGATGGTTTTGGTATTCTACGGTCCTCAGTTTCAGTAGGCTCCCAGGTCGAAAGCAGTACGCCTTCCCGATTACTCGGTAAACGACACTACATTCAAAGGGGCCTCCATTGAGTGGGGGATCTCATGCCTCCTTTTTTGGGATTACTCCCTCAAAGTTAACATGACTATACCGCCCGTCCTATCTTAAAGTTTGCCCAAGTCCCGGTATAGGACTTATGAGTAATCACCAAGCACCCTGAAAACCAGGAAAATCAAAACAAGCATATATACAAAATATAACACATAAACAACAATAGCACATATACAGATATAAACGAAGATAGGCTTAACCCACTTAGGGATGAACCAGCAAGAGGTCAATCATTCCCCAGTGAAGTCACCATTTTTCTGTAGCGGTAGAAATGTTCAAGACTAAGCCATTGGATTAACTAGACTTTATACAAATAAAAAATAAAAAATCACCACCGCACTTTATTATTTCCAAAGGAATGGGAAAAGAGCGAATAACCCAAAAAAAGGGGGGAAAGATTCAAGGTAAGGGGGTTGGTTATGCAAAGGGAAGGTATTAGCACCCTAAACATCTACGGTACTCCACAGGAACCTCTTTGTAAAATTTGTATATTTTGGCTATAAAAAGGTGTTATATAAAAATGGATGGTGGAGGTGATAAAAGAAATATATTTTTTATGATTTTTGCACCCGCCGCGGTTGCGAACCTTTAGTGTCTACGTACCACCTTTCGTGCAATAGAGGATCAGGGTACACGTAGTTCCTCTTTAAAAAGTTTGAAACACAAGTGTGTTGCTTAATTTTAAGAGATAAGACATCATCGTCATTGTCTGTGTGGAAAACATACTTACTACCCACAATCATGAGAAAGGAGAATTTGAATCATCTCAAAGTGGAGGACATGACTTGGATTTTAAAATCAGCAATGCCTCACTCAACACCCAAGTGGAAAATATCTCTCTTCACTACATATTGTAGAAGTATAGTTGTTTGCATCACTACAAGGATTGACAATAGTCTAACCTTTTGAGAAAAGTTTAAAGATAAAAGCCAAAGTGGCAAAATGGTTTGAAATGAGATTGATTGACTTTTAGTCTTCTCACAAAAATGTCAAGATATTATTAAATAGATTGAAGTTTATTTATTAAAAGATTTTGAAAATGCATGGACCTAGGTCCAAGTTTATTATGAAAGTGGTTCAAGTTTAGAAACAATAAGAGTTTTCAAAATGAGGGAGAAGATTTTTGAAATTAAAGAAGATGAGAGGAGAAGAAGAGACTATCCTAAAGCATAAGGTAAATGCTAAGAATAAGAATCATCTAACCAACAAGAAGCAAATACTTGACATTATGAGTCAAGATAGAATTCTCATTCTTTGAATTGAAACCAAGCAAGCAAAGATACTAGACCTCTTCAAATGTATTGAGTCTTTACAAGAATTGGGCAGAGTAACGGTTGTATACGGGTGAATTCCAAATTACAAACAAAGGAGGTAATCACAAAAACCTGCACACAAAAAACAAACAAGCAACCCAATGTCTTGAGGTAAACCTCAAGAACTCCAGACAAAATAATCAGATAAGATCACAAAGTCTCCAAGATAGGTCAAGGTTTCTAATCCTAAGTCCAAGAAAAAGTCCATTGCTCCATAATGCCAAGGATAGTAACCAAATAGTCCAAGTACCATTAAGAGTTTTTTAGGGTTTATGTTGATTATTAATTATCTTAAGAAAAGAAAAAGAAAAGCTCAAGTGAGCAAAGTAAAAATGGCAAGAAAATAAATGCTCAAATGAGCAAAGATGAAAATGGCATGAAATGTAAATGCTAAAAATGAATATTACATAAAGTATAAAAGAGTAAAGGCATAAAATAAACAAGTCAATAATTAGTGGTTAGTTGGATGACCATCTTGAAATTTGCATTTGGAACTCATTAGAGGATTGGTACAACCAAATCCTCCACACAACAAGTTGCATTTGCTTTTTGTCAAGTATATCATCCATTTGGAATTCTCATAAGTACCATTTAATGATCAACGATGTTTAAGTGATCCGCATTGACCAAAGGTGTTGTAGATCCATTAGAGGATTGGTAGAACCAAAGCCTCCACACAATGAATCTCAAGGTTATTGGATCAAAGAGATCAAATTAACATACTTGGGCTTGCAATCATAAGTTTGGGCCACGAATGATCATTTATTCGAATCGGGACAAAATTTAGTGCTATGTTAAGCAATCGTAAGTGGACTTATATAGAAGTCACACCTATTTTGAGGCCGGTCAATAGCAATCTATGCACCATTTGTTTTGAGACATGATATAGAGATCATGCTCCAACAACATTTAGTGCAACGAGAAAGGGATGAGATGAAGGGGATTTAGGGTAAAAAGATAAACCACATTTGAATTAATATTTAATCAAACCATTATTAACATCATTCATCCATTTTTTGTGGAGTCAAACTCAACACCATGGATCCAATGATGTTAATAAAGCCATGATAAAAAAATCAATCCAAGACAGCCAGAAAATAATCACAAAATAATAATATAATTAATATATACATTAAAGGGGTTAAAAATGTAAAAAAAAAGGAAAATAATGTGGAAAATGTAAATTATATTCAAATTAATCAAGAAATAAAAAATAAGACCATAGAAAAATCAGAAAAGAGGCCAAGTAATTTTTTGAAATTTTTGGGAATTTTTAAAAGTCATAAAATATTTTTAAAAATTAAAATAAATTGGCAAATTAAACAAAAATAGTAAAAAATAATAAACTCAGAAACAAAAATAAAATAAGGTTACCAATATTTGTCACAATATAATTGGATCATTCCATAATTGTTTCAGATTTTAAAAATGTGTAAACGTATTTTTAAACATTTTAAACAAATCAAATAAGTACAAAATTCATAAAAAAATAACAAAACACAAAATTAAATTGTGAAAAAATAAAAATCATTAAGAGAATAATCAAAAATATTTTTCATAATTTTTTCATATTTTTTGGACTAAAAATGAATTTTCTATGATTTTTTGAAATTTAAAACAATTAAAATATAAAAATCAGAAAAACAAAATAAAAGTAAAAGATGTGCACCATTGGATGAGAGTCAAAACACGTTAGTAATCAAATCCAAGTGATCTGGCGCGCTGTGCATATCATGGTCTTTAATGAATAATGTACATAATCATTAATAAAATCAGAATTTGAAAATAACAAATGGCACGCCTTCATTGGTTAGAAGATGACACATTGGTCATCTTCAACCTCCAGCCATCATGAATTGCATATCTCTAAAACTGTAAAATCAGAAGCTCAGGCCTATGTCATTTGCTTCGTCTCTTCAAGACGAAGACAACCACACCCTTGCACCAAATTTATATGAACTGTAACTCAAGCTATTTGGAAATAAAGTTTTGAAAAGGGATTTGAAAAATCATGGTCAAAACGTGTTTCCAGTAAGAAGTAAGTGTTACGACTAGAACCAGGGAAATGAGAGAAACACGATGATATCAAAGTTTTGAAGAATTGATGAAGGAATCTACCTATTGAAGTTGAGTTGAAGAGCTCTGAAACTGGACTTCTATGGAGCAATATAGGGTACGATTCTTGAATGTAATTATATGGTTAGCTTTAAGGAAGATCAAAGAAGGTGAATTGATGGAAAAATGGATTAAAAAGGGTTTGAGAATAGAATTCGAAGTAGCTGAATTATAGGTTGTGAAGCAAGTTTGGTAGGGTGATTCTGTCTATCTAAGCTTGGGAAATTGAATGGGGGATGACCCTCTATTTATAGGGAATCAAATGGAATGTTCAAGCGTGTAAAATAATAAAGTGTGGAGGGAAGTCGTGTGAACCTGATGCACGAGCAAAGTGTGATCTGATTTGCATCAAAACTCATCCAATCCTTGCGTTTCAAGGCTCTAATCCACTTTGGCAACTTGGTTAAACATGTTTAGATTACAACGCATGCTAATTTGATGTTTAGAGGCCAAAACATGAATTTCAAATTCTGACTTATGGAGAAACTTCAATTCCGAGTTACCAAATTTAATCCAATGGCATTTTCACCTCGAGGGGTCTTAGGGAAAGATTCTCGATGCTTTGGAAAGATGAGGTTACAAGCTTTACAATGGAAAAAGAATGGAATCAAATGGATGCTTGAGCTGAAAGTTACATGGAGTCAAATTTGAAGAAAAATAGTTGACTTTCCATACTTAGAAATATTTCAAATTCTTCTTTAAAAATGAGCTATATTCCTTTGCATCCAAACATGGCCTTCCACTTAGAGTTTTCTATTTATAAAAAATATGGAATGAAGTAGATCTCTTGAATGACATTTTGCAATTTGAACCACTCAAAATCTCCAAAAATTGCGCAAGTTATGACTTATTGAAGTTGGCCAAAAATAATGAAATGACCTAAAATCTTTTTCATTCTTAAGGCAACTTCCATCCATTTTCTCACTTTGCACATGAAAGAAAGCATGAAGTACACATCTTTAGGATCATCATGAAAAAATAATGGGCCCAAGGTGATAAAAATTGACCAAGTTATGACCATTTGAAGTCACATATTGTAATCTTTCTTCTTCACCAATTTCCTTCCACATGAAAACTCCTTGGAAATTTTGAAGTGATTTGTTGGTAACTCTTTGAAGAGAAGAATTTTTTTTAATCACTCAAAAATACCAAAAGATGAGCAAGATATGCCCTTTTGAAGTCCAAAACCCTAGCCTCTAGATCAAGAGAATGCTTCGAGGAAATTTGCCATGTTTTAACAAGCTTTTTGTGCCAATATTCTTCTTTTGTGAATAGAAATTGTTGAGGATGATGATGAGGACTCATGGTCACAAAATCCACTTCCATACCAATTCTTCCAAAACAACTTTAATGGTGAGGTTTGAATTCCTCAAGCTATTGACTAGGGCATGGAAATAAACTCATGAACCCATGATGCAACTTGCTAGACCTCATTGCCTTTACCTACATTATTAACAAGTAAGACAAACCAATATTGTATTTTATCAATTAGAGAGAAAATCAAAGCAAAATATCCATGATCACAAAAGAGAACAAGTTAAGGTGCTTGGTAATTCCTCAAAGAGCAAAGCTAAAGATAGGTAGAAGAACCAAAATCCCTAATGTGATCTTGTGGTGATTGAAATAATATGGTATGATGAAGGGATCTTAGGGGCAAAATTTGGGGTACAACATCGCCTTATTTGAAGAGTAGGGAATCGGTCCGGGACTGGTAATTAATAAGGGAGAAATAGTGGGTTAATTTTTAATCCTAATAGGACCTTTGGAGGTGATCCTAAGAGGCTTGTTTGATATGGTAATAATGGAGAGGTCTTCACATTTTTTAGTCAAACTTTTGGCAAGTGGGGTCTTCTCGAATAGAATTTCGTGGCTATCCATCAGGCATTGTATGCCTTTCTTCAGACCTTCACATCCATTGAGTTGTCTTCTACAGCACACACAGTCCTTTATGCAGCCAGGGAAAATCCTGGCTTTCAACAAATTGTTTTTGATTATATTCAGGGAGTAGTCAATTCTTCAATAGGGGCGACAAAAATTGCATCTTCGACAGCATTAACACCTTTGTCATGCTTCGACATTGGAGCAGTGATTACATTCGGTTTTGGAGGAGGATCAAATTCAGTAGTTTTGTTATCAATTAAATCCTGGATTTTGTTCTTCAAGGCCCAACACTGGTCAGTCTCGTGCCTGGGGCTGCTTGAATGGTAAGCACACTTAGAATTCGGATTATACTTTGGTGACGAGGTTTCAGGGTTGGCAGGAGGATCACACAATGTCACTAAATTAGCCTTGAGAAAATGTTGAAGGGCTTGAGACAGTGACATGCCTAACCTCGTAAATTTTCTTCTTGGAGTTTCAAAATGTTGATGATTTATAGATGGTCTTGGAGTAGGAGTTGGATTGGAGATTCGGACAACATTTACAGACGGATGATCGTTCTTATTGGTATGGGCCCTTGCCCTGTACACAGTATTGACTTCCTTCTTTGCAACAAAAGGTTTCTTGATAGGATTGGGAGTGGAGGTAGATGCCACAGATATCTTCCCACTTTTGATGCCACTTTCAAATCTTTCGCCGGTTAAGATTAATTCGGTGAAACCAGAAGAAGAGCAACCAACCAACAAATTAAAGAAAGGACCAGATAAAGTGCCCATGAACATTTAGATGTGCTCCCTATCAGTCAAGGGAGGTTGGACCCTACTAGCAAGGTCTCTCCACTTTTGCGCATATTCCTTAAATCCTTCATTCTTCCCCATGGCCATATCTTGTAACTGAACCCTCGTTGGCGCCAAGTCGGCGTTGTACCGATACTGATGGTAGAAGGCAGTAGATAAATCCTCCCAAGTATTGATACGAGAACCATCTAACTGATAAAACCATTCAAGTTGCGTTCCAGCCAAGCTCTCTTGGAAAAAGTGAACCCAGCGCTTCTTATCAGCAGTGTGCGGTTGTATCTCGTGCACGTAAGATTTCAAATGGAGTTTTGGACAAGAAACCCCATCGTACTTTGCAAATATTGGTATTTTGAATTTGTGGGGAATGACTAACCCAGAGATCAAACCCAAATCATCAAAATCTAAACCGAGGACAGCTTGGATTTCAACAGTTTTCAATCTGTCTTCTAACTGCTTGTATTTGATATCAGCAAGTGGATACTGCTCATTGAAATAATCATCATTGGATACTTGATCGTTGATACAGTCAGCCAGAGTACTCTTGACCTCACCAATCTAGTTCTCGTCCTCTTCAGATGAATCTCCTCCTACTGGGATTTGATGGATTGTCTCCTTGAACCTTCTACCCATGTTGAGTACAGCTTTCTTCTTTGGCTTCTTCTTAACGTCCAACAAAGCCATCATATATTGATGGCCCTTGGCTAGGGCTAGTAGAGTCTCCTGAAACTGAGAATTTTGGGTTTGGAGACCCTTCACAGTTTTCTCTAGATCCATCTTGCTGAAATAAACAGCAAAAAGATAAGGAAACCTGTTATGCGAAAACCTGTCACGTTATGATGCATGGAATATGTACATGAAAATGATTTCAAGGATTAATGAGATTAAATTTGTATAGACAAAAGAATGAAAAAACGTTAATTTTCATTAGACAAAACAATAAAGATTATATCATGCCTCTTGGGCTTACAAACTAACTTTCTAACATAAAAAGACCGAACGCATCCTCTTTGGCGCGAGATAAGCGTTCACACTCTTCTCTTCTTATAGCTTCTTCGTAAGCTCCAAGACCTTGTTTTCACTAGCATAGAATTGAGCCTCAAAAGTATCCCGTTCTTCCTTCAGTTGGATCCAACCCTTTTGTAAGTCTTCGAGAGAGGTAGGCATGTCGGGATGGAGGACAGTGTAGGAAACATCTCCTTTGACCACACGCTCCACGATGACTGGTAAGATGGAGGGATAAGGCATCACAAGTTTTTGAGCAAGAGATCGTACCCATTTAAGGTAAGGCTCAAGGGGAGTGGAATTCTTGTGTCCTAGTAGTTTTCTATCCACCTTGTTCACCATCCTCCATGCTCGAATAAACCTCTGACAGTAACCTTGATTTTCATTCTCGTAGTCGAGTACCAATCCTTGGATAAGCATCTCATAGGGACCATCCCTCCGGGCGTAACCAAATTGTCGTAGGGCTAAGCAGGGGTTGTAAGTGATACCTCCTCTAATGCCAAGCAAAGGGAAATTAGGGATACACACATATATATATATATATATATATATATATATATATATATATATATATATATATATATATATATATATATATATATATATATATATATATATATATATATATATATATATATATATATATATATATATATATATGTATCCCTAATTTTTTCCCGAACCCTTTTGGTTCGCGGGATGCCCTAATTTTTTCCTAGGCCAGTCAACCTAGCAGGTCTTTTTTACGCGTAGTATTTTTTGACTATGTCCGCATTCATAGGGTGCAAAAAATCTTCACCGTCCATGGTGGTAAGTATCATAGTGTAGCGGTAGAAATGTTGAGACTAAGCCATTGGATTGACTTGACTCGAACAAGTCAAATAAAAATCATCACCGCACTTTATTGTTTCTAAATAAAGGGGAAAAGAGCGAATAACTCAAAAAAGAGGGGGAGAGAATCTAAGGTACTATTCAAAGGGAAGGTATTATCACTCTAAACATCTACGGTACTCCGCATGAACCTCTTTGTAAATTTGTGTATTTTGAATATAAGTGTTGTATAAAAAATAGATGGTGGAGATGAGAAAAGAAATATATTTTTTACAAATTTTTGCACCCGCCGCGGTTGCAAACCTTTAGTGCCTACATACTACCTTCCGTGCAATAGGGAATCAGGGTACTCGTAGTTCACCTTTAAAAATTTTAGAACACAAGTGTGTTGGTTAATTTTAATAGAAGAGACATCATCGTCATATCCGAGTGGAAAAACATACTTACTACCCATGATTATGAGAAAGGAGAATTTTCGTCATCTCAAAGTGGAGGATATAGCTTGGATTTTAAAATCAACAAAGCCTCCATCAACACCCAAGTGGAAAATATCTCACTTCACTACATATCGTAGAATTATAGTAGCTCGCTTCACTACAAAGATTGACAAGAGTCTAATACTATGAGAAAGTCTTAAGGATAAAAGCCAAAATGGAAAAAATGGTTTGAATGATATTGATTGACTTTTAGTCTTCTCACAAAAAATGTCAAAGTATGATTAATTTGATTAAAGTTTGATTAAGAAAATATTTTTGAAAATGAATGGACCTAAGTATAAGTTTATTATGAATGCGATTCAAGTTTAGAAAATAAGAATAGTTTTTAAAAGGAGGGAGAAGATTTTTTAAATTATAGAAGATGGGAGGAGATGAAGGGACTATCCTAAAGCATGAGGTAAAAGTTAGGGAAAAGAACCATCTAACCAACAAGAAGCCAACACTTGACATAATGAGTCAATGTAGAATTCTCATCCTTTGGATTTAAACCAAACAAACAAAGATAAATAACCTCTTAAGAATACCAAACTTCAAGTGCATTATGTCTTCACAAAAATTGGGCAGAGTAACAGTTGTATACAGATGAATTCTCAATCACAGACAAAGCATATAATCAGAATAACCTGTACTCAAAGAAGAAACAACCCAATGTCTCGGGGTAAACCCTAAGAACTCCAGACAAAATAACAATATAAGTCACAAGGTCCCAAGGGTAGTCAAGGACTCTAATCCTAAGTCCAAGAAGTCCATAACTCCATAATGCCAAGGATAGTAACCACATAGTCCAAGTAACATTAAAGCTATTTATTATTCAAGTTGGTTTTTAAGTATATTCAAAAGTAAAATGAAAGCTCATGTGAGCAAAGATAAAAAAATGACATAAAGATAAATGCTCTAGTGAGCAGAGATGAAAATAGCATGAAATGTAAATGCCAAAATAAATGGTACGTAAAAATAAAGGCATAAAGTAAAAGCATAAATATAAAAGTCAATTGTTAATGGATTAGAAATTAAATGTTAGTTGAATGACTATCTTGAAACTTGCATTTGAAAACTCATTAGAAGATTGATAAAATAAAAGCCTCTCAACAATAAGTTTCATTTGCTTTTTGTCAAGTATATCATTCATTTCGAAATCTCGAGGCAACAACAAATGTTCAACGATGTTTAAGTGATTCACTTAGACCAAAATTTATGAAGATTCATTAGAGAATTGATAAGACCAAAGCCTCCTAACAATTAACCTCAAGATTATTGGATTAAAGGTTGCAAATTAATCATACTTGGGCTTGCAAACATAGGTTTGAGCCACAAATGATCATTTCTCGAATCGGGAAAAACTTTAGCACTGTGTTAAGCAATCATAAGTGGACTTATATAGAAGTCACACCTATTTTAAGGCAGGTCAAGAGAAATCTATATACTATATGTTTAGAGAAATGATATGTAGATCATTCTCTAACAGTATGTAGTACAAGTAAGAAAGGGATAAGATGAAAAGGGATGGGGTGTATTTGAATCAAAGATTTTAATCAAACTATAATTAAAATCATTCATCCATTTTAGTGGAGTTAAACTCAACACCCAAGATCCAATGATGATAATGAAGTCCATGATCAAAAATCACATAGCCAGAATATATTCAAAAAATAAATTGCATTTAATAAATAAAATAAAAAAAGAAGATGATTTTTAAATTGTTTTTTTTAAATGAAAATGAAAGGCAAAATAGCAAACTATATTCAAAATATCAAAGAAAAATTAAAAGAGACCATAAAAAAGTCAAAAATGATCTCAAATACTTTTGGTAAGTTTTATTAAACAGAAAAGTATTTTTAAACTAATTAAAATCACTCAAATAAGTGAAAAAAAAGATCAAACATAGTAGAAGTCAAAATAAAATTCTAGAAAAATTTCATAAAGTTAGAAATAGAAAAAAATGATCTCGATAAAATTTTTAGATAAAAAATGCCAAGAAAGATTTGGTGCCTTAAACTGCCTGAACAAAGTCAGATAAACTTGCTCTGTAAATGGACTCGGCTAGAAAGATTTAGGGCACCTCAAGGCTAAGTTCTTATTCTGTTAGCTTCAGTGAAGTTCAAGGATGAAGGATCAACGAAGAAATTGGATTGAAAAGTGGAGAAAAGAGGAATTCGAAATCTCAGAAAAGTGAGTTATGAAGGGAGTTTGACAGGGTGATTTTGGTTGTTCAAGCTTGCGAAAATGAGTGGAATAGAGTATGTATTTATAGGATTAGTGAATGGAATCAAGAGGAAGGATGAATGATGCAATTTCACTTGAAATCGTGCAAACCTGTGGTCATGAAGAAAGTGTGACCACATGTGCATCAAAACTTATCCAAATGATGCGTTTTGATAATCTAAATCATTCAAACAATTTTCTAATCATATTTAAGTGGAAAACACATGGTAATTTTGTGGTTAGAAGTCATATTAGGAAAATTTCAATTTGACTTGAAGTGAAACTTCAATTTCAAGGTACCAACTTTGAATCAATGGTATTCACAGCTTAAGTGGCCTTAAGGAATAACTCTTAAAGCATTTGAAAGATAAGGTCACCATATTTGCAATGTTTCGAGAGTGAGATAAAATGGATGCTTGAGCTAAGAGTTGTGATGAGTCAAAGTTGAGAAAAAGACGTTGACTTTTGTACTTAGAAAAATTCTAAGTTTTTCTTCAAAAGTGACTTATAATGTTTTAATTCCAAACAAGGCCTTCCTCTAAAATATTTATTTGAAAAATGATGCTAAATTGAAGTGGACTTCCCAAAGAGCATTGTGAAACTGAAATCACTCAAAAATACAAAATATTGAAAAAGTTATGGCCTAGTGAAATTGGTGAAAATCCATGAGGTGACCTATAATCTTTTGAGTTCTCAGGGCATCTTCCAACCATTTTCAAGTCTTGCACATAAAAGAAGAGTTGAAGTTTACATTCTTAATATCAATATGGAAAATAATTGGTTGAAGAAGATAAAAATTGACCATGTTATGATCATTTTAAGTCATATAATGGAATTTGATGGCCTATCTAGGGGACTTGTAATCTTTCTTTATCATTAGGATTATTCTACACAAAATGTGCTTGAAACTTTTGAAGTGATTGGTTTATAACCATTTAAAGAGAAGCATATTTTTGGAATCAATCAAAAATATCAAAAGATAAGCAAGATATAGCCCTTAGAAGTTCAAAATCCTAGCTCCTAAAGCACCACCATGAGTTGGAAACCCCTTTTCAATTTTTACAGTCTTTCTTGCATAATAACTTTTGACATGTGAATAAAAGTTGTTGTAAATGATAACAAGAACCCATAGTGTTGTACCCAAAAATTTTCCCTCTCTTTCTCAAGACATTTCTCACAAAAGATCTCAAATTCTGAAGGGTTTTCAAGAGTTGATCAGACAAACTCACCTCCTAAGCATTGAGACCACAAAATTAAGGTTTTGATTCTCACAAGTAAAATTGGATTTATAATGACTCAAATTAATTGCATGGTTCATCATAGACCTCAAATAATATTCATGCCAAATTTCAAGTCTTGCATCTCAAAATTGCTCAGTCAATTGCTCAGATAATTGAAAATCAGTTGTATTGGTTAAAAGTCAACTGTGGTCAACCTACAGTCAAACATCAAGAGTTTTGGTCAACATATACATTTTGAATTTATATTCATCAATTGGTCAAGGGTTGATCACAATTCCTCAAGAAAATCATTCAAATCATCAAATGGGCAAAATTGTAAAAATTAGGGTTTTGCACTGAGAATGACTGATCATTGAATTTTGACCTAGTACATGACCTAATGACTTGAATCATGACCTTAAGGATTCAAACATAATATATTGACCAAATTTAATGGCTCAAATAATTTCTCAAGATCAAGGAATTGATAGTTGAAACTTGATCAACTGATGAAAAGTCAGTTGATACACAAAAAATCAAACTTTGACTTTTTGGTCAACATTGAATTTCAAAAATCAAGATTCATCAAGATATTAAAAAATATCAAACTTGATCATCAATAATCAAGAAATTCAAGAAATTTAACAAAAAGTCAATATTTTCAATACTTAGAAAATATCTAAGTGTTTTTAACCTTGATAATTTGAATACTTCATGAAAATATTTCACCAAGATGCAAGATGATTCAAGAAAACTTTCAAAATGAAAGTTATAGATCTTGATGAATTCTACAATTTTGTATTAAAGGCTTGATCTAAAAAAACATGGATTAGGAGATATAGGTCCATGAAGTCATGACATTTTTACTAAAACACTTAGTGAAATTTTCATCAAGTTTAGTCAGATTTTTATCCCAACTTCTTGGAATATTTTCACCAAGATCCAAGTTGATTTAGCCAAAGTGGGAAACAAGAAAGTTATAGATAATTTTTCAAGATTTCCAAAATGTCCTAGAACTTGAAGAGATCATTTTTTAGCTAGGAGATTCGATGACTTGAAGTTGGCATGATAAAATTGAATTATAGGCCATTTTGATGATGAACACATAATCCAATCTTCATGTTATGCTGCATAATATTGCTTTGCATACCTTCTAACTTTCAAATCTCACCATAATTAAATGTTTACGCAAATGTTTGAGCTATGATCCAAGTGGTTAAATCATTATCCAATCCATTTTACCATTTTTGGAAGAAAGGCACCATTGCCATTCACATAAAGCAAGCATTATACACATTGTCAACTTCCCGAGCCCCTCACTTACTCCCTCTGCACACACTTAACATGCATTCTCAGAAGTAACATCTCTAAGCCTACCAACCACCATATTAATGCATTGAAACCATGAGCTTCATGTAACATTCTCACTTGCATTTCAACTAAACCATAACTCCATAATTTGCTATCTTACAAAGCTGGTTGTTTCAACCTCCCGAACCTTTTCTCGATAAATATAGAGGTCATTAGCAAGCTATAAGACGAATTTATAAGCCCTTAAACCCTCTCATACACTCTCAAACCCTAATTAGTCATAAAACTCATTTCTTTAGTTTTCAAAATCCATTTATTTGAAACTCATCACTCTTGCAAATTTTGTCCAAACAAATCATCCAAAAACTTTATATACATCATATAGAAGTGATCCAAACACCTATTTCAGTTTTGTAACCATTGTATCATCATACACAATTTTAAAAATCCACCATTGCAACTTCACTTGAGTAGACCAATCCAGAAACTCTCAAGGAAAAGTAAGAGATTCAACATACTCATCAAGGTCAAGGAAGTTAAGGAAAACATCACATTACTTCTGGAAGTTGTGTAGAGGACATTGAATTTTTGCATCAAGAGGTGAGTTTTTCCAACTTTGAAATCTTGATACAAGTATAATTTTCACTTAATTATAAATTATAAAATGTAGATATCATGTCTATGAAGCTAACCATATCCTTAAATTTCATTTTAATTGACTAAGGAATGAGAATTTTAAAACTGAATTTTTTTGGACATTTAGGTTTTCATTTGGTACCAATAGAAATTCGTGAAAATCTTTGAGTTATAGCTTCAGAAAATTATACCATTAGATTCCTTGTGAAATTATTTAGCAAGTTTGGTTTTTATATCTATAAAATTGGTTGAGAAATGAAGAAGTTAGAATTTTTGAAAAATGGAAAATATATGTTATTACAGTAATAGTAACAGCGCGCTAGGGGAAGAAGAAGGTGCTTGCTGGAATTTTTAAATTTTTATGACTTGGCTTATTTTATATTTAGTTGAAACTGTTTTTTAAATGGATCTAACAGCCTCCCCAGCGGTAAGCGTGTGTGGGTCAAGGAGTTAGTGTGCCAGGGTGTGGGTTCGATCCCTAACCCTGGCATATTATTTTTCCATATTTTCATTTCAGCTCCATATTTTCTTTTTTAATTAATTCAATTGACTTTTTTTATTATTATTTAATTTAGTTTAACTTCTTTAGGTTTTCACTAAACCTTCTTTCTAATGTAAATTAATCAAATAAATTAGGTTAATCATCAAACCTTTTCTCTATCAAAAAATCCCAAAAAAAAAAATTTCCTTTCTCTTTTCTTTATTTCACATTTTTTGCGTATTTTATTATTTTGTATTTTTCCGATTATGTAATTGCTTATGGTCTGTAATAGATAATTAAGCTTTATTGCTTTCTTCCCTCTATTTACAAAATTGTACCCCCATTCCCAAAGTATTGTAATAGCGTAGGACATTTAAATTCCGCAATTTATCGCTTTTCTTATTATTATTAGTAATTAGGTTTTGCATGAAAATACTTAAAATCAAACTTAGTAAACCCTAATTAACAGATAAAATATTTGAAATCAAACACCTTGCAGACTTGCACCTCTAGGGTAACCCACACTTGTTACCTCAGATTAAAATAGTCATGTCCCTCAAACGTGAGATGTTTTAGCAAAGACCCTCGATTAAAAGATCGTAGTCCCTCGATGACCCTTCAAATGTTGCCTTCAGGAAAATGATCTTAGTCCCTTATGACAATTGCTAAAACATCTTACAAGTTGCCTTCTATGAATGTACGATGACCCACTCCTGTCCCTCACATCCAATGATATGGCTCTCTACCAATCAATGGTAGAATAGCATTATCTAAAGAAGGAGGAGGAGAACAAAGACTTTTTGAGTAGGTAGATTTCTCGTAATTTCTTGCTCACAAACAAAATCATTCACACGTCACGCTTTCAATAACACTATTCAAAACAAACATTTTGTATACATTCTCAATGATGTGAGAATCATTATAAAATTGCCTTACATTGTCATCTTCAAAACATATTTTCAAACATTCCTTTTCAAACAAATATTTTCAAAACCAAACACTTTGTATACATTCTCAACGATACGAGAATCATTGCAAAGTTTTCCGAACTTAGGCGATTTCAAAATATTTTCAAACTTACACAAACACAAAGCATTTTAAAGTGATCAAGCAATTAAGAGCCCGAAGATAACTACGAATGAAAAGGGTG
This sequence comes from Vicia faba, assembly GCA_948472305.1. Taxonomy (NCBI): domain Eukaryota; kingdom Viridiplantae; phylum Streptophyta; class Magnoliopsida; order Fabales; family Fabaceae; genus Vicia; species Vicia faba. The sequence continues at coordinate 401,688,260 of OX451736.1, read as the reverse complement.
ATAACAGCTTCCCTTTTCATAACCTACCCTCCAAACTCAAGAAAATTATCAAAAAGGTCTTTCCTATTATTTTCACCCTTTCCTTTATTACATAAAAGAAAAGTCGGTGGCGACTTTTGCTATCTGCAACATTTGTGATAAAACACAAAACACCCAAGTCAGTTCTCCCACCATATTACACATGGCAACAATAACCATTTCCAAATATTAAGAATTGAAAAAGTTATGCACTTGTGATCAATAAATCAGTAACTTGTCCAATTAAGTCAAACATCTTCAATCAATTATTGCATCTTTTGACTTCTTTTTACAAATTGAGGTATGGTGAATCATAGTAAACCTTGTCATGATGTTACTTTAAAGCATACTCAAATGATGAAGCTTGAATGTCAAATGAAGCTTTGTTGAAGAAGACATGGAAATAAACTTATGAACCTATGAATCCACCTGATGAAATGTGTTGTGCCCTCTCCTGTAGGATCATCATTTAGAGAAATTATTCGATGTATTTGTTAGTTAAAAGTTAATCAACACAAGTAAAATATCATCACAATATACAAATCAAAGTGCTTGGTGATCCATCATGAGAAAACCAAAAGATAGGGAGAATAACCAAACCCTGGTGTGATATTGATATGATTGAGTTGTTATGAGATGATAGAGGAGTCTTAGGGGCAAAAGTTGGGGTACAACACATAGCACTTCCAGAAAATTTATCTTGATCACAAATGGCCCTTCGTATGTGGGATTCTATTTGCCCCTGGGATCACGTTGTTTTAGAATGACGCACTTTATTACCAAATCACGAGCCTGGTATACCCGATGTTTGACTTTCTTGTAGAAGGCTTTGATCATGCATTTCTGATACATCTGACCATGACTAACAACCGCAAGCCTTTTCTCGTCGATCTAGTTTATCTGGTCAGGCCTATTTTTAATCCACTCGTCTTTGTCTAAACCCGCGTCTTTCATAATCCTTAGGGAAGGAATCTGGACCTCGACGGGTAAGAAAACTTCCATATTGAAAACTAGAGAGAATAGGGTTTCTCCAATTTATGTCCCTACTGAAGTGAGATAACCATGAAGAGAAAATGGTAACATCTCATGCGTATCTTTGTACATCACTGTCATCTCCTGTAATATCTTTTTCATATTTTTGTTGGCGGCTTCCACTGTGCCATTCATCTTCCATCGATATGGAGAATAATTGTGGTGCTTAATCTTGAACTGCATATAGAGTTCCGTTATCATAGTATTGTTGAGATTGGTACCATTATCTGTGATGATCCATTAGGGGATTCCATACTGATAGATAAGGTTATGTATAATGAACCGGGCCACAACATTCTTGATAATGGAGGCAATTGAGGCTGCTTCAACTCAATTTGTGAAGTAATCAATAGAAACGAGGATGAAACAATGCCCATTAGAAGTAGTAGACTTAATATCTCCAATCATATTAATGCCCCACATTCCAAATGGTCAAGGAGCAATCAAGACATTTAGAGGAACCAGAGCCACATATAGTTTGTCAGCCTAAATCTGGCATTTGTGAAAAGTTATGGAATAATGATGGCAATCAGTTTCCATGGTCGACCAATAATAACCCGTTCTCAGAATCTTCTTAGACATCATGTGCCAACTAGAGTGAGTACCAAAGATACCTTCGTGCATATCTTCCATGATCTTCTCAACTTCTTTCTTATCCACACAGCGAAGCAAATTCGAATCGTGGTTGGGCTTGTAGAAAATTTCGTTGCTCATAGAGAACTTGGCAGAGAACCTTCGTAGAAATTTCTTATCATTGATAGATGCTCCTTCAGGATACTCTCGAGCCTCGAGGAATATTTTCACTTCTTGGTACCAAAGTTTTTCCTCTACTCCATTAGTATCAACATCGTAGCAATATGCCAGTTCATTTAGTCTCTCAATGGTAATTTGAGGAGCTTCATTGTCATAACTAATTTTGAACATAGATGACATGGTAGCTAATGTGTCTGCCAATTGATTCTCTTCTCATGGAATGTGTTCAAAAGTGATTTCCTCAAAGTACATAATTAATGTCAAGACATGCTCTCAATAAGGAATGACATTTCAGTGCTTCATATCCCATTCTCCTTTGATCTGACTGATTACCAGGGTTAAGTCCTCGTACACATTCAAAAACTTGATTCTCATATCGATAGTAGCTTTGATACCCATGATACACGCTTTGTATTCTTCCATGTTGTTGGTACAGTTAAAATAATGTCTAGCGGTGAAGGGCTTATGGCAACCTTTCAGAGAGAGAATCACAACACCAATTCCATTACCAAGCGCGTTAGAGGCTCCATCAAAAACCATAGTCCATAGGGATCCCAACTCAGGTCCTTCATATGGTCCAGGTTCTTTGCAATTTGTAACTAGTATAATATTCTCATCCAGGAACTCGAAATTAATAGATTGATAGTCATCTACCACTTGATGAGCCCAATGATATTCCAGTACACTACCCTTAATTGCTTTCTGAGTAGTGTATTGAATATCGTATTCTGTCAAGACCATTTTCCATCTTGCTATTCTTCCGTAGAGAGAGAGGGTTTCTCGAATATGTATTTTATTAGAGATCAAAAAGTAGTATAAGTCAACATATATTGTCTTAGTCGGTGAGCAGCCCATGCCAAAGCACAACAAGTTTTCTCGAGCAGTGAGTACCTTGTTTCACAGTCGGTAAACTTTTTGCTAAGGTAGTATATTGCATGCTCTTTTCGACCAGACTCGTCACGTTTCCCAAGTACGCACCCCATTGAGTTCTCTAACACTATTAGGTACATGATTAGATGTCTTCCTTCAAATTGTGGCTTTAGTATAGGAGGTCCTTGGAGGTACTCCTTTTTGTTTTCAAAAGCTATCTGACAGTCGTTGTTCCACTTCATTACTTGATCTTTTGTCAGCAACTTAAAGATTGGCTCATAAGTAGTAGTCAAATGGGAAACAAATCTGGCAGTGTAGTTGAGTCGTCCAAAGAAACCTCTGACTTCCTTCTTAGTATAGAGAGCCGCCATATCTTGAATCGCTTTAACCTTGGCAGGATCCACTTATATACCTTTACCACTAATGAAAAAACCCTGGGAGTTAACCGGATCTCACTCTAAAGGTGCACTTGTTTGGATTCAGCCTCAACTTGTATTTCTTCAACCTCTCAAACAGCTTGTGTAAGTGGTCAAAATTTTCTTCTTCAATTTGAGAGCTGGCTATCATGTCAGCGATGTAAACCTCTATTACATGATAAATCATGTCATGGAACAAAGCTACCATAGCACGCTAATATGTTGCGCGGGCGTCCTTCAAACTAAAAGGCATAACCTTGTAACATAAAGTTCTCCACTGTGTGACAAAGGTGGTATTTTCCATGTCTTCAAGTTCCATCTTGATTTGATTATACCCAGAGAAACCATCCATGAAGGAGAATACTTTGTGTTGAGTGGTGTTGTCAACCAGAACATTACTATACGGGAGAGGAAAGTCATCTTTAGGGCTTTCCCTGTTCATATCCCTGTAGTCTACACACATATGCACTTTTCCATCCTTCTTAGATACTGGAACCACATTTACAACCCACTGAGGATAGGATGTAACAGCTAAGAAGCCAACATTGAATTGTTTCTTAACCTCAGCTTTGATCTTTTTTAGACATCTCGGGACGCATATGAGGAACCTTCTATTTTACTAGAGAATAACTTTCTTTCATTGGTAAACGGTGAACCACAATATTGGTATCAAGCCCTGGCATGTCTTCGTATGACCAAGCAAAAATCTCAACATAGTCACGCAACATCTGAATTAGTCTATTTTTGACACTGTTTTTTGGGTTGGAACCTATCTTGACTTCTTTCTTGTCCTCTTCAGTACCCAAGTTCACAACCTCGACTAGATCTTCATGCAGTTGTATGGCTCTTTCTTCCTATATTAATAGCCTAGCAAGTTCTCCTTGTACGTCACAATATTCCTCACCTTCGTCCTCGGCTTGGTAGATCGGATTTTTAAAGTCATAATTGGCAATAGCAAAATTGTGATCAATGGGATCCAAGATGGATATGGATCTGCAAGTTGTTGTGTGGGTGTGTGTAACAACACATAGCTATTTTTAAAGCAATAAAGTAAAAGAAAGACAAGAGCACAAAATTTGAATGCAAACGTCCAATGATTTATTAAATGAAAATATGCGAATGAAAAATGACAACCCTAACAAATGGACCATTGTTCCCCGGGCAAGGCATAAGGTTTAAAGTTATTGTTAAAAATTACATAACCAAAACATGAAATCAAGAAAACATAAAATAGAATTTACTCCTGACTAAAGGAGATTGGTATAACGTATTCCATCTTCCAATTGTTGAGCCTGTTCCCGATGGTAAGAAAATCCAACTGTCTAGGACATAGTGACTATCAGCATCTTCTACCGTGTTGACTCCATTGTTACTGATGCATAATGGTGGTCTCCTAGCACGAGCATGATGAATAGCCCTCTGAGCTTCTGCAGTGAAACCCAAACTAAATTCATCAGATTTGTAAGGAATGTCGGGAAGCTGACCCTAAGTAGTGCAACCACTTCCTTTTACCACAACTCTAGCCTCTTTTAGAGAAGCCATTCTGGGTGGAACCCTGATAACCTTAGGAATAGCAGAAACGTCTCCAATAACGCTAGTTGTCCGAGGAATAACTTCAAAGGTTTGGTAGGGAGTCTAGATGAATTCTCCGTCCATCACAAAATACATGAAGGAGTTCAAGTGACTCACCATGTATTCTTCTTCCCCATATACTGTAACAATCTTTCCTTTCACTGGATATTTCAACTCTTGGTGCAACGTAGAAGTAACAACTCCTTCCCCATGAATCCAAGGGCGTCCAAGTAAACAGGAATAATCAGGGTCAATTTCCATCACATAGAAGGTAAAGTAAAATACTTGAGAACCTACTTTGATTGGAAGGTCCACCTATCCATGCACCATCCTCTTTGAACCATCAAAGGCTCTGACCATAATGTCACTAGGTTTCAGCACAACTCCTTCATAGTCAAGTCTGTCTAGAGCTCCCTTCGGTAGAACATTTATTGTGGAACCCGTATCAACCAACACATGAGCCAAGGTAGTGCCTCTGCATTCAATAGAGACACGTAGGGCCTTGTTATGGTTTCTTCCTTCAGGAGTCAAATCAGTATCAGAAAAACCTAACCCATTATCAGTCTTCAGGCTAGCAACATAATTTTTAAATTGATCAGCAGATATTTCTTGCGGTACATGCGTAGATTTTAAGAACTTCACCAGAGCCTAAGCATGGGCTTCAGAACACAACAACAGGGATAACATGGATATCTTGGAGGGAGTTTTCCCCAACTGTTTAACAATCTTTTAGTCACTTTTTTGGATAATTTTTAGTACTTCCTCCATTTCTTGCTTGGAGGTATCCTCAACTGTAACTTATTTAGGTGACCCCTTCAGGGAAGGCTTAGTCATTTGTTCTTTCCCTTGAGCCTCGATAGTTGACTTGGTATCAGTAACACGAACTGGTGTAGCAATAATCTTCGTAGAGATTTCTGGAGAGAAAAACCTTCCACTTCTGGTAACCTTACTAGTCCTGGAAACAATGTCAATGTTGGGATCAGTAACTTTAGTATTTCGACTTTCAACAACCAATGGTTCTTGCTTAACACCATGGTAGTAAAAATCATCTCCATAATTCCAAGGGATAGCCTTGTCGGAAGAATATGGAATTGGCCCCGGTGCGATAATGATGAAAGGAGAAACTCTAGGTTCGGCGGTAATCTTCACTGGGACTTTGGAAGTAATCCTTATAGGAGTTCTGGAAATTACATAATTGTCATCAAAATCTAAGTCTTGAAACAATTTTTCCATAAAAGGAATCTTCTAAACTAGAATTACTTGGTTATCCGTTAAATGTTGAATACCTTCTCTCAGTAGTTTGCAACCAATGAGTTGGGCTGCGCATCAGTAATGTCTTTCAATGCAACCCGAAATTAATCGGATTGCAACATATTCTTCTTAATAATCAGGAGGGGAGTAGTCAAATCACTTATAGTAGAAACATACAAAACATCTTCAATAGCACTAAAGCCTTTATCGTGCTTAGGCATAGGAGCGGTAATCATATTTGGAGTCTCGGGAGGATCAAACTCAATCTCTTTATTGTCAATCATATCTTGAATTTTATTTTTCAAAGCCTAACCGCTATTTGTGTCACGTCCGAGACTATTGGAATGATAGGCGCGTCTTACATTAGGATTGTATCGAGGAAAGGAGGTGTTGGGATTCTGAGGAGGATCTATTTACGTGATCAGCTCTGCTTTCAATAAATGTTGTAATGCCTGAAATAACAGCATGTTGATCTTGGTAAATTATCTCATTTGGTGTGTCCTACCTACACTGATTCCTTTATTATTGTTGTTGAACTGGGGCATGATTAGAAATTAGCATTGCCCCAACAAATTTATTGTGGTTACCTCTAGCACAACCCTTCTATCCATACACACCATTAGCTTCTTTCTTTTTGTTGAACGTCTTCTTCATAGTACTTGAAGAGGCAACCACCTGAATGTTTCTGCTTCTGATTAAACCTTCGACATGTTCCCCCGCTAATATCAACTCGGTGAACCTAGATGAAGAACTCTCAATCAAATTATTGAAGAAAGGACCCGTCAAAGCTCCCATAAACATGTCAACCAACTCCCTATCAAACAAAAGAGGTTGAACTCTTCCCGCTAAATCCCTCCACTTTTGGGCATACTCCTTAAAGCCTTCATTTCAGCCCATGGTCATACTTTGTAATTGCACGCGGCTTGGTGCAAGGTCAACATTGTATTGGTATTGTTTGTATAAAGTATCGGACAAGTCTTCTCAAGTAAGGATATTGGTTCCTTCAAGTTGATAGAACCATTCCAACTGTGTTTCAGATAGGCTTACTTGAATGAAATGTACCCACAACTTTCTGTCAGCAGTATGGGGTTGGATTTTCCATACATAAGATCTCAAATGATGTTTTGGACAAGAAGCACTATCATAATTCGCAAAATTAAGGACCTTGAATTTGTGAGGAATAAAAACTCCCAAAACTAATCCCAGTTCTTCAAAATACAAGCCAAGCACTCTCTGGATCTCCATAGTGTCGTACCTCAAATTTGTCCTACCTTGATGATTTTATTTTTCGAGATTGAAATAGAAGAAATATTTAATTAAAGATAGTACAACAATATCTGATGGCCTATTTTTATCCAAGACTAGGGGTGTATTTTAATGGGTCTTGCTAAATCATAAATACTCATAAATCTGTTCGCGAGGCATGTTGGCCGGTGGCCCATGCAATTCGAAAATACATCCGAGTAATTAATAAATTATTAGTTTATTAAAACTACTTAGGTTTAATTTGCTGTTAAGTATCTAATCCTATTTACATTTAAGTGTTATTTGCTGTTAGGGAGAGTGAGACTGCAACACACTGACCCGTTTATGTTAATCTTTTTCTGTTCTACCTTTAAATAAAAAAAGGGAGGGTGTGTTTGCAAATTATAGGCCCATTAAGGTTTTAATAAAACTAGTGCATTTGTAGTCTTGTGTTATTACTGGTTTAAAACGAAAAGGGGAATTATTGTTAAAGCTTGTGTTATTGTAAAAGAGGTGATAAATGATTTTTAAGAGAAAAGCGTGTTGCTAAACCTTTTATTCAATATGGTATTGTTTCCATTACATTAGTTTAGGAGTTTGCTGTTTTGGAAAAAGGATTTGTTTGGTTCATTTTTTGGGGCCCAATCCAAAGGGCGTTGAAAATAAAAAACAGGTGTCTGAAATTGCTGGACTAAAAACGCAAGGCCCAAGGGTTATTAAAAAATTGTTTGTTGTTTTGTTTCAAAAGAATAACAGTAAGGATGTAAGGTTTCTTAAAGTATTATTTCTATAATTTTGTTTAGTTATTAAAAAAAGAAAGAGGAAAGCATTGGGCTGAATTGATAATTTTTGCAAAGCCCAAATGTCCAAAAAAACTGTCACTGTAGTGATTAAGCAAGGATTACGCCCATTTCAATTTGACTAACTATTACTGTACAAATCAAATATTTATTTTCCCAGAATTTGTTCACAATTCAAAACCTAAAACATTATCAAATAAAATCCAAAATTAAATCAAATCTTTATGACAGTTAAAAACTAAAATGATACAAAATCATTATTACAGATCCAGAATCAAATCTTTCTTTTTGCAGTTCAACACAAAATATTACAAAAACAATCTAAAATGTTACAAAAACAAATTAAATATTACATATTGCAGTGAATTATGAATCGATTGCAATAAACAGAATCACTAAATTTCTATGGTTATCCTAAATCTAAGCTTGAAACTATAACAACAAATTCACTCAAAACCCTAAAAACTCTATAAATAACAAAAAATGAAAAGGAGGGGAGGGGGATTTTTACTGTGAGATTACACAGACAGAAGAAGAACGATAACTGCGAGGAGAGAGAAGACTGAAATCGCGAAGCCTATAAAGAGACGGAGAAGAGATTGAAGAGAAAAGGACCCGGTTTCGTCGTTGAGCCACGAAGGTTGATGCGATTAGGGTTTCGACATCTGAAACCCTAATCGCTAGCCGCATCCTCCAGTCGCTATCACCATACGCCGAAATCTGCAAAAGGAAAAGAAAAGGGATCAACACCCAAATCAGAAAAGCAATCTGAGAAGACAATCACAGAAAAGGGTAAAAGTCATTAGCTTTCTTTTTCTATTTTTTGTCGATTTTTGGGGCTTAATTTGTGGTAGTTAGGGTTTTGTTCGTGAAGCACTGCCGGGGGAGAAGAAGGGTGATGGGGGGATTAGGAGCAGGTTTTAAGGGAAAGGGTGAGAAAGGTGAACGAGAAGAAGAAAGGGTGTGACATTCGTGCGCGCGGCGCGCGAGAGAGAGAGAGAGAGAGAGAGAGAGAGAGAGAGAGAGAGAGAGAGAGAGAGAGAGAGAGAGAGAGAGAGAGAGAGAGAGAGAGAGAGAGAGAGAGAGAGAGAGAGAGAGAGAGAGAGAGAGAGAGAGAGAGAGAGAGATGAAGCCTACTGAAAGACAAAGTAATAAAATGTAAAGATAAAACAATGTATTCATCCGTTGAAATCCTATGTTAGCACGCCTATCACAATAGCATGCGCCCTCATCATCATCCATTTGATCACGATCTGACGGCCGTAAGGCCAAGTCACTATGATGACTTCCATACACCCTCGCCCACGTGATCCAGCCAGCCTCTCTCCAATCACGTTATAGGCCTAGACCAGTTATTTGCCACACCACCTTTTTCCTACAATTTCTGAAGCAAGCCAAAAATGCACCCCCCTGTCTGAATAAACAAATGGGCCTAGCCAAGACCTACTTGTAACACCCCCCTTATTTTACTACACAACTAAACTTGCATCCCCCTGAAGTTAGCAAATTTTATTTCTTTTTTTTAATTCAATTATTTTTTCTATTTTATATATATATATATATATATATATATATATATATATATATATATATATATATATATGTGTATATGTATATATATATGTATATTATTTATAATAATTATTATTATTATCAACTAATGGATTTTTTATTATTATTATTATTATGATTATTATTATTATTATTATTATATTTTTATGTTATTATTATATATATAATTACTTGACTTTTTACTATTATCATTGTTATTATAATTCCTTTTTTTATAAAAATTATTCTTATCTTATATTCACTATTTAAATATTATTACATGATCAAACCAATTATTTTCGTATTAAAATTACATATATTATTTTATATATATTATTTACATTAAATCTTTTTCAATCATGCATTAATTAAGATATTTTCGCAATTAATACGATTAAAAAACACAAACAAATCATCAAACTATTTTCGCAATAAACTAAGTTAATCAATTGTTTTTGCAAAAGAGTTTCAAACAAGTTTTGACTTACTACGCACTCAGTCAAAATCTCCACAATCACTACTCCCAACCGAGTGCGAAGTGATTCAAAATATGTTGCAAACCCCTAAAAAACACCAAACCATACGAACTACAAATTGGGACTCTGATTCCTCATAAGAGGATATGTAGGCATATGATCAAAAATCGTGGCGAGTCTTTCTAATTAAACTTAAAATCTAGTTTACCCTAAACCTAAACCTAGGGTATAACATCCTTGTGAACAAGGTAGATGAAAGGTGCCTAACACCTTCCTTTTGTCTAATTGAGTCCGAAACCTAGAATCTCTGTCCGCGAATTAAGGTTTCTGTTAGATTCCCTTCCTAAGATAAAAACTAATAGTGGCAACTCTTGATTAAAAAACCAGTTGCTACAGCTGGCGACTCTGCTGGGGACTCTCCTTAACCCTTGGTTTAGGTATTTTTGGGTTTCTATTTTTTATTTTCTTATTTATTTATTGCACTTATCTACTTTATCGCATTTATTTATTTATTGTCAATTTCTCTTATTATCATATATTTACTGCGTGGCGGGATTTTCTATCTCAAAAATATTTTAAATATAACCCTTAGAAAGAAGGTTCGTCTATTAACTTAGGGGGTACATCATCCCCGTGAGTTTATGTGAGGACTTCGCCTTGAGTCGGTGGACTTTCGAAAAAAGAATACTTATCGAGAGATATCCTCTTGATGAGTAGGACTTTGGAAGGTCACCCATGGCTCTTTTTAACGACCTTAACCCAAAATCTCATGACGAGACCTTTCACGACTTTGAGATGAAAGTTTCAGTCCGTAAAGAGGCTCTACCTAAGGGAGACCCTTGTGCCTTTCCCCTCTGGTGTTATTCATGACATCCTTAAGGAAGCCACCTTGTGGGAGAGTAGATCAACTGTAGGTCCAGATTAAGGAATCTACCTTATAACGGTACTTATTACAAAAAGTCCCGTCACTCAGCCTTACACCCACGCATTCATATATTTCATGTATTCGTCATACATTCATCATATGTTCCTCACCTGTTTCTTTGTCTTATTCACGGGGTACAAAAAATAAAATCAAGATCTCGGTGACTGTCTTTAAAAATGGATACCGAAGGAAACAACCTGTCCGCGTTAATACGCCAAACATGTCTGAAATCAAAGCCACGAGAAGGAAATAACGTGCTAAAGACTTTCTCAATCTTTGTCCAACAATGGGGGATGATTTCAAGAGTAGATATTTGTAGGCGCAGCTAGAAGACTTATTTCCTTTTTTCTTGATTTCATGCAAATAAAGTTTTGGTTTAAGATTGTAATATTTTTCAATATCTGAATTATGTTACCTTTAATAAAGGCATTTTGTTCCACATATCGTTTGCATACCTATTTTAAAGATAGTCGCCAAGTAAAATATTAAAGGACAGGCATGTACCCAAGTGAATAAGACATTCAAAATAAGTAACCATTTCATATTCATACATATTCGTTCGCACGCATTCATTCACAAACACCTGCATATCATATCAAAACTCACATTTAAAAAAAAATCTCTCCAGTTGAACCATTGGTAGAAGAAGATCTCCACCTCCTTGGCCTCCATATCCAATGAGGGCCTATCAACAAAAAATAATGGAGAAAATTGAGGAAACTCAGGCTGCATTCAAAGAGGATCTCGACCAAGTAAAGGGTAATGTCACTTCAATGAAAGGAGATCTGAGTCAAGTTCTCCTAGCTTTGAAGAACATTATTAACAGGCAAGACAAAATTACTAGGGTAGCTTTTGAAGAAGTAGCCCAAACTATCGGTGCATCAAGCGGTCACCAAACAAGGAAAGTGCCAGAGGCAGGACTCCAAAAGTCCATCATGGCCCAACAAGAAGCTGAAATTGAAGGGTTTTTCCTACCGCCACCAAAAGCAGGGGCATCACATACCCTTTAGATTCCAACCAATAATGCAGACAACTACTTGGACATGCAATACGGAGACCACGACCTAGAGGATGCCAACCAAGCGCCCTTAAAGACGACTAGTACTTATGTTGTTGATAATCCACTGGTAATAAATCAATAGAAAGCTCTAGAAGAAAGATTAAAAGCCGTGGAGGGTTTTGACTCTTTGGAAGTAGACACTCTCGAAATGGGCCTAGTTTCTGATGTGGTGATTCCACCAAAGTTCAAAGTACCTGACTTTGAAAAATACAAGGGGCTCACTTGTCCAAGAAATGATCTTCATATGTATTGCAGGAAGATGCATGTCCATGCCCACAATCAGAAGCTGATGAATCACTACTTTCAAGATAGCCTGAGTGGGGCATCTTCAGACTTGTATATGAAATTGGAGCGAACGCATATTCGAACCTGGGCAGATCTCTCTAATGCTTTTCTAAAGCATTACAAATATAACCTGGACATGATGCCTACCCGTATGCAACTCCGTAATTTGTCCCAGAAGAAAGAAGAGTCCTTCAATGATTATGCTCAGAGATGGAGGGAGTTGGCATCCCGTGTGAAACCACCATTGTTAGAGAAAGAATTAGTAGACACGTTCATGGGAACTTTGCATGGGCTGTATTATGAGATGATGGTTGGAAGTATCTCTTCGGGGTTCTCATACTTGGTAACCATCAGAGAAAGAATCCATATTGGGATAAAAAGTGGGAAGATATCAGGGGGACCATCAAATGCTCCCTACAATTCAAAAAGTCCTACTTAAAACTTCACCAAGGGAAAGGAGGGAGATATTAATACTGTAGCACCACAACCCAGGGTTCAACAACCATTAGTGATCCCCCCTAGGGCAGCAGCAAGGAAAAAGGCCACCCAGGAAATTTGATCCACTCCCAATGCCCTCTAGCCAGTTATTGCAACAGCTAGTTAAGGCATCGTTAGTGGAACTCAAGCCTCTAGCTCCTCCAGTCGGGCCACTCCCACGAAGATACGATGCCAACGCCAGATGCAAGTATCACGCTAATTCTCCCTGACATACCCTAGAATAGTGTTGGCCTTTCAAACACAAGGTGCAGGATTTGTTGTATTCTCAAGACATCACTTTCGAGAATCCCAACATCACATCAGACCCTACGCCGTCGCAAGATGGGTTGATAATAAACGCAATTGAAGTAGACACTGACTCTAGAGCAAGCAGACCAGCAAAAACACCGACAAACTTGCTAAAAGAATATTTGTTGAGATGCGGACTCCTGATAGGACACAATAAAGCTTTAGAAAGAGATCTACAAATTCTAGGGGACCAGGGGATAATCCAGTTCGGAAAAAACCCTGACAGAAAATATAAAGCTACTCTGAAGAGCAAAGCACATTTTCCTCCGATCCAAGAGACTTTTGTCAACAATGGAATAGTTCATGGCAGACATGGGGAAAAAATATTCAACAAAGCCAACACCAAAGGGGCAACTAAATTCATCAAAGAATGCACCCCAGGGGAAAAAAACTCAAAAGATGGACGACCATGGAGATTCCTGAGATCTTTTCTTCCCTAATTAATTTTCCTTGTTTTTGAAAGAACGTATGTCAAGCCTGAGGCCTAGGGGTTGCTTGTAAGGGTTCCCCGTTTTGTTTCAGACAATATTTACGATTAAAAAAAGTTATATTTTATTTTCAATTAAGGTCCCTTTTCTTTCTCGTGCATTTATATCTTAAATATAAAAATGGCAATACTTTCTCTACATGTGCATTTTCAAATATTCATATACTAAATCGGCACGAAAACATGATAAAGGTGCAAATTCATGCCCAAAACCCCCGATAATGCTACTGCTACGATCCGATATAATTTTGATGCTCCTATCAACCAAGCTAAAGAGGAAGATGATAAAGATATTGAACTCTCTAAGAAAACAGCGAGGGAAATAAAAAGAAAATCTAATAATACGCAACCATATCAAGAGGCTATTAAGACCACTAAAGCACAGGGAAAGACCTGGAAGAAACCAAGTTAAGTGGAAATGTAAAGATCAGAGCCAAACAGAATATGATCAAGTTATTGCGCATATCTACAGAAATAGACCAAGGTCTAATACAGACAATGCTAAAAATAAGAGACCACGAAATACCAAGATCTGACGAAGAACCCGAGCCAGGGGCACAATGGGTATCCACGTTCGAAGAGGATTCAAATGCACCGGGGCATGATATAGGGGAAATATTGACTCCTCCAAAGAATGCTCACAAGCCATATACCAATTCAATGGTGAACAGGATACTAAACACCCAAAACTGGTTCCATATCGGGATCATGTTTTGAAAACTGACTGCGGAATTAACAAAGATCATTTTCAGTCACGTCCCACGAAAAGGAAATCAAATGACAGACGCCCTGGCAGCTATATCGTCTACACTCAAAGTAACTTGGTCAAACCACGAACTCCACGTCGATAATAGACGCTTCTAAGATCCCACACATTGCCTTGCTATTAAAAAATGAAAATATAACAAGCCTTGGTTTCATAACATCTGGAAAATGCCTCCAATATTGGCGAATAAACCCTACGAGGATTAGCCTCGGAATCCTTTCAAAGTAACAATATACTGTACAAGATAAACCACGACATGGTCTAGTACTCAAGAAGATTCTGCTACCTCCCCTCGACTCATGTGGTAAATGGACACCTAATTATGAAGGTACATACATAGTCAAAACAACATTCTCCGGTGGTGGTCTTGTCCTCACAACAATGGATGGGGAAGAACTACCGCATCCGAAAAATTCAGACGTAGTAAAAAAAATACTATGTATAATAAGCTCGCTAAGCTCGAACCTCAAACGGGCAACTTAGGCAAAAAGGAGCACCCTGGTGGATCAAAAACCCTAAAGGGAGATCCAAGAAAAAATTAGGGGCATATAAATAAAAAATTATCCCGGTGGATTGAAAACCCGAAACGGCAATCCAGGCAAAAATTAGGGATCACTCCAAAAGAAATAAAGAACAAAAAGACTGCGATCTAAGAACTGCGACTACGAGCCACGAAGGGAGAGATAGATCTGAATCATACAACTCAGAAGCAAAGGAGATAAGATCACTAAAAGGATATTGGGGAACAACAGCTGCAATTATCATTTTTTATTTCCATTTACAGTTTTAAAAAAAAAACTTTATGTAATTACCTCTTTCTAGGAATTGCATCTTGTATTCTCGACTATTCAGAGGAATATTAATAAAACATTTGCTTTCTTCGCATCTTTCAAAATCACATTTTTTCTTTTTTCATACTTGTTTACAAAATACTACGATCATTACTTGTGAATATTGTCTTGAAATCATTTCGGGGGATTAACAAAATAAAAGCATTTGACAAAACATCGAAAAATATTTTTTGGTTAGAAAAATATTGAAAGAAAATCCACGTCTACGTCAATGCATATGGAAAAGATATGAAAATCCACGTCTACGTCAATGCACATGGCAAAGATTTAATGCATAACTTGATCTTCTCTTCCAATAACAATGATATACAATGACTCAATACTTAGATTGCTCAAAGTTTTTTGTTATACAAGATATGAAAATTTGCAGAAAACGTTTTGAATGAAAGTGAAAAAGACTTGAGTTGAATATTTGAAAATTCAGAAAAATATTGATTAGAAGCAGTTGTTTTTTATTTTGAAATATCAGTATTTATATGTTCATAGCACGTCTTTAAAACAACATAAGTTTATGTAAATTAATCATGAACAATTGCCAAGATTAAGTGAAAAGATTCCATGAAATGGTGTTATGAAAAAGTATGTTCAAAGCTGCTATTTTTCAAAAACATTCAGCGAGCAATCGATTGCACCCTTGATGCAAATCGATTACACGGGTTCTAACAGCCAGAAAATTCAAATATTTTCAATGAGTAATCAATTGCACAAACATGCAAATCGATTGCACTTTAAAACAATAGCATTTTTAACCAGAGAGCAATCGATTGCACTATTGTGTAAATCGATTGCACTAAGAAACAGAAGCAAAACAACTGAAAATGTAAGTCATGCAATCGATTGCATCAATATGTAAATCGATTACACAGATGTAAAAATTGATTTTTTGCTTAGAAAACATGAGAAAAAGTTTGGATAAGTTTAAAAAATTCATTTGATCATTGAGCATTTAAGACTTAAGTTCATAGCAAAAATTGTTATTATACCTTATGAAATTTTCCAAGAGCTTGAACCAAAGGCTTTTATCCATTGATGCTTTAGCTTGATCAACATATTTGCCTTCTTGCCATTATGTTTTATCTTCATCAAAACAAAGTTCATTAAAAGGCTTGATATTACATCCCCCCCTCCCCCCTTTTTGATGATGACAAACAATCTTCCTTAAAGCTTTGTTATTTCCGGAAAGAGACTTTTCCCCCTAAGATGTATAACTCCCCCTTTGTATGAGAAGCTTTGTAATCATTTGGATTTAGTCATCTTGAAGGATTCTTTGTACCTTAAAAGTTGAAGACAAGTAAATACACAAGCATAAAGTATAACATCCTTCTCCCCCTTTGACATTATCAAAAAGTATGGAAAGATGCATAAAAGATGGACAATATATATGTAATAATATTGCAAATTTAAACAATAATGTTCTATAAACAAAACAAAGTCACAATATAAAACAAAGACATAATGATAAACACAATAAAAAATAAAATTAAATGGACAGAATTCATGGTTGGTTCATGTCGAGGTTGTTATAGAAAAATGGTCCTTGATTGAGAAATTATTGTTGAAGTGGAGGACCAGTATATTATGGAGGAGGGACATCTGGGTTGTTGGGATCATATGGAGGTATATGGAGATGAGAGTAATGGTAAGAAAATTTTTGATTCACATATGTGCGAAAATCATTGATCTGGGCCGCTGTGGAATCGTTGATAGCATTCCATTGGCCGTTGATGTTCGTGTTGAGTGTAGCAAACTGTTGAGTCATGAACTTAATTACATCTTGATTACTTTGACCAACAGGAGCAGGTGGAGGAGTAACAACTTCACCACCTTCATCTTCTTGATGTTTCCTTCATCACCAACCACATCTTCACCAATGTATGTTATAGATTTCGATTCCAGATTGTAATAAACACCCATTCTCGAATCAACATTTTTGATTGAAATATTATGCAGATTTGCATCCATTTCAACTTTTTTAAAACCATCAACATCAATTCCATAATGCTCAATAATAAGAGTAATAAAATAAGTATATGGAAGGAATTTTGATTTTGCATCAAACCTCAGCATCTGAGTCATAATAAGACGAGCCCAATTGACACTTATTCCTATTTTTCTAGCGTACAACAGTTGCATCTCAAGATCTGCCATAGTGCGGTGATTTGTAGCCCATGAAAACACGATGTATACCATAAAAAATTGAAACATCCTATCATCAATATAAAA
Organism: Vicia faba; assembly: GCA_948472305.1. NCBI lineage: Eukaryota > Viridiplantae > Streptophyta > Magnoliopsida > Fabales > Fabaceae > Vicia > Vicia faba. The sequence continues at coordinate 401,670,893 of OX451736.1, read as the reverse complement.
ATTACCTGCACTCCGAGATTCTCTCGAGGGAATAACACCGCCTAGACCTCGAATCCTTTTTTCACAGAATTCTTCTTCATTTAACCTTCCGATACTGTAGTAAAAATTCTTCTTGTTATACTCATTCAAATCTTCATCTTCGGATCATAAAGAGTTCTCCCGGTATTAGGAATGTTTAAGATACCTCCAAGAATTTCAGGTGTTAGGTAAATTCTTGTACCCAAAACATATGTGACAAACACTCCTTCATAAGTTACCAAGTTGCTGAAGAATGTCTGCACTAAATCCGGGTAATAGTATCCATATGACAAAATGATTGGTTCCAAATTATAGGATGTTAAATCATTTTAAAATGTAAATCATTCTTGAGGAAAGGATGACAACATACCATATTTTGGTGTTGAGACAATTTTCCATTGAAAATACTTTGTGAACCTCTCTTCTTGTTTTTGTGTGAGAGTTTGAATGAGTGGATTCTCCATAGATGAGGATCCAACTTTCTTCTCTTTCTCTTGAGCTGACAATTTTTTATTTTGTCTGAATGCCATGAGGAAGGTGATTTTTGAAATTAGGATTTGGTAGGTTTGAATATGTCACAATACTTTGGAGGTTTCGAGAAGAGGATATGTGATGAGATGAATTTGGAAAGAAGGTTGTGTTATAGGATAGAATTTGTGAGTAAAGAGTTATGAGTGGGGTTTAATGTATTCAAAGTTATTTAATTGGTCAATAATAGAGGTGATATGGGAATAGGAGAGGGTAGGACTCTGACCAACATTAAAACATGTCATAAAGTTAAATTCCAGCAAGTGCAATCGATTTGCACACAGATGCAATCGATTTGCACACTAAACTGAAACAACAGAAAATTGAAATAAACAGCGTGCAATCTATTTGCACTATGGTGCAATCGATTTGCACTGTAACAGAAAGGTCAGAAAATAAAAACATACAGTGAGCAATCGATTTACACAATGTTACAATCGATTGCATCAACCAAAAATGACCAAAAACACATTTTTCTTGAATTTAAACCATTCTTAAACATGAATTTTTCACATATAAACATGAATATCATTTTGAAAGCATTAAGAAAGGATAGAATGCACCTTAGATGTCATGTTCATCCAAAATACCAAGTTCTCGTCGAATTTTGTAAAATGGTTATCTTGCTAAAGGTTTTGTGAAGATATCGGAAAGTTAATTATAAGTATCTACAAATATGACTTCGACATCTCCTTGAATAACATGATCTCGAAGAAAATGACGTCGTATGTCGATGTGTTTGGTTCTTGAGTGCATGACCGGATTCTTTGTAATATTTATCGCACTTGTATTGTTGCACCGTAGAGAAATGCATCCTAGACCGAGTCCGTAGTCACGAAGTTGTTTCTTTGTCCGTAATATTTGTGCATAACTACTACCCGCTTCAATATATTCTTCTTCATCCGTGCTAAGAGCAACGCATGCTTGTTTCTTACAATCCCATGATACTAATGCATTTCCAAGGATGTGTTAAGTACCACTTGTGCTTTTTCTATCAGTTTTACAACCTACACAATTCGCATAAGAATAACCAACTAAATTGCAAACACTACCTTTAGGATACCATAATCCAACATTTGTTGTTCCTTTGAGATACTTCATGATCCGTTTTACCGCCATGTGATGTGATTCCTTTAGATTTGCTTGAAAGCGAGCACAGAGACACACACTAAACATTATGTCAGGACGACTTGCCGTCAAATACAGTAAAGATCCAATCATACCTCAATATTTTGTAATATCAATAGAGACACCGGATTCATCTTGATCAACATATGTACCAGAGCCCATTGGTGTAGTCATAGCTTTACAATTATCCATGTCAAATCTTTTCAACAATTCCTTGTAATACTTAGATTGGTTGATGAAGATGCCATCCTTTAATGGCTTGATTTGTAGTCTAAGAAAATAATTCATTTTACCCATCATGGACATCTCAAATTCCCCTTGCATCATTGCTGAAAATTCTTCACACATTTCTTTATTTGACGAACCGAAGATGATATCATCAACATAGACTTGAACTAGCAAAGTGTTACCTTTGATTTTCTTGATAAATAAAGTATTTTCAACTTTACCCTTTTCAAAGCCCCTTTTGCATAAGAAATTACTTAGTCGAACGTACCATGCCCTTGTTGCTTGTTTCAAACCATATAGAGCTTTTCTCAATTTAAATACATGAGATGGATTCTTGAAATCTTTGAACCTCGGGGGTTTCTTAACATAGACTTCTTCATTGATATAGCCATTCAAGAATGTGCTCTTGACATCCATTTGGAAATGTTAAAAATTTAATGAACAAGCATATGCAAGTAAAAGATGAATACTTCTAACCTTTTAACTGGAGCGAAAGTTTCTTCAAAATCGATTCCTTCTTCTTTATTGTAGCCTTGTGCTACCAACCTTGCTTTATTCCGAAAAATTGTACCATTCTCGTCAATTTTGTTCTTAAACACCCATCTTGTTCCAATGATGTGTTTGTTCCTTGGCCTAGGGAAAAGCTCCCAAACTTGATTCCTTTCAAATTGGTTTAACTCTTCTTGGATAGCAATAATACATTGGTCATCGCCTGAGGCTTCATCAACTTTGGAAGGTTCAATTTGAGAGACAAATTCCATGTTTAAACAAGCATATTTAGGATTTAATCTTGTTGTCACACCTTGACTTATATCACCAATTACTTATTCGATAGGATGATCTTTATGAGTTCTCCATTCCTTTGTTAGATCATTGATATTTGATTCTTGTTGAGATACTTCTTCTTGTTGAATTGGTTGATCCTTATTGACATCTTTGGAAGTATTTTCTTGAGAAACTTCTAATATTTCATCATCATCATCATTACAAACAACATTATCCTCCTTGGAGGGGTTAGATTCATCAAAAGATACATGCATTGATTCTTTAATTGTTAAAGTTCTTTTGTTATATATTCTATATGCCTTACTTGTAAGAGAGTAACCAAGAAAAATACCTTCATCGGATTTTTCATCAAACTTACCAAGGTTATCTTTGTCGTTGTTTAGGACAAAGCATTTGTGTGATCGGTGGGAACGAGAACTGACTGTTTTTGGAATGATGGTTCGCGTTTGCGTTTGTTTTCGCAAAGTGTCGCGGTAAGCAAGAGTCGTCACCGTCTTTTATTTTATCCAACAAGGGAAAGGACAAAAGCACAGAAAAATTCCTTTTCGAGATGTTTCTCGGGTTCGGGAGGTAGATTATAGAAAGGGAAGGTGTTAGCACCCTTTCTATCCGTGGTTATCCACGGGCTCCTAGGTACTTGCTCACTATGTTTTCAAAAGGTTTTCTTTTCTTTGTGATTGTGGGTTTTGAAAAAAGTTTTGTTTTTGAAGAAAGTGTAAGTGCGAAAAGTTTTTGTTTTGTTTTTAAAAGGAGCAAGTACTTAAGAACCTCTACCTACTCAAAAAGGAATTAAATTGTGCAACTGCCCTTTAGACAGTGCTATCCCACTATTGAGGAGTAGGTAGCACCGTCGTTGGAGTTTTTCGGGTCAATTCTATTTTAGGGACGTGTGGTCACTAAAGGAACGTTAGGACGCTTTAGTGGTAATCCTAATGTCTTAAATCATTTTTATCGAGGCAACCATTTTGAGGAAACTGTGATCTTTAGACAGGAGGATGACCTCTAAGACTTCCTATACTCAATGACCACGTTTGTGGCAACCAAGTGAGGTGTACCCTAAGAGTGGCATGTGCAAGTGTGTCAACTTTCAGTTATATTATCTTTGTACATATTATGGTGAGCTACTGTTGATTTTAAGTTAAGAGTTAATCTTGTCATGCAATCCTAGTTAGCATACATCTAAGCAGTTAATATATGTACAGGAATTTAAAGTGCGGGAATTGTAAATCCTACGCTATTACAAGGCTTTCGGGGAGGGGATTATTTACATGTCCAAAAATTGGGGGAATAAAGCAGTAAAGTAAAAGTCTTAATTTAAGCTATTATAAACCAATAGACAGTTACAATAAAATAAACGCGCGCGAATCTGAAAATAAACTCTAAAAATTCTAAGAATAAAAATCTTTTTGTTATTTTATTTTATTTTGGGAAAATGATCTAAATCTACTAAATTTTAGTTTTTTGAGAAAACGTTAAGATAATTAAATGATTAATTAACCAAGTTAATTTAATAGAAAAACTAGCCTAATGTTTTTTATGTTTTTTGATTTTATGTTATAATGTTTAAAAAAAGGATAAAAAGATGTCAATGAAAAAAACAAAAATAAAATACAAAGGGGATCCTTCGATCCAGGGAAAAAAGAAGTTTCGACCAAGGGAGGGAATGGCAACTTCGATCCAGAGAGGGTCATGGTCCTTTCGATTGGGCCAGACAGTAAGGCGTGAGTAGCCTTCGATCCAGGGAAGAGGATTGTCTTTCGATCATGGAGGTCATGGCTTTCGATCCAGGAATGAGATGCCTCCTTCGATCCAGCATGCTAATGGGTTCGATCTAGAGAAGGGCTCTCCTTCGATCTGGGATGTTATACCTGCAAAAGCATGTTAGCGAAATAAAATGCAGGGCCTGGGTATTGAACCCCAGGCCCTTCGATCCTGCGCTTGCTGGGTCTCTTCAGGCTATGTCTGCAGCAAATATTAGCAAATGATGGACATGGCCTGGGTGCCAAACCCAGGCCCTTTGATCCTGTCTAGGATGGAAAATCGAAAGTAACAACGAGTAATGATATGTTATACGAAAAACAAGGTTGGATAATTTACCCTTTCTTACCAACAGATTGGACTTTCGATTTGGGCGCTTCCTGGATGTAGGAACCTTCGATCTGGGCTTTTGGGCTTGGCTACTTATGAAAATGCTGATGACTTTTGGGCAGCGTGACTCCAATGTCTTTTGTTCTCCTGTTGTGTGATTTTCGTTGTGTATTCTCCTGCAGAGTTTTTGTGTGTGTTGTATATTTTTGTGTGTATATTTTCTGTGTATTTTTTGTGTAATTTTCGTGTCTTGGATATGTATGCTGGCCTCTGTATTTAGAGGGGTGTGAGGGTGCAGTAATGGCAAGGGATAGCCATTAAACAGGCCATTAAAGCCATGAGACAAGAATAAAACACATTAAATAATTTCCTTTTTTGAAACATTCGTGTCCCTTGAATGAACCTGGACGCTTTTGGATTTCAAATGCTTTCAGGCCATGCTCTTCGATTAGTCCTGATTTGCCTATTTCGAATAGGATCCCTGCGTACCCTTCGAATGGGCCTGGCCCAAATATCAATCGAAGGATTCCAATCGAAAGGCTCTGCTAACAGGCTAATCAAAAGGTGTTGTTCATGCCAATCAAAGGACATGGTTGACATGCCTGTCAAAATTGCCTTGACATAATTCCAATCGAATGCTTGTCCATAATGCCAATCGAAAGACTCCTTCAGAATTCCAATCGAAGGGTCTTTCAGGATGCCAATCGAAATGCTTGTCCAGAATGTCAATCGAAGTGTCTTTCAGGATGCCAATTGAAATACTTGTCCAGAATGTCAATCGAAGTGTCTTTCAGGATGCCAATCGAAAGGTACTTAAAGTACCACTCAAAAATCTTCTTTTTCCTTAGGCAAGAGTTTGTGATCAACCATGCATGGGGAAGACTTTGGAAAACATGAGAGGGGAAATTTTTAGGATGCAACAATTTGCAACTGAAGATGTGAAAGAAAGCAAATGTTTGGTTTCCTCCATTTGAAAAGTTCATACGGAGTTTTCTTCAAGATTGGTCTTATGTTAAATCTATTGCTAACAAAACATGTCGTGCTTACCACATGTGCCCAAAAATATTTTGGAAGATTTGAATCGCTAAGCATTGTTCTTGCAAGTTCTACGAGAGATTTATTCTTTCTTTCCACCACTCCATTTGTTTAGGAGTCGATGGTGCCAAGAAGTTGTGAGAGATTCCATGTTCTCTACAAAATTCTTCAAAGAGAGCATTTTGAAATTCTCCGCCATGATCACGTCTTATGGAGGCAATTGTTAAATACTTCTCATTTTGAATTTTCTTAGCATACTTCTTGAAAGCCTTGAATGCATCACTTTTCTGCACTAAAAATAATTTCCAAGTATATCTAGAGAAATCGTCAACAATAACCAAAGCATATACATTACCTATGAAACGTCTTGTTCTTTATGGACCAAATAAGTCCATATGCAACAATTGTAGTGGCCTTGTAGTAGACACCACATTATTAGATTTGAAAGTTGATTTTGTTTGTTTCCCTTTTTGACATGCATCACAAATTCTATCTTTGACAAAATTTCTCTTAGGCAACCCAATGACAAGATCATTCTTGATTAGTTTATTCAAGTGTTCCATGTGAATATGAGCAATTCTTTTGTGTCAAAGCCATGAATCATCAATGTTCGCCATGAGACATTTTACCTTCAAAGATGGATCATAAAGGGAAATCATAAATATATTATTAATTCTTTTACCTTTAAGTATAACCTCATGCGTGACTTCGTCTTCTATCAAGCATTCATCTTTGGTGAACTTGATCTTGAAGCCTTTGTCACAAAGTTGGCTAATATTAAGAAGATTGTGCTTTAGTCCTTCAACATAAAGAACATCTTCAACGGATGTGAAAGGTGGAGCACCAACTTTGCCTTTGCCAAGAATCTTCCCTTATTGTTGTCTCCATAAGTGAAAAAACCCTTGGCCTTTAGCACTAGATTTGAAAATTGGTTTATGTCTCCCGTCATATGCTTTGAACAACCACTATCAAGATACCATAGATTGCATGTGGTCTTCAAAAATACCTACAAAACAAATTAGGTTTTATTAGGTACCCAAGTTGTTTGGGTACTTCATATTTAGTACCTTTCTTTACCCACACATAATGCCCACTTTCCACACTAATGTTTCTAACATAGCAAGCATTAGGTGTGTGGCCTTTAATATCACAATAAAAACATGTAGGTTCAAAGTTACTTCTATTTCTAGAAGGATAATATTTCTTCTTAGGAATTTTTTTCTTTTTAGGATAATGATGAACCACTTTAGGTTTGTTCACTTTCTCTTTGGATGATTGACGACTAGCCTTAACAAAGATAGTTTTATTAGAACTTGGTTTTGAAAACTTTGAATGTCCAAGTCAACTTTTATAATTGGAATATATTTGTTGGCTAAGAACACCTTCCAATATAATTTGCCTTTTTCATATCTCTCAATAACTCGTTTTAATTGGAAAATTTGGAAAGAGAGTGATTCACAATTTTTGCATACAAAATTCTACTTTTGCTCACTAAATTTTTGTTTTTCATCTTTGAGATCTTTTTCCATAGACTCACATTTTTCTTCTAAAGATGAAATTTGTTTCTTTTAAGATGAAATAGTTTTGTACAGAAATTTGCATTCATTTAATAGTTCATCTATAACACCTTGTGCATCATTATCAAAAAAAGAAAATTCATTACTAACCTCGTCATCTTCACTATCATAATGGTGTGAGGCCATCAACGCTAGATTTGTACTTTCATCCCTATCGAAATCGGACAAAGAACTTATATCATTATCCTCTCATACAACATAGGCCTTTTTGTTCTTAAATTCCTTTTTGCCGTTGTAGCCACCTTTCTTGGAGAGTTTCGGACAATCCGGCTTTATATGACCTTGCTTACCACATTCATAACATGTGACTTCTTGTGTTGATGTGGAATCTTCCTTTTTCTTGAATTGTTTCTTTCTTTTTGCATGAGAACAGGATTTGTCATTTCTACCAAAGAACTTACCAAGCCTTTTAACAAGCAGCATGAAATTTTCATCTTCTTCCGTATTGTCTTCCTTTTCAACTTCCTTGGAATCAATATTTAAAGTAATATTTTTGGATTTCTTCTCTTGGTTTTCATGCTTTTCATGTATTCCAAGTTTCATTTCATATTCTTAAAGTTTTCCAAACAACGTTGCGGACGTCATTGTAGAAAGGCTTTTCTTTTCAGAAATTATCGTTACTTTTGGTTGTCATTCCCTAGTTAAAGATCTAAGCACCTTCAGATTTATTTCATCATTAGTTAAAGTATTACCAAGAGCACTTATATGATTTGTCAAGTGCACGAATATTTTCTATAAGTCAAGGATGGATTCTCCGAGCTGCATTTGAAATAACTCGTATTCTTGACTTAAAGTATTTAATCTTGATCGTTTAACTTCAATGGTTCCTTCATGAGTTTGTACCAAGGTATCCCATATTTCTTTTTCCATTTTTCATGGAGAGACACGGAAGAATTCATCCATGCTAAGTGCACCTTGGAAAAGGTTGATTTCCTTTTTATCATAGAGGACCTTTTTCTTATAATCTTCATCCCATGCAGTTTTAGGCTTTGATGAACTAGCACCATTAATCACGGTTATAGGAATAAATGGAGCATTTTCAACGGCATCCCATATTTCTTCTCCTCGTGCTTCTAGATGTGGCTTCATGCGTATTTTCAAAAATTCAAAATATTTACCACATAATAGAGGAGGCTTGTTGTTACTACCACCATCTCTAAAAACATGATTTTTATTTGCGGAAGCCATACTGGATCTCTAGAAAATGGTTACCTATAACCTGCTCTTATGCCAATTGTAAGTACGAAGTGCGCCTAAGAGGGAGGGGTGAATTAGGTACTTTAAAAATTTTCTGGTTTTAGTGATGATGGATATTAATTTTCTGGTTTATGGTGAGTTTATGAAAGAGTAAAGTGTAGAAAAATAAAGAGACACAAGTGATATATCCTTGTTCCCTCACAGTCCGAGAGTACTCCAGTTTCCTTTCAACATGAAAGAGATTTCCTTATACTTTGCAAACTTAAATAAGAATTACCAAAAACAAGAACAATCCTCTTGGACAAAGAACAATCCTCTCAGGGTGACCTTACATGTTTCCAACAATCCTGGAAAATAAAAACCACTAATCTTATTTCTAACAATCCAGAAAAATAAGAAAGTGTACAAAAATATTTTGATTGAGTGAGTTTGTAGAGAAATAATCACTTTGAGTGATTTTATCAATAACTTGATCTTCTCTTCCACTAACAATGATATACAATTACTCAAGACTTAGACTGCTCAAAGTTTTCTGTTATACAAGATATAAAATATGTGTTGTACCCCAAAATTTGCCTCTCATGCTTTCCAAGGTTATCCCCTACATGGTTGGTCACAAACCCTTGCCTATGGAAAAGGAAAATTTGTGAGTAGTGTTTTCAAGTCTCCTTCAATTGAAATATCCAAAATACCCTTCGATTGGCATTTCAGCAAAGCCTTTCGATTGGCCTTGAAACAGGATCCTTCGATTGGCATTCCTAACAGTTCCTTTGATTGAAGTATCATAGCTTCCTTCGATTGGAGCATTAGAGCTTCCATCGATAGGAGCATCAGAGGTTCCTTTGATTGGAGCATCAGAGGTTCCTTCGATGGAAGTATCAGAGCTTCCTTTGATTGGAGTATCAGAGCTTCCATCAATTGGAGAATCAGAGTTTCCTTCGATTGGAGCATCAGAGGTTCATTCGATTAGAGCATCATAGATTCCTTCTATTGGAGAATTAAAGTTTCTTTCGATTGGAGCATCATAGGTTCCTTTAATTGGAGCATCATAGGTTCCTTCAATTGGAGCATCAGAGCTTCCTTCAATTGGAGCATCAGAGCTTCCTTCGATTGGAGCATCAGAGCTTCCTTCGATTGAAACATCAAGGAAAAGGCCCTTCGATTGACATTCCAAAAGAGTCCATTCGAAGAAGCTTGCAAGAGTCCATTCGAAGAAGCTTGCAGGAGTCCATTCGAAGAAGCTTGCCAAGGTCTATTCAAAGGAGGCTAGAAGTGCAATCGAAGGAGGGAATTCGAAGGCCAGTTAAACAATAGAAAATTCAAAAGAGGACAAAATCCCATGTTTTTTGCCACAGTTACAAAACCTCATTCATGGCCTTGAAAATGTTTGTTTATGGTAGTTAAAATTTTATCTTCTTGTCCTCTCCCTCCTACTCTATATAAGTAACATGCTTGCAAGCCAAAACACACACAAGAGGTTGGAGAGACGCTGCTCATAAACTCACCATAGTTATAAAAAAATAATTTAAGAGGACCCAGCAGATCTAGTCCCCACACAAGTTCAATTCTTCAGCAAGGTAAGTCCCTCTGATCTTGCACCTTTCGTTTCCAGCATGGCATGTAAATAACACCTACTTCCCATTTATTTTTGTCCTTTTCGATTGTATATTTTTCTTGTCTAAATATACATGTTAGAGCTAACCCTTGTACTGAATCAAACGAAAAGAAAAGGATTTGGGTGAAACGAAACCTTAGGCTTCGCCACTCATCGCCCGACTTCCCCAGGCGAAAGAGCCACCTTCATGATTGTTTTGCAGGTCCACATACCTTCACAGTCCATATAAACTAGGAAGAAAATGGTCCAAATGATGGATCCTCATACTGCTTCCCAGCACAATCGAAGGAGGCCAGGAGAGTCCAATAGAAGGTCGTTCACGCCAATTTCCCATCCCAATTGAAGGAGGCCAGGGGACCCCAATTGAAGGCCTCTCACGCCAGCTTCCCAGCCCAATCAAAGGAGGCTAGGGGACCCCAATCGAAGGCTGCCCACGCCAGCTTCCTAGCACAATCAAAAGAATCCCAAGAAGGGGTGAATCGAAAGCACATCACTTCCCCTTAATCGAAAGACTCATTTCCTCTTATTTTCTTTTGCATACTTAGGCCCAGTAGCTTCTTTTTTCATTGTTCTAATTTCTTTTTTCATTTTATTATTTTTCTATCAGAAAACATCTCAAAAATTATACAAAGTGTTTTGAATTTGTTTTTGAAAAGTAGTTTTCTGTGTAAGTGCAAAAAAAGTATTTTTTGAGAAAACTTCTAACTGCTATCTACTTTTATACTCGAAAAGGTTGTTATTTTCCTCTTTTCCTTTAGACAGTGTTATCCTACTACTAGTGAATAGGTAGCCTTGTCGTTGGATGTTTTGAGGGAAATCGAAGGGACGTTTATAGTCGCGAAGGCACCTTGTGGAGACGCTTTAGCAGTTTTCTTTAGGGACTAGATCATTTACTGAAAAATCAACTATAAGGTCATCGAGGGACTATGATTTTTTGATTTATGGGTCTTTGCTAAAGCGTTCCTGCCTCATGACTGTGTTATTTCTTAAAGGAAACTAAAGTGGGGTAACCTAGAGGTGCTTGTGTGCAATTGTATTTAATTCAGTTATTTATCTTTTGCTTTTATGGTTTGCTAACGTTGTTTTTTAGTCTTGCCATACACGCCTAATTACTATCAGTTTATGTTTTTGCAGAAAATGTAAAGTCCGGAGAGTAAAAGTCTAGACTGTTACATGGCTTCGGTGATGGGGGTGTTTACAATATACAAAATTGGGAGTGCAGAAATTAAAAGAGGATAATAAAACCCTAGTTACAGTCTATTACATCCAGAAGGTAGCTACAATAAAAATAACGAGAAAATAATAATACGCAAAAGGTTAAAAAATACTTCTAAGAACCTAAGGCAATAAGAAATCTTTTTGTTTATTTTTTTATTTAAATAAATTAGTTTTCCTAAAGTCTATTTAGAAAATAAACTAAACTTTTTATGGTTTTTTATATTTATGAAAAAAAAGAAATATTTAAAATTAAAATAAGTCATAAATTCTAGCTTACTTTAAAATTGAGAAAGACTTAAAGTTTAAATTAAATTATCTATAAAATTAGTTTAATAAAAAAATTACCCTAATATTTTTATGACCTTTTTTTATGATTTTTATGATTCATTAAATAAATGATAGAAAAATAATAAAATAAAATAAAAAGAAATTAGAACAATGAAAAAAAAACTACTGGGCCTAAGTATGCAAAAGAAAATAAGAGGAAACGAGTCTTTCAATTAAGGGGAAGTGATGTGCTTTCGATTCACCCCTTCTTGGGCCTCTTTCAATTGGGATAGGAAGCTGGCATGAGTAGACTTCGATTGGGGTCCCCTGGCCTCCTTTAATTGGGATGGGAAGCTGGCGTGAGTGGCCTTCGATTGGGCTGGGAAATTGGCGTGAGCAGCCTTCGATTGGACTCTCTTGACCTTATTCGATTATGGTGGGAAGCAGTATGAGGATCCTTCATTTTGGACCCTTTTCTGCCTAGTTCATTTGGACTGTGAAGGTATGTGGACCTGCAAAACAATCATGGAGGTGCCTCTTTCGTTTGGGGCAGTCGGGCGATGAGGGGCGAAGCCTAAGGTTTCGTTTCACCCTAATCCTTTTCTTTTCGTTTGAGTCTGTACATGGGTTAGCTCTAACATGTATATTTAGACAAGAAAAATATACAATCTAAAAGGACATAAATAAATGGGAAATATGTGTTATTTACATGCCATGCTGAAAACGAAAGGTGCAAGATCAGAGGGACTTACCTTACTGAAGAATTGAACTTTTGTGGGGACTAGAGTTGTTGGGTCCTCTTGCATTATTTTTGATGACTATGGTGATTTTATGAGAAGCGTCTCTCCAACCTCTTGTGTGTGTTTTGGCTTTCAAGCATGTTGCTTATATAGAGTATGAGGGAGGGAACAAGAATACAAAAGTTTAACTTCCATAAACAAATGTTTTCAAGGCCATGAATGAGGTTTTGTAACTGTGGCAAAAAATATGGGATTTTGTCTTCTTTGAATTTTCTATTGTGTAACTGGTCTTCAAATGCCCTCCTTCGAATGGGCTGCTAGCCTCCTTCGAATGGACTTTGGCAAGCTTCTTCGAATGGACTCCTGCAAGCTTCTTCGAATGGACTCTTTTGGAATGTCAATCGAAGGGCCTCTGCCTTGATGTTTCAATCGAAGGAAGCTTTGATGCTCCAAATCGAAGGATGCTCTGATGCTCCAATTGAAGGAATCTCTGATGCTCTAATCGAAGGAACCTCTGATGATCCAATCAAAGGAACCTATGATGCTCCAATTGAAGGAAGATCTAATGCTCTAACCAAAGGAACCTCTGATGCTCCAATTGAAGGAACTTCTGATGCTCCAATCGAAGGAACCTCTGATGCTCCAATCGGAGGAAGCTCTAATGCTCCAATCAAAGGAAGCTCTGATACTTCAATTGAAGGAACCTTTGATACTCCAATCGAAGGAACCTTTGATGCTCCAATCGAAGGAAGCTCTAATGCTCTAATCGGAGAAAGCTCTGATACTTCAATCAAAGGAACTTTTAGGAATGCCAATCGAAGGATCTTGTTGCAAGGCCAATCGAAAGGCTTTGCTGAAATGCCAATCGGAGGGCATTTTGGAGATGTCAATCAAAGGAGACTTGAAAACACAACTCACAAATTTTCCTTTTCTATAGGCAAGGTTTTGTGACCAACCATGTAGGGGAACACCTTGGGAAGCATGAGAGGGAAAATTTTATGGTACAACAGTTGCCCCTGTTCAATCTTCTTAAACTTGAGGATATAGATTTGCTTGCCTGCCTTTCGTGATCTGAAGGTGGAAGATGATTGAACACTAAAGTGCCCAGAAATTTGCACTCGTCTGAAGTGATACGATTGGTGGATAATATCGGGAATGGGCTTACAGATGCCATTTGGAAAAGGTGATAGGAGACTGTCGGAGATGGGCTTAAAGATGCCATCCAAGGAGTACGGCAGAGAGTCTTCGTAGATGGGCTTAAAGATGCCATCCAAAATAGATGCTGACTTCATAAGGATTCTCTTTATGGGGATTCCTGCTCTTGTTGTCCGAGGAGGAATCCGCTGGGGAATATTTTTCTAGGGGAATAGAGTCTAGGAGCTTCAGTTGTCCATTATTCTACTGGGGAGTCATCTCTTGACCGAAGAGATTGAAGCAAACTGCTATCTGGTCAAGATCCAGGCTTTGCAGTGACTTGCTTAGGAAGATAAGGATGGCCTCTATCTGGTCGTATTCCAGGATTCAAAGTGACTTACTGGGGAAATGAGATTAAAATATTATCTGGTCGTGTCCAGGCTTCAGTGATTTAAAGAAATTAAGCTGTTCTCTGGTAGGATCCAGACATCAACTTGAATCTGAGGTGTACTGTTATCTGGTCTTATCCAGGCTTCGGTAATTTGAAGATATTAAGCTGTTATTTGGTTGGCTCTAGGCTTTAACTTAAATATGAGGTATACTACTATCCGGTCGAATCCAGGCTTCATAGTAACTAATAGAGTAAATTGTTATCTGGTCGGATTCCAGGCTTCGTAGTGCTTTAAATTGTTGATTGACTATTATTCGGTCGGGTTCTCGGATTCATAATAACTGACAAGATAAACTGCTATCTGGTCGATTCCAGGCTTTACAGCATCTTATATTGTTATCTGGTCGAAATCCAGGCTTTACAGTGTCTTAAATTTTTAATTGACTATTATTCGGTCGGGTTTCGGGCTTCATAGTAACTGATAGGGTAAACTTCTATCTAGTAGGATTCAAGCTTCGCAACACCTTATATTGTTATCTAGTTAAAATCTAGGCTTCACAATGTCTTAAATTGTTGATTGACTATTATCCGGTCGGGTTACGGGCTTCACAGTAATTGACATGGTAAACTGCTATTTGGTCAGATTCTAGGCTTCGCAGCACCTTATATTGTTAACTGGTCGAAATCCAGGCTTCACAATGTCTTTGAAGAAATGAACTACTTTCTGGTCAGATTCCAGGCTTCGTAGCACCTTATATTGTTATCTGGTCGAAATCCAGGATTTACAGTTTCTTCAAATGGAATGGAAATCAGAGAAATCTCAGTATTGATCTGACTGAACCAGAGAAAATCTCAGGAGGACATCTTTCTGAGGAAATTGTTGAAATAACCCTTCATTAAACATAACTTTTGAGAAGACTACCAAGTCACATAAGTAGCGGTATTTGCTTATTTGTTCTTTCCCTAAAAAAGGTAAAGAGTTAGTCATATGCAATGTCATGATGTATGAAATGCATGATGATGATGTTCTCAAAATAAATGAGATTATGATGTATGCGATGTATATGCATATGCCATGATGTATGCATATGGGATGTTATTGAGATGTTCCCAGTCTAGGAAAATAAATCCCGGATTACTATTGGGGAGTATTGGGAAGCTGAATTCTTCATTTCCTTTTGGGATGATGAATAGAGATGATTCGCCGGGGATTTCCTCTTTCTGTTTGAGGATAACCTGTTGGGGATTGACTCTGCCTGAGAATTGATTCTGTTTGAGAATAACTCTGGAGAGAGATGCTTGTTGGAAGATTCTGCCGCTGTAGAGAAATAAACTCTGTTGGGGAATGAGCTTCCGTAGTTATTGAAATAAACTCTACCCGGGAGGAGGTTTTATAACTGTTTAAGATTATAAAAACTCGACTTGGGAAGGCAGATTTCACCTCTCTAAAGGAATTTGTTGGAGAAAGTGAATCCTACTTGGGGAAGAAGAGACCAAAACTCTGGTTGTTTCTGCTCTGTGGGGAACATAGATGTCATGGGGTCATATGCAATGGTGACTCCGTCTCAAACTATCTCTGCCCCTGTACCTGTTGGAAAAAATAACTGTCGCGACTGTAAATTGGTTTTTTAGACTTTGCCCCCTGTTTCTTAAAGTCATTAGTAACTGCCTTTCTGTTTTTTATTCAAATATTTATAGACAGTAGTATTATTCAAATGCATATGTCAAGAATAAGTCATTGGATGTTCTTGCAAAACAAAACAGAAAAAGAAAAAACAAACAGTTTTGTACTTTCACAGAATGGTTTGTATTGATTTTTGAAGTTTGCTTATAACAGGCGTTTTGTACAAAGAGGCTGACGTTCTAATAGGAGAACGCCGCCATAAGAAGTGAAAACTATAAAAAATAGTGTACAAAGAGAAGAAAAAAGCTATGTGCAATAATCCCATTAGGTTTCAATTCTGCTATTGCCCCTATGTCTTCGAGCGTCTCATCACTTTGATGTTCGTCCAAAGCTGACTGGATTGGTCGGTACCGTTTGAGCTTGATAGTCGATACTGGAGTCTGATTTCAAGGTAATCCAATGGGACATAGTGACACGCTTCAAATCCCTAATTTTTGCCTGGGCCTCCCTTTTGGGTTTTCAATCCACCAGGATACCCTTTCTTGCCCAAGTCGCCTTTTCAGGTTTTCGACTTGCCGGGTGTACAGATTTTTTTGTTTTTTTTTATCCCTAATTTTTGCATGAACCCTTTTGATTCGCCAAGATGCCCTTATTTTTGCCTAGGTCAGTCAACCTAGCAGATATTTATTTATGCGTAGTATATTTTCACTATGTTTGCATTAATAGGGTGAGGAAGGTCGTCACCATCCATGGTGGTTAGAATCATGGCTCCATCGGAAAATATGCTCTTGATCACAAATGTCCCTTCGTATGTGGGAGTCCATTTTCCCCTAGGATTATCTTGTGGAAATACGATGCGCTTGATTACCATATCACCCACTTGATATGATTGACGTCTGACCTTTTTGTTGAAAGCCTTGACCATCCGTTTTAGATACATTTGACCATTATAGACAGTAGTAAGCCTTTTCTCATCAATCATATTTAGTTGATCAAGTCTAGTCTGGATCCAATCGTCTTTGCTCAATCCTGCAGCCCTCATGATCCTCAGAGAAGGTATCTGGACCTCAATAGGCAGGACAACCTCCATGCCATATACCAGAGAATAAGGTGTTTCCCCTGTCGACGTGCGTGATAAGGTGCGATAGCCATGAAGAGTGAATGGTAACATCTCATGTCAGTCTTTGTATGTCACCATTATTTTCTGTACAATTTTCTTGATGTTCTTGTTAGCAGCCTCCACAGTGCCATTCATCTTTGGCCGGTAAGGGGAAGAATTATGATGCTGGATCTTGAATTGCTTACAGAGTTCGCTGATCATTGTATTGTTGAGATTTATACCATTGTCTGTGATGATTCTCTTTGGCACACCATATCGGAAAATCAGGTTGTGCTTAATAAACCGGGCCACAACATTCTTGGTAACAGAAGCAAATAAGGCAGCCTCAACCCACTTCGTGAAGTAACCAATGGCTACTAGGATGAAGTGATGCCCATTTGAAACAGTAGGTCTAATCTCTCCGATCATGTCAATGCCCCACATTGCAAAGGGCCATGGAGCCATAAATACGTTCAAACTAACCGGAGGTACATGTACTTTATCAGCATAGATTTGGCATTTGTGACAAGTCTGAGAATGCTGATAGCAGTCTGCTTCCATAGTGTACCAGTAGTATCCTGCCCGTCGAATCTTTTTAGGCATGGTGTGTCCACTATAATGGGTTCCAAAGGCACCTTCGTGTAGATCTGCCATAATCCTCTCTACTTCACTCTTATCTATGCATCAAAGTAAACTAGAGTCATGGTTGCGCTTATAGAGGATTCCATTACTGAGGAAGAACTTTGCAGCGAACCTCCTCAGGATCTTTTTATCATTGACAGATTCCCCTTCGAGATATTCTTGAGCCTCGAGATACCTTTTCACTTCATGGAACCAAGGTTTGTCTGCTACCTCTTCAATGTCAATCTCGTAGCAATATGCCGGTTCATCCAACCTTTCAATACTGATTAGAAGGGCCTCGTTATCCCACCTAACCTTGAACATAGATAACATGGTAGCTAGCGTGCCCGCTAACGGATTCTCTTCTCGTGGGAAGTGTTCAGAGGTGTCCTCTTCAAAGTGTGGGAGCAGTGTCAGCATATGTTCTTTGTAAGGGATAAGATTCAGGTGCTTCGTGTCCCACTCACCTTTGATTTGGCTGATTACCAAGGCTGAATCCCCGAAAACACTCAATAACTTGATTCTCAGGTCAATAGCAACTTTGAGACCCATGATGCATGCTTCATACTCCACCATATTGTTGGTACAGTTGAAGCATAGTCTGGAGGTGAAAGGAGTATGACAACCCTCTGGCGATATGATTACAGCACAGATGCCATTGCCGAGTGCATTGGAGGCTCCGTCAAAAACCATAGTCCATCGGGATCCTTCCTCAGGTCCTTCATCCAGTCTAGGTTCTTCACAGTTAGTCACTAACATAATATTATCATTCGGGAACTTAAAATTCATGGACTGGTAGTCATCAACAGCTTGATGAGACAAATGATCGCCTAGTACACTTCCCTTGATTGCTATCTGGGTTGTGTATTGGATATCATATTCAGTCAAGATCATTTTCCATCTTGCTATTCTTTCGGAGAGTGTGGGCTTCTCGAAGATATACTTGATCGGATCCATCTTAGATATCAGCAACATAGTGTGGGTCAACATATATTGTCTCAGTCGGCGAGCAGCCCATGCCAAAGCGTAGCAAGTTTTCTCAAGAAGTGAGTATCTTGTTTCACAGTCGGTAAACTTTTTGCTAAGGTAGTATATTGCATGCTCTTTTTGACCGGTCTCGTCATGCTTCCCTAACACACACCCCATTGAATTATTTAACAATGTTAAGTACATTATCAAAGGTCTTCCTTCAATCGGAGGCATCAAAATTGGAGGCTCTTGAAGTTATTCTTTGATTCTTTCGAAGGCAGTCTGACATTCGTCATTCCAATTTACCACTTGATATTTCTTCAAGAGCTTGAAGATTGGCTCACAAGTAGCAGTTAAATGGGAAATGAACCTGGAAATGTAATTTAGACGTCCTAATAAACCTCTGACCTCCTTCTCAGTGCGAGGAGCCAGTATCTCTTGTATAGCCTTCATTTTTGCAGGGTCTACCTGAATACCTTTTTCACTGACAATGAAACCTAGCAGTTTGCCAGACCTTACCCCCAAGGTGCACTTGTTCGGATTTAATCTCAGCTTGTACGTCTTCAACCTATCAAACAACTTTTGTAGGTGATCAAGGTGCTCTTCCTCGGTTTGAGACCTAGCTATCATGTCATCAACATAGACCTCTATTTCATGGAACAAAGCCACCATGGACCGCTGATAGGTTGCCCCAGCGTTCTTCAACCCAAACAACATCACTTTGTAGTAGAAAGTGCCCCATTGTGTGACGAAGGTTGTCTTCTCCATGTCTTCAGGTGCCATCTTGATCTGATTGTAACCAGAGAAACCATCCATGAAGGAAAAAACATTGTGATGTGCGGTGTTGTCAACCAGAATGTCGATGTGGGGAAGCGGAAAGTCATCCTTGGGGCTTGCCCTGTTCAAATCTCGGTAATGCACACACATCCGTACCTTATCGTCCTTTTTAGGCATTGGGACCACGTTAGAAACCCATTGGGGATAAGAAGTGACAGCTAGGAACCTAGTGTTGAACCGCTTCATAACCTTTACTTTGATCTTCTCTGACATTTCAGGGTGCATACGAAGGACTTCTGCTTTACCGGAGGACAATCTTCTTTAGTTGGCAGACGATGAACCATAATATTCGTGTCTAGTTCGGGCATGTCTTTATATGACCAGGCAAAGATCTCAACATAATCATGCAACATCTGAATCAAACGTTGTTTGACATGAAGCTCCAAATTTGCACCTATCTTGACCTCTTTTATGTTCTCTTCTGTGCCTAAATTCAATGTCTCAACTGGCTCTTCATGGGGTTGTATGGCCCTTTCTTCCTGCTGTAACAGTCTAGCAAGTTCTCCGGGTACCTCATAATCTTCCTCACCTTCGTCCTCGGCTTGGTTGATCAGATTTTCAAAGTCCTAACCCGCAATAGCAGAACTGTTAGCAATGGGATCCATAGTTGATATGTGGGTGTGTGTAAGAGCATAATTGTATAGACAAAGTAAATAGCAGAAAAGAAAAACAGAGAGAACAAAATTTGTATTCATAAACGTCTAATGCTTTAATAATGCCATATGAAATTAAACATGATAACCCTCACAAATAAACCATTGTGCCCCAGGTAAGACACAAGGCCATAGAGTTTATATTATTTATTACATATCCAAAAAAACAAAAATACAATTACTTTTGAACAAAAGTAATCAGTACAAAGTCTCTTTCGGTCCAGTTACTGATTCCACTGTCGGTAGTAGGGAAGATCTAGCTATCCATGTCATTGTCACCATCACTGTCTTCCAAGGTATTGACCCCATGATTTCTGATACAGAGGGGAGGTCCTCCAGCACGAGCACGGCGAAAAGCCCTTTGAGCCCCTAAAGCGAAACCTAAGCCAAACTTGTCAGACTTGTATGGTATGTCGGGGAGATGACCCCAGATGGTAGACCCGACTCCTTCAACACCTGCTTTTGTATCCTTAGAGAAGCCATCTTCAAGGGAGGTCTGGTAATCTTTGGCAGATTGGTGACAGTTTCGGTTGCAGCCATAGTCTGAGGCACCTCTTCGAAATTCTGACACGGAGTCTCGATGAACTCGCCATCCATTTCTACATACCTGAAGGAGTTAAGGTAAATGACCATGTATTCTTCCTCACCATGTATCATGATAATATTTCCTTTTATCGAGTACTTCATCATCTGATGCAGAATAGATGTGACAGCTCCCGCCCCATGGATCCAAGGGCGACCCAATAAACAAGAATAGGATGGTCTTATATCCATCACGAAGAAGGTAGAGTCAAAAGTCTGAGAATCGACTTTTATAGGGATGTCCACCTCCCTGTGCACCATCCTCTTTGAACAATCGAAAGCCCTTACCACTATGTTGCTGGGCTTCAAGGTCAAACCTTCACAGTCTAGTCTATACAGAGCCTTCTTGGGCAGCACATTCAATGATGAACCGGTATCTACCAGGACATGGGCCAAAGTAGTGCCTCGGCATTCTACGGAAACATGTAGCACATCATTGTGTTTTCTCCCTTTGGGTGTCAAATCAGCATCAGAAAAACCTAAATCGTTATCCACCGTCAGACTGGCCACACAATCTTCAAATTGGTCCGCAGAGGTTTCCTGTGGCACATGGGCCGTCTTAAGGAACTTCACCAAAGCCTTTGCATGGGCTTCAGAGCACAACAGTAAGGCCAGCATAGAAATCTTTGAAGGGGTATGCCCCAGTTGCTTGACCATATTGTAGTCGCTCTTTATGATGATCTTTAAAATTTCTTCCATTTCCTTCTTGGAAGCCTCTGGGATAGATATTGACTGCGCCTTCGTCCGGATAGGCTCAACCAATATGTCTTTTCCCCGAGTCTTGTTCGACTCAATGATAGGGGTGTCAGTAGGGGTAATCACAGGAACTGTAGTAGTAGTATCAGCAGGAACAAGAGCAGGAACAATCACAGGACCAGTAATAGCTTTTGGAGGAGAAATCTCAGGGGAGAACACTCTTCCACTTCTGGTTATTTTTCTGGTTCCCACAATGTTGCCAATGTCGGGGTCAGTCTCCTCAGTAACCTAGTTTTCATCAGCCAGTCATTCTTGCTTGACGTCATGGCAATAGACCTCACCCCCATAGTTCCAGGAACAACTTTGTCCGAGGAGTATGGGATTGGCCCTGGCATAGTAATTATCAACGGAGTCACCTTCGGAATAGATGTAATCCTAACGGGACTTTTGGTGGAGACCTTTGGAGGATTTGCCGAAATGGTTATTATTGAAACATCCTTGTAAGAAGTGGTTGGAACGGGAGTCTTTTCAAACAAAATATCTTTGTCGTCCATCAGGTGCTGGAAACATGCCTTCAATAAATGATAACCAGTCGGTAGAGATAAACAGAGGTGGCAACCTTCGCCATAGCCCGAAAATAAACCGGCCTTCAACAGGCTCCTCTTGACGGTCAGGAGAGGAGTAACAAGTTCATCAACAGTAGTAATAAACACATCATCTTCCATAGCGTTAACACCACTTCCGTGCTTGGGTATAGGAGAAGTGATAACATTTGGAGTCTCAGGGGCATCAAATTTAATTTCCTTCTCCCCGAGAAGGTATTGCATCTTGTTTTTCAAGGCCCAACAGTTGTTGGTATCATGGACCGAACTTTATGAATGGTAAGCACAATGAGCATTAGGGTTGTAGTGAGGAGAGGTAGTGTTGGGATTCTTTGGAGCTTCCCGCAGGGTTACCAGACTGGTCTTCAATAACTGTGGCAATATTTGAGACAGAGTCATGTTTATCTGGGTAAGCTATATTACCGGCCTTTCTGTCCTCGGTTGATTGTTCCTTTGTTGGGTAGGTTCATACTTAGAGATCATGACATCCCCTACCGTTGGACGGCGTTCAGTTCTGTCCTGATTTCTTTGACGGTACACAACACTAACTTCCTTCTTCCCAACGAATGGCTTCCTTACAGCATTGAAGGACACATCCTTTTGAATCTTCCCACTCCTAATTTCGAATTCCACCCGTTTTCCTTTCAGAATTAATTTAGTGAAGCCGGATGAAGAGCTTCCAATCAGGTGATTAAAGAACGGACCAGACAGGGTACTGAGAAACATATCCACCAACTTCCTATCAGACAGGGGAGGCTGGACTCTTCCTGCTAAGTCCCTCCACTTCTGAGCATAGTCCTTAAAGTCCTCACTCGAACCCATAGACATATTTTGGAGTTGTGTACGGGTGGGAGCAAGGTCTGCGTTGTACTGATACTGCTTGTAGAAGCTAGTCGCCAGGTCCTCCCAATTATGGATGTTGGCCCCTTCCAGCTGATAGAACCATTCTAGTTGAGTTCCTGACAAACTATCTTGAAATAAGTGGACCCATAAGTCCTTGTCAGCAATGTGAGGGTGGATTTTCCTCACATAAGATCGGAGGTGCATCTTGGGACATGATACCCCATCATATTTGGTGAACACCGGCACCTTAAACTTTTGTAGGATGACAACCCCAGAGACCAAACCCAGCTCTTCAAAATTCAGACCTGGTACCTTCCTGACCTCCATTACATTCAAACAATCCTCCAGCTATTTGTATTTTTCATCAGCAGGAGGATACTGCTCCTCATCATAGTCGGATTCATCATCGGATTCCTTTGGACTGGAGTCTTCCTCTCTTGTTTCCTTATCTTGATTGTTTCCTCCCCTTGATGAAGTTATCAGTTTAGAGGCCTGTTTCATTGATCCTCTGATCCTCCTTCCCAAATTCACTAACCCAGTTGACTTCTTTGGCTTCTTCTTTTTTTTAATAAGAATGGCATTAAGTTCTTCTTGCCCCTTGGTCAGAGCCACGATCATCTATTGAAACTGGGCATTCTGAGTCTGCAGATCCTTCATTGTTTGTTCTAGAGCCATTTCTTTACTTGCTGAAATAAACAGCGAAGAAGATGAGAAACCTGCTATGAAACCTGTTTATGCAATATTATACATGACATGTGTATGCAATGATTTCAAGTATTTCGGGAAATTTAAATTTGCGAACCAAAATGAAACAAATATTTTATTAGTAGAATTCAAAATACAATTTCCTTTTAGGCGTTCCAATTGAAAGTTCACAAAACTAAAACAATCAAGTTTCCCATGGGCGCTTCCTTTTCGTTTCGAGATAGACATTAAGTCTTCTTTCCTCATGAAGTTGCTTCGTAAGCTCTAAAGCTTTCTTCTCATGAGCATAGATCTGGTCTCTATAAGTATCCATCTCCTTCTTCAGCTGAATCCAGGACCTCTATAATTCTTCAAGATCAGTGGGCATATCAGGATGGAGAACCGTATAGGGAATATCCCATTCAGAAATGGGCTCCACAATCACTAGTAAGATGGCTGCATATGGCATCATAAGTTTCTGAGGAGGAGCTCATACCAATTGGAGATAAGGCTCCATAGGAATGGAAGTCCTCGGTCCCGAAGCCTTGATGTCAAATCTGTTTACCATGCCCCAGGCTCGTATGAACCTTTGTCAATACCCTTGAATGTCATTCTCATAGCTAAACACAATACCCTGGATAAGCATCTCGTGAGGACCATCCCTTTGAGCGTAACCAAATTGTCGCAATGCCAGAGAAGGATTATAGGTTATGCCCCCCCTAATACCAGTAGTGGGACATTAGGGAACTCCCTACAGCAGTCAATAATAGCAATATCTCTCATAGATCGGGAGTACCAGAGAATATCCGCGTGAGAAAGTGACATTACCCTTTGTGACCAGCCCAAACCTTCTTCATTCTTTAGTACTATTTTGGGGAGGTGAGAAATAAACAACCTTGAAAGCAATGGCACACAGCATATAAGAATTCATCTTTGCCTCGTGGTACGAGTGTGGAAGGTATGCAAAATATCTCTGAGTAAAGTGGGCACAAGGCTACGAGAAAGGAAAACCTTGATGGCATTCACATTTATGAGTAAGTCTGGATTAGGGAACAATACTAACCCATATATGAGAAGAGCCAGGACCTCCTCAAAAGCCTGGAAGTCCAAATCATCCCAAAACAGCTGAGCCTTCTCTATTAGGAACTTGGTTAGAAAACCCTTAACCCTGCTTCTTATTTCCCAGTTGGATACAACATCGGAACATTTCAGGTGTAAAGCTACTGCGATGATCTCTTGTTTTGGAACTTCCTCCAAACTGGTGAAAGGCAACTGATCCAAAATAGGTATACCCAATATCTGAGAGAACTCTTCCATGGTGGATACCAAATGGTAGTCTGGAAAGGTGAAGCAATGATGCTTAGTGTCAAAGAGATGAAAGAGCACACTCATCACCTTCTCAACAAAACCTGAGGTAACCAGATTGAGGAGTCGACCGTAGTTCTTGGTGAATGATGAAGTCTCATAAACCCTGGATACTATCTCTTTGAGTTGAAGCGGTATTTTCACAAAGCTGATTCAGATGGTATTTCTACGAGCAGAAGCCATGATCTGCAAAACAGAACAAAGGTAAATTCCCCTAATCCTTGAAATGGTTAGTGTAATGAAAAATGAATTTTTATGATGCATGATGTCAGGTTTAAGCAAAATAAATCACACACAAGAAAAGCACACAATAGACCTTAGGTTCAAAGGCTCTCATGCGGTTTAAGTTATGTACCCTCTTGAAGTTTAGTTGGTTTTAAACCTGTCCTAGAAATAGTAACCGGGTTCTACGGAGACTCAATATCAGTGATCTTTCTTTATCGAGTTATTTCAGTTTAGCAATCTTTTCTTGCAACCGAAAAAACCCGAAAGTCTGATCTCAATGAGTGTAGTATCGAGTATCAACCGATTCCCAGCTTTACACCGAGGCCGGCTATCTCACTACTTTCTAATGGCCATGTTTGTTCAACTAAGGATCTAAGGTTCGTTAGTTCTTCACAACACCACGCGGAGGCCCCGTATTCTCCTCGATTCAACATAAAGGATACCAGTACCAACCAAAGTGTCACACCAACACATCCATTGCTTCAACCATATCGTTCTATGACGTATAGTCTCCACGATCTATTGCTGTTTACCTAAAAAGATGCCCAGATTCAGGTGTAGGATCTATAGTAACAACCCCCCAAGGATAAAGCAAACAAACACACAATAAAGCAATTTAACAATGAAACTAACTTTAAGGTAAACCCCACTTTTCTATGTCCCCAGCGGAGTCACTAGTTCTGTTTTACGGTGGCAGAACCAATTGTTATATACTGGTTTTGTGTTTTTTTTGTTCGCAAATGTGTGGTAACCAAGAGTCGTCACCGTCTTTTCTTTTATCCAACAAAGGAAAGGGTGAAAAGATTAGAAAAATACCTTTTCGAGATGTTTTCTGAGTAAAGGGGTAGATTATGGAAAGGGAAGGTGTTAGCATCCTTTCCATTTGTGGTTTTCCACGGTCTCTTGAAGGTTTGCTCATTTTTTATAAATGCTTTTGTGCTTTGTGCGTTTGAAAATACCTTAGTACGGTGAACTTTGTAATATTTCTCGGGATAGTAGAGAAAGTATACAAAGTGTTTTGAGCAAGTAGTTTTCTGTGTAAGTGCAAAAAAAGTATTTTTTGAGCAAACTTCTAACAGCTATCTACTTTTATACTGGAAAAGGTTGTTCTTTTCCTCTTTTCCTTGAGACGGTGCTATCCTACTATTAGTGAGTAGGTAGCCTTATCGTTATATGTTTTGAGGGACATCGATGGGACGTTTACAGTCGCGAAGGAAACTTATGGAGACGCTTTAGCAGTTTTCTTTAGGGACTAGATCATTTACTGAAAAGGTAACTGTAGGGTCATCGAGGGACTATGATCTTTTGATTTATGGGTCTTTGCTAAAGTGTTCTTGCCTCATGACTGTTTTATTTCTTAAAGGCAACAAAAGTGGGGTACCCTAGAGGAGCTTGTGTGCAATTGTATTCAATTCAGTTATTTACCTTTTGTTTTAAAGGTTTGTTAACGTTGTTTTACAGTCTTGCCATACACGCCTAATTACTAGCAGTTTATATTTTTACAGGAAATGTAAAGTGCGGAGAGTAAAAGTCTAGACTATTACATGACTTTGGGGATGGGGGTATTTACAATGTATAAAATTGGGAGTACAGAAATTAAAAGTGGATAATAAAATCCTAGTTACAGTCTATTACATCAAGAAGGTAGCTACAATAAAAAAATGAGAAAATAATAGCGCGCAAAAGGTTGGAAAATACTTCTAAGAACCTAAGGCAATAAAAAATATTTTTGTTTATTGTTTATTTAAATAAATTATTTTTCCTAAAGTCTATTTAGAAAATAAACTAAACTTTTTGTGGTTTTTTATATTTATGAAAAAAAAGAAATATTTAAAATTAAAATAAGTCATAAATTCTACCTTACTTTAAAATTGAGAAAGACTTAAGTTTAAATTAAATTATTTATAAAATTAGTTAAATTTAAAAAAATTAACCTAATATTTGTATGACCTTTTTTTTTCTGACTTTTATGATTAATTAAATAAATGATAGCAAAATAATAAATAAATAAATAACAGAAATTAGAATAATGAAAAAAAACCTACTGGGCCTAATTATACAAAAGAAAATAAGAGGAAATGAATCTTTCGAATAAGGGGAAGTGATGTGGTTTCGATTCATCCCTTCTTGGGCCTCTTTCGATTAGGCTAGGAAGTTGGCGTAAGCAACCTTCGATTGGGGTCCCCCGACCTCCCTCGATTAGGCTGAGAACCTAGCGTGAGCGGCCATCGATTGGGGTCCCCTGACCTCCTTCGATTGTGCTGAGAAGAAGAATGAGGATCCTTGGTTTGGACCCTTTTCTGCCTAGTTCATTTGGACTATGAAGGTATGTGGACCTGCAAAACAATCATGAAGGTGCCTCTTTCGTTTGGGGCAGTCGAGCAATGAGGGGCGAAGCCTAAGGTTTCTTTTCACCCTAATCCTTTACTTTTCGTTTGAGTCTGTACAAGGGTTAGCTCTAACATGTATATTTAGACAAGAAAAATATACAATCGAAAAGGACAGAAATAAATGGGAAATATGTGTTATTTGCATGTTATGCTGAAATCAAAAGGTGCAAGATCAGAGGGATTTACCTTGTTGAAGAATTGAACTTGTGTGGGGACTAGAGTTGTTGGGTCCTCTTGGATTATTTTTTATAACTATGGTGAGTTTATGAGCAATGTCTCTCCAATATCTTGTGTGTGTTTTGGCTTTTGACGGTATTAGCTAGAGGAAAATAAATCCCCTTTCCCCTTGCTAGACGTCTGCTTTATCATAACATGCATCACAAGCCCTTTAGATCCTTGAAATGGTTTAGGAAATGCTATGGTATGATGCTATGATGTGTATGTTATGCATCAAGCAAAAATCTAGGGTGATGAAGACAAGTATGTCTTGCAAGAAAACTAATTTATTGGATAATGACTGTAAACAAATCCTTCTAGGAAATCATGTTTTTAGATATTAAAACCCTGCAAGTAGTTCAAGTTGAAAGCAAACAAGTCACACAAGCAGCCTTAGGTTTAGGCTTGCATGGGGTTTGTAGGTAATTACCCTCTTGAATTTTAGTTGGTTCAACCTGTCCTAGAAATAGTAACTGGGTTCTAAGGAGTCTCAATATCACTGATCTTTCTTTGTCGAGCATTATTTCAGCTTAACAATATTTTCTTGCGGCTAAAACATCTTGAAAGTCCTATCTCAATGAGTGTAGCATCGAGTATCAACCAATCCCCATCTTTACACCGAGGCCGGCTATCTCACTACTTTCTAATGGCCAAGTCTGTTTAACTAAAGTTCTAAGGTCCGTTAGTGCTTCACGACACCACGCGACGACCCCGTATTCTCCTTGATTCTACACAAGGGATACCGGTACCAACCAAAGTGTCACACCAGCACATTTATCGCTTCAACCATATCAGTCTATGTTGTACAGTCTCCATGATCTATTGATGTTTACCTAAAAAGATGCCCCCAGATTCGGGTGTAGGATCTATAGTAACAACCCAAAACAACCCTCCAAAGATAAAGCATACAAAGCAAGCAATTTAACATGTTTAAAATGAACTAACTCTAAGGTAACCCCACTTTTTATTTATCCCCAGCAGAGTCACCAGTTTTGTAATACGGTGGCAGAACCAACTGTTATATACTGGTTTTCTGTTTTTTTTTGTTTGCAAATGTGCGGTAAGCAAGAGTCGCCACCGTCTTTTCTTTTATCCAACAAAGGAAAGGGTGAAAAGAACAGAAAAAGACCTTTTCGAGATGTTTTCTAAGTAAGAGGGTAGATTATGGAAAGGGAAGGTGTTAGCATCCTTTCCATCCATGGTTTTCCACGGGTACTTAGAGGTTTGCTCATTTTTAAAATGGTTTTGTGCTTTGTGCATTTGAAAATGTTTTGAAAATGCTTTAGTACGGCGAACATTGTAATGTTTCTCGGGATAGTAGAGAAAGTATACAAAGTGTTTTGAATTTGTTTTTGAAAATTAGTTTTCTGTGTAAGTGCAAAAAAAAGTATTTTTTGAGCAAACTTCTAACTGTTATCTACTTTTATACTCAAAAAGGTTGTTCTTTTCCTCTTTTCCTTTAGATAGTGCTATCGTACTATTAGTGAGTAGGTACCCTTGTCGTTGGATGTTATGAGGGACATCGAAGGGACGTTTACAGTCGCGAAGGAAAATTGTGGAGACGCTTTAGCAGTTTTCTTTAGGGACTAGATCATTTACCGAAAAGGAAACTGTAGGGTCATCGAGGGACTATGATCTTTTGATTTATGGGTCTTTATTAAAGCGTTCCTGCCTCATGACTATTTTATTTCTTAAAGGCAACCAAAGTGGGGTGCGCTAGAGGTGCTTGTGTGCAATTGTGTTCAATTCAGTTATTTATCTTTTGCTTTTAAGGTTTGCTAACGTTATGTTTGAGTCTTGCCATACACGCCTAATTACTAGAAGTTTATGTTTTGCAGGAAATGTAAAGTGCGGAGAGTAAAAGTCTAGACTTTTACATGGCTTCGGGGATGGGGGTGTTTACAATGTACAAAATTGGGAATATAGAAATTAAAAGCGTATCATAAAACCCTAGTTACAATCTATTACATCCAGAAGGTAGCTACAATAAAAAAACGAGAAAATAATAACACGCAAAAGGTTAGAAAATACTTCTAAGAACCTAAGGCAATAAGAAATCTTTTTTTTTTATTTTTTATTTAAATAAATTAGTTTTCCTAAAGTCTATTTAGAAAATAAACTAAACTTTTTGTGGTTTTTTATATTTATGAAAAAAAAGAAATATTTAAAATTAAAATAAGTCCTAAATTCTAGATTACTTTAAAATTGAGAAAGACTTAAAGTTTAAATTAAATTATTTATAAAATTAGTTTAATAAAAAAAATTAACCTAATATTTTTATGACCTTTTTTCTGATTTTTATGATTAATTAAATAAATGATATAAAAATAATAAAATAAAATAAAATGAAATTAGAACAATGAAAAAAAATAAAGCTATTGGGCCTAAGTATGCAAAAGAAAATAAGAGGAAATGAGTCTTTCGATTAAGGGAAAGTGATATGCTTTCAATTCACCCCTTCTTGGGCCTCTTTCGATTGGGCTAGGAAGCTGCCGTGAGCAGCCTTTGATTTGGGTCCCCTGGCCTCCTTCGATTATGCTGGGAAGCTGGCGTGAGCAGCCTTCGACTGAGGTCCCCTGGCCTCATTAGATTGGGCTGGGAAATTGGCGTGAGCAGCCTTTGATTGGACTCTCCTGGCATCCTTCGATTATGCTAGGAAGCATTATGAGGATCCTTCATTGTGGATCTGCAAAACAATCATGAAGGTGCCTATTTTGTTTGGGGAAGTCGGGCGATAAGGGGCGAAGCCTAAGGTTTCATTTCACCCTAATCATTTTCTTTTCGTTTGAGTCTGTACAAGTGTTAGCCCAACATGTATATTTAGACAAGAAAAATATACAATCGAAACAAACAGAAATAAATGGGAAATAGGTGTTATTTACATGCCATGCTGAAAACGAAAGGTGCAAGATCAAAGGGACTTACCTTGCTGAAGAATTGAACTTGTGTGGGGACTAGAGGTTTTGGGTCCCCTTGGATTATTTTTTATAACTATGGTGAGTTTATGATCAGCGTCTCTCCAACCTCTTGTGTGTGTTTTAGCTTGCAAGCATGTTGCTTATATAGAGTAGGTGGGAGGGGACAAGAAGACAAAATTTTAACTTCCATAAACAAGCGTTTTCAAGGCTATGAATGAGGTTTTGTAACTGTGGCAAAAAACATGGGATTTTGTCCTCTTTTGAATTTGCTATTGTGAAACTGGACTTCGAATGCCCTCCTTTGAATGGGCTGCTAGCCTCCTTTGAATGGACCTTGTCATGCTTCTTCGAATGGATTCCTGCAAGTTTCTTCGAATGGACTCCTGCAAGCTTCTTCGAATGGACTCTTTTGGAATGTCAATCGAAGGGCATTTGCCTTGATGTTTCAATCGAAGGAAGCTCTGATGCTCTAAATCGAATGAAGCTCTGTTGCTTGAATCAAAGGAAGCTCTGATGCTCCAATCGAAGGAACCTCTGATGCTCTAATCGAAGGAAGCTTTGATGCTCTAATTGAAGGAATCTCTGATGCTCCAATCGAAGGAACCTCTGATGCTCCAATCGAAGGAAGCTCTAATGCTCCAATCAAAGGAAGTTATGATACTTCAATTGAAGGAACCTCTGATGCTCCAATCGAAGGAACCTTTGATGCTCCAATAGAAGGAAGCTTTAATGCTCCAATCGAAGGAAGATCTGATACTTCAATCGAAGGAACTTTTAGGAATGCTAATCTAAGGATCCTGTTGCAAGGACAACCGAAAGGCTTTGCTGAAATGCCAATCGAAGGGCATTTTGGAGATGTCAATTGAAGGATACTTGAAAACACTACTCACAAATTTTCCTTTTCCATAGGTAAGGGTTTGTGACCAACCATGTAGGGGAAAACTTTGGAAAGCATGAGCGGGAAAATTTTAGGGTACAACAATATGCAGAAAACTTTTTGAATGAAAGTGAAAAAGACTTGAGTTGAATATTTGAAAATTCAGAAAAATATTGATTGGAAGAGGTTGTTTTTTATTTTGAAATATCAGTATTTATATGTTCATAGCACCTCTTTGAAACAGCATAAGTTTATGTAAATTAATCATAAATAATTGCCAAGATTAAGTGAAAAGATTTCATGAAATGGTGTTATGAAAAGGTATGTTCAAAGCTGATATTTTCAAAAATGTTCAGCGAGCAATCGATTTCACCCTTGATGCAAATCGATTGCACGGGTTCTAACAGCCAAAAATTTCAAATATTTTTAGTGAGCAATCGATTGCATAAACATGCAAATCGATTTCACTTTAAATCAATAGCATTTTTAACCAGAGAGCAATTGATTGCAGTCCTGTGTAAATCGATTGCACTAAGAAACAGAAGCAAAACAATTGAAAATGTAAGTCATGCAATCGATTGCATCAATATGTAAATCGATTGCACATATGTAAAAATGGATTTTTTGCTTACAAAACTTGAGATAAAGTTTGGACAAGTTTAAAAACTTATTTTGATCATTGAGCATCTAAGACTTAAGTTCATAGCAAGAATTGTTATTATACCTCATGAAATTTTCCAAGATCTTGAACCAAAGGCTTTTATCAATTGATGCTTTAGCTTGATCAACATGTTTGCCTTCTTGCCATTATGGTTTGTCTTCATCAAAACAATGTTCATTCAGAGGCTTGGTATTACAGCCCCGTTCTTTTTCGAGAATTAATCTGCGACCTGTTTGAAAATTTCTAATGATATTTGTCTGTTTGTGGACTTTACCTGAAAAGAAGAAAGTTAGATTTAAACAATGTCATGATGTATGCATTGCGTAATGACGTTCTCAAAGTAAATGAGAGTGTTATATGCGTTTCGTGTGCATATGCTACGATATTTTGTAAATGATGTATGGATGTAAGATGTCACTGACGGCAACGGTAGCTTCTTATAACATCTTTAGATGGGGAAAATAAATCATTGACTGTTGCTGAGGATGAAGAATATGAATCTTTAATCTTGTTTAGAATGTCTTTGTCAGGGGTTCCTTCTTTTTGTTTGAGGATATCTCGCTGGGGATGTTCGACTTCTGCTCGAGGATAGAAGAATTCCATAAACATTGATCGTTCATCGTTATTTCTCATATACCCTGACCAGGGATAAAAAGAGATGGATAATCCTCTGATGTGTTGTCTAACAAAGTTTAATATATGTATGTCAACTCTTCTGGGGAGGAAAAAGTTGAATGACATCTAGCCCGAAAAGAGAATCCTGTCGGGGAACTGTGATAATCCGAGAGATAAACTCTGTTGGGGAAATAAAGCTGCTGGAGAAAAGAAGTTTGTCGGGGACCTTACGGTGTTGGATAAATAAACTCCGCTAGAGAAGGGGATTCTACTAGGGATTTCACGGTGTTGGAGAAATAAACTCTACTAGAGAATTAAATTCCTATAAAATATGTTGGGGAAATAATTTCTGATGGGGATTGGAATTTCATAGGTTGTGTTGAGGAAGTTTCAACCGTATGATGGGGAAATGACCAATCTTCCTTATATGTTAGGGGACCTATTAGAGAAGGCGATCATGTCAAGCTATCCCTCAGGGATATGGAGGTGAACTGCTAGAAGATGCCCCAATTTCAGTCTGAAGGAATATTAGACTCTCTGGGGAATATATCTCTATTGGAGATGAGCTTGTGAAGGTAGTTCTGTGGGGATTTCTCTGTGGGGATTTTGAGAATGACTGAGACTTTATCCCAATTCCTAAAGTCTTTAGTAAATGCTTATTCCTATTTGTATGCATATATTTGCTAACAGTAATCAAGTTCAAATGCATATCTTCATTTAATTTTATAATTGGATAATTTTGCAAAGAAAACAGAAAAAGTGAATTTGAATTTTGAATTACATTTGTATTAAAAGTTTGCCTAGAAACAGACAATTTTGTACAAAGAGATAGAGATCCTAGTAAGAGGAAATCATCGCAAAAATGAAAAAGTACAAAGTAAAACAGAGAAAACAGCTATGTGGAAATGATCCCATCGAGTTTCAACTCTGCTATTGCCTTTATGTCTTCAAGCATCTCATCCCTTGTTGTCGGAAGAAGTTGATTGAATATATTTGTACCATTTGAACTTGACATTGATAACAAAGCTTCTGTAAGTGGATGATCCAATGGGACATAGTCGTACGCTTTAATTCCTTACTTTTTCTTGGACCGCCCTTTCGAGTTTTCAGTCCACCAGGATACCCTTTTTTTCCAAGCCGCCTTTTTAGGTTTTCGACTTGCCAGATGTACAATATATATATATATATATATATATATATATATATATATATATATATATATATATATATATATATATATATATATATATATATATATATATATATATATATATATATATATCCCTAATTTTTTCCCGAACCCTTTTGGTTCACTGGGATGCCCTTATTTTTTTCTAGGCCAGCCAACCTAGCGGGTCTTTTTTATGCGTAGTATCTTTTGACTATGTCCGCGTTCACAGGGTGCGGAAAGTCTTCACCGTCCATGGTGGTAAGTATCATAGCACCGCCAGAAAATATTTTCTTGATCACAAATGGCCCTTCGTATTTGGGAGTCTATTTTCCCCTGGGATCACCTTGTGGTAGAATGACGTGCTTTATTACCAAATCACGAGTCTGGTATACCCGGTGTTTGACTTTCTTATTGAAGGATTTGATCATGCGTTCCTGATACATCTGACCATGATTAATAGCTGCAAGCCTTTTCTCGTTGATCAAGTTTATCTGGTCCATCCTAGTTTGAATCCACTCGTCTTTGTCTAAACCTGCGTCTTTCATAATCCTTAGGGAAGGAATCTGGGCCTTGACGGGTAAGACAAGTTCCACACTGTAGACTAGAGAGAATGGTGTTACCCCAGTTGATGTCCCTATTGAAGTGCGATAACCATGAAGAGAAAATGATAACTTCTCATGCCTATCTTTGTACGTCACTGTCATTTTCTGTAAGATCTTCTTGATATTTTTGTTGGAGGCTTCCACTGTGCCATTCATCTTCGGTCGATATAGAGAAGAATTGTGGTGCTTAATCTTGAACTGCATGTAGATTTCTATGATCATAGTATTATTGAGATTGGTAGCATTGTCCGTGACGAGCCTTTCGAATATACCATACTGACAGATAAGGTTATGTCTAGTGAATCGGGCCACAATATTCTTGGTAATGGAGTCAAATGAGACTGCTTCAACCCAGTTCGTGAAGTAATCAATAGCAACGAGGATGAAACGATGCCCATTAGAAGCAGTAGGGTTAATCTCTCCAATCATATCAATGCCCCCATAACTGAATCCCACCTTTTCTAGAATAATGTCTTTCCATATTATCATATTGACTGTAGTTGTGAGTACCTTGAGTTGTAATTAGTTTGATCTCTTGCTTGTAGTCAATGATTTACACCGTTGTTGCCCACCTTTTCTGTCCTTTTGACTATAATGATTATCTCACATATTATGTGTAAATTTTGTTGCTTTAGGGTTATATGATTATGATTACTCTTTGTTAATATGTGTTGCATGATTGATTTGGAATGGTAGGGATTTTGTGCTGAACAAGCTGAATTTTGGATGAATTTTTAGTTTTACTTTCGATAATTAGCATCACTACTACAAATAATACATACAATGACGCCATCTTTACCACAGTTCTTTAAGCGACCATAGTGATATCTTTAGATTATGGTGCCTATATAGTTTTCTACTTTTTAATTAAATCTTGTAAATTCATTATCATAGGTTATGAAATCAACCGTGATGATATCATATGCGTGGTAATCAGTTTGATTCTTAGCGCTTACAAATACGTGATTTCTTTCGTAGTTTAGATAAGCCTTAAATTAAAAAAAATGAAAGTAATATCACCACAGATCATTACGATAACGGATGTGATATATTTCCCATTTTTATTAATTTCTAATGTCTTAAAATCTGACGCATTTTTTATATAAAATATCATTAATGTGATTATTATATCACCACATTTTTATAGATAATTGTTGTGATATATTTATCATTTTTTTCTTTAAATTTTTAAATTCTTAAAACCTGACGCTTTTTCATAAAATTTCATCTTATATCATAATGGGTTTAAATTTTAACAATGGTGGTATGTAGTATTCATTATAAGGTAATAAAACTAGCTACCTAATGTTGTACCCCAAAATTTTCCCTCTCTCTTTTTCACAAGAAATCACAACTTCGGGCTTTTCCTGATTTTTCAGATTGGTTTAAGAATCGGTCAAACAGACTTTTCTCATCAGTCAGACAAAATTAGGGTTTCCATTAACTTTTGAATCAGTTCAAGCGGATTTCTAGGGTTTGATTGAGTTTGGCTCAGGGTTTGATCAGGCAGACGCTTCTTTGACAATAAATCAAGAATTAGGGTTTGCGCGCGCATTCTCAGAAGGAATCAATTCTATGGTTCTTTTCAATTGACTATCACATGGTTTTGACGCTTGTTCAAAATTCATGTTTGTTTCTCAAAGTTTAAACATCTGGGATAGAAGCTGAGGCTTCTGATTGAGAGTTTGAAGTGTTTGGTTTAATCAGTAAAAGGAAAGGCATATGGACGTTTGTTTGATTAACTGTGCATTGCTTATGGATAATTGGAACGCCGGGTTTATTATTGGTTAATGCGAAGTTGCAAGACTACAGTGTTTATTAATTATTTATTTTATCTAAGTTAGAATAATTGGGATTTACTTCCAGTTATTTTAATTCAAGAAAACTTAAATAATTAAATGGACAGTGAAATAAAAGAGATATCTGACAAAAAGACTTTTATTTATTTTTAATTATTGGTACAAGTGTTATTTAAATACAAGTAATTTTTACAGTATTTATAAAAATATTTATTACAAATGATTAAAATAAAATAAAACTGTTTCCTAAGTCTTCATCTTCTACTGATGCTCCCCATTGCCCAACTGATATTTACCTGCAAAAAGAAAAGAAAGAAGTCAAATGCAGATGAAATCAAAGGCAGACAGTTAATCAGAAACTCATCATTAAAAGTGTTGGCCGGAATCAGTTTGTTCGCCCTCTCTGCAAATCGCAAGAAAACTCTTGGTTCACAAAGAGGGAAAGAAAATAATGTTGCAAGCATATGAATATGTACAAGGCTGCATAATTCCAAAACAAGTTGCAAAGTTCAAATTGAACAAACAGGCTACATGAAAAGGGACAAGCTACTGCATATGTCAAAACAAGTTGCAAAGTCAAGCTGAAACCAACAAGTTGCAAAGTTCAAATTGAACAAACAAGCAAAGCTGCCAACTAAACTGAATTGCACTATCAGACAAAGCAAAACTAAGTCAAAATGGCCAACTAAGTCACAAGTTCAAGAACTGTCATAAAGCTGTCAACAAGTACACCAAATACAGAAAATCTGAAGAAAGAAGATATGCAGAGCAAAACTAACAATGCAAGCAACATATTCAAAAATTGTCATCATTTTCCAGGCCATCACTTTTTCAGAAAAAAAGGACAGTAAAGCATTAAAATATGTTTTTCTGATAGAGAGAGAAAGAGAGTAAAAGAAGTATAGGCTTACAGTTTGTTGAGGCAAGCTTAAGAGATATAAAACAAACATTATCTTAACACTGTAAGAGAGGCAGAAAACACAAGATACACCACAAACTGTAAGATTGCAAAAGAAAAGCAAAAACATACAGCCTGCCTCAAGCTTAGAAACTAGGCTCACCACAAACTGTAACACAAGCCTGAAGCCTGCTAACCTATTTTCAAACTCATACCAATAACCTGCTTCAAGCCATCCTGTAACCTATAAACACAAGCCATACAAATCTGTTACAGCTACCAAACACATGAACCTCAAACAAACAGCCTTGCAAAATATGCCTCAAACTCAGTAAATTGCAAGCCCTGAAACAAGCCTCAAAAACTGCCTTGAAACCAAAGCAAAACTGGTAGAAACAAGCCCTGAAGCTGTAACCACCTAGCCCATAAACCTGAACCAACTCAAATCCAAACTCAAACAAGCAAACAATAAACCTGTACCAACAACACCCTCAAACTCACAAACCTGTTAAAACATACAGCCTGCCCAAAGCCAAATTCCAACCAAGCCAAAGCCAAACAATAACTGAAACAAAAATATCTCAGACCTATCATCATTGATAAGAAGGAAGAGGAAAAAAGTCAAAAGCAACACTGAAGCATCTCAGATTCAAACAACACCATCTTTGAAACACAAATCAAGTATCTCAGAGCAAGCAATCAAAAGAAGAAGAGAGGAAAAGCAACACTGAAGCATCTCAGATTCAAACAACACCATCATTGAAACACAAATCAAGTATCTCAGAGCAAGCAATCAAAAGAAGAAGAGAGGAAAAGCAACACTGAAGCATCTCAGATTCAAACAACATCATCATTGAAACACAAATCAAGCTCATCACAGAAGCAAGCAAGCGAAAGAGAGGAAGAAGATTCACAAGTGGCTATCTTAGGGTTTTTAGAAGCTCTTCATCATAAAACCTAACAAAAGCAAGATACGAGGTTACCAGGAAGCAAGCTCATCAGCATCATCACTCCACGCCTTAGCCACCGGAGACGCCTCCAGTCCATTCCTCTGTGTCCTATCCAAAGGTATAATTTCCTCTTCCCTTTTCTTTTTACGCCTCACACAAGCCCAAAATAAAACATAAAGATCAGAACACATAGAAATAATAACATGCAAAATCGCTATCCAAAAAAAGAACCTAAAACATGAATACAGAAACTGGTACCTTGTTGTCACCGCCTGAGCAACGATGAGGAGGAGGAAGTGGAGATGGCGTCTGGCAGCTGGGACGAAGAGAAACGTCAGAAACCATGGCTCAAGAACAGCGAAGAAGGAGAAGATGAGAGCGTCGTTCGTACAACACGAACCCTAGTCTGAGCCAGAACAAATGAAACCCTAAACAAAATGTTGTAAAGCACATTGGGCCTGTCCCCAACAAAACTCCCTAAGCCCATCTCAATTTTTGGCGTGCACCCCCTTGTTGACCTCTTTCCACATACATTTTTGGGCCCAGCATGATACTTAAAGCCCATTTAACTATTTTATTTAAACTAATACCCAATTTTCTTTTTATTATTTATTATCAATTTATTTTTCCTCTTTTGTATATAATTTAAACTAATATTTTTGTTAAATAAAAAGAATACATTAACTTTTTTGTATAAAATTTTCTTAAATACTTTTTTTATCTTATTTAGTACAATTAAAAATACATAAGAATAGAATTTTGAGTTAAATAATCTTCTTGTATATAAAACATTAATAAAAATACATGAAAATAGATTTTTGTTAAGTTTAAATACTTTTCTCTTTAAAACTTTTCTTTGTTTAATAAGTCACTTTTATAAAACTTCCTAAAAAACATTAATATCAATAAAGTACATAAAAAATAGACTTTTTTAAGGTTGAATATTCCATTTTTTAATTAAAACTTTTGTTCATATAACATTAACAAAAAACATAAAAATAAATAAAATACTTAATATGGCTTAGGTTAACATATTTTTCTCATGTGTAAATAATCACATACATTTTACAATACTTTTATTTCTCTTTGATTCTTATACATTGCTATATTTTACATTGAGAATGCTATTCGATTTGGTTGTAAATATTATTCGGACACTACTATCCTGATAAGTCTCATCCCCATTTGCAAATATTTGTACCCCCATTCCCGGATACTTATTTGTAATAGCTTAGACTTTAAATTCCCGCAATTTATCGCTTTCTATATACTATATAGTAATTAGGGTTTGTATGCGAAGATTCAAAATCAACCGCTAGATAACCTAATACAAAGACAAATGCATGACAATCAATACACAATTCACACTTGCACCCCTAGGTTACTCCACTTGCTGCCTTCCAAAATTGGCCATGTTGCATGTTGAGTGTCTTTGGCAAAACAAAAACAAATCAAATGATCATAGTCCCTCGATGACGCTTTCTCAAGTTGCCTAAAAAATGATCAAGTCCCTTGAAGGAAAAATTGCCAAAGACACTTGGCACTATTGCATTCATGGTCTAAACGATGACCCGCGCCCGTCCCGTTAACATCCTAACACAAGATTGTCCACCAAATACAATGGTGGAACAATACTGTTAAAAGGGTTAAAACATAGGAAAGATCTTTGAGAAATTTAGGGTAGATAGCTCTTGGTTACTTGACCAACTTGCAAAACAAATCCTTGCCATTTTTTTAAAACACACTCCACAACACAATTCCAAAACAACTTTCAAAACCTTGAAACATCTTTTCAAAAAGACAAACACCTTTTGGAAAACATTCGAGTAAAGAATTGTTACAAGGGTTGCCTAGACAAGGCATCTTTTTTAAAATATTTTCAAAAAACACACAC
Organism: Vicia faba; assembly: GCA_948472305.1. Taxonomy (NCBI): domain Eukaryota; kingdom Viridiplantae; phylum Streptophyta; class Magnoliopsida; order Fabales; family Fabaceae; genus Vicia; species Vicia faba. The sequence goes on along the minus strand of OX451736.1, from coordinate 401,631,152 downwards.
AAAGCACCATTTCAAACAATTGAAAAGCAAAGGCAAGTGATCTAAGCAAGTAACTAAGAGCCCATGGATAACCATGGATAGAAAGGGTGCTAATACCTTCCCTTTCTATAATCTACTCCCCAAACCCAAGAAAACATCTCAAAGGTTTTTCCTGTGCTTTTTAACCTTTCCTTAGGATAAAATAAAAAGTCGGTGGCGACTCTTGCTAAACCGAAACATTTGAGAACACAAACGCAAAACCTCAAGTCAGTTCTCCCACCGTATCACAGAACTGGCGACTCTGCTGGGGATTTAAATTTAAAAGTGGGGTTACCTTAGGGTTTTAGATCACCTTTACATACTTGCTTTGATTGCTTTGATTGCTTTACTTTTTGGGTCCTTGTTTGGGTTTGTTGTAAATCCTACACCCGTATTTGGGGCACCTTTTTAGGTAAATAGCAATAAAACTGTGAGGAAACTGTACGGGGTATACCGACATGGTTGAAGCAGTAAGCTATGTTAGTGTGACATATTTGTGAGTACCGGTAACCCTTGATTTCAATCAAGGAGAGTACGGGGCCGCTGAGTGATGTCATGAAGCACTAACGAACTCTTAGAACCTTAATTGACCATCTTAGCCTTTTTAGGGGTAGTGAGATAACCGACTTTGGTGTAGTCCGAAGTTGGTAGATACTCGATACTACACTCATTGAGGATTGTTTTCTTGGAATATTTTGGTCGCCAGTTAAGTGGCTAAACCAAAACAGTGAACATAGAAAATAATCCAGTGATATTGAGCTCCTTAGAACCCGGTTTCTATTTTAGGACAGGATGAGCCAACTAACTTCAAGAGGGTACTTACCTACAAACCCCATGAAAGCCTAAACCTGAGGACTTGTTTGTTTTGTGTGAATATGATTACCTGTATATACACTTACTTACTTTTGCAAACATGTACATAACATCATGACATCATACCATAGCATTTTTTCATTAACCATTTCAAGGATCTCGAGGGTCTGTTGATGCAGGGTCACGTTGAACCAGACGTCTACCAAGGGGCAAGAGGTTTTCTCCTCTAATCAAATGCCATCAAAGATCAATTGCAACAACTTGAATCAGGGTCTATGACCCACTTGACATGGTGAGCTTGATTCTCATGGAAAGACATCCACCGGTGCAAAGTTCTCCAATCAAAGATCGAAGTTCAACCTCTAACTTTCTCTTGTGTTTACCCCGAGAGATCCTTGAAAACATGCATTCACATATCATGAATTGCAACATTTTTTCCTTTTCAGGTTTCCTTATTCTCCTACTGTTTATTTCAGTAGAGATGGCTCTAGAGAGGACTGTCAAAGATATCCTGGACCAAAATGCTCAACTTCAAGAAATGTTATTGAACTTGTCCCAGGGGCAAGAAGAAGTGAAAGCTCTCCTCACAAGGGGCTTGGTCCAGGGAAATTCAAGCAATGCCAGGAGTGATCAATTGGAGGAACTGCAGTTTGAGCTAGAAACAATGAGGATCCAGATGATGGGACAGCTGATGGGCCAGATGGCTCTCATCCAGGACTTGGCTCAAAGACAAGAGGAGCTCAGAATTCTCGTCAACCAACTGCTTCGGGACAACCAAGTGGGGCAAACATCTGAGGTTGAAGAGCAAGTCACCATTCAACCCCCTTTGAGACAAGAAGAAAAAGGGAAGGCTCCTCTACTTGCTTCAGGGTCACAAGCCCATCAACAACCTCGTCAGCGTCAACGGGGTAATCGGCGTAAGCAAACTACGTCTGGAAGACAGTTCACTGAGACTGACATCCCGTCATCTCTAATACTGGAACGCTTGTTGGAGGTCAATCTGACTGCTTTAAGGGATCCTATTCGGAAGCCCAATACCTCCGCTCTTAGCTATCATCCCGACGCATTTTGTGTATACCACTCCTATAGCCCGGGACATGACACCGACGACTGTTGGGCCTTGAAGAACAAGATTCAAGATCTGATTGACATTGGAGTGCTGAGATTCATGCCCGATGGCGAGATGAAAATCTTCCGTTAAGGATTTCTCCACCTGAATTGACAAGGCTCGAACTGAGAGACTTTTGTTTCATTTGAATTTCCAAGTTGTAATCTCTTTGTTATTCAAACAATTATCTATTAATGTCAAACTTTACTTCATTAATGCATTGCATATGTTTGTCTTGAATTCATCCATTCGTTTTCACTACTCTTATGCTTTCTTTATGATATTTAACTCTTGATAAAAAGCTACAAGCCTTTAGAGGGAGGATGACGAAACAATACCATATTCTCATACAGTATGCTTTTGAACAGACCTTGCTGATGATGTACAGACATTTCTTTCAATTCCCAAACACTGGAGTTATAAGGAAGATAATCCCTAGTCAACCCCTTCGAGCCAAAGAAGTAGGAGTTTCCTGTTCTAAACAAATTGAAACCTTTGATTTAAACCTGGGGCAGGGTAGTCTCTCAGTTAATTCAAAAAAAAATATGCATTGAAGTCGCAAACTCTCAGTTCGTAATACAACGAACAACATCAAAAAAAAAAGACATTCCTTTGGAATCAAAAAGACAGTGATGGTTCCTTATCTCATAGGCAGTCTTTATCTCTCAAAAAAAGAAAAAGTCCGCTGAGCCAGAACCTATAAAGGAGGCTTAAGAAAGCTGGGGCATCCCGCTGACTGTAATCTCGAAAGCAAGAACCGTCAGGCAAAAGTTAGGGATAACAAATCAAAAGAACGAGGTCACTATAAATCCTCGAACAACATAAAAAATGTTGCAAAAATGACTGTCTTCCCATAAAATTAAATTGGTGTGAGCCATCACCCAAAAGTCGTTCCAAACTCGAATAGAGTGCGACATACAATTAACTAAGCTTAGGATTGAAGAACATCATGAAGAGCGGGTGGGTACAAATATACTTTGAGCCTTTATCCTTTGTTTCTTAAACCATGAACCAAGCCACGTTACAACCCTTCAAAAGTCCTAATTGAAGCATGGGTTAGTTCGAAAGCATACTGTTACAAAAGGTATCCTGACTCCTGTAAGGCTTTGCTCTAAATCTTGTGGTGAATTTATCTTACAAAAAGTTTTCTGCTAAAAAACGCATTTTTCAAAACTTCGAGACAAGCATAAACTTTGCATTATTTGAATATCATTGTTTGCACATGGTTAGTTGTTTAACAGCGAAGAAATTCATTCAGCGAATGTTCGGAGGAACGAAAACTCTCTCAGTGAGTAAAATCACTTCAAAAAGGATGACACTTCCATTGACAAATCCCCTATCAACAAGGGGGAATGACATGTCACTATCCAGCACACCTGGGGCAGTCCAGTCAAGATCTTTCAAAAAGTTCAATTAACCTGGGGCAGTCTAGTCAAGGTTTCAACAGATCTTCCAAAGTCCATTTAACCTGGGGCAGTCCAATCAAGATTTCAACAAATCTCTCAATTACAGATTAACCTGGGGCAGGTCTCCGTCATCATCACTTGGGGAATTCGAATGTCAATCACCAAGGTCATCAAAATTCCTTCATCACCTGCTGGAATTCAAGAGCGTTCAAAATTTCCTTCTGGAGGTTGCGGTCATCATCAAAATTCCTTCATCAACTGCTGGAAGTTACAACCACCAACAGAATAACGAACGATTGAAGCTCCTAAAAATTTGTTTCTCTCAAGAATGAAGACTCTCATCCTTAAAACCTCAGAAGATTGGTATACTCCCAGTTTCTGACCGTTAACAGAATGAAGATTCTCATCACCTCAGAAGATTGGTATACTCCCAATTTCTGACCCTTAACCAAATCAAGATCAACATCTTCCGAGATTTCCTTCTAGAGATAGTTCAGATGTGACCCAGATTTGGCGAAATTCCGATACTTATTCCAGATCTCCTTCTAGAGATAGTTCAGATGTGACCCAGATTTGGCGACATTCCGATACTTATCCCAGATTTCCTTCTAGAGATAGTTCAGATGTGACCCAGATTTGGCGACATTCCGAAACTTATTCCAGACTTCCTTCTAGAGATAGTTCAGATGTGACCCGGATTTGGCGACATTCTGATACTTACCCCAGATCAATACCTGCAGCAATCAAAAGATTCTTGCAATCCCCAGCGGAGCTAAAACTTCCAACTATCAATCCCCAAGCAGAATAAAGACTCTCATTCTCAGTTCCTCACAGAGTATTCAAATATTCTCCAGTGAAGATCCCCTCAAGACAGGAATCCCCAGTAGATTGGCATACAACCCAAGCTCCTGATTCCCCAACAGTGGTCCCAGGACTTCTCATTTTCAACAATCAAAGGATTTTCAATCCCCTGCAGCAGTCAAAGATTCACTTTCCCCGGCAGCAGTCAAGATTCTATTATCTCCAGCCATCCAGGATTCATCTATCCTCAGCAAGACAGCTCATCAACTTACATGCCCATTCATTACATTCATATCATAAACATTGATATAACATATATTGCATCATACATTTCATGCAACATAACTTTGTGTTTAGCTAACATTTTGTCCTTTTCAGGATAAGAATAAAAGGCTATCATTAACAATTTCAGATGCAGTTTTACACGGACTCATCATCAGGAAACCCTACACCGGTTCCTTCTCCATTCCAAGACTTCTGAAAACAGTTTACGGATTCTCCAAACACGGATGTTAATCTATCGCTTATTCAGATGCAACTACTGAAAACAGTTCACGGGTTCTCCAGATACGGATGTTAACCTATCGCTTGTTCAGATCCAAGACTTCTGAAAACAGTTTACGGATTCTACAAACACGGATGTTAATCTATCGCTTGTTCAGATGCAACTACTGAAAACAGTTTACGGGTTCTCCAGACATGGATGTTAACCTATCGCTTGTTCAGATTCTTCAACTTCTGAAAATAGTTTACGGATTCTCCAAACATGGATGTTAATCTATCGCTTGTTCAGATGCAACTACTGAAAACAGTTTACGGGTTCTCCAGACACGGATGTTAACCTATCGCTTGTTCAGATTCTTCAACTTCTGAAAACAGTTTACGGATTCTCCAAACACAGATGTTAATCTATCGCTTGTTCAGACACAACTTTTGAAAACAGTTTACAGACGCTTCCCAACATGGATGCTGATCTATTGCTTATTCATCTCCAAGACCTCTGAAAACAGTTTACGGGTTCTCCAGACACGGATGTTAACCTATCGCTTGTTCAGATTCTTCAACTTCTGAAAATAGTTTACGGATTCTCCAAACACGGATGTTAATCTATCGCTTGTTCAGACTCAACTTTTGAAAACAGTTTACGGACGCTTCCCAACATGGATGCTGCTCTATTGCTTATTCAATTTCAAGACTTCTGAAAACAGTTCACGGGTTCTCTAGATACGGATGTTAACCTATCGTTTGTTCAGATTCTTCAACTTCTGAAAACAGTTTACGGATTCTCCAAACACGGATGTTAATTTATCGCTTCTTCAGACTCAACTTTTGAAAACAGTTTACGGACGCTTCCCAACATGGATGCTGATCTATTGCTTATTCATCTCCAAGACCTCTGAAAACAGTTTACGGGTTCTCCAGACACGGATGTTAACCTATCGCTTGTTCAGATTCTTCAACTTCTGAAAACAGTTTACAGATTCTCCAAACACGGATGTTAATCTATCGCTTGTTCAGACTCAACTTTTGAAAACAATTTACGGACGCTTCCCAACATGGATGCTGATCTATTGCTTATTCATCTTCAAGACCTCTGAAAACAGTTTACGGGTTCTCCAGATACGGATGTTAACCTATTGTTTGTTCAGATTCAAGACTTCTGAAAACAGTTTACGGATTCTCCAGACACGGATGTTAATCTATCGCTTATTAAGATTCAACTTTTGAAGACAGCTTACGGATGCTTCCAGATACGGATGTCAATCTATTGCTTATTCATACCCCCAGTTCAGAGATGTTCCCAAAACATGGATACCTTTCTGATACTCGCTCACTCACCAACGACATACAGTTCGACAAACATTTCCAAATGGCATCTCTAAGCCCATCCTCCTACCAACATTTCCAGATGGCATATCTAAGCCCATCCTCCTACCAGCAATTTCCAGATGGCATCTCTAAGCCCATCCCCCTGTCACATCTCCAGATGGCATCTTTAAGCCCATCACTAAATGGCATCTTTAAGCCCATTCCCTCAAACTACGCTTTGACGAGTGCAAAATTTTTTGGGCTCTAGTGTCCAATCTCCTTTTACCTTTGAGTCGCGAACGGCAAACTTGCCAATCTAACTCTTCAGGTTCAAGAAGATTGAACAGGGGCAACTGTTGTACCCCAAAATTTTCCCTCTCTTTTTCACAAGAAATCACAGCTTCGGGCTTTTCCTGATTTTTCAGATTGGTTTAAGAATCGGTCAAACAGACTTTTCTCATCAGTCAGACAAAATTAGGGTTTCCATTAACTTTTGAATCAATTCAAGCAGATTGTTAGGGTTTGATTGAGTTTGGCTCAGGGTTTGATCAGGCAGACGCTTCTTTGACAATAAATCAAGAATTAGGGTTTGCGCGCGCATTCTCAGAAGGAATCAATTCTATGGTTCTTTTCAATTGACTTTCACATGGTTTTGACGCTTGTTCAAAATTCCTGTTTGTTTCTCAAAGTTTAAACATCTGGGATAGAAGCTAAGGCTTCTGATTGAGAGTTTGAAGTGTTTGGTTTAATCAGTAAAAGGAAAGGCATATGGACGTTTGTTTGATTAACTGTGCATTGCTTATGGCTAATTGGAACGCCGGGTTTATTATTGGTTAATGCGAAGTTGCAAGACTACAGTGTTTATTAATTATTTATTTTATCTAAGTTAGAATAATTGGGATTTACTTCCAGTTATTTTAATTCAAGAAAACTTAAATAATTAAATGGACAGTGAAATAAAAGAGATATCTGACAAAAAGACTTAATTATTTTTAATTATTGGTACAAGTGTTATTTAAATACAAGTAATTTTTACAGTATTTATAATAATATTTATTACAAATGATTAAAATAAAATAAAACTATTTCCTAAGTCTTCATCTTCTACTGATGCTCCCCATTGCCCAACTGATATTTACCTGCAAAAAGAAAAGAAAGAAGTCAAATGCAGATGAAATCAAAGGCAGACAGTTAATCAGAAACTCATCATTAAAAGTGTTGGACGGAATCAGTTTGTTCGCCCTCTCTGCAAATCGCAAGAAAACTCTTGGTTCACAAAGAGGGAAAGAAAATAATGTTGCAAGCATATGAATATGTACAAGGCTGCATAATTCTAAAACAAGTTGCAAAGTTCAAATTGAACAAACAGGCTACATGAAAAGGGACAAGCTACTGCATATGTCAAAACAAGTTGCAAAGTCAAGCTGAAACCAACAAGTTGCAAAGTTCAAATTGAACAAACAAGCAAAGCTGTCAACTAAACTGAATTGCACTATCAGACAAAGAAAAACTAAGTCAAAATGGCCAACTAAGTCACAAGGTCAAGAACTGTCATAAAGTTGTCAACAAGTACACCAAATACAGAAAATCTGAAGAAAGAAGATATGCAGAGAAAAACTAACAATGCAAGCAACATATTCAAAAATTGTCATCATTTTCCAGGCCATCACTTTTTCAGAAAAAAAGGACAGTAAAGCATTAAAATATGCTTTTCTGATAGAGAGAGAAAGAGAGTAAAAGAAGTATAGGCTTACAGTTTGTTGAGGCAAGCTTAAGAGATATAAAACAAACATTATCTTAACACTGTAAGAGAGGCAGAAAACACAAGATACACTACAAATTGTAAGATTGCAAAAGAAAAGCAAAAACATACAGCCTGCCTCAAGCTTAGAAACCAGGCTCACCACAAACTGTAACACAAGCCTGAAGCCTGCTAACCTGTTTTCAAACTCATACCAATAACCTGCTTCAAGCCATCCTGTAACCTATAAACACAAGCCATACAAATCTGTTACAGCTACCAAACACATGAACCTCAAACAAACAGCCTTGCAAAATATGCCTCAAACTCAGTAAATTGCAAGCCCTGAAACAAGCCTCAAAAACTGCCTTGAAACCAAAGCAAAACTGGTAGAAACAAGCCCTGAAGCTGTAACCACCTAGCCCATAAACCTGAACCAACTCAAATCCAAACTCAAACAAGCAAACAATAAACCTGTACCAACAACACCCTCAAACTCACAAACCTGTTAAAACATACAGCCTGCCCAAAGCCAAATTCCAACCAAGCCAAAGCCAAACAATAACTGAAGCAAAAATATCTCAGAGCTATCATCATTGATAAGAAGGAAGAGGAAAAAAGTCTAAAGCAACACTGAAGCATCTCAGATTCAAACAACACCATCATTGAAACACAAATCAAGTATCTCAGAGCAAGCAATCAAAAGAAGAAGAGAGGAAAAGCAACACTGAAGCATCTCAGATTCAAACAACATCATCATTGAAACACAAATCAAGCTCATCACAGAAGCAAGCAAGCGAAAGAGAGGAAGAAGATTCACAAGTGGCTATCTTAGGGTTTTCAGAAGCTCTTCATCATAAAACCTAACAAAAACAAGATACGAGGTTACCAGGAAGCAAGCTCATCAGCATCATCACTCCACGCCTTAGCCACCGGAGACGCCTCCAGTCCATTCCTCCGTGTCCTCTCCAAAGGTATAATTTCCTCTTCCCTTTTCTTTTTACGTCTCACACAAGCCCAAAATAATACATAAAGATCAGAACACATAGAAATAATAACATGCAAGATCGCTATCCAAAAAAAGAACCTAAAACATGAATACAGAAACCGGTACCTTGTTGTCACCGCCTGAGCAACGATGAGGAGGAGGAAGTGGAGATGGCGTCTGGCAGCTGGGACGAAGAGAAACGTCAGAAACCATGGCTCAAGAACACCGAAGAAGGAGAAGATGAGAGCGCCGTTCGTACAACACGAACCCTAGTCTGAGCCAGAACAAACGAAACCCTAAACAAAATGTTGTAAAGCACATTGGGCCTGTCCCCAACAAAACTGCCTAAGCCCATCTCAATTTCTGGCGTGCACCCCCCTGTTGACCTCTTTCCACATACATTTTTGGGCCCAGCATGATACTTAAAGCCCATTTAACTTTTTTATTTAAATTAATACCCAATTTTCTTTTTATTATTTTTTTTCAATTTATTTTTCCTCTTTTGTATATAATTTAAACTAATATTTTTGTTAAATAAAAAGAATACATTAACTTTTTTGTATAAAATTTTCTTAAATACTTTTTTTATCTTATTTAGTACAATTAAAAATACATAAGAATAGAATTTTGAGTTAAATAATCTTCTTGTATATAAAACATTAATAAAAATACATGAAAATAGATTTTTGTTAAGTTTAAATACTTTTCCCTTTAAAACTTTTCTTTGTTTAATAAGTCACTTTTATAAAACTTCCTAAAAAACATTAATATCAATAAAGTACATAAAAAATAAACTTTTTTAAGGTTGAATATTCCCTTTTTTAATTAAAACTTTTGTTCATATAACATTAACAAAAAACATAAAAATAAATAAAATAATTAATATGGCATTAGGTTAACATATTTTTCTCATGTGTAAATAATCACATACATTTTACAATACTTTTATTTCTCTTTGATTCTTATACATTGCTATATTTTACATTGAGAATGCTATTCGATTTGGTTGTAAATATTATTCGGACACTACTATCCTGATAAGTCTCATCCCCATTTGTAAATATTTGTACCCCCATTCCCGGATACTTATTTGTAATAGCTTAGACTTTAAATTCTCGCAATTTATCGCTTTCTATATACTATATAGTAATTAGGGTTTGTATGCGAAGATTCAAAATCAACCGCTAGATAACATAATACAAAGACAAATGCATGACAATCAATACACAATTCACACTTTCACCCCTAGGTTACTCCACTTGTTGCCTTCCAAAATGGGCCATGTTGCATGTTGAGTGTCTTTGGCAAAACAAAAACAAATCAAATGATCATAGTCCCTCGATGACGCTTTCTCAAGTTACCTAAAAAATGATCAAGTCCCTTGAAGGAAAAATTGCCAAAGACACTTGGCACTATTGCATTCATGGTCTAAACGATGACTCGCGCCCGTCCCGTTAACATCCTAACACAAGATTGTCCACCAAATACAATGGTGGAACAATACTGTTAAAAGGGTTAAAACATAGGAAAGATCTTTGAGAAATTTAGGGTAGATAGCTCTTGGTTACTTTACCAACTTGCAAAACAAATCCTTGCCATTTTTTCAAAAACCACTCCACAACACAATTCCAAAACAACTTTCAAAACCTTGAAACATCTTTTCAAAAAGACAAACACCTTTTGTAAAACATTCGAGTAAAGAATTGTTACAAGGGTTGCCTAGACAAGGCATCTTTTTCAAAACATTTTCAAAAAACACACACAAAGCACCATTTCAAACAATTGAAAAGCAAAGGCAAGTGATCTAAGCAAGTAACTAAGAGCCCATGGATAACCATATATAGAAAGGGTGCTAATACCTTCCCTTTCTATAATCTACTCCTCAAACCCAAGAAAACATCTCAAAGGATTTTCCTGTGCTTTTTAACCTTTCCTTAGGATAAAATAAAAAGTCGGTGGCGACTCTTGCTAAACCGAAACATTTGCGAACACAAAGGCAAAACCTCAAGTCAGTTCTCCCATCGTATCACACCTAACATGTCTCTTCACTTCCATTTTTTCATTTCCATCATGAAACAACGCGATTTCAACCCTAACGAAACAACACTATTGCAACCTTAACAAAACAACACCATTGCAACCCTAACGAAAATTATCAGTATCATTCATTTTAAATATCAATGGTTCTTTTGTATCGTATGGAAGGAGCAAATTCCATTTTAAACATAATTGGTTCTTTCCTATCATCTGGAAGAACCTTCGGTTTTTCTCTTCAGGAGGAACTCAAAGAAGGAGCCAACCCCATTTTTTTAATTATTCATCATGTTTCTGTTTCCGGTATGTAAACGTTTTCCCCATGCATCTATAATAGCGTCATTTTTAGTTGTTTATGTGGCCATTGTGGTTGATGATGCTATTGTTTTTGTTGTTGTTGTTATTGATGCTATTGTCGTTGTTGTTTATCATTATTGTTGATTGCATTGTTATTGATGATGCCATTGATGTTAGTTATGTGTTTGTTGTTGTTTAAGCCAAATATCATAGACCATGTTTTCATTAGCATCAAACTAATGCACATCATCCCATGCTTCATCATATGGTTTATGCATACAACACAAATCTCATGCATATCATGAGTCATTCCAAAACAATTACTTTCATCGGTATTATACCCTTGGGCCAAAGACCAACATTTCGTGACCTACCAGGGCTAGTTTATTATCCAATAAAATTTAGAAGCTTATTGAATCCGTGGATTGTCAGATGTCATTTGTTTCATTCTTTGAGGATCTAGAACTCACCATTGTGACACGTGAGAACCTGTAACTTTCTTTTTGAATTTGGGGATTACTAAATGTCGTCTTTTTCATTCTGTGAAAAGCCAAAACCTTTCACTTTATTCCGTGAGAAGCCATAAGTTACCCGTTTTTCTGTGAGAAGCCAAAACCTTTCACTTTGTTACATGAGAATCTATAACTTACCTTTTTTTAGAGAAGGCAAGACCTTTCTTTCACTTTGTTACGTACCACCAATGTGCAATGTTGAAATCAGACCAAAGTTGTTTGTTGGTTAATTTTAAATGAAGATATATTTTGTTATCTTAAGGATAATACTCAATCAATCATCCACAAACATGAGAAAAATGAACCTTTACATCATAATGAAAGAAGAGCTCCTACTTGGATAAAAATAAACAAGTGTGCCATTAGCTATTTCAAGTGGAAAAGAATCAATATCATATTAATCAATATTATGGACATGGGAGAATTACATCTCAACTATGGAGATAACTCATGTCTAATCCTTAAGAAAAAATTTAAAATGAAAAGGAAAAAATGGAAAAATAGTTCGAATGAGTTTTGTCCTTTTTAAGTATTTTGAAAATTATTATAATATGCTTAAGATATATTTGAATTTATTAAGAAAAAAAGTTTGAAAATTCACTTGGAAAAGTCAAGGTTTTTATTAAGAACGTGGTTTAAGTTTAACAAAACAAGAAGGTTTTGAAAAAGAGAGAAGATTTGAAAATTGAACAAGATGGGTAAGAGATGTAGGGACTATCCTAAAACATAAAGTAAAAGCTAGGGTAAAGAAAGGTCTAACCAAGAAAGAAGAAAACGCTTGACACTAAGTCAACATATGCATCCATTCCCTTTGAATTAAGCCACCTAAAAGCATGTAATAAGCATCAAATGAATAATTAGTGCCTGAGGTGCAAGCTCAAGGTCTCAATATCAAATGAATCGCCAAAGAGTGCAGATGACTTTATATGTATCATATAAAGTTTGATGTCTTAGATGAATTTTCTTGTATCATATAAATTTTAAAGCCTCCAAGTAACAATACTTACACATACCAAAATTCCGATTAAACAGACAAAACATAAACACAACCAAGGTCTCAGATGAACAAAGGATAATATCCAAAGTCCAAGAGCCATAGAATTATTTTAATTTTCGAGTTATTTATTATTGTCTTTAAAGAAAGAAGAAAAATGCTCAAGGAGAAAAAAGAAAAGGAACATAAAAAAGTGCTTAAGGAGCAAAATAAAAATTGCATAAAAATAAAAGCAAGAAAGTAAAATGACAAGAGTTATAAATATGCTAAAATTAAATAGCATAAATTAAATTGTAGGAAATTTAAATGACATAAATGTAAAGGTGCGGAGAATTAAATCTTAGTACAATTAATAGTTAGTGTTAGTAATTAGTATTCTGGTTCGAGATAATTTAACGTTATGTTAAGCAATCGTAAGTGACCTTTTTTAGAAGTTGCACACCATGGTTTAAAAGTAAAGCTGATCAAGACTAAGTATAGGAGATAAGATCATTACATCAATCGAATCCTTCATGATACCTTGGGACAAACTTATCATCAATCCAAAATATCTTGATTGATCAATTGATCACTTAGAGGTAGATTTGAAATGATAAAATTTCATCAAGTACCAATCCAAATCTAATTGAACAAGATGAATCATCAATCATCCAATTGATCAAAAAAAAGAAGAAGAAAAAGATGAAGTAGATATAAATGAATAAGAAAGTAAATCCAAAATTGGATCAAAGTATTGATCAAGTTATCATCATCAACATTCATGCATTTTGGTGGATTATGATTTTCACCTCATCAGCATCTAAGATCTAATGAGGTTGCTGAAACTCATGATAAAGTTCACTATGATCCTAGGTCATCCGGTCAACAAGAGTCAAACATAATTACAAATACAATAAATATAAAAAACATGCATGAAAAAAATTTTAAGTTAATTTTTAAATAAAAATAAAAAGTAAAATATCAAAGTACATTCAAAACATCAAATAAACTTCAAATAAGTCCACGAGAAAATCATAAATAAGCTAAAATATTTTTATAAAGTTTTTGGTAATGTTTTGGAACATAAAACTAATTTTAAACCAATTAAAATAAAGCTAATAATCAAAATTCAATGAAAAATAATAAAATAAATATAAAAATATAAAAAATATAAGAATCATATGAAGAAAAACCAGAGAGAATTTCAGAAATTATGTTGAAAATTTTTGGAGTTAAAATGAATTTATTATGAATTTATGAAGTTAAATCAATTTTAAAACAAAAATCAGAGAATAAATTAAAAAGAGAAAAAAATTCCTGAGCGTTGGATCTGGCTCATTTAAATACGCTGACATATCTAATGGATTAAACATGAGAGCACACGGTGGATTTTAATTTGAAAAACACACAAAATTAGGAAAAGACTAGCCAATGCAAACATTTCAAGTGGCATGATTTAATTGGTTGATACATATAACAACCTCATACCACCACTATGGCCTCTCTGGTTGTCTTCTCGAGTGATCCATCACCAGAGTTTGAGTGTTTTGCAATGTTTGAGCATCAAACAACATTATCACGGTCGTTTCATTAAGGTGGATCAAACCAATACATCTACATAAATTTATATAAACTATGTGAGGTGAAATTAAAAAATACGAAGCAACTTTTGAAAACGAAATTTTCAAATACATGATCCATACGCAGAATTAAAGGAAACAAAAGCAAGCAAAAGCATTAGTAGACATCAAACAACATCTCAGTAATTTGAGTTGAGAGAAATGATGCCTCTAAATACCTAAAGTAGGTGACAATTGAGTAAATCAGAGTAGTTGGTTGAGGAGTTTTAGACCACATCAGACCTTGATTCAAGTTACCTTAGGTTTAGAGAAGACCGATGAAGCGTTTGGACGTAAGAGATTGAGCTGCAGAGGATTTGAAATGAGAAAATGAAGCTTACGATTTAGAGGTTTGAGATTTAGTTTTGGAGGGGTTTCTTGGCTCTCAAAAGCTTGGAAAATTATGTGAATAGAGTGTTCTATTTATAGGGAAGTGAATCATGAGTTCATACGTGCCAAATGAATCTAAATTCATGTGATTCCATGTGCAACCAAAAATGACAAAAGTGTGAGCACATGTGCATCAAAACACCCTTTAAACATGCATCTTATGAATCAATTTTCTTCAGAAAACTTCCCTAATAATGTTTAAAAGGAAAAATAATTTTGGCATATAAATGCAACTTGGTTGAGGTGAAAATCTGATCAAATGGAGAAAAACTCTTTTCAAATACGCATGTTTACACCATTGGGGCATCTTGTACAAGATGATTTTTGATTCCATTCTTTTTGCAATGCATTCCCCTCATGAAAAAGAGTATAATGTACCAATAAAGGTTGCATTTGGATTCTTGTGTCAAAATTTATGGCACTTGCAAGTTGGCACAAAATTCTTATGATGCAAGCTTGAAAAACTCTAAGTCCCAATGACCTATAATGACTTGTAATGTATCAATGAATTTCATGGTCTTCCAAGAATAATTGGACCTTGATTATTGAGGAAAAATTGTAGAGGGTATCACAAATTCTATTTTGCAAAAATACTCGGCCTCAAATGATAAAAATTAAAGAAGTTATGATTATTGAAAGTTGGCCAAAAATCACTTGGAATTATGTCAAATTTTTCTAAGTCCACATCATATGACCTATAATGTATCCAAACTTTTGATGATCTTTCTAACATGATTGGCTCTTGACTTGTAAAGAGAAGTTGGAGAGGATGTCAAGGACAATCATATGCTCAAAATATCACTCAAAAATGTGGAATATTAAAGGAGTTATTATATTTTGAACATAAACTTTAAATGTTGACTTTTTGGTCAAATCCACTTTGAATCAACTTGCATACTAGATCTTTTCTTGCATTTCAAGGCACCTTGATGCATACAATAACTAATAATTATGAATCCTCCATTGATCGTTGATCAACAATGGAAAACGTTGAGGTTACTTGATGATGAAGGCATGAAAATATACACATGAACCTTTGACCTTTCATGAGAAATAAGTAACCAAACTTGGGGGAATTCTTGATCAATATGGGATCGAATGATGTTGGAAGATGATATGACCTAATATTAGTGGTCAATCCTTGAATAAAAAGTCCTTGAGAATAAATATTAATCATAATTTAACTTTGATCATATGAAACCCTAGCTGGGGGAATATTGTTTGATCCACTTGGTTCACACTTGTCCTGGCAAAATAAACAAAGGAAACCAACACATATTTTTGTATTTTGAGTAAAAGTTAGTAAAAAACAAAGCATATAGATACAAAGGTACAAGATACACAATAAGGTGTTTGGTAATCTCCACAAAGGCAATCTCAAGGTGGAAGAGAGAGAGAGAGAGAGAGAGAGAGAGAGAGAGAGAGAGAGAGAGAGAGAGAGAGAGAGAGAGAGAGAGAGAGAGAGAGAGAGAGAGAGAGAGAGTTTAAGCGGCAACTCAAAGTTGTGATCTTGAGGTGTTTGCAAAAAATGTGAAAATGATAGGAATTCTCAATGTTAAAAATTAGGGTATAAAAGAGACGTTGTCTTGATGTGATGCAAATGGAGAAAAATGTATGTGATAGTTTGATTGGAACACTTATCAATATTAAAGTCAAGACAAAAGATATTAAGAAATCCCACGAAGATATGGTTGTGATGGGTATACAGAATGAATTAGACAAAAAAAGTAGGAAATAGAACCTATTTTCCCCCAGCATGTCACACTCTGTCTAAAAAAGAAAAAAAGTTTTTGTGATTGCTTACAGGTATCAAAGTTTCCCAATGGTACTCATCAAATGTAAGGAAACTTGTGTCAGAGAATGATCACAAATTAATTGGCTTAAAATCTCATGATTGTCTTGTCTCGATGCAACAACTTCTACCAGTGGCATCTAACCAAGAAATATAAGGGTGACTATGACTAGGTTGTGCTTATTATTCAATGTTATATGAAGGATAGAAAAACACAATAAATAGGGGATTGAATTGGAGTTTTCAAAAAATAAAAATAGTATGACACATTTGGTTATCCTGGTTTGTTTAAACTCAAACTACTCCAGTCCACCCGCCAAGATGAATTCGTCTCTCTCAATCGAGGTCTTAATCTACTAATCATAACTTGATTAGAATTCACGAAGACAATTTTCAACGTCTTCTTGTGATAAAACCACCACTTGGTTTCTCAAGGAATTACAACTCACAAAGACTACCGTCAATGTCTTCTTAAAACTAAACCACGACTTGGATTCTCAAAGAATTACAACTTTTATAACAGAACTAACGTGTTTAACAAATGCTTCTAAAAAGGTATATCACAATTGTGATGCTTACAAAAAGATTAAAGAACAGTAATAAATCAAGAGAAAATAATAGAGAATGTTTTTGGTCGCTCTTGTTGGTATGTATGAGTGATGTCTGATTCTTTTTCATAGTCTTACTTATATAGAGGAAGTGAATTGAATCATTGGAGACATAAGAAATTATCTTTGGAAGGTTGATAAAATATTGTTAATTCACTTTTCAAAAATACAGATCTTGTCTTATTTCAGCCGTTACTCTTTGATTTGTAATGAATGAGTTATAACACATCAGACCTTTGCTTATTTGAAATTTGACAAGAATAAGAATATTAACGTTGAGACTTTAGATAATCATAGTTTTTTGAGATTCATATGACCAGAACTTGGATGAGACAGACACGTTGAAGCTTCTTTGTACTTTCAGAATATTCACTTATCAGAGTATAGCTTGAGCTTAGGTGCTGAGTCTTAGAACTTCATAATAGATGAGTGCATTAAGGCTTCCTTTTTTCATCTAGAACTTCGCTTATCAGAGTATAGAAATTTAGCTTGCAACTTTGGTGCTTCAGAAGTTATAACATCAGAACTTCTTCTATTGAGCGTGTTACACAGATTTGCTTCTAAGTTTGTACGCCTCGTCTAATTTGAACTTCAAAATGCAAATACTCTCATTATCTTCTACGCTCTTTTTCTAGAACTTCTCTGCATATTAAATAATTTATTAGAGAGCATATTTGTTCTTTATGTATATCATGTATTTGTTATCATCAAAATTGTTACTAAGATGTAGAACCAAACTATGTTCTAACACTATATGTAGCAAAGTTATAGATCCTGGAAATTTAGATGAATTAGAACTAGAAGTTGCAATTATCTTGTGCCAATTAGAGATATTTTTAACTCCATCATTATTGGACATTATGGTTCACTTAGTTGTTCATCTAGTAAGGAAGATTAGAATTTGTGGTCCAGTTTATTTGCAGTGGATGTATCCTATAGAGCGTTACATAAAGATTTTCAAATGGTATACAAAGAATCATCACCGTCAAAAGTTTAAATCATAGAAAGATACATCACATAAGAAGCTATTGAATTTTATACAAACTATTTGTCATATGCAAACTTTAAAGGAGTTTCTGAGTCTCGTCATGATGGTAGAGGTATTCAAGGTTTAAATGTTAAGATATTTAGTCGACAAGTCTTTCTTCAAGCACATTTGTATATATTGAATAACCTTAGTGAAGTTGATATTTACTTGACCATGCAAAAAGCTCTTATAAAGGAAAAATACCCTCGAATGAATGAAAAATGGTTGTTGACGTAGCATAACAAAACTTCCATATATTGGTTTAATGAAAGTATTTCTAAAGAGAGTGGTGCATCTAATAATTACAAAATGGTTGTCACAAATGCCTAAGTTTAATTTAATTACTTGGAGTGCATTCCACATTAGAAAATATTCGTTCTATACAAAATTAAAGGATGATCATAGCACCATGCAAAATAGTGGTGTTATGGTTGAGGCTGAATCCCTGTACTTTTCTAGTTACAAAGATAACAATTCAGTACTAGCATCTAGAGCGTGCTTTGGGATCGTTGATGAGATTTTGGAGATTGACTATGTTTCTTTTAAAATGCCTTTATTTAAGTGCATGTGGATTGATAGTAAAACTGGTGTAAAAATCGATGAATTAGAATTCACAAGAGTTGATCTTCGAAAGACAACTTACAAGAACAAATAATTCATCATGGAAAACCCAGCAAAACAAGTTTTTTATGTCACTAATCCATCTAACACTAGATGGTCAATTGTTCTTTAAAAAAACATATTTTCGATAGTTCTGATAAAAATCAAGATTTTAACTAAGAGACTCCTTGTTTAGCAACACGTGTACGCCAATTATGTGAAGAAAGTTATTTAGATGATGTGTGTGGTATTCGTCGTGATCATGAAGAGGGCATATGAGAAAACTAGTAAGTAAATGGTTTATCTCTTTTGTTTCTTTTGTTTTAGTTTTGATGTAAAATTATAAAGTGTATGCCATTTTAAGTTTGCATTTGGTGTAATCAATAGATATTTTTGTTTCAGATTGAGGAATTGATAAAATGTACAATGTCTCTGTTTCAAGAATCTGCAAAATATGGTTCTGTATTCTGTAATATGGTTCTATAATTTCAGGTGCAGCTGACAGTAGAGAAAAATTAAATCTTAACCCCTCGGTTTCAAAAATAAACCGAGGTAAGAATATTGGGCGCGCCATCCAGTTCTGAAAATAATAAAAATGCGGATGCTGAAAATTGAACCCGCGTGCAGTTAACTTCACCCCTCAACATTTTAATATCCTAGGTGATAAGAATAATCTTTTATGACGTTGTTCTTTACCTCGCTTCCGCAACTGACATCAAATGCATTTTGCGTCCGACGTTAATTATATTTTTTGTAGTAGTATTAGTTTTAAGAAGCATTTTGTTGTTATTTATTGAACATTGTTCCTGTGGTATAAAATATTAAGTTCTTTAGTTGGTAATTCAAATATCAAAGTTGATGATAGTAAGGACGAGTTAAATGAATTTGATGCCTTATTGAAATAAGTTAATTACTTGGTAACTTGTAATATTATTGTATGTTTAGACGTGACCTTTAGTTTATGTTTTGTGATTTCTTATTATGAGATGTTGATATTCATTTGTGTCTACTTATTCATTACAAGAAATGAGTTTTAGTGGATTGAGAAGTGTGGACTTGGTTATAGTGAAAAAGCTGCTAGAAGATTTGTGATATTCTAGTTATACATTGCAAAAAATAAGTACTGCAGGCATTTCCTATTACTGGTCTACATAAACTTATCAAATTGCCATGTTTTTCATTTAAAAATCAATCGAAACGATCCATTGGTATAACTCTTTACCTGGAACACTCAACCCAATAGTCACCAATCCTGATTCGTCCCCATAACTGAATCCCACCTTTTCTAGAATAATGTCTTTCCATATTAGCGTATTGACTGTAGTTGTGAGTACCTTGAGTTGTAATTAGTTTGATCTCTCGCTTGTAGTCAATGATTTACACCGTTGTTGCCCACCTTTTCTGTCCTTTTGCCTATAATGATTATCTCACATATTATGTGCAGATTTTGTTGCTTTGGGGTTATATGATTATGATTACTCTTTGTTAATATGTGTTGCGTGATTGATTGGGAATGGTAGCGATCTTGTGCTGAACAAGCTGAAATTTGGGTGAATTTTTAGTTTTAGTTTCGATAATTAGCATCACTACTACAAATAATACATACAATGACGCTAGCTTTACCACAGTTCTTTAAGCGACCATAGTGATATCTTTAGATTATGGTGCCTATATAGTTTTCTACTTTTTAATTAAATCTTGTAAATTGATTATCATAGGTTATGAAATCAACCGTGATGATATCATATGCGTGATAATCAGTTCAATTCTTAGCGCTTACAAATACGTGATTTCTTTCGTAGTTTAGATAAGCCTTAATTTAAAATTAAAAAAAAGAAAGTAATATCACCACAGATCATTACGATAATCGATGTGATATATTTCCCATTTTTATTAATTTCTAATGTCTTAAAATTTGACGCATTTTTTATATAAAATATCAGTAATGTGATTCTTATATCATCACATTTTTATAGATAACTGTTGTGATATATTTATCATTTTTTTCTTTAAATTTTTAAATTCTTAAAACCTGACGTTTTTTCATAAAATTTCATCTTATATCATAATGGGTTTAAATTTTAACAATGGTGGTATGTAGTATTCACTATAAGGTAATAAAACTAGCTACCTAACATGTCTCTTCACTTCCATTTTTTCATTTCCATCATGAAACAACATGATTTCAATCCTAACGAAACAACACTATTGCAACCCTATCGAAACAACACCACCGCAACCCTAACGAAAATTATCGGTATCATTCATTTTAAATATCATTGGTTCTTTTGTATCGTATGGAAGGAGCAAACGCCATTTTAAACATCATTGGTTCTTTCCTATCATCTGGAAGAGCCTTCGGTTTTTCTCTTGAGGAGGAACTCAAAAAGGAGTCAATCCCATTTTTTTAATTACTCATCACGTTTATGTTTCCAGTATGTAAACGTTTTCCCTATGCATCTATAATAGCGTTTTTTTTCGTTGTTTATGTGGCCATTGTTGTTGATGATGTTCTTGTTGTTGTTGTTATTGATGTTATTGTTGTTGTTGTTGATTACATTGTTGTTGATGATGTCATTGATGTTAGTTATGTGTTTGTTGTTGTTTAGGCCAGATATCATAGACTATGTTTGCATTAGCATCAAACCAATGCACATCATCCCATGCTTCATCACATATTTTATGCATACAACACAAATCTCATGCATATCATGAGTCATTCCAAAACAATTACTTTCATCGGCATTATACCCTTGGGCCAAAGACCAACATTTCGTGACCTACCAGGGTTAGTTTATTATCCAATAAAATTTAGAAGCTTATTGAATCTGCGGATTGTCATATGTCATTTGTTTCATTCTTTGAGGATCTAGAACTCACCATTGTGATACGTGAGAGCTGTAACTTGCTTTTTGAATT
This sequence comes from Vicia faba, assembly GCA_948472305.1. Lineage (NCBI taxonomy): Eukaryota > Viridiplantae > Streptophyta > Magnoliopsida > Fabales > Fabaceae > Vicia > Vicia faba. The sequence continues at coordinate 401,609,697 of OX451736.1, read as the reverse complement.
TGGGGATTACTAAATGTCGTCTTTTTCATTCTGGGAAAACCCAAAACCTTTCACTTTATTGTGTGAGAAGCCATAAGTTACCCATTTTTCTGTGAGAAGCCAAAACCTTTTACTTTGTTACGTGAGAAATTATAACTTACCTTTTTTTTAGAGAAGGCAAGACCTTTCTTTCACTTTGTTACGTGAGAATTCATAACCTATCTTTTTGTTCTATGTGAAGCCATAATCTATCTTTTTGTTACATGATAATCCATAATCTACATATCTTATGTTCTATGAGAACCCAAAACATATAATTGTGTTGTGTGAGAAGTTATAAACTATCCTTTTGTTTAATGAAAAGACATAACCTACCATTTTGTTACGTGAAAAACCATAACTTACACTCCCATTTGTTCAGTGGGAAGCCATAACCTACAATTTTGTTACGTGAGAATCTGTAACTTACCTAACTCTTTGTTTATTGAGAAGCCAGAACTTACATGTTTATTACGTGAGAATCTGTAACTTGCCCACCATTTGTTCTGTGAGAAGTCGAAACCGTTCATTTTGTTACAAAGATTTTCGACTACACTTAGTTCGTTTTGTGAGATTCTAGAACTCGCCAAGTTGTTAGAAAGATTTCCCAAGATTTATCAATTTGTTGTGTGAGAATTCATAACTTACTTTTTTCGTTTATTGATAAGTATGAACCGATTACTTTGTTTCAAATATTCCCAAATGTCACTTATCCATAATTATTCATAAGTCAAAAGTCAAAATTTTCATGTGTCAGAAAATTTGACTAAAATTTCTCGCATCATGGTTCATTGTTAAAGTAGCCATTTAAATTATCATCATATTTTTCCATTTGAAATTTCATCGATCATTATCACTCATCATAATAATAAGTCAAAGAAAAGTCAACATGACACATGTTAAGAAAATTGGCTAATTTTTCATGTTTTATTATTCATTTTGGAGAAATAAATTCATGAACATTTAACTCATCATCATTTTATTTCATTTTATTTTCATTAATCATTTTCATGCATCATAATTGTGGCACTAATCATTTTCATTTTATTTCATTTGACTTTCATTAATCATTTGACATATGTGTGTGTAATTGCAGCGACGGGTATTGCGACCATTGATGTGTGAATTTTGATTGAATACTGTTTGAAATACAATATTGAAAAACACTTAATGTTACAATTTTTTATCATATCTAAAAGGAAATTCAATTTTTTTATTCTAAAATTTTGAGATTTGATGAAAATATTTAAAAAATAATCTTTTACACTGTTTAATGTAGCGTTTAAATCATTCACACGCATGATCTTAAATCATACAGGGATTGCAGTCCAATTTGGTTGTGGAGACAACCACATCCGCAATATTGAAACCACTATTGTGGTTAGAGAGTGCAACTTATAATCATGTTTCCTACAATACTACATCCACAATTGCAAAATCAAGTGATAAAAACTCTCTTGTTCAAAGACTGTTTGTGTTAATTGAAGGCATAAGATTGCCTTGTATAACTACTAGCATTATAGGGAGTTTTGAACTCCCTTCATGCAATAGAAGAGCATGTTGCGTATGCTCAGTGTATTTTGATAAATTAAAGTAATAGATCATGGACACAAAAATGAAAGGAAATATAAGAACAGAGATTCTTAACACAATACTGACTTGTGTTTTGGGACTTACAAATAGATACTTTACTAGTGTATTGATGATATTAGGTAGTAGCTATGAAGTTGCAGCATCCAGAGACTACATTGATAATGGATAATGGATTGTGAGTGCTTTATTATTAGTTGTTGGTATTACTCTTGGTGCTACTATAGCTTGTTTTGGGTCATCTGACATGAAAAGTTGAATATATCTAAGGACTCCAAAACCTGCGTCTTTTGTTGGATCCACTCAACAGGAAATCAAACAGGCATTGTTTTACTAAATTTGTTTATCAAACATTTCAAAATATAATTAAAAATGAATGTTGAGTATTATATAAATAGGATGATGCATATACTTAATATCTTAATATCTTGATGTTTTTAGTTAAGATGGGGTCTCCATCAACTTATTAAACCAATTACGAAGATAGGTAAAATATTCTTTTTAGTCCTTTAATTTTACCTCTGGATTCATTCTGATCCCTTATCTTTAAAAAGTTTTAAAGTGGTCCTTTAATTGCTTAAAAAGGACCACGTTTATCCTTTCCGTCTGAACCGTTAGTCAAAGTCAATGGTAGAGCTTATGTGGCATATATGTGGCATTGTACGTGTTTACATTTTCGTCCAAGTGGATTAAAGTATCTTAAAAAAAAGGTTAAAGCATTGCATGGGTTAAAGGATCAGATTACATCTCCAACACTTTGAAGGAAATCCTAGGGCAGCCATTGTTGATAGCTCCATTCTGCGAAGAAGCTGCGAGCGAAGCGAAGGCACATTCCGTTCTTGAAGGTGAAATCGACCACAATACTGCTCATCATAGGTAAGTTTCTGCAAAACTATGATTTTCGTAGTTAGGATTTTTTGAAATCAATTTTTCTGAAATCTAATATCTTCCTTTCCATTTAGGACATAGTCTGAAATGGATGAATATCTGATCATTACAATACACCATAGTGGAGAATTTGTTAGTGAGGACATGAGTGTTTATGATGGAGGTGAGATTGCTGATTTGAGAGTAGATGTTGATAAGTGGAGCTATTTTGAATTGATATGTGCTATTAAAGAGCTAAGTTACGCAAATGTAGAGAATATATATTATAGGGATCCTACTGTTGGGATGAATATGTTGGTTGATGACAAGGGGGCATTAGAGATTGCTGATCTATATAGGGTTCATCTTAGTGTTGAAGTCTTTATTCAACACACGTTGTCAAAGCCTGATTATGCTGATGAGACTGAAGTTGTGTTAGATGAGGTACCCCTTAATGTGATAGTTGATGAGGAAGAAGTTGTGCTTGAAGAGATGTTGAATGAAACTGATGGAAGAGAAGATGGTGTTAGGGAAGATGATGTTAGGGAAGATGATGTTATCATGGATGGTGTTAGGGAAGATGATATTAGGGAAGATAGTGTTCATGCAGTAGGAACTGATGATAATGTGCCAATGGTTTATGAGGTTGAAAGTGATGATATTGGACATAGGGCTAGTGAGGTTGATGATGTTGTTAGACTAACTGATGACGATGATAGTTCTGATGATAGCACCTTCAACTATGATAGTACAACAGAGGTAGTATTTGATGATGACTCTGATGAGTATGACACTGATTTGGAAGAGGAAGAGGGTAACCTAATTAACTATGCACACATGGAAAAAAAGTTAAAGAAAAGTGTGAATTAAACAAAGAAGATAGAAAAGGAAGTGATACTGAAAGTGATGATCTAGGAAGTGACTGTGACAGTGATGATAGCATTAGAGTTAGGAGAAAGAAGTATCCAGTTTTCAAGCTTCAAAAGGATATGGCCAATTACAAATGGGAAGTGGGAACCTACTTTAGTACAACATAAACTTTCAAGGAAGCCATTACGTCTTATGCAGTCCAATATGGTAGAAATTTAAAGTTCATTAAAAATGACAAGACCGGGATTAGGGTTAGGTGTAAGGAAGGATGTGAATGGGAATTCTATTGTGCTACTGACGATTCTTGGCAACTAAGAAAGGTTGTAGATACTCATAGTTGCAATAGAGAATATAATGTGAAGTTAATGAAGACTAAATGGTTGAGCAAGAGGTTGCAAAATTCACTTAAAATCAACCCTAGAATGAAAATTAAGGACATTAAGGAGAAGGTACAGAAGAAGTGGAATGTGGGGGTCAATAAAACCAAGGCCATAAGGGCTAGGTTTGTATCCAGAGACATGACTGATGGGTCGTTCCTAGGGGATTATGAAAGGATATATGACTATGCACACGAGTTATTAAGAGCTAACCCAGGGTCAACTGTAAAAGTGAATGTCGAACCTGCATAAGAAGGTGGTGTTCAGAAATTACATTTCAAAAGGATATACATATGCTTGGCAACTTGTAAGGAAAGCTTTAAGTTAAGAAGACATTTCATTATACTTGATGGATGTTTTTTGAAAGACCTTTGTGGGGGTTAAATACTTGCAGCCATAGCCAGAGATCCCAATGAACAAATTCTACCAATAGCATATGCAGTGGTGGAGAGTGAGAAAAAGGATAGTTGGACATGGTTCTTAGAGCTGCTTATTGATGATCTTGGTGGAAGAGAAGAGTGCTTCACATACACTTTTATCTCTGATCAACAAAAGGTATGGCTTTGTTTTTAATTTTGTATTGATAGGTATTTCATGTTACAAATTCTCATGTTATATTTTTGATGACTTGGGGATTATTGCCTGCAATAGAAGAACTGCTTCCTATAGTTGAACCGTGGTCTGTGTTAGGCATCTCTACAATGACTTCAGGAAGAGGTATCCAGGAAAAAAACTAAAGGAAATAATATGGAAAGCTGCCAAGTTAACTTACTATCAAGCTTGGGAAAGAGAGATGAGAGTAATGAAAGAGCTCAATGGAGAAGCATACAAACACATGATTAGCACCCCTATCAGTTTTTGGAGTAGATCATACTTCAAGACTGATAACAAGTGTGATGTTGTTCTCAATAATATGTCAGAAACATTTAACAGTTTCATCCTGGAGTCTATGGGTAAGCCTTTGATAACCATGGTGGGAGAAATTAGGTTATACATGATAGAAAGATGGGATACAAACAGGATGAGGTTTGAGAAATTGGAAAATGTTGAAGTGTTTCCTAACATTATAAAGAAGGTTGAAAAAACAAGTTCATACACAAACATGTGGCTTATCATGTAAATTTCTTTAAACAAATTTATTTAAAGTGTATATATTTGAAGTTTATTTATATTTGGAATGTATATTTATATGTTAGGATGTATAATGAACATATATTTTAAGTGAGGCATCTGGAAAACTTAGCTGAAAAATGCACAATCAACTTGAAGAAAAAGTATTGTTCATGCAGAAGATGGGAACTAACAGGCCTGCCTTGTGTTCATTCACTTGCAGCAATCAAAAGTAGGAACCACAAGATTCATGACTACATTCCTAATTACTAAAGGAAAGCAAGATATATGCAAGTGTACAAACCTGTAATATATCATGTTAATGGATCAAACGTGTGGATGAGAACATAGTTTCCTAATATTCTTCCCCCCAAATTTAGCAAAATGTCTGGAAGGCCAAAAAAAGGAGGAATTTAGAGCAAGATGAGATAGATGGTTCTGATAAAAAGATGAGAAGGACATGAGTCATTATAAAGTGTAGCATGTGTAAGAAAGTAGGACACAACAAGCACACTTGCAAGGTACCATCTACTAGTCAAGCATCTCAGCCAGCTCAAGCATCTCATCTAGCGCAAGAATCTCAGCCAGCTCAAGCATCCCATCCATCTCAAGTATCTTAGTCAGCTCAAGCATCCTAGCCAGCTCAGGCATCTCAGCCAATTTCTTCTCAATCATCCAAGAAAGTGAATCCCAAATCCAAAAAGTTGCAAGTTAGAAGGCCAAATGCACGTTTTGTCCCACCTGGTCCAACAACTAGGTTGAATGCATCTAAAACTTTTGTAGGTCCAACAATAAGAAGGACGACAACTATTAAGAGAGCCGCAACAAAATGGAAAGTTTAGATTAATGTCTTTAATGTAATAGTTTTGTTAGGTTATTTTAAATTTAGTTAAGCTATTTTAAAGTGTTTTGAACCTGTATTGTCTAGTTCTGTTTTGGACCTGTCATATCAGGTTTCTTGGACATGTAAATTATGGTTTTTGGATCTATAATAGTAGTGTTTTTGGAACTGTAATATCACATTTTTTGAACATGAAATCTATGAATATTAGTGGTATCCACCACCTTATGTATTGTTGTTGACTTCATTCAGTTGATTTTATATGTTATGTTATGATTTCATTCAAAATGTTACACCAGTTATTGGAATTTACAAAATTCATCAAAAATACAGTTCCAAAATTACACCAGTTTCATACAGCTCCAAAATTCATATAGTTGCATACTGGAATTTACACCAGTTCCAAAATTCATTATAAAATGTTACAAATAAAATATACAAATTCATCAATTAACAACATCATCTTCTTTTCAAATGATATTACAAACGATACTGGAATTTACAACATCACCCAAATGACAAAAATTAACAACATACAAAACATTCTTTTCCATTTTTTTTCTTCTGGAATTCATCATTTTCTTCATTTCAATTTGTAACCCCCATATCTTTTGTTTCAGTCCATCCTTTTGTTCCTTTAAAGACAGTATCTCCATTTTTGTTGCATCAAGGTCATTTTGAAGATTCTCCAACCTACTATTTTTCTTCTTTATAAACTGCTCTTTTTCATCCACAACATCATCATAGAACCATTGAAAGTATCTATGTCCAGTTTCAGATGAATCCAGTGTCATTCCAAATTTGGATAGACCAGAAAAAATAATATGAAGAAGCCATTTAATTTCTTTCTTACCTTATAATGACGGAAATCCTAGATTTGCTTCCCAAAATTCGTGTGAGTTGAAGCCCTTCGAAGAACAGTCGTGTCTCCACAGCTACATATGGGTTTCCATCGCAAATTTCCGTCTAAACATCCACCGTTGTTGAACTTTGAATCGTATGAACACTGACATGAGTATGCTAATGATGATTGCTTCATTTTCCTCAAGAAATTACAAAATCATAAGGGGAAGAAAATTATTGAACCCTAGAATTTGGGGGAGTCTGGGGTACAAGAGAAAGAAATGGACGATGCAAACTTGAAGAGAACGAAGAAGATGACATAATATTCCACATCAGCTGCCACGAATACAAAACAAACGTATGTTCGTGCCTTTTGGACATGAAGGACTACTGTGGTCCTTTTTGAACAATTAAAGGACTACTGCGGTCCTTTTTGAACAATTAAAGGACCACTTTGGAACTTTTTAAAGATAAGGGACCATAATAAACCCATAGGTAAAGTTAAGACACTAAAAAGGGTATTTTTCCATGAAGATATCACTTTAATATATTCTCTCTTCTAAGTAGCATTTGAACAATGTCCATGTGAATTAGTTAGGAAATCATCAAAACACTAGCACTCACATGAATTAAACTTGAAATACAAACACCAAAAGAATGATAAAAAAATCATATGAAAGAGACTCTAATGAGAAGAAAATGTCATTCATTAATTTTTTACTAACAATTTAAAAGTTTAGAAGAGAACAAATTACAAGTTATATTTACTTTGAGGATATTGTTGCGGAAAACTGATATCTTAATGGTTGGAATAGGGATACTACAACAGATGGTCAACGATTGTAAAGTAATGTGTGATGGTATGTATATTGCTTTACACCACAGTCGCGCGACTATTTTGATAAACTATGTAGTGCACTACCTATAACAATGGTTGAAGTAAACAACTGTTGTCATAAATATAAGGTCATGGATTCCATTCCCAGTTGCAACCAAAATTAAAGCGCTTAAAAAAATTAAATTTCACCACGATTATATGTTCAAACTGTTGTGGTATATATAAGATTTTATTATAAAATTTATGATTGCTTGTACTTCTCTGCCCCTCACTAACCATATACAACAATTTAAATAGATTTTTAAGATAATAATCTGAAATAATAAATTATTCTTGAAAAATAACTTAAATGATCCTTTTTTTGAATTGCATGAATATTGTAATTCAGAATCTCCTCATTAACACGTAGAATTTGATTTAATCTCAAATTATTCAGAGTAATGATGATGAATTGATGGCTTCTAAGTCTTTCACACAAAAACTAATTTCCTCTTTTGTTTAAGTTTATTTTTCAAACATCAAACTTTGTGTGAAAGACTCAGACTGACATTCATTTATCAACATTATTTTAAAGAATTTATGGCATTAAATCAAATAATATTGGCTAAATAGGAAATTATGATTTACACACTACTGCAAAACGCACAAACAACAACGCCCAGTCACCATGGTTCTTCCCAATACCGCGGTGACATTTCAAAACCCAGGCGCCAACATTTTATTTTTATATTTTTATTTAAAAAATTTAGCATCTAATAGTTATTCAAGCCATAATCATAGTTATAGAATCTAAACTTTCTTGGGTTCAAATCTCGGTGTCTCATATATATTATTTATTTAACATTAATGCGTGTTTTTTCTATTATATTTATTTTTATATATAAAATAAAAGGTTACGATTGCGGTTCTTTAGTTCAACCATTGTGATACATTTATATATATAGCCATGGTTGCTAATATCAATCATTGTGAGTATATTTATATATAAGCGAATTAACTTTTGCTCTTTCACAGTAGCGTATTATCTTTCTCAACAAAATCCTAGAACCAATTTTTTCTCTTCTTCTTCATCATTAGCATTTCTATTCTACAGTATATCCGTCAATCTTGTTCTTCTTACATAAAGGTATTCTTCCTTTTCCTTTATTCTCTCGCTTTCGTGTATGTTACTATTTTGTTTCACATGTTGATAATTTTCATGGTGTTTGTAGTACTCAAGAAAAGTGAATGAATAAATAACTACAACAACAGATTCATTTAGTTTTAGAAGTTAAGAAAAAAAATATAAGAAGTATGGAGTTATTATGTTAATTTCATCCACCTTATACTTCTTCCTCATGGCTTCACAAACTAACTGAACCTCATAGTTCCATGATTATTTTCAATAAAAGGTGTGTTCTATCAAACTTTCTTTTCTTTTTTAGATAGAGTGAGACATGTTGGAGGTAGATAATATCTTTTTTATTTCTCTATTGGAGCCAATTGTTTTTGTATACCCATCACCTCCATATCAAAATGGGAAGTTTTATCATCTTTAGTATTTCCTATAATATTTAGAAGTGTGCCGATCAAACTATCATACTCATTTTTCTCAATGTGCATCACATCAAGACTTGACCAATATGAAAGATCAAAGTAGATGGACCTTTGTTTCCATATATTTTTTGCAACTGCCCCTTTTTCTTTTTCTCTCTTCCCAAATACAATATTAATGTTTTCCTGTCATTGATAAACTTCATACTCGGTTAAAGGTTTAGGAGCCTCATCAAACTCTTACTCTCCATTTAAAGCCTTATGCAATCAATGATAAGGATGGTCAGGTTTTAGAAATTTTTGATGCCCAAGGTAAACTTTTTTTCAAACTCAAGTTGGTGATAACAAGTATTATCTTCACAAATAAGACATGTTTTATGTCCTTTGACACTATATTCAACCAAGTTATTATAAGCAGGAAAGTTGTTAATCAAATAAATCAATATTATTACAAATAATATGTTTAAGGCTTGCTTTAATGCATGGAGGGGTCCCAATTTTCGCGTACAGCAAGGCCAAGAGGTTTGCACTCATTCAAACTTCAAAATGGGACAAAATCCCATGACTTTGGCCAAGGTTTCAAAGGGCCATTCATGGCATTCAAGAACTTGTCCCTAGCTATTACAAGCATGGTATTTTTGTGTTCTCTCACTACTCTCTATATAACAAGCTTTTGCCAAGCATCAAACAGGGTTAGAGGATCTGGAGAACCCCTGTCAAATTTGAAAAAAAACACTAAGCTGTCAAATTTGAATTTTCACTTCCAGCTTGTTTCAATCCCAAACAAGTGTCAAAACATGTTTCTGGAAGTCCCCTGGATCGATTCTAATCATCACCAAGCCTCAAAATAGTCTGAAACACGTATTCACTGCCTCACAGTTTGCACATTTTTTTTTAGTTTGATTCCTTTAATTCTGGCATCATAAACATATTTCAATCCTGTATTTATGTGTGTCATCATGTATGCAAGATATTTGAATGCTTTAATTTGAGTATATATGCAAGAATCGTTTGAAGCCATTGTTAGGGTTTCAAGGTCTCAAATTGGGAACTTCTTGTACAGGTGAAATTGGGCCAAATAAAGGGCATCTTTGTATTCAGAGGAATGAATGCAATAGATCTATGCCTTTGGTTAGGATTTATCTTGCTTGTGTTGCGTTTTAAAATTTTGTCGCTATAGCCACGGACAAAAATTGTCGCTATAGCCTATAGTGACGAATTTGTCCGTAGGTAAAAGTGTGGTTTCTAAAGTGACAGTTGTAGGAGGAAGAAGACTAGGTGTCAGACCCCTATTGCCAGATACAAATTGGCGCGTGTTTTTTTGTTTTTTTCTCAGATAATGTTTGTTTTTATATATAATATATTAATATAATTATATGTTTGAATGACCAAGACAGCCCAGTTGGTAAGCTAGCACATGTGTAAAGGAGAGGACCTGAGTTTGAGCCCCAGGTCTAGCAGTTTATTTTTTCAAATAATTATTCAACAGATCTAATACATCTCCTAGCCAAGCATCCACCATACGTCCTCAGATCCCACCCTTTGGATCATCTCAAAGCAGACTCAATGCTCCAGAATTGAAGATCCATGGTGCACTCCCTAAAGGCTGATTAAGCTGGAATACTCTGGGATTTGGGCCAGTACCTTTGGGCCTTGCAAATATTCAATTCACACCCCCAGGCCAAACTACATCAGGCCCATTCATTTTTTTATTTCTTTACTATCATTTTATTTTATTTTAATTTTCTTAATCTCCTTTTCTTTAATAATTAAAAAAATAAAAAATGAATAAATAGAATTAGGTTTGATAATTAAAATTATTATTTTTTAAATATTTAATTAATTAATTTTGATTATTGTAACTTGATAATTTTTATTAAATAAAAATTAATTAGATTTAGGTTAAGTTTTCAAATATATTCTTTTTTAACATAAAAAAAATGAAAATGACAAAAATATTTTCTCTTTAATTGTTAAGTTTTTTAGGACTTAGGTTTTATCCCCGTCTTATTTTCTCACAATCTTATTTATTTTCATTTTATTTTCCAAATTAATGTAACTGTCAATGGTTTGTAATAGTGTTGAATTAGGTTTATTTACTATTTTTCTTATTTATTTGCCACTTTCCCCAAGTTTGGTTATGTAACCCCCTCTCCAAAACCTTGTAATATCTAGGTTTAAAATTCTCACATTTTATCTTTTTGCTACTATTAACTGTTAGATGTATGGATAATAGGATTATATGCAAAAGATAAATCAAATGTTTAAAACAGTAGAACACCATAACTGTGCAAAGATAAATAAACTGAAATCAAACACTTGCACATGCTCACCCCTAGTGTATGCCCCACTTCAGTTGCCTCCAGAAAACGATCACTATTCTCGAAACGTGAGAATTTTTAGTGGTTGTCCTCTAATTCAAAAGATCACTAGTCCCTCGATGACCATTTCGACGTAGCCTCGGTAAAAAAAGTGATCTTAGAGTTTTAGGATAGTTACTAAGGGTTTTTTCCCTGTTGCCTTAAGTGACCGTAATCGTCCCTTTAGATTGTCCCTCAAACTCCAACGATGGAGCTACCTACTACTTAATAGTAGAATAACTCTATCTAAAGGAAATAAGAAAAAAGAACAGTCTTTTTCGAGTAGGTAGAAACTTTTAAGTACTTGCTCAAAATAATATTTTACACCATACACTTTCAAACAAACTTTTCAAACAAAAGTTTTCAAAAACACTTTATCACACCCTTGAGGACTGATACACGGGTTACCATAAAGTGAAACGCCGCACTAAGGCAATTTCAAAACTTTTTTCAAAACACACAAAAACAATTTAAAAATGAGCAAGTACCTAAGAGCCCATGGAAAACCATGGATAGAAATGGTGTTAACACCTTACCTTTCTATAATATACCCCTCGTACTCAGAAACATCTCGAAAAAGGTTTTTTCTGTTCTTTTTCCCTTTTCTTTTGTTGGATAAAATAAAAGACGGTGGAGACTCTTGCTTACCGCACATTTGCAAACACAAACGCAAAAACCAGTATTAAACAGTCGGTTCTGCCACCGTATCACACTATGGTTCTGGCACTGTTGCTCACATGAAATACGTTAAAAAATTCTCAAACAATGATAACAATATAAATGTGCAAGCAAAAGGGATTTACATTCCAAATTAAACAAGTTTGAGATCCAAGAATTTTACCAAAATAAGAGGATCGAATGAGGGAAATTTTGCGTGAGTTGGACTTGTTTAAGGCTTGGAAATCACTCCTGGGACCTTTAAGGAATGAATGGTTGACTTGGTTTGGATTAAGAAAGGCTGGAATTTGCTTTTTCAAAATTCACGATTTTTGACAATTCTTTGTAAATTTGTGTGGCTCCTTCCAGGCTGTGTATACGTGTCGAAATGCTTGCTAATGTCTTGTTTATATAGAGAGGAGTTAGGATACAAGATATCATAGGATTAAACAGCCTTGATTATGTGTTTGAAAGCCATGAATGAAAATTTGTAACCTTGACCAAAAACATGGAATCTTGTCCTTTTTTGAAATTTGAATGAATGTGGACATCAATTGCCTTCGAATGCCTTCAGTTCCTACCCTTCGATTGGACCTCTTGTACATCCTTCGAATGGGTCTTTAGGTGTACCTTTTGTGTACCCTTTGAATGGGCCTTTGGTGTGTCCTTCGAATGGACTTTTTGAGTGTCTTTCATATATATGCTTTGTGCCCTCTTCGAATGGGCCACTAAGGTGTGCCCTTCGAATGGGCTATCATGTGTGTTGAAGTATGTACAATTATTTCAAAGGGGCCATTACCCAGTCGAAGTTGGCACAAAGGCAGCCTATGCCTTGTGGATGCTAGCATGAAGCAAGTTAAAGCAAGCATAAAGGAGGCCATTGCCTAGGCAAAGCTGGAACAAAGGTAGCCAGTGCCTTGTGGGTCGAAGGAAACTTTCTTGCTTTGTGCACTGAAGGCACGCACAGAGGAAGAATTTTCCTAGTCAAAGCAGGAATCAAGCTTTCTCCAAAGAAATCAAATGCCCAATCGAAGCAAGAATTAAGCTTACTCCAATGAAACCATACTCCCAAACGAAGCTGGAATCCAGCTTGCATGTAGGTAGCCATTGCATTGTGAATCAAGCCAGCATGCAAAGCCAATGGTGCAATCAAAGGAGTATTAACATGAGGTCCTTCCCTTTTGGATCTAAGGAGGTTGTTTCAAAGGAAACACATGCCTAGTCGAATCTTTTATACAACAAACAAGCAAAAGGGCAAGGCTTTAATCAAAGCTTGGAAATTTGAGGCAAGTTTGGAGGAGGTTAGGCGCTCAATGGAAGCCTGTCCAGATGCTAATCGAAAAACACTTTGACATGCCAATCGAAAGATTATGTTAAAATATTCAAAAAAAAATTATTTTTTCTTTAATCAAATGTTTGTAATCACCTATGTAAGTGAAAAATCTTAGAAAATACGAGAGGGCAAATTTTGGGGTACAACACCTCCCTTTTAGGTTTTCATTCCACCAGGATACCCTTTTTTTCCCAAGCTGCCCTTTCAGGTTATCGACTTTCCAGGTGTACAATCATTTGTATATATCCCTAATTTTTCCCGAACACTTTTACTTTGTCGGGATGCCTTTCTTTTTGCCTAGGTGTGTCAATCTAGCAGGTCATTATTATGCATAGTATTTTTTGACTATGTCCGTGTTAACAGGGTGAGGGAAATACTCGTCGTCCATAGTAGTTAGCATCGTAGCACCGCCTGAGAATACTTTCTTAATAACAAATGGCCCTTCGTAGGTGGGAGTCCATTTTCCCCCGGGATCGCCTTGTGGTAGAATGATACGCTTTATAACCAAATCCCCAGCCTGGTATACCCGATGCTTGATCTTCTTGTTGAACTCCTTGATCATAAGTTTTTTATACATCTGACCATGACAGACAGCCACGAGCCTTTTCTTGTCAATCAGATTCAACTGATCCAACCTAGTCTGAATCCACTCGTCTTCATCTAAGTCTGCTTCTTTCATAATCCTTAGAGAAGGGATTTGAACTTAGACAGGAAGGACAACTTCCATACTGTAGACTAGAGAGAATGGGGTTACCCCAGTTGATGTTCGCACCAAAGTATGATAGCCATGAAGAGAAAATGGTAACATCCCATGCCAGTCTTTGTAGGTCACCACCATGTTTTGCACAATATTCTTTATGTTCTTATTGGAGGCTTCCACTGTGCCATTCATCTTTGCACTGTACGGAGAAGAGTTGTGGTGCTTAATCTTTAATTACATGTAGAGTTCAGTGATCATGGTATTGTTGAGATTAGTACCATTGTCCATGATGATTCTTTCAGGAATGCCATACTGACAGATCAGGTTTTGCTTTATGAATCGAGCTGCCACATTCTTGGTAACAGAGGCGAACGAGGCTGCTTCAACCCACTTTGTAAAGTAATCACTGGCGACGAGGATGAAGCGATATCCTTTAGAAGCAATAGGTTTAATTTCTACGATCATATCAATACCCCACATTGCAAATGGCCAAGGGGAAGTCATGACATTCAAAAGTACTGGAGGCACATGAACTTTATCAGCATAAATTTGGAATTTATGACAAGTTCTCGAGTGGTGGTGACAGTCAGTTTCCATAGTTGACTAATAGTAACCAGCTCTCATAATCTTTTTAGCCATAGTATTCCCACTAGAGTGAGTACCAAAGACACCTTCGTGCATATCTTTCATAATTTCTTCTGCTTCTTTCTTATCCACACAATGAAGCAGAGTCGAATCATGATTGCGGTTGTATAGAATTCCATTGCTCAAGAAGAACTTAGCCGAGAATATCCGTAGGAACTTCTTGTTGTTGATGGATGCCTCTTCAGGATATTCTTGAGCTTCAAGATATCTTTTCACTTACTAAAACCAAGGCTTCTCCTTTACACCATCAGTGTCAATCTCATAGCAGTGTATCGGTTCGTCAAATCTTTCAACAGTAATTATGGGAGCTTCATTGTCCCATTTTACTTTGAACATAGATGACATGGTAGTTAAGGAATCCACCAACTTATTTTCTTACCTCAGGATATGTTCAAAGGTAACCTCAGGATATTTTCTTACGGGATCAAGGTTAACACATGTTCTTTGTAAGGGATAAGATTTGGATGCTTTTTATTCCACTCTCCTTTAACTTGACTGATTACCAAAGCTGAGTCTCCATATACATTTAAGAATTTGAATCTTAGGTCAATAGCAGCTTTAAGACCCAAGATGCACGCTTCAAACTCAGCCATATTGTTGGTACAATCAAAGCAAAGTCTGGTAGTGAAAGGCGTATGGCGACCTTCGGGGGAAACGATCACAACACCAATTACGTTACCCAGTGCGTTAGAAGGTCCATCAAAAACCGTAGTCCATCGGGATCCTTGCTCAGATCCTTCATACAGTCTAGGCTTTTCACAATCCGTAATCAGCATGATATTCTCGTCCGGGAATTCAAAGTTCATAGATTCGTAGTGATCTACAGCTTGATGTGCCAAATGATCTTCCGGCACACTTCCTTTTTTTTCTTTTTGAGTAGTGTACTGAATGTCGTATTCAGTTAAGATCATTTGCCATCGGTCTATCCTTCCAGAGAGAGCAGGCTTTTCAAATATGTACTTGATGGGATCCATTTTAGAGATCAATAGAGTAGTATGAGTCAACATATACTATCTTAGTCGGCGAGCAGCCCATGGCAAAGCGCAACAAGTTTTATTGAGTAGTGAATATCTTGTTTCACAGTCAGTAAATTTTTTGCTAAGGTAGTATATTGCATGCTATTTTCGAACAGACACATCATGCTTCCCCAGCACACACCCCGTTGAATTCTCTAACATGGTTAAGTACATGATAAGAGGTCTTCCTTCCACTAGTGGCATCAGAATTAGAGGTTCTTGAAGTTACTCTTTAATCATGTCAAAACCTATTTGACAGTCGTCATTCCATTTTACTACTTGATCTTTCTTCAACAGCTTGAAGAGTGGCTCACAAGTAGAAGTCAAGTGATAAGTGAATCGGGAAATATAGTTGAGTCGTCCTAAGAAGACTCTAACCTCCTTCTCAGTACGGGGAGCTGGCATTTCTTGGATAGCTTTGACTTTTGCAGGATCGACTTCAATTCCTTTTTCCGCTGATGATAAAACCTAAGAGGTTTCCAGACTATACGCCGAAGGTGCATTTGTTGGGATTCAACCTTAACTTGTATTTCTTAAGGCTTTCAAATAGCTTGTGCAGGTGATCAAGATGTTCTTCCTTGGTCTACGATTTGTCTATCATGTCATCAACATAGACTTATATCTCAGGATGAATCATTTCATGAAATAAAGCCATCATAGCCCATGATAAGTTGCGTCTGTGTTCTTCAGCCCAAAAGGCATGACCTTATAACAAAAGGTTCCCCACTGTGTGACAAAGATAATTTTCTCCATGTCTTCAGGCGCCCTTTGATTTGGTTGTACCCTGAGAAGCCATCCATGAAAGAAAATACCTTGTGTTAAGTAGTGTTGTCAACCGAGACATCAATATTCGGTAGTGGGAAGTCGTCTTTAGGGCTTTCCCTATTTAAATCCCTATAGTCTACACACATACGGACCTTACCGTCTTTCTACGACACTGGAACAACATTTGCAACCCATTGGGGATACGATGTCACTGCCAAGAAACCTGGATTGAACTGTTTCATTACCTCAGCCTTGATTTTCCATGACATGTCAGGATGCATGCGACGAACCTTTTGTTTGATCAGAGAACAACCCTCTTTCATTGGTAGACGATGAACCACGATATCAGTATCGAGCCCCGGCATGTCTTCGTATGACCAAGAAAAGACCTTAACATATTCGTGTAACATCTGAACCAATCTGCTCTTGACACAGTCTTCTAGGTTGACGCTAATCTTGACTTCTTTCTTATTTTCCTCAGTACCCAAGTTTATCACTTCAATCATTTCTTCGTGCGGTTAGATAGACTTTTCTTCTTGTATCAGGAGTTTGTAAAGTTCTCCAAGTATCTCACAATCTTCTTCACCTTCGTCTTCGACTGGATAGATTGGATTTTTGAAGTCATAAACGGCAATAGCAGAATTGTTGTCAATGAGATCCGAAGTGGATGTGGATCTACAAATGTGTGTGTGTGTGTATGCATGTAAGGTCACATGGCTATTTGAAAATGCAGTAAAGTAAAAGAAAGACAAGGAGCACAAAACTTGAATGCAAAATCGTCCAATGTTTTCATTAAATGAGCATATGATATATGAAATGAAAACCCTTAACAAATGGACCATTGTGCCTTGGGCAGGCACAAGGTTTAAAGTAATTGTTTTTAAAGAAATTATACAGACAAACTTCTTAAAGCAATAAAAATAGAAAATAGCAATTACTCGTGGCTGAAGGAGATTGAGATGAAGTCTTTGGCCTTCTAGTTATTGGGCCCATCGCCAGTAGTTGGGAATATCCAGTCGTCCAAGTCACCCTCACTATTAGTGTCTTCCAGAGCATTGACTTTATTGTTGCTAATACAAAAAGGTGGTCCTTCAACACGAACACGTTGAACCTCTTTCTGAGCCTTTGAAGTGAAACTCAAACCAAATTTGTTGGACTTGTAGGGAATATCAGGAAGTTATCCCTAGATAGTGCAACCTCCATCTTCTACCATAACCCTTGCAACTTTCAAGGAAGCCATTCTTGGTGGGTTTTTAGAGACCTCGAGAATAGTATATTTAGCAATAGAAGTCATTATAGGGATTACCTCAAATGTCTAGCAGGGGGTTTCAATGAATTCGCCATCTATTTCAACATATTTGATAGAATTCAATGAATGACCATATATTCTTCCTCTCCACAGACTGTGACAATCTTTCCTTTCACTGGGTACTTCAAATTTTGATGTAATGTAGAGGTAATCACACCTTCCCCATGAATCCATGGGCGACCGATCAAGCAGGAATACGTCGCGCGAATATCCATTACATAGAAAGTTGAATTGTAGACTTGAGATCCCACCTTGATCGGAAGATCAACCTCTCCATGGACCATTCTTTTCGAACCATTGAAGGCTCTTACCACAATATCGCTAGGTTTCAGCACCAACCCTTCACAGTCCAATCTATCCAGAATAACTTTTGGTAATACATTCAGAGAGGAACCTGTATCAACTAACACATGCGCCAAAGTAGTGCCTTTGCATTCAATAGAGATGTGCAAAGTTTTGTTATGATTCTTCTTCGCCAAAGTTAAATCTGCATCAGAAAAGCCTAAACCATTATCAGCAGTTAGGCTTACAACACAATTCTCAAATTTATCAGCAGTGGTCTCTTATGGTACATGGGCATTCTTCAAAATTTTCAACAAAGCTTAGGCATGTGCTTTGGAGCATAATAAAAAGGAAAACATGGATGTTTTTTAGGGTGTCTTCCCCAGCTGTTCAACTATTTTGTAGTCACTTTTATGGATGATATTCAGAATCTCTTCCATCTCTTATCTTGAAGGGTCTTCAATTGTAACATATTTTGAGGGTGCCTCCGTCCTTGCAGGCTCAGTCACTTTCTCTTTACCTCGGGTATCAGCAGTTGGCCCAGCAGCAGGAATATGAGAATGTGTTGTAGCAGTTGTTGGAGGAGAGATATTTGGAGAGAAGACCCTTCCTGTCCTAGTGACCTTATTAGTTCCGACAATGTTTGTAATTTAAGGATCTTCATTTTCAGTAATCCATGGCTCTTGCTTGACACCATGATAATAAACCTCTGCCCCATAGTTCTAGGGCACAGCTTTGTCAGAGGAATTGGAGACTGGCCCCGGTGTAGTAATGATCAGGGGAGCCACTCTCAGCTTAGTAGGAATCTTTATAGGGCCTCTAGAGGTGATCCTTATAGGATTATTGGAAATTGTGATTACGAAAACATCTTCAAGTCTCAGTTCTTGGAAAGTACTTTCAAGCAAACTCTTCACGGACAGAGTTTTCTCGAATAGAATTTCATGGTTATCAATCAGGCGTTGGAAACCTTTCTTCAGCCACATACAACCATTACTTTGGGAAGCACAATGGTAAAAATTCTCAAGGAAGCCCGAAAATAAACCGGCTCTTAACAGATTCTACTTGATGGTCATCAAGGGAGTAGTCAAACCATTGATGGTGGAGACAAAGGAGACACCGTCAATAGCATTAACACCTTTACCATAACTGGGCATGGGTGCGGTAATCACATTATGGGTCTGTGGAAGGTCAAACTCAATCAATTTGTTGTCAATCAAATCTTGGATTTTGTTTTTTAGGGTCCAATAATCATTGGTGTCGTGCCCAGGACTATTGGAATGATATGCACACCTTGCATTTGGGTTATACTTCCGAAATGATGTGTTGGGATTTTGAGGAGGATCTCGTAGTGTTACCAAATCTGGCTTTAACAGATGTTGTAAAGCTTAAGACAATGGCATACTAATCTGGGTGAATTGTCTCCTCGGAGCATCTAACCTACGCTGATTGTTTTGTTGTTGTGGTCATTGAACTAGGGCCAGGTTAGAAATCAATACTGCCCCTACCGATTGATGACGGTCATTCTTGATACATCTCCTTAGTCCATAAACAGCATTAGTTTCCTTCTTACCAACAAATGGTTTCTTTACAACATTAGAGGTTGAGGCCATTGGGATCTTCCTACTTTTGATTCCACTTTCAACTCATTCGCCAATCAAGATCAGCTCAGTAAACCTGAGGAAGAACTCCCAATCAGCAAATTAAAGAATGGACCGGTCAAGGTTCCCATGAACATGTCCACCAATTCTCAGTCAGTCAAAGGGGGTTGCACCCTCCCAACTAGGTCCCTCAATTTTTGGGCATACTCCTTAAAGCCTTCGTTTGAGGCTATAGTCATACTTTGTAATTGCACGCGAGTTGGTGCAAGGTCAGCATTGTATTGGTATTGTCTGTAGAAGGCAGCAGCCAAATCCTCCCATGTGTGGATATTAGTCCCTTCTAGTTGATAGAATCATTCCAACTATGTTCCATATAAGCTTTCTTGGAAGAAATGAACCCATAACTTCCTATCAGCGATGTGCGGTTGAATCTTGCGGACATGTGACCTTAAATGGAGTTTTTGACAAGAGACTCCATCATATTTGGCGAATACATGGTCCTTGAATTTGTGGGGAATGATCACCATAGGGACCAAACCTAAGTCTCCAAAGTCCAAACCAGGCACTATTTGGATCTCTATAGCCTTATGTCGGTCTTCCAGTTGTTTGTATTTGTCATCCACCGGTGGGTACTTCTCATTGGATTAGTCTTCATCCTCAGAGATCTGGTTATTTCCACCCCCATCTCTGGTGCTTCTAACATCCTCTTCTTGATTGTCTTCTTCCTCAGAAGAAGCCTCTTCTATTTGAGCCAGTCGGGCAGGATCTTTGAACCTTCTTCCTATGTTGAGGATAACAGCTTAATTCTTAGTCTTCTTTTTAGTGATAAGGAGTGTCATCATCTCTTGCTATCTTTTGGCTAAGTTCAGGAGATTCTCTTGTAACTGTGTGTGTTGAGTTTGCAGATATTTGACGATTTACTCTAGAGCCATCTGTTGTACCCCAAAATTTGCCCTCCCATTTCCTCAACATTTTCTCACCACAAGACCCTTGAAGCTCAAGATCAAATTAGGGTTTGCTCTGCTCAAGACTCCTCCTTACACTGTTGACCCAAACTAGGGTTTGAGCTTGCACAAAGATGTTTTGACCTAAAAGGCCCAAAATGACTTTCATGTTTCATGTTGGACTCACAAGTTTATCCATACCAAGTTTCAAGCCTTAATTCCAATCTTTGCCCAGTCAATTGGACAGTTGACCTAGAAATCAGCTGTATTGGGGAAAAAGTAAACTGTGGTCAATTGATAGTCAAACCTCATTATTTTTGACCCACATCAACATTATGAACTCATATTAACCATTTGGTCAAGTTTGGATCACAATTCCACAAGAAATTTGATCATATCACCAAAAGGGCAAAATGGTCATTTTTAGGGTTTTGACTGCACATAGACAATTTTTGATTGTTTAACCTAGCCAATGGCAAACCAAGCCCACATAAGGACTCAAGGACCCAATGGCATTGCCTTGACATGTTCATCAAGTTCAAAAGATCCCAAATGCACAAGATTGACAGATGAATTTTCCAGTCAACTGAGCCAAATTTGACTGTATACTGAAAAGTCAAACTTTGACTTTTTGGTCAAAATCAAGTGCCAAGATTCATTTTTCATCAAGACATGTCAAATTATGAAACTTGTTCATCAAGAAATCAAAAATCACAAATTAGGGTTTCAAATGAAGAATTTTCATAATTTAGAATTTTTCTAAGTTATGAAAATCCCTAATTTTTTCCTAACTTTGTCCCACTTTCTCATCAATATACATTTGGATTCAAGGAAAACTCAAAACATGAAAGTTATATTCCATTGCAAAATCTACAACTTTTATTCACAAAGTTTCCTTAAAAGAAGCTTGTATCTCAAGTTATGATTTTTGGAACAAGGGTGCAAAACATTCTTAACTTAGAAAAATTTTGACCTATTCTAGGCAGGATTTTTGCCTAACTTCATGGCCACTTTTCACATGCTTCCACTTGGAATTTCAAATTTCATTACAAAGATGGATTGTAGTACACATTCCAAGCTTTCCAAAATGTCCAAGAACTTCTCAAACACCCTTGTGGTTAGGGAGAATCGAATTTGTGAAGATGGGCAAAAGTCACTTTGTTCATAAGCCATGTACATGTTCATAACTTGTGCATTTTTGAAATCAGCATGTGCAAGCTACATTACAGGCCTTTCATCTCATCCACACTCAATAATTTAATGCAAATCCTTTGTGTTCAAGCCTTATCTTATGTGTTTAACCATTACATACCAATTTAATCCATAATTAGAAAAAGTAACTTAGCCATTTTTGAAAAGGTGAACTTTATGTCAAGTTTACAATCTATGAGGTACAATGCAGATCTTTGAGGCACAAGTTCATGAGCAAAGTCCACTGATCAAGAGTGATGTGTGCAGCATACTTGAGGGGCCTGTGGTAGCCTAGAAACCAAGTTGACAAACTTTTCTTAAGATAGAAGAAACTTGTATTTTGAAAGACAACATTGAGTTCCTGTCAAGACAAACCTAAGCAAAGATGATGAACACATTCCATACTCCTCAACTGACCTGAAACACGAGCCAACTACCTTCAATACCTCCCTAAACATCAAAACACCATTTTGCTGCACAAAACAGGGCATCCCTGCAGATTGAGTTGCACAACTCAGTTTGCTCGTGCGTTTTGGCCAAAGCTGGTTCATACACACTCCCTACCATCCATTGAAACTATCCCAAGCCCTAGCTACAGACTGTAACACCCCTAACCAAGCTTGCCATTTTCACTTTTTCTGTTTTGCAGGTTGACTTCTATAACTCTATTCATTTGGTTTCAAAGCAAACTAAAGGTTGGAGAAGCATCCCTGAACTTCAAGCAAGCTGTACAAGTCCTCAAGTTCCATTGAAAGTACCTCCATTGTCATATACGTATCAAGCTAAAACAGGTAAAACTTTGAACTTCTATCTCTCAATCTAGGAAGAGTTAGCCTTAGGTTTATGAATGAAAAATACTCTACTCATGGCCCTGAAACTACACATATAATTACTTTCCATTTATATTGCATGTGCTGAGAGAATTTAGAACCTGAACATTAGAAAAAACTTAGGTCAGGAATTAGGGATGAAGAAATTCTCTTTCATTTCTTAGAGTTAAGTCAAGTTCTTTATATGTCTGGATTCGTCTCTTGATGCTCTACATTTTTGGTGTTATGAGTTTGTGCTTGAAAGTCCAAGAATCAGGATGTTTGAATCAGTATGAGAAACGCGCGTTTTTTGACAAACTGGCTGGAGGTTGAAGAAGATAGACTTGGGCTGGGCCTGAGTTTTGTTTTCCTTTTTGCACCACTTTTCCACACTTGCACCCCCTTGGCCCATTGTGTTTATTTTTATCATTTTTTGACTTTTTCTTTTTGTTTCTGACTTCTTATTTTTTGTTAAGATATAAAAAACATTAAAAAATATTTTTCACCTTCTTTTTGTATTTTTTAGGCATTTATTTGTTTCATTTAGTTATATATGTAAATAAATATGCATAATATATTTGTTTAAAATAACTAAAAATAATACAAATACATTTATTTTCTGATTTCATTTTATTTTATCTTTTGAAAACATTTTATAAAAAATATACCTTTTTTGTAAAATAATAAATATTTTTATTTTTGTACATATTTAATATATTTAGTAAATAATATAAATACTTATATATTTATTAGAATATTTAGGATAAAAATACAAAAAATAATACATTTTTATTTTTATTAATATTTAACTTAAAAAATCACTTTTTTACAATATACTTCCTTTTTATTTACTTTTTTGTACATAATTAATAAATATTGCATATAATAAATAATAATTACTTCTTACTTAGAAAATTAGGGTTTTGCCCTAAAATGTAAAAATACCCAAAAATTAATCCTTTTTATTTTTGTTTATTTGACACATAAAAAATACTTTTACATACATATAAAAATCTTTTTTTGCATCTTGCATATTTATTGTATTTTATTTAATTATTGTGCAATTAAATAATTTGTATAATTCAATTTGGATGTAATAGTTTAGATTTAATTTTTCTTGCTATATATCCCCATTTGAACATTTGTACCCCCCATCCCATAATTATGTTGTAATAGTTTAGGACTTTAAATTTCGCATTTAAAAGCTTTCTAAATATGCCATGATAGACTTAGGGTTTTGTATGAAAAAATCAACCAAACAATAGCTTGACCTAATTCAAAGATAACAAAGCATGAAAATGGACAACACCAATCACACTTGCACCCTTAGGGTTACTCCACTTGTTGCCTTCAATAATGGGCCATATTGCATGTTGGGTGTCTTTGGCAAAACAACAAATATCAAATGATCATAGTCCCTCGACGACGCTTTCAAAAGTTGCCTAAAAATGATCAAGTCCCTTAAAGGAAAAATTGCCCAAAGACACTTGGCACCATTGCAATCATGGTCTAAACGATGACCCGCGCCCGTCCCGTTCACATCCTAACACAAGATTGTCCACCAAATACAATGGTGGAACAAAATTGTTAAAAGGGTTAAAACATAGCAAAGATCTTTGAGTAAATTTAGGAGTAGACAACTCTTGGTTACTTGCCAACTTGCAAAACAAAAACACTTGCCTATTTTTTCAAAACCACACATCACAACACACTTTCAAAACAACTTTCAAAAACATTGAAAACTTTTCAAAAGACATACACCTTTGTATACATCCCAACATGGATCATTACAAAGGTTGCCACCACATTGGCCTCTTTTCAAAACATTTACAAACCCACACACAAAGCACCATTTCAAACAATTGAAAGCACCATTTCAAACAATTGAAAATCAAGGCAAGTTGATCTAAGCAAGTAACTAAGAGCCCATGGATAACCATGGATAGAAAGGGTGCTAATACCTTCCCTTTCTATAATCTACTCCCCGAACCCAAGTAAACATCTCAAAGGTTTTTGCTGTGCTTTTTAACCTTTCCTTAGGATAAAATAAAAAGTCGGTGGCGACTCTTGCTCAACCGAAACATTTGCGAAAACAAACACAAAACCTCAAGTCAGTTCTCCCACCGTATCACAGAACTGGCGAATCTGCTGGGGAAAACTTAAAAGTGGAGTAACCTTAGGGCTTAGATCACCCTCTTGCATGACCAATTGTTTGCTTTGATTGCTTTATATCTTGGTTCTATTGTTTGGGCTTGAAATCCTACACCCGGATTTGGGGAAACATTCATAGATAGCAATACGTTGTGGAAACTGTGCGGGGTATACCGACACGGTTGAAGCAATAGCTATATTAGTGCGACATATTTGTGAGTATCGGTAACCCTTGAGTTCAATCAAGGAGAGTACGGGGCCGCTGAGTGATGTTACTAAGCACTAATGACCTAGAACCTTACTTGACCATCTTGGCCTTTCATTAGGGGTAGTGAGATGACCGGCTTTGGTGCAGTCCGAAGTTGGTAGATACTCGATACTACACTCATTGAGGGTTGTTTTCTTGGAATATTTTGGTCACTAGTTAAGTGGCTAAACCAAAACAATGAACATGGAAAACAATCCAGTGATATTGAGCTCCTTAGAACCCAATTACTATTTATAGGACAGGTTTTTAAGCCAACTACACTCAAGAGGGTACTTACCTATGAAACCCCATGCAAGCCTGAAATTAGGGTTTGGTGTGAATTGCTTGTACATATGTTTTGTGCATACATCATGAACATCATAAAGCATCATATGCATACACTAACCATTTCAAGGGTTTAGATCTTCATCTTTGTTCTTATTTTGTAGGTCATGGAAATTCCTCGCAGGAAAACTATCCAAGTCAACCTTGTGAGAATCCCTCCTCAACTCAAGGAGCTCACATCCAGAATTCCAGAAAGCTCTCCCTTTAGTGAAAGACATGGCAGACTGCTCAGCCTAGTCAACACCAACATTGAAGAGGACATGGTAGAGGTGTTGTTCCAGTTCTTTGACCCCCTTCACCACTGTTTCACTTTCCCAGACTACCAATTGGTGCCCACTTTGGAGGAATTTTCTCAACTCCTGAGAATTCCTATTCTTAATCAACTACCCTACAACGGTACGGAAAAAGAACCAAAGCCTGAAGATGTTGCTCAAGCACTACACTTGCAACTATCTGACATCAAGGGGCATTGGGAAACTAGAAGCGGTGTCAAAGGCTTCTTAGCAAAATTCTTGTTTGAGAAGGCACAAGAGTGTTGGAATTCATTGGACCTACAAGCCTTTGAAGAAATTGTGGCACTCCTCATTTATGGGTTGGTCTTGTTCCCAAATCCTGACCAGCTTATAGATGTCAACGCCGTCAAAATCTTCTTATCCAGAAATCCAATACCAACATTTCTTGGGGACATTCTTCACTCATTTTACACACGAACAATGAGAAAGAGGGGTGTTCTCATGTGTTGTACTCCTCTCCTTGCAAGGTGGTTTATTTCGCACCTTCCACAATCTGTTTTGAAGAATGACCAAGGATTAAGGTGGTCACAACGGTTGATGACCCTCACTCACTCTGATGTACATTGGTGTTCTCGGTCCAGAGAAAATGTCATCATCGTCGATTATTGTGGAGAGTTCCCTAACGTTCCATTGCTTGGCATTAGAGGAGGCATTACCTACAACCCTTGTCTAGCTTTGAGACAATTTGGATATGCACGGAGGGATGGCCCTCACGACATGTTGATTCTTGACCTAGTTTTTGACTTCGACAACGATGCGCAAGGACTTTGCCAAACATTCATCAGAGCTTGAAGGATGCCTAACAAGGTAGACAGCAAGACATTGGGGCACAAGAACTCCATCCCTCTTGAGCCTTATCTCAAGTGGGTACGAACCCGAGCCCAGAGTCTAATGATGCCTTACCCTCAAGTTCTCCCTGTGATTAAAGAGCCCGTTAAGGAATGAGAGGTTCCCTACACCATCCTATATCCTGACATGCCTACATCGTGGGAGGAGATGCAGAAGAGTTGGATCCAACTCAAGGAGGAACGGAACACTTTTGAAGCCAGCTTCTACGCCAGTGAGAAGAAGGTTATGGAGCTTACTCGCCGACTCCATGAGGAAGAGACCCTCAACACCTACATCGCACCAAAGAGGATGTGCAACGTCTTTTTACCTTGAGAAGTTTTTTGTAATATTTGGCCCATGGGGTATTTATGTACTGACAAATTTCTTCTTATTAATATGACGTGCGTTCTTTTTGTTTGCAACAATTTTGAATTTTTTAAATCCTTGAATGCATTGCATACATAAGCATATCATTCATCATGCACATAAGCAGGTCTCCACTCCAGGTTTCCTTATCTTTCTGCTGTTTATTTCAGTAAGATGGATCTCGAACAGACAGTAAAGGACTTGCAGTCTCAAAACTCACAGTTTCAACAACTCCTGATGACCTTGGCAAAGGGTCAGGAGGATCTGAAAGCCCTGCTGGGGAACAAGGAGCAAGTGAAAAAGAAGATGAAGAGAATCAGGGTGGCTACCCTAGGAAGAAGGTTTGAGGGTGAAGCCAGAAGAGTTCTCGAATTTCCCCCTACATCTGAAGAGGGAACCAGTAAAGGGAATGCGGCTGCGGTACCTTCCGAATCCGAAGCTGAAGAAGGAGAGGCTGAAGAAGACAGGACTACTCTGAGCAACAATACCCGCCCGCTGATGATAAGTACAAAGGCTTGGAAGACAGGTTGGCAGCTATGGAGCTGCAGAGAGTTCCCGGCTTAGATTTCTAAGATTTGGGATTAGTTGCTGGAATTGTCACCCCCCCCCCCCCCCCGAAGTTTAAAGTGCCAGTTTTTGCAAGGTATGACGGGCTGTCCTGCCCGAAGATGCATCTCAGATCATATGTAAGGAAGATCCAACCTTACACTGCAAACAAGAACCTATGGATCCATTTCTTTCAGGATAGCCTTTCAGGGGCTCAACTCGAGTGGTTCTATCAGCTGGATGGAGCCAGTATCCGAAATTCGGAGGACTTGGCCACTGCATTTTATAAACAGTATCAGTACAATTCTGACCTCGCTCCCACGCGTACCCAACTTCAGGGTATGTCACTAGGGACGGGCGAAGGATTCAAGGAGTATGCGCAAAAGTGGAGAGACTTGGCTGGCAGGGTGCAGCCACCTTTGACTGACCGTGAACTTATTGACATGTTCCTAGGGACCCTGTCTGGTCCGTTCTTCAACCATCTGATTGGTAATTCTTCTGCTGGGTTCACAGACCTGATCTTAACCGGTGAGAGAATAGAAGCTGGTATCAAGTCGGGGAAGATACAGAAAGGTGCCTCCGCGAGTACCGAAAAGAAGCCCTTCAAGAAGGAAGCCAGTGTTGTTTATGGTCCCAGAAGACAAATTAAACCAGAACGCCGCCAAGTTGTCAATGCATTGGTAATCTCAAAGCCTGTTGCTGCTCCTCAGTAGTTCAACCAACCAAGGGGTGAGAGACCCAAAAGGCAGTACACTCGGCTCAGTATGACCCTGTCTCAGATATTACCGCAACTACTGTCAACCAATCTAGTAACTGTCAAAGAAGCTCCGAAGGTAGTGAACACAGCTTCTCCAAAGTACAACCCCAACGCCCGTTGCACTTATCACTCTGATAGCCCGGGGCATACTACGGACGATTGTTGGGCTCTGAGGAATAAGGTTCAAGACCTTATTGATGCTAAAGAAATACAGTTTGAGGCGCCTGAAAGACCCAATGTTGTGACTGCTCCCATGCCCCAGCATGGAGTGAATGTTGTGGAAGAAGACCGATATGTAGCCTTTGTGGAAGATATTGTTACTCCGTTGTTGACTGTCAAAAGGAACCTGTTGCTAGCCGGTTTATTTACGGGATGTGGTAAAGGTTGCCTGCTATATGCTGTTTCACCTATTGGTTGTCCGTTGCTGAAATCAGGTATCCAAAGCCTGATGGATAACAAAGAGATCTTGTTCGAGAATATTGTTGTTCCTGCTACCCCTACCGAAGAAGTTTCTATTGTCACTATTTTCAACAAACCTCCTAAGGCTCCCTCAAAGAAGCCTGTCAAAATCACATCCACTCAGAAGATTGCTCCTATCATCATCACTGTTCTGGGGCCTCTCCCTTATACATCTGACAAAGCTGTCCCATGGCACTATGGGGCAGACGTTTATGTGCTTGGAGTTAAACAAGAGTTCGATACAAGTACCAGTGTCAGCAACATCACCGGGCCTGCCAAAATTACTCGCAGTGGTAGGTTGTTCTCGCCAGATATGCACCACCAGCTATTCAGAAACCTCTTATCATCACACCTGCAAGTGTGCATGTTCCCCTTCCTAATCAAGTTCCTGTTTCTACCCCTGCTGCCGAGTCATCTGACGCTCGGGGCAAAGGGATTGCTACTGATTTGCCTACCCTAAAGGAGGCGCCGAAGACAACCACTGTTGAAGCCTCCCAGCAAGAGATGGAGGAGATCCTCAAGATTATCAAGAAAAGTGATTTCAACGTAGTTGAGCAGCTGGGGCACACCCCATCAAAGATTTCTATGCTATCACTGTTGTTGTGTTCAGAGGCCCACGCCAAGGCTCTGATTTCTTTCCTGAAGACGTCCCACGTGCCACAAGAAACGTCTGCTGATCAATTTACCGATTGTATGGCCAACTTGACTGCTGATAATGGGTTAGGCTTCTCTGACGCTGATCTGACTGCCAAAGGAAAGAACCATAACGACGCCCTGCATGTCTCCATTGAATGCAGGGGCACTACTCTTGCCCATGTGCTGGTAGACATCGGTTCTTCATTGAATGTATTGCCCAAGAAGGCCCTAGACAGATTGGATTGTGAGGGTTTGGAGCTCAAGCCTAGTAAAATTGTTGTCCGAGCCTTTGACGGTTCGAAAAGGATGGTACATGGGGAAGTTGACATTCCAATCAGGGTTGGTTCTCAAGTTTTTGATTCAACTTTCTATGTGATGGACATCTGTCCATCCTACTCTTGTTTGCTGGGTCGTCCATGGATTCACAATGTTGGAGTTGTGACCTCCACACTACATCAGAAGCTTAAGTACCCAGTCAGAGGAAAGATTGTGACAGTTAAGGGGGAGGAAGAATATATGGTCAGCCACCTAAACTCGTTCCGGTACATAGAGATGGATGAGGAGTTCATTGAAACCCCCTTTCAACACTTTGAAGAGGTGCCTCAGACAATTGCATCAACTGAAACTGTGATTGAAGACCCTCCTTTGAAGATGGCTTCCTTAAAGGATGTCCGGGTTGTGATTGAGAAGGGTGAGTGCGCAAACTGGGGCCGGCTTCCTGACTTCACTTCAAAGACTGACAAGTTTGGTTTGGGCTTCACTGTAGAGGCTCAAAGGGCTGTTCGTAAAGCAAGGATTGGAAAACCTCCTGTGTTCATCACCAACCCGGGAGTAAATGCTATTGAAGACGACGTGGAGGAATCTGAATTCGACAGCTGGATCTACCCAACAACCGACAATGGACCAAGCAACTGGACTGCCAAAGACTTCACACCTATTACTTTTGTCACTCAGTAATGAACTCTTTTGTTTTCAATTTGTAACAAACAATATGTTGAAACTTTTATGGCTCGGTGTCCTACCCGGGGCATCGTGGCTTCATTTGTGAGGGATTTTGTGTGTCATTTTCATATATCATCAATAAAAACATTGGACGTTTGTTGCATTTCAAAATCTTGTGCTCCTTTTCTTTCTTTATTATATATTGCAAAACAGCTATATTTACACACACTCACTCATACAGGTTCCAATCCACTCTAGATCTCACTGGTAACGACTCTGCTACTGCCAGTTATGACTTCGAAAATCCGATCAACTTGGCCGAAGACGAAGGTGAGGATGATTGCGAAGTGCCTGGTGAACTTTCAAGACTGCTACTCCAGGAAGAGAGGGCCATTCAGCCACATGAAGAGCCAGTGGAAACGGTAAATCTGTATACTGAGACAGACAGAAAGGAAGTCAAGATTGGTGCCAATCTAGAGTTCAGTGTGAAACAACGGTTGATTCAGATGCCGCATGACTATGTGGAAATATTTGCCTGGTCTTACGAAGACATGCCTGGGTTGGATACCGACATTGTGGTTCATCACCTGCCTACCAAGGAAGACTGCCCTCCGGTTAAACAGAAGGTCCGCCGTATGCGTCCAGAGATGTCCGAAAAAATCAAAGCTGAGGTTATGAAACAATTTGATGCCAGTTTTCTAGCTGTGACTTCTTACCCTCAGTGGGTTGCCAACGTGGTTCCAGTGCCGAAAAAGGATGGTAAGGTCCGAATGTGTGTTGATTACAGGGATTTGAACAGCGCGAGCCCTAAGGATGATTTCCCTCTGCCTCATATCGACGTTCTGGTTGACAACACTGCTCAGCATAAAGTATTCTCCGTCATGGACGGTTTCTCCGGTTATAATCAGATCAAGATGGCTCCTGAAGACATGGAGAAGACCACTTTTGTTACTCAGTGGGGCACCTTTTGCTACAAGGTCATGCCTTTTGGGTTGAAGAATGTTGGGGCAACCTACCAACGTGCCATGGTTGCTTTATTTCATGATATGATCCATCACGAGATAGAAGTATACGTCGACGATATGATTGCAAGGTCCCAAACTGAGGAGGAACACCTTGACCACCTACGGAAGCTGTTTGACCGTATGAAGTTGTACAAGCTGAGGTTGAACCCGAACAAGTGCACCTTTGGGGTAAGATCTGGAAAACTACTAGGTTTCGTTGTGAGCAACAAAGGTATTCAAGTGGACCCTTCCAAAGTGAAAGCCATACAAGAGATGCCAACTCCCAAGACAGAGAAAGAAGTCAGAGGCTTTCTAGGACGATTGAATTACATTGCCCGATTCATCTCGCATCTAACTGCTACCTGTGAGCCAATCTTCAAGCTGCTGAAGAAAGATCAAGTAGTATGTTGGAATGATGAATGCCAGGCCGCTTTCGAAAAGATCAAAGAGTATCTCCAAGAACCACCCATTCTTATGCCACCGGTTGAAGGGAGACCTCTAATCTTATACTTGACAGTACTTGACAACTCAATGGGGTGTGTGTTGGGGCAGCATGACGAGTCTGGCCGAAAAGAGCACGCTATTTATTACCTTAGCAAAAATTTTACCGAATGTGAGACCCGATACTCACTGCTCGAGAAAACTTGTTGCGCTTTGGTATGGGCTGCTCGCCGGCTGAGACAGTATATGTTGACTCACACTACTCTGTTGATTTCAAAAATGGATCCAATCAAGTACATATTCGAAAAGCCTGCCTTGTCCAGAAGAATAGCAAGATGGAAAATGATCTTGACGGAATATGACATCCAGTACACAACTCAAAAAGCAATCAAGGGAAGTGTATTGGCAGACCATTTGGCACACCAGGCAGTGGACGATTACCAATCGATGAACTTTGAATTCCTAGATGAGGATATTATGGTGGTGACTGATTGTGAAATACCTGGACCGGATGAAGGACCTGAGGAAGGATCCCGATGGTCTATGCACTTTGACGGAGCCTCGAATGCTTTGGGTAATGGTATCGGCGTTGTGATCATATCCCCTAAAGGCACTCATACTCCACTCACCGCTCGGCTATGTTTCAACTGCACCAACAACATGGCGGAGTATGAGGCATGCATCATGGGTCTTCAAGCTGCAATTGATTTAAGGATCAAGTTCCTGAGTGTCTTCGGAGATTCCGCTCTCGTGATCAATCAGGTCAAAGGTGAGTGGGATACGAAACACCCAAATCTTATTCCTTACAAGGAGTATGTGCTGACATTGCTTCCCCACTTCGAGGAGATAACTTTTGAACACTTCCCAAGAGAGGAGAATCAGTTAGCGGACGCGTTGGCTACAATGTCTTCTATGTTCAAAGTCAAATGGGATAACGAGGCTCCCCGGATCATTATCTAGAAGTTGGATGAACTTGCATATTGCTGTAATCTTGAGGCTGAAGAGGTAACAGAAAAACCCTGGTATCATGAGGTGAAGAGGTACTTGGAAGCTCAAGAATACCCCGAAGGTGCATCTGTTAATGACAAGAAGTTCCTGAGAAGGTTTGCGGCAAAGTTCTTCCTCAGCAATGGCATTCTCTACAAGCGAAACCATGATTCGACCCTACTGCGTTGTGTGGATAAGACTGAAGCAGAAAAGATCATGGCAGAGCTACATGAAGGTACATTCGGAACACATTCCAATGGACATACCATGGCAAAGAAAATCCTTCGGGCAGGATATTTCTGGTCCACAATGGAAGCCAACTGTTATCAGCATTCTTGGACTTGTCATAAATGCTAGATCTATGCTGATAAGGTGCACATTCCTCCGGTTCCTCTGAACGTCTTGACAGCACCTTGGCCTTTTGCAATGTGGGGCATTGATATGATCGGCGAAATCCGACCTACGGCATCTAACGGGCATCGCTTCATTTTGGTAGCGATTGATTACTTCACAAAGTGGGTTGAAGCAGCTTCCTACGCTACCGTAACCAAGAGCGTCGTGGCATGGTTCATTCGGCACAACCTGATCTGTCGATACGGTGTCCCTGAGAGAATCATTACAGATAATGGTACCAATCTTAACAACAAGATGATCACTGAGCTCTGTGAGCAATTCAAGATACAGCACCACAACTCTTATCCATACCGGCCGAAGATGAATGGGGTTGTGGAAGCAGCGAATAAGAACATCAAGAAGATTGTGCAGAAGATGATAGTGACTTACAAAGATTGGCACGAAATGTTACAGTTTGCTCTTCATGGGTACCGTACCTCAGCACGGACGTCAACAGGGGCAACTCCCTTTTCCTTGGTCTATGGCATGGAGGCAGTCTTGCCTATTGAAGTCCAGATACCCTCTCTCTGGATAATGAAGGATGCAGGTTTGAGCAAAGATGACTGGATCCAGACTCGTCTTGATCAATTAAACCTAATTGACGAAAAGAGACTCACTGCTATTTGTCATGGTCAGACGTACCAAAAACGGATGATCAGGGCATTTAACAAGAAGGTCAGACGACAAGAGTATCAAGTCGGAGACCTGGTAATCAAGCGCATCATTCTTCCTCAAAGTGATCCCAGGCGCAAATGGACCCCTACGTACGAAGGGCCATTTTTGGTTAAACATATCTTCTCACGAGGAGCTATGATTCTAACCACCATGGATGATGACGACCTCCCTCACCCCGCCAATGCAGACATAGTAAAAAGATATTACACATGAATTAAAGACCCGCTAGGTTGACACACCTAGGCAAAAATAAGGGATGAAATGAAAAAAATCTGTACACCCGGCACGTCGAAAACCTGAAAAGGCGGCTTGGGCAAAAATGGGTATCCCGGTGGACTGAAAACCCGAAAGGGCGGTCCAGGCAAAAGTTAGGGATTAAAGCGTAATACTATGTCTCATTGGATCACCTTGCATCCAGAATTCGGCATCAACTATCGGGCTCAGATGACTCCAATCAATCAGCTTCATCTTCAACTGAGCAGCAGAGTGATGAGACGCTTGAAGACATAAAGGCGATAGCAGAGTTGGAACCTAGTGGGATTATTTTTCACATAGCTGTTTTGTTTCCTTTTCACAAAATTGTATAAACTCTATTTTGCTCGGCGGCGTTCTCTTACTAGGACGTCAGCCTCCTGTACATAAAACGCCTATTTACAGGCAAATTTCAAAATCAATACAAGTTCAATTTTTCAGACAAATTATCCATTATTTTTCCTTTTTCTGTTTTGTTTTGCGAAGAACGTCCAATGTTAATTTTTGATATATGCATTTGACATTAATTGCTAATCATGAATAGTTGCATGTGAAACAAAGGACTGATTACAGGTGACATCAGAAACAGGGGCAATTTAGAAATGTTTAAGCGATCTAGTTGCTCTGTCCACCGAGGTACCAAGGTAAGTTCAGCTGAAGAACGTAACCGAGTCACCTCAACTCCCCACAGATTAAGACAAGATTCAGCAATACTCTCCCCGGGAAAAGTTGGTCTCCCATCAGCCCCGAAAAGGCACATTGTTCCCCTAGCAAGTCAGCGATACTCTCCTCAAGCAGAGTTAGTCTACTGTCAGCCTTAAGGAATTTGGGTATCCCCAGAAGATCTCAATATTCCCCAGCGGAATATAGACATTCCTCAGCAAGCATCCCCGACAGTCTTAATATAAGATTGTTCCCCGGTGGAATACCAGACACCCCCAGTGGAACCATTCCCCAGTACAATCCAAAGTTTCCCCAGGAAAATGGAATCCATATCCCCAGTAGAGTCTGGAAGCTTATCCCCTGCAGAGTACGAACGTCTCTCCCCGACTTTGTTCAAAGGTTATTCCCCACCAGGGTATAACTGGGCTATCCTCAGCTAATTACTACAGAAAGTTCGTCCTCAGCGAAGTTCTTCCTATCCCCAGCGGAGTTCATCAAGTTCCCCAACATAACTTATCAGTGGAATCCCCAGCGGAGCTCTCATCAAAACCTCAGCGAAGTATCTCTTCTCACAGAGTAATACACCGCAGAGTAATCTCTTCACCTATTT
Source organism: Vicia faba (assembly GCA_948472305.1). Taxonomy (NCBI): domain Eukaryota; kingdom Viridiplantae; phylum Streptophyta; class Magnoliopsida; order Fabales; family Fabaceae; genus Vicia; species Vicia faba. The sequence continues at coordinate 401,574,606 of OX451736.1, read as the reverse complement.
TATTCCCCTCAGAGTAATCTCTCCAACAAGTTTATTCCCCAACGGAGTCATCTTCTCCTACCGGTTTATTCTTGCAATCATCATCCCCAGCGGAAACGAAGAACTCCACTCTTCAACATCAGCCCAGGATTCCACAAGTTCCCGGCACTCGTCAAGGATTTATTTTCCTAAGACGAAAATACATTCATAGACATTTCACATTTCATACATACTGCTTACATACATGATAAAGTGCATACAACACTATCTCATTTTGAGCATCATGATATCATGCATTTCATACATCATGACATTGCATACAACTGATGTTTTGCCTTTTCAGGAAAAGGTCAATCCAAAGATAATTACTATCAACTGTCACAATTCCAGACTCAATTCCTGTATCTAGCCAGGGCATATCTGTGAGTGATTTGATTGTAGATTCGATACCTGTATCCGGCCAGGGAACATCTGCATGAAGAGTTTCCAGATTCGATACCTGTATCCGGCCAGGGCATATCTGTAGACAACAATTTCCAGATTCGATACCTGTATCCAGCCAGGGCACATCTGTAGACGACTAATTCCATATTCGATTCCTGTATCTAGCCAGGGCATATCTGTGAGTGATTGATTGTAGATTCGATACCTGTATCTAGCCAGGGCATATCTGCATGAAGAGTTTGAAGATCAACCCCTGTAACAGGCCAGGAAATAATCTTTCATTCTCAGGTCAGAGGTTTACACTTGTATCCAGCCAGGAAAGCTATCTCTACCAACCTTTTGCAAATTCCAGATTCGATTCCTGTATCTAGCCAGGGCACATCTGTGAGCAACTAACTGTAGATTCGATACCTGTATCTAGCCAGGGCATATCTGCATGAAGAGACTGAAGATCAACACCTGTAACAGGCTAGGAAACCATCTTCCTTTCTCAAAGTACGCAAGTTCTCGCTAAGGAATCTCTTACGCGATCAACACTTCCAAATGGCATCTATAAGCCCATTCTCGACAAGGCTCTGCCACGTCTCCAGATGGAATCTATAAGCCCATCCTCCTATCCATCCTATCTCCAAATGGCATCTATAATCCCATTCCCACCATCACATTGCTGATACTCTACCATGCGAGTGCAAGTTTCCGGGCACTCTAGTGTCCAATCTCCTTTTACCCTCGAGTCGCGAAAGGCAAACTTGCCAATCTAACTCTTCAGGTTCAAGAAGATTGAACAGGGGAAACTGTTGTACCCCAAAATTTGCCCTCCCATTTCCTCAACATTTTCTCACCACAAGACCCTTGAAGCTCAAGATCAAATTAGGGTTTGCTCTGCTCAAGACTCCTCCTTGCACTGTTGACCCAAATTAGGGTTTGAGTTTGCACAAAGATGTTTTGACCTAAAAGGCCCAAAATGACTTTCATGTTTCATGTTGGACTCACAAGTTTATCCATACCAAGTTTCAAGCCTTGATTCCAATCTTTGCCCATTCAATTGGACAGTTGACCTAGAAATCAGCTGTATTGGGGAAAAAGTCAATTGTGGTCAATTGACAGTCAAACCTCATGATTTTTGACCCACATCAACATTATTAACTCATATGAACCATTTGGTCAAGTTTGGATCACAATTCCACAAGAAATTTGATCAGATCACCAAAAGGGCAAAATGGTCATTTTTAGGGTTTTGACTGCACACAGGCAATTTTTGATTGTTTGACCTAGCCAATGGCAAACCAAGCTCACATATGGACACAAGGACCCAATGGCATTGTCTTGACATGTTCATCAAGTTCAAAAGATCCCAAATGCACAAGATTGACAGATGAATTTTCCAGTCAACTGAGCCAAATTTGACTGTATACTGAAAAGTCAAACTTTGACTTTTTGGTCAAAATCAAGTGCCAAGATTCATTTTTCATCAAGACATGTCAAATTATGAAACTTGTTCATCAAGAAATCAAAAATCACAAATTAGGGTTTGAAATGAAGAATTTTCATAACTTAGAATTTTTCTAAGTTATGAAAATCCCTAATTTTTTCCTAACTTTGTCCCACTTTCTCATCAAGATACATTTGGATTCAAGGAAAACTCAAAACATGAAAGTTATATTCCATTTCAAAATCTACAACTTTGATTCACAAAGTTTCCTCAAAAGAAGCTTGTAGCTCAAGTTATGATTTTTGGAACAAGGGTGCAAAACATTCTTAACTTAGAAAAATTTTGACCTATTCTAGGCAGGATTTTTGCCTAACTTCATGGCCACTTTTCACATGCTTCCACTTGGAATTTCAAATTTCATTACAAAGATGGATTGTATTACACATTCCAAGCTTTACAAAATGTCCAAGAACTTCTCAAACACCCTTGTGGTTAGGGAGAATCGAATTTGTGAAGATGGGCAAAAGTCACTTTGTTCATAAGCCATGTACATGTTCATAACTTGTGCATTTTTGAAATCAGCATGTGCAAGCTACATTACAGGCCTTTTATCTCATCCACACTCAATAATTTAATTCAAATCCTTTGTGTTCAAGCCTTATCTTATGTGTTTAACCATTACATACCAATTTAATCCATAATTAGAAAAAGTAACTTAGCCATTTTTGAAAAGGTGAACTTTATGTCAAGTTTACAATCTATGAGGTACAATGCAGATCTTTGAGGCACAAGTTCATGAGAAAAGTCCACTGATCAAGAGTGATGTGTGCAGCATACTTGAGGGGCCTGTGGTAGCCTAGAAACCAAGTTGACAAACTTTTCTTAAGATAGAAGAAACTTGTATTTTGAAAGACAACATTGAGTTCCTGTCAAGACAAGCCTAAGAAAACATTGTGAACACATTCCATACTCCTCAACTGACCTGAAACACGAGTCAACTACCTTAAATACCTCCCTAAACATCAAAACACCATTTTGCTGCACAAAACAGGGCATCCCTGCAGATTGAGTTGCACAACTCAGTTTGCTCGTGCGTTTTGGCCAAAGCTGGTTCATACACACTCCCTACCATCCATTGAAACTATCCCAAGCCCTAGCTACAGACTGTAACACCCCTAACCAAGCTTGCCATTTTCACTTTTTCTGTTTTGCAGGTTGACTTCTATAGCTCTATTCATTTGGTTTCAAAGCAAACTAAAGGTTGGAGAAGCATCCCTGAACTTCAAGCAAGCTGTACAAGTCCTCAAGTTCCATTGAAAGTACCTCCATTGTCATATATGTATCAAGCTGAAACAGGTAAAACTTTGAACTTCTATCTCTCAATCGAGGAAGAGTTAGCCTTAGGTTTATGAATGAAAAATGCTCTACTCATGGCCCTGAAACTACACATATAATTACTTTCCATTTATATTGCATGTGTTGAGAGAATTTGGAACCTGAACATTAGAAAAAACTTAGGTCAGGAATTAGGGATGAAGAAATTCTCTTTCATTTCTTAGAGTTAAGTCAAGTTCTTTATATGTCTGGATTCGTCTCTTGATGCTCTACATTTTTGGTGTTATGAGTTTTGCTTGAAAGTCCAAGAATCAGGATGTTTGAATTAGTATGAGAAACGTGCGTTTTTTGACAAACTAGCTGGAGGTTGAAGAAGATAGACTTGGGCTGGGCCTGAGTTTTGTTTTCCTTTTTGCACCACTTTTCCACACTTGCACCCCCTTGGCCCATTGTGTTTATTTTTATCATTTTGTGACTTTTTCTTTTTGTTTCTGACTTCTTATTTTTTGTTAAGATATAAAAAACACTAAAAAATATTTTTCACCTTCTTTTTGTATTTTTTAGGCATTTATTTGTTTCATTTAGTTATATATGTAAATAAATATGCATAATATTTTTGTTTAAAATAACTAAAAATAATACAAATACATTTATTTTCTGATTTCATTTTATTTTATCTTTTGAAAACATTTTATAAAAAATATACCTTTTTTGTAAAATAATAAATATTTTTATTTTTGTACATGTTTAATATATTTAGTAAATAATATAAATACTTATATATTTATTAGAATATTTAGGATAAAAATACAAAAAATAATACATTTTTATTTTTATTAATATTTAACTTAAAAAATCACTTTTTTACAATATACTTCCTTTTTATTTATTTTTTTGTACATAATTAATAAATATTGCATATAATAAATAATAATTACTTCTTACTTAGAAAATTAGGGTTTTGCCCTAAAATGTAAAAATACCCAAAAATTAATCCTTTTTATTTTTGTTTATTTGACACATAAAAAATACTTTTACATACGTATAAAAATCATTTTTTGCATCTTGCATATTTATTGTATTTTATTTAATTATTGTGCAATTAAATAATTTGTATAATTCAATTTGGATGTAATAGTTTAGATTTAATTTTTCTTGCTATATATCCCCATTTGAACATTTGTACCCCCCATCCCATAATTATGTTGTAATAGTTTAGGACTTTAAATTTCGCATTTAAAAGCTTTCTAAATATGCCATGATAGACTTAGGGTTTTGTATGCAAAAATCAACCAAACAATAGCTTGACCTAATTCAAAGATAACAAAGCATGAAAATGGACAACACCAATCACACTTGCACCCCTAGGGTTACTCCACTTGTTGCCTTCAATAATGGGCCATATTGCATGTTGGGTGTCTTTGGCAAAACAACAAATATCAAATGATCATAGTCCCTCGATGACGCTTTCAAAAGTTGCCTAAAAATGATCAAGTCCCTTAAAGGAAAAATTGCCCAAAGACACTTTGCACCATTGCAATCATGGTCTAAACGATGACCCGCGCCCGTCCCGTTCACATCCTAACACAAGATTGTCAACCAAATACAATGGTGGAACAAAATTGTTAAAAGGGTTAAAACATAGCAAAGATCTTTGAGTAAATTTAGGAGTAGACAACTCTTGGTTACTTGCCAACTTGCAAAACAAAAACACTTGCCTATTTTTTCAAAACCACACATCACAACACACTTTCAAAACAACTTTCAAAAACATTGAAAACTTTTCAAAAGACATACACCTTTGTATACATCCCAACATGGATTATTACAAAGGTTGCCACCATATTGTCCTCTTTTCAAAACATTTTCAAACCCACACACAAAACACCATTTCAAACAATTGAAAGCACCATTTCAAACAATTGAAAATCAAGGCAAGTTGATCTAAGCAAGTAACTAAGAGCCCATGGATAACCATGGATAGAAAGGGTGCTAATATCTTCCCTTTCTATAATCTACTCCCCGAACCCAAGAAAACATCTCAAAGGTTTTTGCTGTGCTTTTTAACCTTTCCTTAGGATAAAATAAAAAGTCGGTGGCGACTCTTGCTCAACCGAAACATTTGCGAAAACAAACGCAAAACCTCAAGTCAGTTCTCCCACCGTATCACACCATCTTATACTGAAATAAACAGTAAATAGATGAGGAAACCTGTATCAAAAAACCTGCTTATGACATGATGCATGCTATGTGGATGTAATGTTTTCAAGGACCTCAGGAGATTTAAATTTTCTAGCCAAAAAGGAAACAAAAATAACAATTACATTAATAAGTTCAAGAGTTACAATTGCCCCTTGGGCTTACAATAAAGAGACAACAAAATAAAACTCCTAAAACCTAAGACTTAGGTCTCCCAAGGATGCTTCCTCTTTGTGTCGATGTAGGCATTCAGGCTTTGCTCTTCGTGAAGTTTCTTTGTGAGATCCAACACTTTCCTCTCGCTTGCATAGAATAGAGCTTCAAAGTTGTCTCATTCTACTTTGAGTTGAATCCACGACTTCTACAACTCTTCTAGGTCAGTAGGCATGTCAGGATGGAGGATGGTGCATGCAACATCTCCTTCATTAACCGGATCCGAGATCACAGGTAGAACAGTTGGATATGGCATCATGAGACTTTGAGCATGAGCTCGTACCAATTTGAGATAAGGCTCGACAGGGATGGAATTCTTATGCCCCAAAGCCTTGCTATCAACCTTGCTTACCATGCCCCAAGGATGTGCAAACCTTCGATGATAACCTTGAACATTATTCACGTAGTCGAATACAATACCTTGAATGAGTGCATCGTGGGGACCATCTCTTTGAGCATAGACAAATTTTCATAGAGCTAGAGAAGGGTTATAAGTAATACCTCCCATAATTCCAAAGATTGGAACATTAGGTAACTCCCCATAACGGTCAATGATAGTAATGTCCTCTTGAGATTGAGAGCACCAATATATATCTGTAAGAGAAAGCGACATTATCCTTTGTGACCACATCAAACCTTGATCATTCTTTAATATTGATCGGGGAAGGTGCAAAATAAACCACCTAGACAGAAAATGAAAGCAACACATAAGAGTCCTTCACTTCCTCATAATGTGAGTATGAAGAGAGTGCAAAATATCTCCAAGCAATGTAGGCACAGGGTTATGAGTAAGGAAAATTTTGACAGCACTCGCATATATGAGTTGGTCAGGGTTAGGAAAAAGCACCAAGCCATATATTAGAAGAGCCAAGATCCCCTCAAAATCTTGAAAGTTCATGGCATTAAAAAAAAAACGAACCTTCTCCATCATAAATTTATCTAAAAAGCCTTTGACCCCACTTCTTGTCTCCCAATTAGATACAATGTCAGAACTCTTCAAATGTAAGGCTGTGGTAATAACTTCAGGTCTTGGAGCTTCGTCTAAACTGGTGAAGGGTATTTGATCAAGAACAGATACTCCTAGTAGTTGAGATAATTCTTCGATTATGGGCACCAATTGATAATCGGGAAAGGTGAGAGAATGATGTATACGGCCAAAGAACTAAAAGAGAAACCTCATTGTGATCGGTGGATCTGGAACTGACTGTTTAACACTGGTTCGCGAAATGTCGCGGAAGCAAGAGTCGCCACCGTCTTTTATTTTCTCCAAATGGAAAGGACAAAAGCACAGAAAAATTCCTTAAAGAGATTGCTCTCGGTTCGGGAGGTAGATTATAGAAAGGGAAGGTGTTAGCACCCTTTCTATCCATGGTTATCCATGGGCTCTTAGATACTTGCTCATTGTGTTTTCAAAAATGGTTTGTTTGCTTTTCAACTGTGGGTTTAAAAAGTTTCTTTGAAAATTCCAGTTTGACTCTTGTATCAGTCCTCAAGAGTGTTTGAAAAATTGCTTTCGAAAGCTTTTTGAAAATGTGTTGGTGTGAAAAGTATTTTGTTTTGTTTTGAAATTTAGAGCAAGTATCTAGAGTCGTCTACCTACCCTAAGGAATTCGTCTGTGTAAATGTCCTTTAAAGTAGTGCCATCCCACCATTGAGAGGTAGGTAGCACCACCATTGGAGGTGTTCGGGTCAATTCGAGGTTCGGGACATGGTGATCACCAGAGCAATAGGAAGATACCTTAGAAGCTACCCTCATGCCAGGTTCCCGGATCATGAGGACTTACTAAAACATCCTCTACTCGACGATCACCTTTCGAGAGGCAAGGCAACAGTGAGGCGTACCCTAGGGGTGGTGTGTGATTCGTGTGTCAGATTCATTTGCATTTATCTTGTTCATGTCAAAGTGATCTATGCGTTTGTTTTTATTTAATCATTCATTCTTGCATGCATTTATTTAACAGTTAAAAAATATGCGGAAATTAAAAGTTCTAAACTATTACAAAGGCGCGGGTCCACATCGCCAAAATTTCCAGGACCCGATTTGACAGAAAATAAAGTAAAGAAATAAAGTAAAGAAAAGGTAAAATGCGAGAAATTAATTACACGGCTTTGGGAGAGATACATGAATAATATGACATAAAATAAAAATGCGCGGATTGAAATTTAACTTGGAAACGAGGGCGTTGGACCCTTTTTAATTAAATTAAATTAAACGATTATTAAATTAATAAAATTAAAATGAAAAGAAATTGTTTTTGGTATTTTTGGTATTTAGGAGAATTTAATGCAATTAAACCTAATTCTACAATTTTTATTTTGTTATGAAAACATATTAAAGTTTGACCTAAAATTAATCCTAATTAATTAATGCGATTTAATTCATAAAAATAAATATTTAATTACTAGTGAAAAGAAAAAAGATAAAAATTAATTAAAACTAATTCTACCATTTTTAAATTAATTAAGAAAATGTTAAGATTTTACTCCTAAATTAAAACTAATTAATTAATAAGACTTTATTTGCAAAAAAAAGATAACATTAAATAAAAATATTAATTTTTTTGTCTCTTTTCTGATTTTTATTGTTTTTGTGTTTTTATGAAAAAATAATTAAATTAAGGGAATAAATAAATAAAAGAAAACAAATTGAATCAAAATTAAAAAAAATAGTGAGAAGGACATTGCAAACCTAGGGGGTCTGCCCCTAATGTGGAGGTGTAATTGTAGCAATTTTGGCCCAAGGTTCCTGGCCTGTTTGACTTTCATGCCAGCGTGTGAGGTGGTTGACTGGTGTCTACCATGGACTTCAGATCATGGCCCTCTGATCGCTTCCATTGGCCAAGTGGACGGCTTGATTTTGATGATGCACGGTGATCCATAACGTTGAAACTGCACACAAATATTAAATGAAAAATAATATGAAAGGGGGGTGGGGACCTGGGACTCAAACCCAGGTCATGAGGATTACCACTAACCAGCTTTGCCAATTGAACCACTTGAATTCTTTGTATATTAAATAAACAACAAATATAATAAAACAAAACAAAAGTTAGTGTTGGTCTTTCGCGCGAAATTCAAACCAACCAACCATTGCTTCACACCTCAGCATCTTCTTCCTCGTTCTATTTTTTCCTGAAACAAAAAAAGATTGGCAACGGTTTTCAACTGTCCCCTTATACCCTATATTCCAAAATAACGACTAGCTCATAGTGGCTCATAAATTGAGCGCGAGGGTGTTGTCCAAATCGTCCAAGCACGCTGAATCCAGTTATGGTACTGTGAGGTTCTAATTTTTCTTTAACTGGGAAACCCCAATTCAAAGTTCTGCAAACCCTAAAATACGACAATGGTAGATTCACGTAGGGTACATAAAAATTCAATCAAACAATTGGGTTAGCTTCAGAATCAGTTAATTAATAAGAATTCATGAACAAAATGCAATGAATATGCTTAAATTGTAAAATACGATTATGAGAAAAAGGTGAAAAAGTTTGACTTCTGTACAATGATTCAAAGGGTTAGGGACGTGGAAACCTATTCAGGCACGTTGCTTAAGGTATCAGGAAGGTGATGAGATGATTATCTCAGCTTGAATCGCCCTGGAAAGCAGTTTTCAGATTTGAGTTTTTTAGATAAATTTCAAGTTTGCATATGGTTTTTTCTGCGCAGCTTAGAGTCTGTATGCATTAGGGTTGCACTTGGTACTTATGTGTGAAGGTTCTAGGGTTGAGAAACTGATCACAAATCCATGAATTGATGAAAAATATATTTGATTTTCAAGCCATTATTTTCAAATCTTTTTCAAGCATATTTGGTCTCAATCATATCCAATCATCTTCAATTCTTCCCTAATCTAATTTGCACGAAATATTGGAGATATTATATGCACAAAAAGATTGAAAAACCTAGGTTTAGTATTTTTCATGTATTTTATTTAATTAAATGAATTATTAATAATAAAAAATCCAAATAAATAAATAAAAAATGATAAAAACTTCCCTTTGGGCCAAATGGTCGTGCACATGCCTTGGATGATGAATTGTGGAAGAAAAAGAGGCCTATTAGCAATTTTAGGTCATTTGAATCAATGTTGACTTTTCAAAATATCCAAAAATTTCCCAACTTCCACAAGGCATAACTTGCTCAATTTTTAAGCTTTGCTCATGTTCTTGGACATTTTGGAAAGATCATTGAGTCCTCTAACCAATGCCGTTGGTCCCATGTCATTTTGATTTACCAATCTCAAGTTATGGCCTTTGACTTAAAGTCCCTTTTTGTTGACTTTTGAAAATGACCTATAATGTTGAAATTGATAACTTTTTGTGAGAGCATTTCTTGGACTTGAAGTATGAAGATGGGTTGTAGGAAGTGTCTTTCTCTTCAAAATGAGCTTTGGATGGAATTTTTCTGATAATCCATGTGAAAGTTATGCCCTGGTCAATTTACAGTTGACTTTTCAACTGTCCAAATAAGGAAACTTTTGCATCTTGATGATTTTTGAGCCAAGCTTTGAGAATCATGATCAAGCATTGATCAAATGATGTTTGTGGCTTTAAAATGAGATGTTGACCAAAAATTTGGACTTTTGACTGTCAAATGACCAGTTTGCCCCTATAGTTGATTGTAGTGCAATTAGGGTTTTTGACTGTGCAATTTTGTGCTGAAAGTCTTGAAACTTGATATGGGGATGCTTGACCATGTTTATAGGCATGTGGGACTTGATTGGACCCTTGGAAACTTCATTTTCTTGATCAGAACCAAAACCCTAATTTTGACTGTTTAGGAGGCCCTTGAACTGTGCAACCCTTGGGGAATTTTGGAGCATGACTTGGCAATTTCTTGAAGAATATGGGAGGGAAAATTTTGGGGTACAACACTCATCATATCTTCTTCAAAGCTTGAGGTAACCAGATTGAGAAGTCCACCAAATCTCTTGGTGAACGGAGAATTTTCAGAAACCCTTGATGTTAACTGTGGTCGGTGGGAATGAGAACTGACTGTTTTTTAATATGCTGGTTCGCGTTTGCGTTTGTTTTCGCAAAGTGTCGCGGTAAGCAAGAGTCGCCATCGTCTTTTATTTTATCCAACAAGGGAAAGGACAAAAGCATAGAAAAATTCCTTTTCGAGATGTTTCTCGGGTTCGGGAGGTAGATTATAGAAAGGGAAGGTGTTAGCACCCTTTCTATCTGTGTTTATCCACGGGCTCTTAGGTACTTGCTCACTATGTTTTCAAAAGGTTTGCTTTTCTTTGTGATTGTGGGTTTTGAAAAGAATTTTGTTTTTGAAGAAAGTGTGAGTGCGAAAAGTTTTTGTCTTGTTTATTTAAAAGGAGCAAGTACTTAAGAACCTCTACCTACTCAAAAAGGAATTTAATTGTGCAAATGTCCTTTAGACAGTACTATCCTACTATTGAGGAGTAGGTAGCACCGTCATTGGAGTTTTCGGGTCAATTCGATTTTAGGGACGTGTGGTCACTAAAGCAATGTTAGGATGCTTTAGCGGTAACCCTAATATCTTAGATCATTTTTATCGAGGCAACCATTTTGAGGCAACTTTTGATCTTTAGGTAGGAGGACGACCTCTAAAACATCCTATACTCAATGACCACGTTAGAGGCAACCAAGTGAGGTGTACCCTAGGAGTGGCATGTGCAAGTGTGTCAATTTTCAGTTATATTATTTTTGCATGTCATGGTGAGTTGTGGTTGATTTTAAATTAAGATAGATCTTGCCATGCAATCCTAGTTAGCATACATCTAAACAGTTAATATATGTACATGAATTTAAAGTGCGAGAATTGTAAATCCTACGCTATTACAAAGCTTTCGGGGAGGGGGATTATTTACATGTCCAAAATTGGGGGAATAAAGCAGTAAAGAAGGTCTTAGTTTAAGCTATTACATCCAAGTAAAATAAACGCGCGTGGATCTAAAAAAATCCTAAGAATAAGAACTCTTTTTGTTGTTTTATTTTATTTTTGGGAAAAAAATCTAAATCTATTTAATTTTAGTTTTGGAAAAATGTTAAGATAATTAAAGGTTAATTAACAAAGTTAATTTAATAGAAAAAGAACTAGCCTAATGTTTTTGTGTTTTTTATTTTAATGTTAATTAAAAAAAAGATAAAAAGATGTCCATGAAAACAAAAATAAAATACAAGGGGGGAATCCTTCGATCCAGGGAGAAAGGAGTTTCGACCCAAGGAGGCAAATGGTCCTGCTTCGATCTAGAGAGGGTCCTGGTCCTTTCGATTAGGCCAGACAGCAAGGCGTGAGTAGCCTTCGATCCAGGGAAGAGGACTGTCTTTTGATCATGGAGGTCATGGCTTTCGATCCAGGAATGAGATGCCTCCTTCGATCCAGCATGCTAATAGGTTCGATCGAGAGAATGGCTCTCCTTTGATCTGGGATGTTATACCTGCAAAAGCATGTTAGCGAAATAAAATGCAGGGCCTGGGTATTGAATCCCAGGCCCTTCGATCCTGCACTTGTTGGGGTCTCTTCAGGCTAAATCTGCAGCAAGTGTTAGCAAACGAAAAAACATGACCTGGGTGCCAAACCCAGGCCCTTTGATCCTGTCTAGGATGGCAAATCGAAAGTAACAACAAGTATGAATGTATTATGCAAATATGAGGTTGGATGGTTTACCCTTTCTTACCAACAGATTGGACTTTTAATTTGGGCGCTTCCTGGATGTAGGCACTTTTGATTTTAGGGCTTTTGGGAATGAACACCTTCGATCTGAGGGACTGCTTTGGCTTGGAAAATTCTGGGCAGCGTCTCTACAGATTTTTTGTGTGTGTATAATTTTCGTTCTATGATTTTCCTTTGATTTTTGTGTGATTTTTTTTTATGATTTTCGTGTGCTGTGTTTGTATGCTGGCCTCTGTATTTATAGGGGTGTGAGGGTGCAGTAATGGCAAGAGACAACCTTTAAACAGGCCATTAAATGCTATGAGACAAGAAACGGACACATTAAATAATTTCCTCTTTTGAAACATTTGTGTCTCTTGAATGAACCTGGACGCTTTTGAATTGGGCGCCCTCTTGATGACCTCCTTCGAATGGACTGATGGCCTCCTTCGAATGCTCCCTTTCGAATGGGCTGATGGCCTCCTTCGAATGCTCCCTTTCGAATGGGCTGATGGCCTCCTTGAAATACTCCCTTTCGAATGGGATGATGGCCTCCTTCGAATACTCCCTTTCGAATGGGCTGATGGCCTCCTTCGAATGCTTTTCGAAAGCTTCTTCGAATCGACCCTTTGAATGCTTCTTCGAATGTTCCTTTTTGGAATTCCAATCGAAGGACACTATTATAATGCCAATCGAAGTACTTGTCCATAATGGCAATCGAAAGGCTTGTCCAGAATGCCAATCAAAAGAGCTTGACAGAATGCCAATCGAAAGGCTCCTTTAGAACACCAATCGAAGGGTCTTTCAGGATGCCAATCGAAATGTACTTAAAGCAACACTCAAAAAAATTTCCTTTTCCTTAGGCAAGAGTTTATGATCAACCATGCAGGGGGAAGACTTTGAAAAACATGAGAGGGCAAATTTTGGGGTGCAACAGTTGCCCCTGTTCAATTTTCTTAAACCTGAGGATATAGATTGGCTTTCGAGCCTTTCGTGATCTGAAGGTGGAAGATAATTAAACACTAGAGTGCCCAGAAATTTGCACTAGCATGGTGTAGCATCAACATTGTGATGTCGGGAATGGGCTTACAGATGCCATTTGGAGAGATGATGGATAGTTGTTGGAGATGGGCTTAAAGATGCCATCCAGAAATGATTGTTGGACTGTATTTGAATGAGTGACAGAATTAAATCTGAATCTAGATCGTATCTGGACTGTTATTTGAAGTTCTCTGACTGCCAGAGAAAGTATTTTCTAATAATAATGTGTGATGAAGGAATCTGATACGATTGCTACTCCAAAAAAATGATGAAGGAATCTGAGACGATTGCTACTCCAAACAGATGATGAAGTAATCTTGGACGATTACTACCTCAGCAGGATGATGAACGAATCTTGGACGATTACTACCTCAGCAGGAATGGTGAAGGAATCTTGGACGATTTCTACCTCAGCAGGATGATGAAGGAATCTTGGACGATTACTTCCTCAGCAGGAATGGTGAAGGAATCTTGGACGATTACTACCTCAGCAGGAATGGTGAAGGAATCTTGGACGATTACTATCTCAGCAAGATGATGAAGGAATCTTGGACGATTACTACCTCAGCAGGATGATGAAGGAATCTTTGACGATTACTACCTCAACAAGAATGGTGAAGGAATCTTGGACGATTTCTACCTCAGCAGGATGGTGAAGGAATCTTGGATGATTACTACCTCAGCAGGATGATGAAGGAATCTTGGATGATTACTACCTCAGCAGGATTGGTGAAGGAATCTTGGACGATTACTACCTCAGCAGGATGATGGAGGAATCTTGGACGATTACTACCTCAACAGGATGATGAAGGAATCTTGGACGATTACTACCTCAGCAGGAATGGTGAAGGAATCTTGGACGATTTCTACCTCAGCAGGATGGTGAAGGAATCTTGGACGATTACTACCTCAATAGGATGATGAAGGAATCTTGGACGATTACTACCTCAACAGGAATGGTGAAGGAATCTTGGACGATTACTACCTCAGCAGGATGATGAAGGAATCTTGGACGATTACTACCTCAGCAGGATGATGAAGGAATCTTGGACGATTACTACCTCAGCAGGAATGGTGAAGGAATCTTGGACGATTACTACCTCAGCAGGAATGGTGAAGGAATCTTGGATGATTACTACCTCAGCAGGATGATGAAGGAATCTTGGACGATTACTACCTCAGCAGGATGATGAAGGAATCTTGGACGATTACTACCTCAGCAGGAATGGTGAAGGAATCTTGGACGACTTCTACCTCAGCAGGATGATGAAGGAATCTTGGATGACTTCTACCTCAGCAGGAATGGTGAAGGAATCTTGGACGATTGCTACTCCAAAAGGTAATGACTTTTATCTGTCGATTGATCTTTCCTGAATAGGTAAAGATTTAGTTGTATGCAATGTCATGATGTATGCATTGTGTAATGATGTTCTCAAAATAAATGAGATTTATGTTATATGTATTTTGTATGCACATGTTATGAATGTTGTTGAAATGTAATTTTGTCTTGGAGAATAAATTCTTGACAAGCGTTGGGGAGTTATTAAATCCCGGACTGCTGTTGAAGAGTAGGTATGTCTTCAAACTTTGCTTAGAATGTTTCCACTGAGGATCCTTATTTTGTTGAGGAGAACTCCATTGGGGAAAGTTGTGAACTCTGTGGAGAGTATTGATTCGTTCTTGGGGAACAAGTTCAGGAGTCTCGGTTGTCCGTTGCTCTACTGGGGAGTCAAAGTTAAACTGACATCTGGTCGGGTCCAGGTTTCACAGTAACTCGCTGGAGATTGTAGAGTAGTCTACTGGGGAAGAGGAGTCGTGGTCCTTTGATTTGTAGTAGTCAGAGAGGCAAACTCAAGCTGGGGGGTCCTGGTGTTGTTGGGGAAATAAACCATGTCGTCAGTCTGCTAGAGAGGTGACATCTTCGTTGGGGGAAGTCCTCGAGGATTATTGAGATTGATTCAGCTGGGGAAAGGTTTTCAGAGATTAAACCCTTGCTGGGAGTCATCCTATGAGAAGGATTTTGGGGAGATCTGTCATTGCCCCTAGTAGCAAATGTTTGTGACACTGCCAGGAAATGTTTGACTGTACGTAACCCTTTGCTGAGATTGGCGTTCAATGCCCCAAGTGACGGAGATGGAGACTTTCCCCTGGTTACTCTGCACTTCTTTAGAGATTTCCTGAAATCTTGACTGGACTGCCCCAGGTGTGCTGGATAGTGACGTGTCATGCCCCCTTGTTTATAGGAGATTTTCCAATGGAAGCGCCATCCTTTTTGAAGTGATTTTGTTCACTGAGAGGCCTTTCGTTCATTGGATATTCGTTGTGTGAATTTCTCCGCTGTAAAACAAATATCCAAATGCAAACAGTGATATTCAGATAATGCAAAGTTTATGCTTGTCTCGAAGTTTTTGAAGAATGCGTTTTTTGGCAGAAAACTCTTTATAAGACAAATTCAACACAAGATTTAGGGTAAAGCCTTACAGGAGTCAGGATACCTTTTGTAACAGTATGCTTTCGAACTAACCCATGCTTCAGTTAGGAATTTTGAAGGGTTATAACGTGGCTTGGTTCACGGTTTAAGAAACAAAGGATAAAGGCTCAAAGTATATTTGTACCCACCCGCTCTTCGTGATGTTCTTCAATCCTAAACTCAGTTAATTGTGCATTTGAACTCCAAATGAGTCTGGAACGACGTTTTTGGTGTTGGTTCACACAAGTTGGATTTTTGAAGGCATACATTTTTGCAACATTTTTCATTTTGTCGAGGATTTTTAGCGACCTCGTTCTTTTGATTTGTTATCCCTAACTTTTGCCTGACTGTTCCTGTTTTCGAGATTACAGTCAGCGGGATGCCCCGACTTTCTTAAGCCTCCTTTATAGATTTTGGCTTAGTGGGCTTTTTCTCCTTTTTTGAGAGATTGACTGCCTATGAAATAAGGAACCACCATTGTCTTTTGATTCCAAAGGAATGCTTTTGATGTCGTTCGTTGTATTATGAACTGAGAATTTTGCGACTTCAGTGCGCATCTTTTGAATTAACTGAGAGACTACCCTGCCCCAGGTTTAAATTAAAGGTTTCAATTTGTGAAAATAAAAACTCCAACTTCTTTGGCTCGAAGGGGTTGACAAGGGATTATCTTCCTTATAACTCCAGTGTTTAGGATTTGAAAGAAACGCCTGTACATCGTCAGCAAGGTTTGTCCAAAAGCATACTGTATGAGATTATGGCATTGTTTCGTCATCCTCCCTCTAAAGGCTTGTAACTTTTAGCAAGAGTTGAATGAGTAAAAAGCATAGTTTAAATGTAATTAAAATGATTGGATCAAATCAAGACAAACATATGCAATGCATTACTGAAACAGAGTTTGACATTAATAGATAATTGTTTGAATAACAAAGGATTACAACTTGAAAATTCAAATGAAACAAAGACATTCTCAATGATTTGGTGTAGGATCAGTGATCAAACTTGATCTCCTTGGCATCAATCAAGTCTTGGATCTTGTTCTTCAAAGTCCAACATTCGTCGGTGTCATGTCCAGGACTGTCAGAATGGTAGGCACATCTCACACTCGGGTTATACTTGGAAGAGGAAGTATCAGGATTTTGAGGAGGATCCTTTAGTGTGATCAGTTTCACCTTCAGCAATTGTTGTAACGCTTAAGACAAAGGCATGTTGATGTCAGTATACTGCCTTTCTTGATATCTTACCCTACGCCTATTACTCTGTCTTTGTTGAACAGGCGTGGGATCGGAGATCTGGGTTGCCCCTACATGTTGATCATGACGACTCTTTTGACCATACACAACATTGGACTCTTTCTTCCTATTGTAGGGCTTTTTCTGAGTATCAGAAGGTGTTTCTTCTTGAATCTTCCCACTTTTGATGCCAGCTTCGACCCTTTCGCCGGTCAGTATTAGCTCGGTGAACCCGGCTGAAGAGCTTCCGATCAAGTGTTTGAAATAAGGACCAGACAAAGTCCCAAGAAACATATCCACCAACTCCCTATCAGACAGAGGGGGTTGGACTCTTCCGGCGAGATCTCTCCATTTCTGAGCGTAGTCCTTAAAGCCTTCGCCTGTACCCATAGACATACCCTGAAGCTGAGTATGTGTGGGAGCAAGGTCGGCATTATACTGGTACTGCTTGTAAAAAGCAGCAGCAAGATCCTCCCAGTTGCGGATGCTAGCTTCTTCTAGTTGACAGAACCATTCAAGTTGAGTCCCTGACAGACTATCTTGAAAGAAATGAACCCACAAGTTCTTATCAGCTGTGTAAGGTTGGATCTTCCTCACATACGACTGGAGGTGCAGCTTGGGACAGGAAGCTCCGTCATACTTGGCAAAGGCAGGTGCCTTGAATTTATTAGGAATCACCACCCCAGAGGATAGACCTAGATCTCCGAAGTCCAGACCGAGAACCTTCTGTATTTCCATGGCGTTCAAACGGTCTTCCAGTTGTTTGTACTTATCCTCAGCAGGAGGATATTGTTCTTCATCATAGTCTGTCTCGTTTTCGGAGACTATAGGGCTAGGAACCCTCCTTTCTTGTGGATTGTCTTTCCCTTCAGATGGGGTGGTCAGATCAACTTCTTCCTGCAGCCCGTTCCCAAACCTGCGTCCAGTATTGAACAGGATGGTCCTCTTTTTCTTCTTCTTCCTCTCTTTCAGAATCAGAGTCTTCAGGTCCTGCTGACCCTTAGCTAGGCTCATGACCAACTCTTGAAATTGGGAATTCTGGGCCTGGAGGGACTTGATAACTTGCTCAGTGGAAGGTTCAGTAGACATGATGATTGCTGAAATAAACAGCGAAGAAGATAAGAGACTTGTACTAGGAGACCTGTTATGCAATGATATGTATGATATATGTATGCAATGTTTTCAAGGATCTCGCGGGGTAAACAAGAAACTGTTAGAATCTGAATCTGGTAGCTTGATTGAAGGAACTTCATGTTGCTGAGAGTCCTTCTTCAAGAGTCAAGCTCACCATATCGAGTGTGTTGTACCCCAAATTTTGACCTAAGATATCATCTCCTACCTGCATCATTACATTACAAGTGTTTTGATCCATCGATTTTAAAATTCATGACTTTTTTTCAGGCCGAGAGCTATTTATGTTGAACACTAAATCATTTAATCGATTCGTGCTAAAATAATGTTTATTAATTATTTATTATCTTAAATTTAAATAATTGGAATTTGTTTTCGATTATTATGTAATTTAAAGATGTATAGATAATAAAATAAACATTAGAAAAGAGGCGCATTAATTGTGCAGACAGTATTTATTTATTACTCACTATCTTAAATTTAAATAACTGGAATTCATTCTCAGTTATTACATAATTTAAAGGTTTATGAATAATATAATAAATATTCGGAAAAGTTTATTGGTCAATAACGATTATTTAATCATTTGTCATTCTAAGTTAAATAATTGAAATTCTATTTTAATTATTATAATTTAGAAAGTTATGGATGATGAATTAAATAATTGAGGCTATTAATTGATCAATGATAATTATTTATTTATCTGTTTATTATTCTGAATGTAGGTAGTTGAAATTCGTTTTCAATTATTATACGATTAAAGAATTGTAAACGATAAAATAAATAATTAGAGAGAAAGAAGAAATTAATTGGCGAATATTGGATTTTTATTCATTTTTTCTAATTGTACAATTATTATGTAAATATTGTATCTATTACAACAAAATTACAATAATAAGTTTACAAAGCTGAAATGAAATAAAAAATTAATCTAATATTCCTAATTCTAAATCTTCTGATCCAATGCATTTTTGTCTGCTCACTTGATGTTACCTGCAAAATTAAAAGAAATTAGAATTCGAACAAATAATTAAAAGCAAAATTATTTAATGTTCATCATTAAAAGCAATGGCCGGAATCAGTTACTCTTTTTTGCAAATCACGGGATTTCTCCCGGTTCACAAAAAAGAGAGGAATTTTTAAATGAATGCACAAGTTCATTTTTGTGTCAAAAATTGCATGTTTTAAATTAATTGCATTTTTCAAAATCCAAATGCATATTTCAAAAAAAACATACAGCATACAAAGTCCCTGCATGATCTCAACAACATATGCAAGCAAGCAAATGCCAACGTAAACCTATGCCCACATAGTAGAAAACAAAACATAAGCTACTATTGCATTAGAAGTCAAAAAATATGCAGTTTAACCAATATGCAAGCAATGTAACATTCCTTTTTTTCATCATTTTCTGGCCATTTGCAATTTCAGAAATGGTACAGCATATCATTTTATTGTCAAAACTGTACTGAGAGAGAAAAAGAGAGGAGGAAGTGTGGTTTTACAGGTTTGGCATAGGCAGGAAAGAGATACAAGACAAACTGCAGTAATATAGTCAGTAGAAATAAAAACATAAAAGAGGAATAGAGACAACTTAGAGGTAGCAGTATGGTGCAGAATGCCAGGGAAGAGGGTAAAAGTATTTCAAAAACCTCCATCCTGTAACGTAAACAAAAAGGAGAAGAGAGGACTGTTATAACATAGCAACCAAAAATCACATATCGAAAAAAAAATATCCAAGCCTTCAAGACTTAGAGAAAATAGTTATCAACAAAAAACATACAAAAACCAGCAGACTTGCATAACCATTCCATTACTGTCAAAACCATTTCACCATATGGCCTAAACCTCACAAACTGATTGAGCCCTTAAGCCAACATCACCATTACTGTCAAATAGATATCAAAAAAACACAATCTCACACAAAAACCAATTCAAACCATACAACCAATATGGCCTAGCGCCAAAAAACCTATTCCCCTGTTTCCTTTCCACTGTCCAACCAACACAAAACCAGTATACTCATAAACCTGTCAAACTTATTACCCAAGCCTAAACATCATCAATCACAGACCTGTTGAAGCCAAGCTAGGCCGAACCCGAAACGATCCAGCCAAAACCAACCTTGAAGGCAACATGAGCCAGGCCTCAGAGTTACCATCATTGGCCATTTGAAGCATACAACACAAAGCCTCAAAAGCATTATCATAGGCCAATGAATATCATACAGAAGCACGGTTAAGAAGAAAGAAGCTAGTCAAAAAACATTTTCCAACAGTAGCACTCAATCTTCCAGAAAAACATCAAAGCACAGTACCAGCAAGAAGAAGAAGAGAAAGATCGAAGCATACAGTACCAACAAGAAGAAGAAGAGAAACATCAAAGCACAGTACCAAGGCAAAAGAAGAAGAAAATCACATAAAGTACCGGCCACCGAAGCACGCTCGTGACGCTCCTCCTCTCCTCGCCGCCTGGCCTCCTTCGCTCCTGCCTGTCCCTCCTCCGTCTCCGCCTAGGTAACGATTCCTTTTCCTTTTTTTACTTACTCTCATAGTACCTCCAAATAATAAGAACAAAAATCAAAACAGTAAGAATCATGTAATCCGGATCAACATGCAGAAAATGTAACTAAGCTTTAATGAATCGAATAGCGTTTTACCGTAAATCCGTAGCCATCCCTTTTTCGTTTGGCTAGAGGGAAGAAGACAGCGTGAGCGGGTGGCCATGGCAAGGAGTTAGAAAGCGAGTTCAGAAGCATGGAGAAGAAGACGCGAAGAAGATGACAAAGAGAAGAGAGATGAGCGTCGTTCTGCCCCATAACCCTAATCTCAATTATGCTAAACAAATTAACCCTAAAGCATTTTGTAAAACCAATGGGCCTCACCCCATTTTTTTCCTGCTTAAGCCCACGACCTGCTTCTGCACCCCCCCCCCCCCCCCCCATTTTGGATTCTGCGTGGGCCACTAAACCATCTAGCCCATTTATATTTTACTTGCTTGTTTTATTTGATGCACTTTTTTCTTTTTTTACTTTCTCTAATCTTTTTAGAATTATTATTATGTTAATTGGTAAGTATAATAAAAAACAAAAAGATATGTCTAACTAGGTTTTTTTAATTAATTAGTTTGACCTCTTAGTTTAAACTTTGGATTTAATTTAAGAGTTTTAATTTTATTCCATTAGGGTAAATTAATAACTTTCCATTTAATTTAAAATCTCTTAATAAGTATTTTAGTTTCACATACATAAAAAATATAGAATTTAAGAAGGTAGACATTTTGTTTTTTTAATTAATTCTCCTCTTACATCGTTATTAAACAAAACTCTAAAACATATAAAAATAGAAAAACTTAAAAAAATATTTTTATTAATTAATTTTCTTGCTTTATTAATATTAATATCAATATATAAAATAAAAACTTAATAACTAAAAAACATTATGTCTTCGTTAAATAATTCTCTTGCTTTTATCCATATCAAAATGCGTAAAAAAGTAAAAATACTTTCTTTTCGTTAATATTAAACAAAAATCATGAAAAATACATTATTCGCATCATTTAGTCTATCATTTAAATTATCGTTATTTAATCATTATTCGCATATTTTGTCTGTGTATTTATTCCATATTTATTTGTTTATTCTGTTTATGTTTGAATCCAAAGGAAGAACGGTAAATTTGTTGACTTCATGTCCTCAAGTCTAACTGCGCGAACTTTCGCATTTCATTAAAACTTAGGATAATTTTTCCTCAAATATTCAACCTTTTCAAAATTTATGCCCCTTTAAGCAAAAACTTCGACATTAGGTCGTCGTATCTTCAAAAACCCGTCCGTATCCCGTTTCGGCCAAAACGATTTATTTTCGATCTAGCAATCAATTTTAAATAAAACAGATATTTCAAAAGGTTCCTATAGAGTACTATAGATGCATTGGGTGCTAATACCTTCCCATTGTATAACCAACCCCCGAACCATAAGATCTCTTTTCAAAAACGCTTTGTATTTTATTATTATTTACATTGCATATTTAGGGTTTTATTTCGCTCTCTTCCCTTTTCCTTTGGAAACAATAAAGCGCGGTGGCGACTCTTGCTTTTGTGAGACGAATTAATCAATAATTCGATCTCCGATTTACCCCGCTACATTTTTTATCGCTACAGAATTGGCGACTCTGCTGGGGAAAGATTGACCTCTTGCTGGTCCATCCCTAAGTGGGTTAAGCCTAATTTGTTTTATCTGTTTACTATTATTTGATTTGCTTGATTATATGTTTAAATTGGGGTGTTTGGGTTTTTGCAAAGGACGAATCCTATACCCGGATTAAGTAACACTTAAGAAATAGGATGGGCGGTATAGTCATGTTAACTTTGAGGGAGTAATCCCGAAGAAGGAGGCATGAGATCCCCCACTCAATGGAAGGCCCTCTTGAGCTTAATATTTGTTTACCGAGTAATCGGGAAGACATTATTATTTTCGACCTAGGAGCCCGAGAAGTTGAGGACCGTAGAACCCCAACCCATCTTGGCCTTTTTAGGTGTAGCGCGGAGACTACAACGGAGTAATTCGGAAGTAGTTGTTACGCGATGCTACGCTCGGACGAGTTTCTCTTGAGAATATTGCTAATTATTGAGTAATCAAGACGTTGGTAATATCCGAAGGAGGAATGTAGACTCTGGGAACTCTTAGAACCATGTCTTACAGGTGCGATTGAAACGTTAGTACATACCTTTGGATGGGATTTACCCTCGACTCCATGCTGAACGTTGAACCTTTCAACCCCATGTTTGCAAACTTGTGTGTGACTGTTGCATTATCATTCATTCATGCATTCATCAACATCTTTGTAAAAAGCTTGTTTTTCAAGGAACTTTGGAATGATTTTTGCAAACGTCTCAGGGTATTATGGAACTTGGAAGGAGAAATACTCGAAGCTTTAGCTTCAAGGAGCCCGAGATTGAAGAACTGAAGAGTTTGATTCCGAAGATAGAGAGTCCGACAGATTTTCAAAAGAAGTATGAGTCCATCGTATCGCTCATGAAGCGCAAGATGAAGAAAGGCATCCTCAACACGTTGGTTCAGTTCTATGATCCCTTGTACCGATGTTTCACCTTCCCGGATTATCAGTTGATGCCCACTTTAGAGGAGTACTCCTATATTCTTGGGTTGCCGATCGTCGACCGTGTTCCTTTTTCTGGATTAGAAGAGGAGCCCAAATCTCACGAGATAGCAACCATCACCCACTTGAAGAAGTCAGAGATAGAGGAGAATATGACTACGAAAGGGGGAATCCGGGGTTTGCCGGCGCAGTTTCTATTGAAGAAAGCTCGTTACTTTGCTGATACAAAGGATACTGCTGCCTTCGAGGACGTGTTTGTGGATATCAACGCCATCAGAATTTTCCTGATTGGAAATTCGGTCCCTACGCTGCTAGGGGATACTTACTACTCCATCCATCTTCGAAACTCTTATCAAGGAGGGATGATTATTTGTTGTGTGCCGTTGCTATATCAGTGGTACGTCTCGCATTTACCTGGGTCCGATGCTTTCTGGGATCTCGAGAAGGAACCGCGTTGGGCGCCAAAGATTATGGCTCTCACTCATTTCGACATTGACTGGTACAATCGAGTTTACCACGACGTGGAGATCATTGATAGCTGTGGTGCTTTTCCCAACGTACCTCTTCTCGGTACGAGGGGTGGAATCAACTACAACCCTGTTCTAGCGCGCCGTCAGTTCGGGTACCCGATGAGTGATAAGCCGAACAATATCCATGTGAGTGGTTTCTTTCTTCAGGAAGGACAAGATAATCAGGCTGCTAAGAAGGAGATCGAAGGAGCTTGGCGCCATATCCACAAGAAAGGGAGAGATATGCTGGGACATAGAGGTGCCGTTTCTTTGGAGCCTTACCTGCAGTGGGTCCGTGCTAGGGCTTGTGCTCTCAAGATGCCATATAAACTTGAGAAACCTTTATTCCCTGCCATCGCACCATCATCTGTTGTTATCCCTATCGCGGATGTAGGAGAATATCAAGGAAACCTGGCTAGGATGAAGTCCGAGAGGGATGCTTGGAAGGAAAAGTACCATATGTCTGAATATGAGAATCGAGTCCTGACTCGACAGCTAAAAGAAAAGAAGGAGTTGCTGCTTATTCAAGACGGCCGTTCCGTTGACCACGATGAGAAACTTCGTCAGAAGGATGCCTTGCTGAAGAAGTATGCGAGTGAAAGGAAAAGAAAGAGGGAAGGTTCGGTAAGCGTGGCATTCGTTCCTAATCTGCAGGAAGAAATCATCGATCGACTGATAGCTGAGAAGAAGGAGATGGAAGACTTTTACGAAGAAAAGATCAAGAAGCTCCGATTACAGCTGGTGTTTGGTCCGTCATCTGAGGATTCCGAGTGAGTTTTAGCTTTTAGTTTATTTTATTGATGTCATTTTGTAAAACTATGTAAAAGAGCTTCATGCTCCGAAGTTGTAATTTATTGTTTTATTAAGGGCTTCATGCTCCGAAGTTGTAATTTATTGTTTTATTTTGGGCTTCATGCTCCAAAGTTGTAATTTACTGCTTTCATGTTTTACAATTGTAATTTATCACTTTATTATGGTCTTCATGTTTTCGAAGTTGTAATTTGTTGCTTTCATTATTGGATTTTTTATCCCAAGGTTGTAATTTACTGTTCCAAATTGTAAGTTGTAATTTATCGCTTTCGATTAATGGATTGAGTCTTTGTCGTTCCAAATTCCTTTATCATTGATGTATGCAAAATTATTAAAGTTCCTTGAAAAAACTTTTAAAATGAGTCATCAATTGCATCGCCATCATGCATCATTTCACATTCCACCTCACATGTTTTCTAGAGTCTCATCCTTGTTCTTTTTCCACCGAAGGTTGTCAAGCTGTCTCACCGATACGACACTCGGGCCAATCGTCAGAGGAAAATGGAAGATTTGGAACAGGAAAATCATGAGCTTCGTGGGGAAGTTGCTACACTTCGTGTCGAGATGGAAAAGTTAACTGCGTTAGTGGAAAGTTTGGTGGCTGTTCAGAATCAGCCATCGACTACGGCTGCCGAGATTCAGACTTCAACTCCAGTGGTTTCCGAGATTGTCACAGTTCCTGCCTCCGTAACTCAAATCAACTCTCCGCTTCAACATCAGATGCCGAAAGGTTTTCCGTGGGGAATGCCTTATAACTTTGTGCCAGAAGGGTATCAGCCTGCCGTACAACCTCTATTTCAACCTGCATTGTCTCTTCCTCAGTCAGAGACAATTGCCATGCCGCCAGTAATTCCGTTTGTAACACCTTTTCCGCAACCAATTATGACGACCGTTGCTCCTGTGGTCCACTCCGTACCATACTTGAATGAACCAATTTATCCTGCCGAGCCCGCTGAAAGTTTGGGTCTTTTTGATAGAATGGAAGAATTTCAGGATCAGTTCCAGGAAATGAAGAAGGAGCTTAGAGCATTGAAAGGGAAGGATTTGTTTGGGAAGAGTACGCATGACCTTTGTTTAGTTCCGAATGTCAAGATTCCAGCGAAATTCAAAGTGCCAGACTTTGAGAGATATAAGGGTGATTCGTGTCCTAGAAGTCATTTGACAATGTACGTGAGGAAGATGTCTACGTACTCCGATAATCATGATTTGTTGATTCATTATTTTCAAGACAGTTTGACGGGTGCTGCTCTAAAGTGGTATATGGGTTTAGACAGCATTCGAATCCGCAACTTTAACGATCTTAGTGAAGCCTTTGTCCATCAGTACAAGTACAACGTTGACATGGCGCCGGACAGGGATCAACTCCGGGCGATGTCGCAAAGAGACCGAGAATCTTTTAAGGAATACGCCCAGAGGTGGCGTGAAATTGCTGCTCAAATCTATCCACCTCTTGAGGAGAAAGAGATGACTAAGATATTTTTGAAGACTTTAGGGTCCTTTTACTATGAAAGAATGATAGCCAGCGCACCCAGTGACTTCACCGAAATGGTAAGCATGGGCATGCGATTAGAGGAAGGGATTCGCGAAGGGCGTTTGGTTAAAGAAGGGAGTCCGTCTAGCAGTGCGAAGAAGTTTGGAAGTTTTTTTCCGAAAAGAAAAGAGCAGGACGTCAGTGCTTTGTTTCCAGGTAGGCCTAGGAGAGGTTACTCTCACGTTGCGGCAGTCACTCCGGCTGTCCGCCCAACTTTGATGACCCCAACTCATCAAACTCCACCAACTCAACAACGGCCATTTCAGCAGCAGCCTTGACAACAGGCTTATCCATTCAACAATCAGAACCGTTCACCCAGAAAACCGCAGTTCGATGCCATTCCTATGATGTATACTGAATTGTTCCCTGCTCTCATCAGAAAGAATCTCATCACGACAAAGCCTCCTCCTGTCACTCCGAACAGTGCTTCTCCGTGGTACAAGGCGGATCAATTTTGTGAATATCATCAAGGTTCGCCAGGGCACAACCATGAGAATTGCTTTGCTCTGAAGGCGGACGTACAGAGATTAATTAAGAATGGCATCTTGTCTTTTAAGGATGTTAATCCAAATGTTAGAGATAATCCTTTGCCTCGACATGGGGCAGCTTCAGTGAATATGGTGGAAGGTTGTCCGGGGAAGTTTCAGGTTTTTCAAGTCGAACACATAATAGAATCATTGATTAGGTTACATCAGAGTTTGAGAAGACTTGCCTTTGTTAGGCGCCAGCATGATTATGACATTTGTGAGTTTTGTTCGAGAGAGGATGACTGTCCTATTGTGAAGGAGGATATTCAGAAGTTGCTAGATCAGAGAGTTATCACTATTACCTACGACCGAAATCCTGAGGATGAGGTGAATGTTATCACACCACAATTTAATTTGCCAGAATCAGTAGAGATTGCTTACAACAGTCAGACTGCGCCTATTGATCCTTTGATTATTTACCCACCTGGCCCTGTGCCTTACAGCTCAGACCAAGCTGTGCCGTACAGGTATAACGCCACAATGATTGAGAATGGGGTAGAAGTCCCCATACCAACCAGACCGTCTTTTGTTAACATTGCTGATGTGAGTAGAGTTACGAGAAGTGGGCGTGTTTTTGCAGCAGTGCCGTCGAGGAGACCAGAAGTTCAAGTTAGGAGGCCCATACCGGCGGAGATTCCAGTAAGAAATGTTGAACCAAGGGTTGAGATAGGCCGATCCGGTGAACCTATCCCTCACCCTGAGGATGATGAGATCCTAAAGCTTATCAAAAGGAGTGAATATAAGATTGTGGACCAGCTTTTGCAAACACCTTCCAAGATTTCCTTGCTTGCCTTATTGAGAGATTCTGGTGCACATAGAGAAGCCTTGATGAAGGTCTTGGACCAGGCGTTCGTGGACCATGATGTGACGGTTGATCAGTTTGATGGGATTGTGGGAAATATAACTACGTGTAACAGTCTTGGGTTCAGTGATGAAGAACTCCCGGAGGAGGGGAGAAACCATAATATGGCTTTGCACATTTCAGTAAGTTGTGGAAACGATACCTTATCGAGCGTGTTGGTGGATACAGGCTCATCGTTGAACGTGATGCCCAAGACTACGTTGTCTCGGCTCTCATATCCAGGTGCTCCTATGAGGCCTAGTGGAGTAATTGTTAAAGCATTTGATGGTTCTATGAAGACAGTTATTGGCGAAGTGGATCTTCCCATAGTGATTGGTCCCCATACTTTTCAAATCACTTTCCAAGTGATGGACATCTGTGCTGCCTACAGTTGTTTATTGGGTCGTCCTTGGATCCATGATGCCGGGGAAGTCACCTCTACGCTCCATCAGAGACTAAAGTTTGTAAGACATGGGAAGCTAGTGATGATTGGGGGAGAGCAGGCTATGGTGGTAAGCCATTTATCATCATTTTCTTTTATTGATGCTGACGAGGATGTGGGGACCCAGTTCCAGGGTCTATCTGTTGCTAAGAATACAATGAAGAAGCAAGGGGCATCCATCTCTTCTTTTGAGGATGCGCGGCGAGTGGTGGAAAGTGGTTCGGCCGAAGGATGGGGCCAGGTGTTGACACTACCCGAGAACAAGTCTGGGGAAGGTCTGGGTTTTCATCCAATATCTGCAAGGGTCGAGAAGGAGGTGTTTGTTCGTCCGATTCAAGAGGTTTTCCGAAGTGCAGGGTTTGTACATCCTGAGGTTGATGCTATCATAGATGATGATTCCGAGGAGGATTTGCCCGTGTTTGTGACGCCTGGGTTGGCTTGCCAAAACTGGATAGTTGTTGATGTTCCTGTGGTTATGCACATTTCCGAGTAATGTTTTGTTTATTTTCCTTTGAAAAATTCGCTCTTCCCAAGGCGAAACGTATTTTGTGTCGGGCTATGAAAAATATTTCCTTTTGCTCTGCCCAAGGCAAAAGAGAAATGTCTGGGCTTTTTGTTTCAAGTATCTCCCTTTAATGAATAAAAATGTTATTTTGTCCACTGCCGTTTTATTTTTCACTTTTTCTGGGAAATAACAATGAAAATTAATTAAAAACATTTTGTTTTATTTGCACAAATCGATTTTTAAAATAAAGCATAATCATATGTGCAGATTAATCCATGACTTAACCATCGAAAACAATGATCCTATGCCCTCTCCCAACTTTGAATTCCCTGTGTTCAGAGCCGAAGAAGAGGATGATGAAGAGGTTCCTGTTGAGATTTCCCGTTTGCTTGAGCATGATGAGAAGATTATTCAACCATTTGAAGAACCTGTAGAGTTGGTCAACTTGGGTGATGAAGAAGATAGAAAGGAAGTCAAAGTTGGAGCTTTGCTTATCCAGGAAGTTAAGGAGAAGATGTTGGAGCTTCTCAAAGAGTATGTTGACGTGTTTGCTTGGTCCTACCAAGATATGCCAGGGTTGGACAATGACATTGTGGAGCATCGTTTACCGTTGAGACCTGAGTGTCCACCGATCAAGCAGAAGTTGAGAAGGACTCGTCCCGATATGGCTGACAAGATTAAAGAGGAGGTTCAGAAACAGATCAACGCAGGTTTCCTTGTTACGTCGGTCTATCCTCAGTGGTTAGCCAACATAGTGCCTGTTGCAAAGAAGGATGGCAAGGTTCGGATGTGTGTAGACTATAGAGATCTGAATAGAGCTAGTCCGAAGGATGACTTCCCATTACCTCATATTGACGTATTGGTCGACAGTACCGCCAAGTTCAAAGTCTTTTCTTTCATGGATGGTTTTTCTGGTTACAATCAAATCAAGATGGCGCCGGAAGATATGGAAAAGACCACTTTCATTACACCGTGGGGAACTTTCTGTTATCGGGTTATGCCGTTTGGTTTGAGGAACGCTGGCGCAACATACCAAAGGGCCATGACTGCTTTGTTCCATGACATGATGCATAAGGAGATCGAAGTGTATGTGGATGATATGATTGCTAAATCACAGACTGGGGAAGATCATTTGGAACATTTGTTGAAGTTGTTCCAGCGTTTGAGAAAGTACAAACTCCGTCTGAATCCCAACAAGTGCACTTTTGGTGTTCGCTCTGGAAGACTTCTGGGCTTCATTGTCAGTCAGAAAGGTATTGAAGTAGATCCTGATAAAGTCAAAGCTATTCGGGAAATGCCCGCACCCAAGACGGAAAAACAAGTAAGAGGATTCCTTGGGAGACTGAATTACATTTCTAGGTTTATATCTCATATGACTGCTACCTGTGGGCCGATTTTCAAGCTTCTCCAGAAGAACCAAGGATGTGTGTGGACAGAAGATTGTCAGATAGCTTTTGATAGCATCAAAGAATATCTGCTTGAACCTCCCATTTTGATCCCTCCGGTGGAAGGAAGACCTTTGATTATGTACCTGACTATATTGGAAGATTCCATGGGATGTGTGCTTGGTCAACAAGATGAGACTGGAAGAAAAGAACATGCCGTATATTATTTGAGTAAGAAATTCACAGACTGTGAGTCTCGATACTCATTGCTTGAGAAAACCTGTTGTACTTTAGCCTGGGCTGCTTGCCGTCTGCGCCAGTATATGATTAACCACACCACTTGGTTGATCTCCAAAATGGATCCGATCAAGTATATCTTTGAGAAGCCCGCCTTATCCGGAAGAATAGCCCGTTGGCAGATGTTGTTATCTGAATATGACATTGAGTATCACACTCAGAAAGCAATCAAAGGGAGTATTTTAGCCGATCATTTGGCTCACCAACCAATTGAAGACTATCAATCCATCAAGTTCGATTTCCCAGATGAAGATGTTATGTACTTAAAAGCTAAAGATTGTGAAGAGCCGCTACCTGAAGAAGGACCTGATCCTGAATCCCGTTGGGGTTTGATATTTGACGGAGCTGTGAATTCCTATGGAAATGGAATTGGGGCAATCATCGTTACTCCCCGAGGTACTCATATCCCGTTCACGGCAAGACTGAAGTTTGACTGTACGAACAACATGGTGGAATATGAGGCATGTATTATGGGTCTCGAAGAAGCAGTGGATCTAAGGATCAAGATTCTTGATATTTACGGAGATTCGGCACTGGTGATTAATCAAATCAAAGGAGAATGGGAGACCCGTCATCCTGGTTTGGTCCCTTACAGAGACTATGCTAGAAGGTTGTTAACTTTCTTTAACAAGGTGGAATTACATCATATCCCTAGAGATGAAAACCAAATGGCTGATGCTTTAGCTACTTTGTCTTCAATGTTTCAAGTGAATGGTTGGAACGATGTGCCTACAATCAGAGTTATGCGTCTCGACAGACCTGCTCATGTGTTCTCAGTAGAAGAGGTTACCGACGACAAACCGTGGTTCTATGACATTAAACGTGTTCTTCAAACTCAAGATTACCCGCCTGGGGCATCCAATAAAGATAGGAAGACGTTGAGAAGATTAGCAAGCAGTTTCTTTCTCAATGAAGAAGTTTTGTATAAGAGGAATTATGACATGGTCTTGCTCAGATGTGTAGACAGACGTGAAGCAGACATGCTGATGCAAGAAGTACATGAAGGGTCCTTTGGCACCCATGCCAATGGACATGCAATGGCTAGAAAGATGTTGAGAGCTGGCTACTATTGGATGACAATGGAATCTGATTGTTGCAAGTATGTGAAGAAATTTCATAAGTGCCAGATTTATGCGGACAAGATGCACGTGCCGCCGACCCTCCTCAATGTTATATCTTCACCTTGGCCTTTTTCTATGTGGGGCATTGATATGATTGGGATGATTGAACCCAAAGCTTCAAATGGTCATTGTTTCATCTTGGTAGCGATTGATTATTTTACTAAGTGGGTGGAAGCAGCATCTTATGCTAATGTAACCAGACAGGTGGTAGTCAGATTTATCAAGAATCAGATCATTTGTCGATACGGCATCCCGAGCAAGATCATCACTGATAATGGTTCGAATTTGAATAACAAGATGATGAGAGAGCTCTGTGAAGAGTTCAAGATCGAACATCATAATTCTTCTCCTTACAGACCGAAGATGAATGGGGCTGTTGAAGCTGCTAACAAGAATATCAAGAAGATTGTCCAGAAGATGGTGGTAACTTATAAGGACTGGCATGAAATGCTTCGATTTGCTTTACATGGGTACCGTACTTCAGTTCGAACTTCAACGGGCGCAACCCCATTTTCCCTAGTTTATGGTATGGAAGCAGTACTCCCCGTGGAGGTTGAGATTCCATCTCTGAGAGTGTTGATGGAAGCTAAACTTTCTGAGGCTGAATGGTGTCAAAGTAGATATGATCAGTTGAATTTAATCGAAGAGAAGAGATTGACAGCTTTGTGTCACGGTCAATTGTATCAGCAGAGGATGAAGAAGGCTTTTGATAAGAAGGTTCGACCGCGCGAGTTCAGAGAAGGTGACCTTGTGCTCAAGAAGATATTATCTTTCCAACCTGATTCTAGGGGCAAGTGGGCTCCGAATTATGAAGGGCCGTATGTTGTTAAGAAAGTTTTCTCTGGAGGTGCCATGATTCTCACCAATATGGACGGTGAAGATCTTCCGCGTCCCATGAACGCCGATGCAGTCAGGAAGTATTTTGCTTAGGCAAACTTCTGGTCAAATCAGTCTTGACATCCGAGCACATTTTGGAATTCAAAGTTGTTAGGGAGAATAGTTATCATTGTTTTTGTATAACCTTTTATTTCATGTACTATTTCCCAAGCTTTTGTAAACCGTTGGAGTCGCATTGTTAGCGAACTACCATCTTATTAATGAAATTTGAGCATTTACCTTTTGTGGGCAAAATTTTAATTTTTATGGAAATACTTGAAACAAATTTACTTAAAATGTTCTTATTTTAAAAAAAATGTGTCGTGAATAACGAAAGGAATATTAACAGTTTGTTCCAAGGATGGTCAAGTCTTGATGAGCATGTTTCGTTTCAAAATCGTCATGAGGTGTTGGTTGTGTAAACTTGTGTTTCTCAGGGTACTAAGTTTGGTGACTCCCCAGCTGTTCCAGTTGAGCTTTGTTTTGGCTATCTCTATTTGGGCGTTTTCTGAAGTTTGGTACTTTGTCTCATACCGTGGTCTATTGGTTTTAGAAGTT